>CM076582.1:923810287-924463706 GCA_034641835.2 Pinus albicaulis
CTTATGGCTTCAAGTCTAGCTACAGGAGCAAATGTTTCTTCAAAGTATATACCTTCTTGTTTAGCATACCATTTACAAACAAGTCTAGCTTTGTTTCTAATAACATCTCCATTTTCATTTAACTTGTTTTTGAATATCCATTTTGTTCCAATAAAAATTTTATCTTGAGGACTTGGAACCAATTCCCAGGTATGATTATTTTCAATCTAATCAAGTTCTTCATTCATGGCTTGAATCCAACATTCATCTTTGCTAGCTTGATTGTGGGTCAATAGTGGATAGAAATTCTAGATAGCTAGGAGATCCTACAAGAGTTCTTCGTGTTTGGACACCTGATCCCTTTTCTCCCAAAATTTGAGATTCTGGATGATTCTTTTGAACATACCTGTATGGAGCCTTTTCAGATAGATCTTCTTCTAGTGCTTCATTGGGTTCACCTTCTATATTGTTGCTATTTGATGCAGGAAGATATTCATCACCATCATCTTCATTTTTTGTTGGTATTTCCCCTTTTGGAGCTGAGAGAGACTCATCAATTACAACATCAATGCATTCAACAATCTTCCGTAGTCTTTTATTGTAACATTTATATTCTTTACTTCTAGAAGAGTAACCAAGAAATATTCCTTCATCTACTATAGGTTCAAACTTACCAATTTTTTCATCATTGTTCTTGATAAAACATTTTCTTCTAAAAACTCTAAAATGCTTTATAGTGGGAAGATTACCATACCAGAACTCATAAGGAGTTTTATCACTGTTCACATGAACATGAGCCTTGTTAAGAATATTTACTGCGGTATGTGATGCTTCTCCCAAAAAGGTATCAGGTGTTCTAGAATCATCAAGCATAGCACGAGCCATCTATTGAACTGTTCTATTCATTATTTCTGCCACGCCATTTTGTTGTGGGGTTCCAACTACAAAAAATTGTCTTTTTATGCTATGTTGTTCATAGAAATCAAAGAATTGATCTGATATATATTCCCCTCCTTGGTTAGATCTAGGACATTTGATTTTTAGATCTAATTCATTTTCAACCAGGGCTTTGAAGATCTGAAAATTTTCAAATGCTTCATCTTTGTGTTTTAGTAACCCAATCCAACACATTCCAGAGAAGTCATGAATAAATAGAATATAGTATTGTTCTCCATGAGGTGACTTTTTCCTCATAGATCCACATAAATCAGTATGTATGAGTTCAAGAGGCTTACTTGTTGATCCTTCTTTGGCATTGAATTTCACTCTAGTTTGCTTACCGAATTGGCAAGATTTTCATATGGTACTTTCAGGTAGAGTGATGTTGGGAAGATCATGAACAAATTTGAGTTTGCTAGATTCGTTGTTTTGAGAGAAGCTCAAATGCCCCAATATTTTGTGCCATAACCAATTTTCTGAAGATTTACCCAAGTAACATTGTTCTTTGCAACCTTTCAATACATACAGATTGCTTGGTGTTCCAGTTCCTTTTATTATTGTTTTTCCTGTGTCAAGTTCACGTGCCACACATTCTTTTGAACTAAAGACAACTTCATTTCCTTGATCACACATATGACTCACACTTAACAGGTTATGTTTTATTCCATCCACATACATAAAATTGTTAGCTTTTACCTTTTCTTTTAGAAAAACAAAACCTTTTCCTTTAATTTCTGCAGGAGTATTATTTCCAAAGGTAACATTCTTTTCTCTTTCTAGAGAATTGTATGCAAGGAGTTTATTTCTATCACCTGTCATGTGTTTTGAGCATCCGCTATCAATGTACCATTGATTTCCTTCCCCTTTTGCAAATAAGTTTATGCCACAGTTCTCAACCTGTAAGTCCATCTTTCTCCATACCTTGGAACTTGAAGGTATATGCTCTTTTGGCTGAAGTTTGCTCCTAAATTCAGATTCTCCATGACCAAAGTTATTGCAATAAGCACATTCAATTTCATTTTGAAGAGGAGAATTTTTTTTATAATTATTCTTCTTTATTCCAGTCGCATTTCTTTTCTTTCTTGCTTCTCTGGTCATGATGGTTTTGTATGCAGCACATTGAACATCCTTATGACTAAAATTATGACATGAGAAACATTACCCATTAAAGAAGAAATTTCTGCGATCATGAAACCTTCTATTTGCATTTACCTGCTGATTGGTATTTCTCTTATTGATATTTCTGCTATTGTTTTTTGTATTAAAGTGGTCATGCTTTACCTGTGAAGTATCTTTGTTCTCTTGCCGAATGGAAAAATGTTGTAGGTTGGCTTTAGCTGCATTTAGATAGCTTGGTGCTGAAGACTAAGAGGATTCTCCGATATATCCAAGACATGTCTTTATAAGAGGAGAATGTTGTACCTTGATAATTTCATCTAAGGTTTCAGATCCTTTAGAAGATCTAAGATTCAAAGTTTTCACTTTCTCAATCTCCTTTCTTAGACTTACTATTCCACATTCTAATTTCTCATTATGTTTCTCCTTTTCTACAAGCTGATTCTTTAGAGTCTCTATGGAAATTTTGTTTCCTTCCAAACATATTTTGAGCTGATTTATTTCTTCAAGAAAATCATTTTCTTCTAGAGCATCCATAAAGGTATCCTTAGCCTCATTAGAATCTTTTTTGAAATCCATGATAATTCTAACATCTTGATCAGATTCTCCTTCTACACTATTTGAAAGCCCATCACTATCTTCATGAGTATAATAACTTTTTCTACTGATAAACCGATTCTAATTTCCTTTTACCACTTCCTTTCCTTTTTCATGATTTTCTTTATGGAGACACTTAGCAGCATAATGGCCAACTCTTCCACAAGAAAAACATTTAAAATGAAGCTTACCTCTGGACCTTCCAGTGCCAAGTTGTAGCTTCTTTACAAAATTTACCTCATCTTCTTCTGAAAAATACCCTGATCCTTCCTTTTCTTTTAATTCTTTTCCTTTTGCAACAGCTCTAAAGACATCTTCTTTGACTTTGGATGGACCTCCTTTTCTCATTTCACAAGCAGTCAGAATACCATGAAGTTTAACAATAGTAAGAGTTTGTAGATCCTGCTTCTCTTCAATAGCAGACACTTTTGACACGAATTTGGGAGTTAGAGATCTTAAAACTTTTTATACCAGAGTAGTGTCAGTTATGGTTTCACCCAGATTTCTCATACGATTTACAATATCATCTAGACGTAAAAAGAAACTACCAATGCTTTCCTCATTATGCATCATGAGATTTTCATATTGAATTCTGAGAGTTTGGAGTTTAGCACTTTTTACCTTGGTATCAACTTCATATATTAAAATGATTTTGTCCCATATCTCCTTTGTTGTATTCAACTGCATGACTTTGACAAATTTTCATTCAGTCAGACTTCCCAATAATGCATTGACTGCCTTTGCATTGATTTCATATTTCTTTCTTTCTGTCGCACCTGTTGGAACTGATGTTGGATATTGATAACCTCCTTCAACTATAGCCCATACATATGCTTCTAGAGACTGAAGATAAGATCTTGTCCCTGTATTCCAGAAGATTAAATTGTTTCCATTGAAGAGAGAGGCCTGATAGATGCTATCCCATCTTGATTTCTCATCTTAGCTGACCTTCATTTTAGAAATTAAGCTTCTTCAGAAGGTCTTTCTCTGATACCAATTGTTGGGAAAAATACTGAGAGGGGAGGAGGGGTGAATCAGTATTTATAGCTTATTGAAATCTTTTAATTTTTCTTTACTGAATTCCATATGCAACTTTTATGAACCCAACTCACATATACACGCGCATATACCAAAATAAACTAGTGTTTACTGATATAAATTTATTGTTTAGAAACACTTTTTAGAAAAAATATTTAACTCATTTTATCAGCCATGCATCTGTTAGATAATCAGCAAATATGTGTAGTAACAGTATAATAAAACATCACACAAGTGCAACACACATGAACACCAAGATTTAAGGTGGAAACCCAATTTGGGATAAAACCACCACTGTTGTCGTCTCTATCTTCAATATTTATTATATGAAAACTATTTACAATTTTGTACTGATGCAGACTCATATCAGTACCCAGGCTTCTACCTGTAGAAGGCTGCAACCTTCTCTCATTTTCCAGCTGCTACTGGAAGGGAGCTACAACCCCCTGAACTCATTTACCAACCACTACTAGAAGGGAGCTTCAACCCCCTGATCAGAACACCAAATTTTACTGGCAGGAAGCTTCTACTTCCATACCGAAGGCTTCAACCCTCAGAACCACAGCAGACCACATTTCATCAATTTTCATACAGGATCAAACAACTTCAACACGACTCCTCATAATTATCAATAATAAACTTAACCCAATACATCAACCAGAACAATGAGATCACTGTAACCAGAACGTAGAAATAACCCAGACTTCAGGATAAATATGCAGATACAAACTCAACCCTGAACATTTATCAACTTAAAATGCATACACTACTTCACTTCACTGAACCCGCATGTATGTGCACTTTCCTTCACACCAACTTGCATATAGCTTTGTGAATACTATTTTTCAGAATGTAATTATTCTTAGATCCATATCTGAGGCCTTCAGTCAGATATCTTTAGAAATGCAGAACCCTTCATCAGTTAGTTACCATCAACCATGTTTATTTTCTCATTGATCATATTTTTACATAATAAACTTAACATCATATATAGTATTCAAACAACCAAGATCTACAAGAAGATTTCATTGATAGACAGTAGAAATGTAGCAGAAATAAGCAGATAACCTCTACAATAAGCTTCAGAAAACCGTGATTTCCATACGCGCCTTTTTTGAGACAAAGCCGCGTATATATGCACTTTTTCAAAGACAAACTAGCGTATAGATATGTGAATAATAAATTTGAAATTTGTTTCATATCTATACAACTTTCCCAGATTTCTTCACTTTACTTCAGCAAGCTTGCGCTAGATTATAGATCTAATCATCTCTTCAATGGATCACATAAGAGCATAGTCATTTCAGATCTAGAGATCCTGAACCATCATTGTATCCATGGGTGCATCATAGATTCAGATCTATCAATTAAAACAGATTTCATCCCATACAAATATACCTTAGAGAAAATTATTCAGTAACAACTATTACTCATGCACCCCCTTGCACTATGATCTTCTTCTCCTTATATAGATTTATCCTTTACCAATACCATGAGTCAAAACCACACAACTTCTAATGGTATTCTTCGATGGAATCAAATATAAAATACAATGCTCAATACTGTGGGCTAATACCATGGTAATGCCCCATGGTATCATAATTTTAGAGCGCAAAAGGCATACGCAACTTGGATCGGTCGTATCCATGTGTATACATAATTTCTCTTCATAAAAACTGCATATGTACTAATTCTGAATGTATACGCAGGTTGCCTTCATAAAACCTGCTTATACATTGAGAAATATTTTCTATTTCATTTCTATGGCACTTACTGGAATTCCTTTCTCTGTCACATCTGAACTGAGCCGTGGAAACATCATTTTTTACATCTTTAATGCATAGGTTTCTTATCAAAAGGCAACTCATCAAGTAGGTTTCCATCAGGAACAAATTCATCAACTAGGTTGCCATCAAGGACAACATATTTCATCATATTTCCAACATCCCTAATGGAAGACCTTGTTATCTCTTCTAGAGATCACTAAGAGTATTAACTTAATTTAAGAAAATTATCAAATCATTTTCAACAATACTCCAAATAGTTCTTCAAATATTCAAAGAATGAAGCATTTCTTTGAGACAAATTTCCTAAATGCAAAGAAACCACACTTCCTAAATTATTTCTAGTCACTTATTAGTATTTATTGTGACATGTGATTTGATACCATTTTAAAAAAATTATACTTTCTTAACTTTTTGGGGTGTGTTAGGGGTAATTTCTATTGTAGCTTTAGGTTATTGAATAAATAAAGGGGGCATAAATAGATGTTTAAGACTAAGATATTCCTCCAACTCACATATCTTTTTTTTAACCTCATATTCTAAACCTTTTACTCAATGGAAAAGTGAGAAAGTGCATCCCCTATAGTGATGTGCAACTTCAGAAGTCTAGTAGGCCATATTATTGAGATGGAAACTTTTGATTTCCACCTTTTAGTAATTTTCTTGTTTTTAACATGCACCTTTTCAAACTATAACTTTCCACGATCCTTTTCATAATGGGTGTTTTGCATGGCTAATGACCATTCTTAAAAAATATTGTCTCTTCAATAGCCAATTATTTGACTAGTTTTTACTCTCAGCTAAATGTGATGCTACCCAATCAGGGATGGTAGTATTGTGCACTTCCAAATATGTGGGTCCCTCTTCTTGTTATAACCCTATTTTACCTGAAGTTTTACTTTTAGAAGAAGTAATAATATGGGAACTTTCTAAGTTGACACAAGGGGGTGGTTCCTCCCTATCATCTCCACTAGATCAGGTTTCATGACCCTCTCCTTAGATTGTAATGCTTTCATGTATTTTGCAGGTCGAGGAGGAACTCCAATTGATCTATGGGGATGAAGAGGGTTGAGAATTAGTAGGATTTTTCCTCTTTTATTATTATTTTCCTCATAATTAGTGCTCACTTCAATTGCAACATCATCATTAGGAGTTATTATCCCTTTTTCCTATAGTTTTCTTGCTTCATTTTCCCCATTTTCTTTAATATTCCTTGTGAATAAACTATCGTATCACACAATTGCCATTTTTTTTTTAAATATGTCCTTGGGATCAAAGCCTTGGGTCGGTTGAGCTTTAGTCAAATTTAAAGGTGTAAATATTTCAAAAAATTCTACGATATTGTAAAAATTCTTCATTATAACATTTGTGAAAGTGAATTCTAGTGTAGTAATTTTTGTTGATCAGTGGTTGTCATTGATGTTAACCCAAGCAGTACCAGGAGCTACCACCATCTTGAATGGAGATTTTTACCTACAAAATTACTATATTCTGGGTCAAGGATATTTTTGATGGTTTCTACCTTTTGAGATGTTTCCATTGATATATGGCGCGCCATGTAATTCTTCATGGTTTGAGAGATATTCATGTTTCAAGTTAGTAACGCCAGTTAGTGGGCTAAAACCCCATGGGGTTGTGGCATGACAATAATAATTTGTTGTGGTCATTGAAAAATCAATAATTAATCATTTTTAAGTTCCTAAAATCCCTCCCACGTTTACATTCTGAAGTCCCTTTCAACCTAAGCATTTATATAAATTGTGATCCTCATATCCTCCTTATGTAGGGATTTCGCTACTTGAAACAGGTGATCATGGAATTTTCGCTATAATTTTTTTCTATGAGGTTTTAGAAGCTGAAATGTCTATGAGGTGAATTTGAAATCCTGAGGAAGCTCATGAAAAAATTTCAGATCATGGTGTGCAATATTTTCGGAGATATGATCTGTGGAAGTTGTGGCTTTTGCAGGCTCCTGAACTTCATCTCAAAGAGGTGACCATAGGAAAATAATCATAAATCTCTATTTGAGTATCAGATTAGAATTCTGTAAAAATTGGTGGATAGTGCACGGAATGTAGTTTTTTTTGTATCAATTTCAGAGCCAAATGAGGAAACTGTGACACATGGCACGCCATACAACTTCGCTCTACTGAACCAATCCATAATTAGGTCATTGTGAGAGATTGGACATGACTTTGACTTGAAGAATACAAATTTGGTCAGACTTGTGGAATTGGACAGAAGAATCGAAGGACTACTACGAGAATGAAAATAACATATTGGGGATCTGAAATAATAGAGATATGCCAGATTCAATATCAAGCTCCTAGAAGGAAAGAAAAAGCTAGATCATGTGGTGTCAAGGGCTGCAAAGGACCATAATTTATAGGGTAGAAAAGAAAAGCAAGGTGCAACAATGGTAAGCTCCAGGTAAGTATATTATTTATATGCATGTTCATCTCTTAATTGCATTAGGTTCTTTGTATTCTAATTTGTTTTTTTTTTATCATTGACATATGCTCTGTAGGATGAGGTAATTTTTGCTATTATCATGTCATGGGTATTTCCTTGAAGAATTTTTCAGGTATATTCATCAAGATAAGAATAAATGCATGATCTAATGTTCCAAAGAGTGAGAAAGGTAGCATGACAAGAGCAGCAATCAAGGTGCAGAAAAATAGCAAGAAGTTCACCACATGAAGTATTCACGTGGGAAGCACTACATACAGTCATTGTAAAGGTATCGTTGTAAAAGAATCATTGTAAAATTTGTACAAGTTTCTATCTACCAAGAATTGAAGAGGCAGTTTCAGGAGGTCTAGGATCATCATTAGGTATTTGTGTCATAGTTGGGGTTATGGTTTAGTGTGTCTTCTTCTTCTACATCAACCTATATCATTGTAAAGTGGACCATTTTCCTTGGTAGGGGAGTCCATTCTTCTTTTATTCTTCTATAGGGTGGTAGGGTGGTGCTAGGCTATTGCATGAAGTCACCAACAGGTTCAAGCTTGTGAAAAATTTAGGGTGGTAGGGTGGTGATAGCATGAGTTTTAGCTCATTGGGTGTCGAGGAATCCGTTTAGTTGACTATTGAAGAATCTCGGGCATTGGAGCGTCCATCTAGTGGGAGCTGGAGAAGAATGATTTTATAGATTCTATGAAGTTGGAGCTTTATTTTCAATTGCAGTTGAATATTAAATAATTATTAGAAAAAAATTCAGGTGGTTTTTTGTCCCGGAGGGGGTTTCCACCTTAAAAATAGTGTGCATTTGTGTTCCTTTTGTTTACTGCTATCATTGTACAAACACTGATAATAATTGAAGATTAACTAATTCTTTGAAAGATTAATAATAATACTAATTGAAAGAAATATTGATTCACCCCCCCTCTTAGTATTTTCAACAATTGGTATCAGATCTTGGTTCCTTGAATATCAGTTTAACAGCTGGAAGGAGGTCATGTAGCATACCAAGAATTGTGTACCTTTGTTCAATGAAAATAATTATGCACTCTGGAAAGTAAGAATGGAGGTCTATCTCTTGGCACAAGGTTACTAAGTATGGGACACTGTTCAAAATGGCTTTACACCAACTGTGGATGAAAAAGGTAAGAAGAATTTGGTAAATGATGCAAAAGCAAAGAATATTATTATCAGTGGACTTATTGAATCTAATTATCATAAGGTGTTGGGTTGTAAAACTGCCAAAAATGTATGGGAAAAGCTTGAGAATATATATGCAGGTGACTCAAATGTCAAAGAAGCAAAGCTTCAAGTATATAGAGAAAAAATTGAGCAACTCAAAATGAAAGAAGATGGCAACATTTCTACATCCTTCCAACACGTTGATGAAATAACCAACACTCTGGAAGGATTGGGAGAGCCTATTGATGGGAAGACTATTATACGAAATATTCTTAGAATGTTACTAGGGAGATTCAACCCAAATGTATCAATCTTAGAATATAGTGCAAATCTGGACAAAATCAGTAAAAAGGAATTACATGGAGTTCTCATAGCATATAAAATGAGACTTGATGAATAAGAGGGTACTTCGCATCTAGAAACTGCGTTCATTGCATCTAAGAAAACCAATAAGGAAAAATAACCTTCAAAGGAAAAGACCTGCACCTGCAAGTGTGAAGAAAAGGAAGATGATGAAGAAGGTCTTTCAAATGGAGAATATGCTTACTTTACGAGAAAACTAGAAATTAGTAAGGGAAAATTCAAAGGTAAGCTTCCATTAATATGTTTTGGTTGTGGTGAGGTTGGGAATTTCGCAGCAAGATGTCAGAATAGAAGTGATGGTAGCTCAAAAGGAAATAAAGGCTGTAATAAATTCAACTAGCAAGGCAAAAAGAAAGGATTCAAAAGGAACTTTCTCTTTAAAGAAGAGAGCTCATTATCCAATGAAGACAGTGACAGCGAAGAAGAAGACAATGAGAGATTATTGTTTATGTCCAAGCACAATAAACAAGAGGTGTCTAACAACAAAGAAGAAGGGTTGACCATAGAATAATTTTCTAAGGAGGCAATCAAGCTTATAAAAGAGCTCAAGGCTGAGAAGATTCATTCTAATACTCTTGAAGAACAAGTTCAAGGTCTCAAAATTGAAGTTGAAGAACAAAAATGTATTGAAGAGTCACTTCAAAAAAAGTTGGAAGAAATCAACCAAGAAAGGGAAGCATTAGAAGCTGAAGTAGTTTCGCTGTGTAAGGAAGTGAAGAAGTGAAAAAATATCCAAAACTATGCCAACAACTCAAGGGCATTGGAAGAACTCATCAACAATCAACGATCTTACAATGACAGAAACGACCTCAGTTACAAAGAAGAAGAAGCATCACCATCTACAACAAAATACAATGAACCTATGAGATCTGACATGCATGTAGAATTCATTGTACAAGATTCACAAGAACAACCTTGGAAGACAATTCCTCGACGAAGATTTCCATCCATGTACCAACATATTTTTCATACCTATTGTTATTCATGTGGAAAATTTGGTCATAAAGCTATAGAATGTCGCACGTACCCTAGGAACCAATACAATTCCAGGAGATCTTTCAAATATGAATCTCCTAGGGCTGAACGAAACATAAATAGAATTGAACATTTAAGAAATAATATGGAATGTTACAAATGTCAAAACTTTGGACACATAGCCAAAGACTGTAGACTTGAAAATCGTCCATAAGAATCTTCGAAGCCATAGAACGAACGAACATGGAAGAAGAAGAATATTGATAATTGTACTCTCACTCTCAAGGCTTAAAACAACAAAGATATGTGGCATGTTGATAGTGGTTGCTCAATGCATATGACTGGAGATAGAAATAAATTTGTATCTCTGAAAGAGAAGAAGGATGGAATCAAATCCTTTGGAAATGATGGATGTTAAAATGTTATAAGATCACGTACAGTCACTCTCAAAAGAAAATATGTTCTAGATATTATAGGTCAAGCTGGGCATCATTCCCAATTACCTGGTTAACTGGGCATCATCTCCAGGACCAATGTATAGGGTCTATCATCCCCTAACATTTCAATTGCTATATGCCCTAAGACAAAGAACAAGACAGATCAATCAAAGACTTTCATCTGCAAAGGTTTCCAAGGTTTGAAGTTTATAATATATCATATGAGAGCTCACCAACACTGCCTCTAAAGGGACTAAGTGCATTGCATATGTAGGTAGCCCCATGTAAGGCTGCTTTGCAAAGCACTTCCTGACATCTATGGGTGCATTGGTCACATTGGGAGCGAAATTCTCATTGTTCCGGAATATTCACTTGGCCAGTGCCTTCTAGAAGAGTTCACATGTTTCAAACTTCGAATCCATGTGTCTATTTGACATCTACAATATTGGGAACATGTCTTACCTATTATTGGAAAGTCATTGATTGTAAAACTATCTCAGCCTTTCTATAAATTGAGCACATATCTTAGTGTTTGATAAGGAAGAATTTGTGTAGAGAAATGCTAGTGGATTTTTATTGAGGAGATTTATTTGAGTGAAAATTTGCTGGAGATATCTGCATTGTGATGAGGTTGGGATGTTGTTGGAGATGGTGACACTAAATCAGTCATTTGGTTGTAACCTCCCCTTCTATCATTAATAAAGAATACAACTTACTTTTCCTTATATGCATCTGCATTAGCTTTGATTTTCCATATTGCAAGATCTTAGTTGATGTATATGGTTTATGCTTTACTGATTTAGAAAACTAACTTGAATAGACATATGTATTATTTCTATCTTCTGTTGTTTAGTGTTCATTCTTGTATGAAATATTTTTCACAGCTGGCTGGAATTTGAAGCTACAACGGAAGCGACAGAAGGAATCATTTGGAAGCGCTTGGATTCCAAGTAAGAATCTAATCCATTCTGTGTGTTTTCTCTTAGTTAGGAAAAGTAGTCGTACATTCTTTAACTTGTTGTTCCAGCTTCGCACCTGTCTAGGGAAGCGTGTTTTATCCATAATTCACAATTATGTCCAACAAATTGGCGACTCCACTGGGGAGATTACTCTTTATCTTAGGTGTTTTAGCCTCTCATTTTATCTATTTATTCACCTAGTAGTTGTTACTCACAAAGATTAGGCTTTTTAAGATCCAAATTTGCAAAAGAAGTGTGTTAAACAGCTGTGTTTTTCCTTGTACACTGCGCCCAATGCACTCTTGGACAGGACACAGTGCTTTGCATAGAACTGTTTTCCATTCAGGCCTGCATTGCAAAGCACTATCTCTCTTTAGAGATTGCGTTGCCTCCTAATGCCATCCAAATTCCCTTGAATTTGTCTTTGCAGTTTGTTTCAGTTTGTTTGCTGATGTATTTTGAAAATCCTGAACCTCATATTGACCAAAGAATTCATCTACCTCTTCCTCCTTTGAAATAAAATTTGTTCAATGTTTGTTTAAAGTATTTTTATTGTCGTATTAGATCGATTTTCTTTTGAAAAAGGAAATTGTCGTAAAATCTTCATTTCCTGATAGGAGAAACTATTGTTTCATTCCTCATTTTTCCTTCAAAACAATTTTTTTTGTTTATATTCCTCATTTCTCAAAATTAAAAGGAATTTGATTTTGTTGATTTAGTGCACTTAGTTTCTTTTCTGTATTCATAACATTAAAGGAACTGAAAAGAAAAATTTGCATTTGCATGTAGTGGTTTGTGTGTTTTGCAAAAAGGAACAATTAGAAAATCTGCATTTAGTTTGTGTTTTCTGATTTGTTTGCTCACAAATTTATTTCTCTTTCCCTCTAGTAACTAGGATTTTCATTGAAAAACTAAAAGTGAAAGATTGCTTATCATTCTTAGTTGCATTTTAGGAATTTTCCAATACATCATCGTGCTGAACCTTTGAAAGGAAAATTGTTAAGCAAGATCAACATAAAAATAATATCAATTGACCTAACAAAGCATTGGAACCATAACGATAACATTTAGAAGGTCTAGTCTAGAGACGTGATCCGGTGTTGTAAAACATAGCAGTTGTCGTTAACTTGTCTGAGATACATTCTGAGTGTGATACCTCACTCCATGTACGTAAGTATATCATAGCTCTTCCACGTACTTTCGAGTATATTAGGTGGTGTTACAGTACGATAAGTATAAAGGGGTGCTCTCATTGTGTGGTTTCGCATCAGACAATGCTAATATGGACTTGGGCCTCTAAGTACCTTCGGGTATATTTGGGAGGAAAACTTTTAGGTGCTATCCATCCATAGTGAACTAAGTCGGCCACCTTGTAAATTGTGATACACCGAACACAGCATTTAGGGAGATTGCCTGCCCGTACTTCTTGGTTCACTAGGAGGTATTCTTTAGTTCACAATTTCTTGGTAAACCTTTTTGTCTAGCATTACCCTTTTATTTTGTTTATTTGTTTTTTGGTTAAAATAAATCAGTAATCATGGAAGAACAAAATCCTTTCCCCTGTCATTCGCGTAGACTAGCGTTAAAACCACCTTTACCACTAGAAGTTATCTCTGGTAGGCGAAGGGGATCACAATCTCCCGAATCAAGTACAATTTGTATCTTTGGTGAAACATCATCCTTTCATAAACCATATTTAGCTCAAGTTTTTTCTACACATTCCGGTTCGTCTATTATTGTCGAAACGGAGTCCTCACAGCTACCTGTGGTCACGATCCATCTAATCAATGAGAACATACCTCCTGGACCCAACATTGTTCAACCAGAAATTGATCCAGATCATGTCTCTTATTTGCCAAAATATCTGAATCCTAAAGTCGTATAATTGAAAGTTGTTCCTACCTTGGTCATCCCACAAAGTTCTGTAGCTATTGAATCTACCATATCATAGAGTCAACCACCTGAAATATACTTTGGGCCTGACGGTGAAATACTTCCCCCTGGTTTAATTGCGATTGAAGAAATCCTACAAGACAAGTCACCTTTAACTCCAACCCATTTTGGTGAGGATCTTTACCTATACGAGTATTTTTCTCAATTGACACCCTCTGCTTTTGTTGATCTTGTTCCTTTCAAACTCCCGTCGATTCAAAAGGGTATACATTTGGTCAAGTAACCATGATTGAACTGACATCTTCGGTTGGGCCATCTATTCCAATTACGTCAGCTCCTGTCTTAGCTACCCCATCAATGTTTACAACTTCACCAGAGTCATATTTTCATGGTGGACCTTTGGTCCCATCAGGTTACAAATAATTAATATCTGGAATTTTCTCTGGTGCATCTTCAAATCCATGGAATTTACCAATGTCATCATCTAGTATTTTAACTAGTAATCCTATAGTGAGTAATCAACGACTTGATTCATTATATACATCTTCAGGGCAATATCAAGCTAGTCCTTCTGGGTTTATTCCTTCAAGTACCATATCAACTGGACTCCCAGCATTCGAAGAGCAATATTTTCTGTCTCATTATCCTCCTCATGTTGGGGGGGAACCTTCGGTCACCCAATATGATAGTACTTCGTCACTTTTTGGTCAACCTAATGTCAAAATGCATGTTTTTCAATGGCAGCCCACTCTGCCTATCTAACCACAAACGGTTATACAATCGTATAAACCAGTTCAACCTGTTACACCCACATCATTACCACTTGTCAATACAACTTTACCCCTATTACAGAATAAAAATGTTGTACAACCTGATCAAGTGGGTCCTTCAACTCAATATCATCAAATTTTGGTTCCACAGACTCCAAATCCTTAAGTTAATTTACAACAAGCTGTATCCGAAATCCTTTATTCACAAGCTGGTTTACCATTTTATTGGATGTCACAACCACAATATGGTTATACCTATCAATCGAATCAAATTTATCCTAATTTGGGTTATAACATTGGTGGAAAGACCCCTTGGTAGCCACAAGTGCAAATGCCTCAAACTTCATTTCAAAAAGTATCATATCTAGGTTTTTCTCAATAGAATCCTCAAGTGTTTACTTTTCAAAACAACCCCTATCTGGGTTACCAACAGTAGTTTCCTTATGCTGGTGCTCAAAGGCCTATTTCTCAAGCAATTCCATCTTACCCTAGCTATGCTCAACCTGACCTTAATCGATAGTTTCCCTTTGTTGCAACTTTAGAGTTACCAGATTTAAATTGGCTAACTAATGATCAAATTAACTATGCTCCTTGGTGGCCGCTGATACCTCACAAATTACCCTTGGATATTCCTAAGTTCAATGGAAACCCTGGAGAAGATCCATCGACTCATGTCATGAATTATCATTTATGGTGTTCATCAAACTCCCTGTATGATGATTCTGTTCGACTACATATTTTCCAGTGTACGCTCACAAGTCTGGCCGCAAAATGGTACATTGAATTACCTAAAGCTTCTTTTGATAATTTCACAACCCTAGATATCATCTTTTTGACTCATTTCTAGTTACCCATTAGATATGAAACTAGAACAGAACTCTTGACCAATTTCAAACAGACTAATGCTACTCACATCTCTGATCATATTCATGAGTGGCGTCGTCATCGTCAAATGGTTAAGACATTTTTTCTACATCAACTCCTTGTTGAATGGTTCATTAAGTCCCTTTTACCATCTATAACTGAGGATGTGGCTAAGGGTGGCATCATCATAGAAGATCAAGTTATCACTCGAGCCCAATATTTATATTTGATTTATACTCAGTCTGGCACGCTCTATGAAAAAATTCCTAACGCACTGAGATCTAATTTTACTGTTCCTCCTCAATTAAAGGACTCTCATGCCAGAGATGGCTTGATAGGCACTGCAATCACACATCATAATACTGCATCTTATCCTGCTCCTACTTCCAAAATTAATGCCATGTCATTTGATAAAGGCAAAAGTGACAAGCAACCCAGAAGTAAGAAAAAGGGGAAATCTAAGAAAATGCAAACTTCTAACCCGCAGGAAAGATCATATGATCAATTGTCTAGACCTAGGAAACCTTGTTATCCATGCATAATCTGTAATGAGGAAGACTTTATTAGGGATTTTCCTCACTGCGATAAAGTCTAAAAAATCATCAAGACTTCCCATGCGTTAGCTGTGTTGACAAACTCATTTCCAAATCTGGACACAAACATGGTTGCTACAGATCCAGCTCCTAGTTCCAAAGTGTTAATGTTATCTGTCACAAAACCTTCAACAGATATTTTGGTGTCAATGTGTAATAAATATTATGGTAGTGAGGCCACTGATCAACCTACTACCTCGACAAAAAATCCATCTATGGAATCAGTACCTCCTACTGCTATTCCTGAATTGAAAATTAAGCCACCAAAGGGAGTAATTCATCAAATCGACATATAGTCCTCGAGCAAGAGATGCACAAAATTATAATATAGTTGAATATTTGGCTCAATCCCCTTCAGCTATGTCTTCTCTTGAGGTATTACAAAGTTTTCCCTCCCAAAAATAGGCTTTATTGTCGGCTATTGGTGGAATTGATTCAATTGATTCTAATCTTGCTGTCTTTAATCATATGGGCTATGTGCTGCAACTACCAGCAGAATTAGCATTCTCCATACAGGTAAATGTTCTCAATCACCTTGTTCATCGCACTGTTATTAATGAGGGAGCATCTACATGAATTATGTCTCTAAATTGTTGGAAGTCACTTGGCTCGCTGCGCTTATCAATATCATCAACGACATTGAAATCATTTGATGGATGTACATATAAACCTTGTGGTATTATTAATAACCTGCATATTGAACTAGAGGGAAAAACAATGAATATTGATGTTGAGGTTGTTGATGGACCCCTTGACTATCTAACATTTTGTGACAAGGCCATGAGTATACTTAATAATGCAATTGTTTCTACATATTTTATAATGATTTCCTTTCCATGTAAAGGTACAATTACAGTCATCAATCAGCTATCCTTCTTTGCCTCTGCTTTTCAGGTAACTAGAAGTGTTTCATTCGTTCACGAACCATCAATAACACTTCAGAACATTGGTGTAGGACTATTAAAGGATTCCACTCTCATGGGAACCTTTGCATTCTGGCCTTATAAACGTAAATAGAGAACTTTTATAAGAATAGGACACCTTCCCAACAATCCTATTCACTCTATTTGGCTTAAGGGAGAGTACGATTGATTCGGATGTTTCTACGTTGGATGAGTTTCTACCGCCCAGCCCTATTGAGCTGGCATAGAAATCAATATATCTAGCTTGGGCGGAAAATCCAAAATCAGTGTCACCGAGTGTTTGGGTTGATCATTTCTTAGATTTTGGTACTCCATCTGATCCATTTTCCTCAATGTTCTTGACAGATGAGAATATTTTTGAAGCCATGATGTCATAAGGAGAACCATGGGAAGATTATCATCATCATTCCCATCTTCCTAATTATAAAGAAAATAATATTAGTGAACTACATCACCCATCCATCCAAAATTTATTTTTGAATTCTTTACCCATTAATGCAATCGATTCTGAGAGAAATATGTCAAATATTGAAGAAACCATTTATATCTATATTTCGACAAAACCTGTCATTGTAGAAAATATTCATGTCAGTGTATCTTGTTCTCCATCAGAACTCGAATCATATCACTCTCTATTACGTGAATTCTATGATGTATTTTCTTGGTCTTATGAGGAAATGCGAGGCATAGATACTATTATAGTTGAACACACTATTAATATGTATCCTGATGTCAAACCGGTGAGTCAACAGCTTCGTCCTATTCATCCAAAGAAAGCCGCTGCCATCAAAGCAAAAGTTGAAAAACTTTTGCATACTGGTTTCATATACCTTGTTTCGCTAACTGAGTGGGTTTCCAATATCGTTCCTGTCATGAAAAAATAAGGAACCATTAGAGTGTGCATCGATTATCGGGATGTCAATCTTTCTTGTCCAAAAGACAACTATCCTACTCGCTTTATCAACCAGATTATTGACGATTGTGTTGGATGTGAAATATTTTCGTTCATGGATGGATTTTCCAGCTACAATCAAATCATTATCCACCCAAATGATCAACATAAGACAACATTCATCTGTCCCTGGGGCACATTCGCTTATAAGAAACTACTGTTTGCTTTAAAGAACATTGGGTCAACTTTTCAGAGAGTAATGGATTATGCCTTCAATGAAATCAAGCACATTGTTCAACCATATCTAGATGATTTACTAGTGCATTCACAAAATCGGACTGATCACCCGATACATTTGAGAGCCATTTTCTTACGCTGCCAACACTACAAAATACACCTCAATCCACATAAATGTGTGTTTTGTGTTGGTTCTGGTCATTTTCTTGGATTCGTAGTCTCAAAAGAAGGAATTCAAATTGACCCATTGAAGGTTCAGGCCATTCTTGATTTGCCTATGCCATCAAACTTACTTCATATATAGAAACTTCAAGGAAAGTCTAACTTCATAAGAAGGTTCATTCCAAACTATGCTGAAATGGCTAAAGGATTTACTTGACTATTGAAAAAAGGGGTTCCCTTCCATTGGGACCAAGTTTCACAAGCTTCTTTTGATGTTGTCAAGGTCACTCTTGTCTGAGAGTCATTAATGTACCCCCATAATTATCAAAATGATTATTTCCTATATATCGTCGGGGCTAAAACGACTATTTCTATGGTATTAGTCCAAGTAGAAAATGGAATTGAACATCTGATCTATTATTTGAGTCGTAATCTCAATGATATGGAAGTTAAGTATTCATACGTAGAAAATTTTGCCTTGGCAGTTGTTCAAGATATATAAATATTTCAACATTATATCCTGCTCCAAAAAACTACTATAGTTTCAGATTGCAACCCCATGACTTATATCTTATCATGTCAAATTTTGGGGGGAAAATATTCAAAATGGATTGTCATTTTGCAGGAATTTTATTTGGAATTCATCAAATCCAATTCAAAGAAGTCTTTGGTTCAGGCTGAGCTTCTCTGTGACCTTCCCTCTGCTACGTCGAAACCATCAATTCCTGACGAGTCTATGTTTCTGATCGGATCATCTGATCCTTGGTATGGGGATTTCATCACTTATCTCCAAACCCAAAATTTTCGACCTGATACCTCTCGCTCTGAACAGAGATGTATTCAATACCAAGCCAAATATTATCTGATCATTGATGATACACTTTATTGTTATGGTGTTGATACCATTTTAAGGAGGTGCCTCACTCATGAGGAGGCCGAAAAAGTGTTAAATTATTTTCATTTTGGGTCTTGTGGTGGACATTTATCTGGATATGCTATCGCGTAGAAGATACTCTGCACCGGTTACTTTTGGCCTACTATTTTTCGAGATTACATCCTCACGGTCAGAAGTTGTCATGCATGTCAGATTTTTTTATCGTAAAATCCACAAACCGCCAGCACCAATGCATCATGTTGTCTCTGTGGGACCATTTTCGAAATGGGGTATTGACTTCATGACTTGTAACCCTCATTTGTCCAGGGGGCATGGTTATATTATTGTCGCAGTCGACTATTTTACCAAATGGGCCGAAGCGATGCCTACATTCAACAACATGGGACAGACAGCTGCATTTTTTTTCTTTAATCATGTTATTTCACGGTTTGGGTCCCATAGGCAATAGTTAGAGATCATGGGAAGCATTTTCGCAACAACTAACTTTACTCCTTTTCAATTGGTGTATGGTCTGGAAGCTATATTACCATTCCAATGTGAAATACCATCATTAAAACTTGCGATTGACTTGTTACCTAACACCTCAGAAGAAGAAGAGTGTCTCCTTAACCTCATCCATCTTGATGAAACACATCATGAAGCCCAATTGGCCAACAAAGCGCAGAAGAGACGTATAAAGGCGCAATACAACAAAAATGTCCAACCTCGCATTTTCTTAAAGGGTGACTTGGTCCTTATTTATGATCAAGAAGCTGATGTAATAGGTACAGGAAATTTTGAGCCATTATGGCATGGCCCCTATATTATCAAAAGATTTCTTGCTAAGGGTACCTATGAGTTGGTTGATTACAATGGAATTCCGTTGGTGCAACCTAGAAATGGGTTGTATTTGAAACATTACTATGCTTAGTCATGAGCGTAATAATTTTTTGTATTATATTGTATATAAATGTTGTTGATTTGCATTCACTATCTTAATTTGTTTTTAGAGTTTTCCTGACGTTATTAATCCACTTTACATTTCATCACAAATGTTTGAATCTTCGGAACCCTTTGTTCGATATGTTGATGGTGCTAGTTGTAGTACGCAGAATCTATCCTCTACAGCATGGGCCATTTTTGCTCTGAACAGCGAGTTAGTGAGTTTTCAAGGGATTTGTATTGGTAGATCGACAAACAATATTGCTGAGTATAGCACGTTGATCAAACTTCTCTCTGATTCCATTTCATTTGGTATTAATTGTATCATCATAAGGTTAGACTCACAACTTGTGGTATTACAACTTACTAGTGTTTATATTGTTAGAAATCCAAAATTGCATACATTGTTCCTTAGAGTTCGACTTTTGGAAAGACATTTTGATTTTATTCAATATCAACACATTTCCAAAAATTTGAACACATTTACTGATTCATTAGCTAATCAAGTTTTAGACAGACATTTGCAACATATGTAAAGAAAACATTCACATCATTGAATAGGATTACACAATAAACATAGGAAAACATTGAAATCATATAGATAGATAGATATAGGTTTTTACAAGTGCCCCAGACACATTGGTCATCTGACCTCAAAATGTATGCAAAATGTCACAAGTAAACTAGTGGTGCTCGTGGTAACATGCTATAGATCTAGCTATCCTATGAAGTAACCGCATCCAGTGGTTAGGAACCCTAATAGTGTGTTGCTGCAGTCGCAAAGGAAGCTCTTTGATCCGGAAATCCAAAATCCTAAAGTTCAAACCCTCTATGTGCTGCTAAAGCTCAGTCAGAGTCTCAGCCATATCAAGATCCTGAAGGACTGCTCTCCCGAAAGCCCTCTCTACTGGCACATCTTCTTCGTGCTCCGGTTCCACTACTGGTTGAACACGACCAACATATGCATTACATAAAAAATTTATTTTAGTCTTGGGAAAACATTAAAATATAAAAACATTGTATAAACCTTAGGAAAATACAAAACATGGTCAAAACATTCTTACCTCTTACACCCCACTGAGCGCCTTCTGGTAATGCTAAATTTGGATCCCCTCAAAAATCGATGCTTGTGTATGCATACTCATCGATAGCGACAATTTGTTGCCGGAACCAGGCAAAGAATGTAGGAGATAACAAGAAAGTAGATTGTCCTGCATGTTGACTCATGAGTTCTACCCATCTTTGCATCCAAGGATCTCTAAGACTAGTTATATCCAGTGTCACATGTTGTGGCTGCATCAGCGGAATCCATTCCAAGGCAAAGGATATAAGGATAGAACCATAACTGAAATTCTTCTTCCTTAATCCCTTTTATTTATTCAGTTGTTCCTTTATCTAAGATAAAATAGCCTCAGACCAATTGAATATTGTTGGCTCAATTCACTCTAGCGCATATTACATATACGATCTATTCGCTACATGTAGTGTAACGGTGCCAACAATTTTTACGATTGTGAAAAGGATAGTTCTCAAGGTAAAATCTCTAATGTCTCAGATGTTTAACTTTACATATTTTCTTGGCTCTGACCCTGGATAACAATTTTGCAAAACATAATCTCTCACTATCTCTCCTCCAACAATAGACCCTAAGAGCGAAATGGGCAAGCCTCTCCTCGACAAACCTGTAAGAAAGTACACATCCTCAACTGTTATAGGAACCATTTGGTTCTTAATATGAAATGCCCCTATATCTGGATCCCATGCTCAAAATAATAACTCCAATAGTTCTATTTGTTGCCTCATCCTAGACAATTTGAAGTACTTAAGAAGTCCACAATCTCTTAGGGCTCTTATTGTACCCATATCATTTAAGGAAATCATATCCTATTCTTCATGTTCTCTTTCCCTCCATGTAATCGTCACTGTAATCCGATGGAAACCTGAAATACAACCATAAGATCCATTAGATTCCATTCATTGCAAAAAACTAGGCAAATTTTGGGCATAATGAGAAAATAAAAAACTTATATTGCGCCCAACGCACTCCCTAACTAGAGACAGTGCTTTGCATATGCAATCACCCTTCACTGTACCTACTATGCAATGCAGGTTTCAACATTCAGGGGTACGTTGCCCTCTTTTTGGGCAGAATTTACCCTAGGGGCCTTAAAACCTTAAAAATTTGTAGGAAATGGAAATGAAATGAATACTAAAGGAAAGAGGAGGTTCATATCACTAACCTGGATCAAACGATGACGAAAACCGTCCATAGAAATGATCATAATCAACAGCTAAAGTTCAAGGGCAAAATTAGGTTCAGAGCTCCAAAATGAAAATGGTAACTATGGAATGGTAAAAATGAATAGTGAAACTACTTTTAATAGTCATTTAATTATTTGAAAATTAAATTTATTGCTATGACTATAGTTTTAATATGTTTCTATCATGAAACAGGTATTTTTAATCCATTTTATGTTGTTCTGAACAGGATATACAACTGATGAACAGATTAGTCATGCAGATTTATTTCAAAGAATGACTTGACCACAAAACAAATTTTTTCTCCTTATTTTTTGAGCTTCGTTAAAAATGAAAAAGGATTTAAAGTGCACTTTTATCTCTTTTTCAAGCTTATATAACAGCGAAAAAGGAACCCCTAGAGTTTTCTTTCAGCTCTCTTCAGACTCTGATAATGTGAAAATATTGTCGAGCACTTGTCTTTTCGAGCTCGTAAAACTAAATGAATCAATATATACTTAGTATAAGTTTAACCCTTTTCCAGAATGAGATATATTATTTACGAAAAGGGAATACCTTGGTTAAACATGACCAAAGAGGTTCTCTCAGATTTTATTTTACACTTTTTTGGATCCAAGTGACAAATTTACGAAAAAAGTACTTATGGAGTTTTCTTTTGTCCACTTTTTCAAAATCTTTAAATATGAAAAAGGATCGGGCTATCGCTGTCGTTAAGCTCATTAAAACATAAAATAGTGACGGGCTTGTCGATCATGGGACAAATCGAGTTTCATTCATCGCTAGACTCGTTAAATTATTAAATAGTGATACTTTATTTGCCCAAAGGGTTAAATTATAGATCAAGAAAATGTTATCATCCTCAAGCTTGTTAAAAAGAGAGGTACTAGTCGACAAATGACTAGGGAAAATTTGGGAAAAGTGAGCAAAAATTCTTTATGGTAGCAAGTCACTCTTGAACATGACACTTCTTTCACTCCGTGTCCATGACTGTAAGGGTTGGGTAATCATCTTGACGGTTCATATATACCTATGGTTCATAATACCTTCACTTTGGTTTTGGGTCAATGTTGTCAACTTGTCATAGTGTCGCTGATATGTTCAAGAGAAGTCATCCAGTGAATAACTCATCCTTCTGCAATACTCATAAACCTTTATTCTCATGATTGTCATCCCTGAAAATTGATATATCAAGTCATACCCTTGTCTCCAAAATCAGTAACTCTTGTTTCACAATAAGGTAGTTTCCTATCGATGAAAAATCAATATCCAGGAAGTTCACATAGAAACGTCAAATTCCAGTACCATGAGGCTTGTTACAGCATCAACAAGATTCTCGCTTTTGGACCTTTGACTGAAAGATTTTGTTTGGCGTTCGACATCAAATCATCTATTAAAGCCTTATGAAATGTACTTAAGTACCTTGAGGGCCATTTTAATTAATGGTGGTTCTCTCGCATTTGTTAACAACTCATATCATTGGCTGGCAATCAAATGATGTCTTTCCATGTTCGATGACAAATCATATATTCGCATGGCTAGACTTATACCCGAATGATCAAGTAAACAAGATAAAAAGATCCTGAATCTAGTTTCAGCCATCCAGGCTGAAATTTCAGGATTGTTGTACACATCATCTGTATGGTGACCTTACATACAAATCGTCATCTAAACATGGGCCTATAACTGTAGGCATGTCTGCATTGGGAAACATTCCAATGTCGACGACTTTCTGAATTATGTACATGTTATTAGATTGTTTATGTGTTGAACTTGGGAATTCCTACCCTCAAAAATTATGATCAAAGAGGATGTGTCATGATGTAATGTATTGTAAGATTGATGCAGGTTGTCACTTCGCTCCATCTCGAACTAATCATAATGTAAATCATATCAATCAAAATATTGTTGTTATTGTTCTGACTTCATTATTTAGGGGGAAATTGTTATAGGTCAATTTGGGCATCATTCACAATGACCTGGTTAACTTTGCATCATCTCTAGGACCAATGTATAGGGTCTATCATCCCCTAACATTTCAATTGCTATATGCCCTAAGAAAAATAACAAGATAGATCAATCAAATACTTTCATCTGCAAAGGTTTCCAAGGTTTTAAGTTTATAATATATCATATGAGAGCTCACCAACATTGCCTCTAAAGGGACTAAGTGTGTTGCATATGTAGGTAGCCCCATGCAAGGCTGCTCTGCAAAGCACTTGCCAACATCTATGGATGCGTTGGTCACATTGGGAGCGAAATTATCATTGTTCAGAATCTCCACTTGGCCAGTGCCTTCTAGAAGAGTTCACATGTGTCAAACTTCGAATCCATGTGTCCATTTGACATCTACGAGATTGGGGACATTTCTTGCTTATTATTGGAAAGTCATTGATTGTAAAACTACCTCATCCTCTCTATCAATTGAGCATATATCTTAGTGTTTGATAAGGAATAATTTTTATAAAGAGATGCTGGTGGATTTTTATTGAGCAGATTGATTTGAGTGACAATTTGCTGGAGATATCTACATTGTGATGAGATTTGGATGCTGCTGGAGATGGTGACACTAAATCAATCATTTGGTTGTAACCTCCCCTTCTATCATTAATAAAGAATACAACTTAATTTTCCCTATATGCATTTGTATTAGCTTTGATTTTACATATTGCAAGATCTTAGTTGATGTATATGGTTTATGTTTTACTGATTTCACAAACTAACTTGAATAGACATCTATATTATTGCTATCTTCTATTGTTTAGTGTTCATTCTTTCAGGAAATATTTTGCACAGTCGGTTGGAATTTGAAGCTACAATGGAAGCGACAAAAGGAATCATTTGGAAGTGCCTAGATTCCAAGTAATCATTTAATCCATTATGTGTGTCTGTTCTTAGTTAGGAAAAGTAGTCGTGTAGTCTTTAACATGTTGTTCTAGATTAGCACCTGTCTAGGGAAGCGTGTTTTATCTGTAATTCACAATTCTCTCCAACACTAGCCAAGAATGTTCTATTGGTTGAAAAGATGAATCACAATCTGCTTAGTGTTGGAAAAATGTGTGATCATGGACACACAATGCTATTCAACTCCATAAAATGTGAAATCAGGAAAGGCAGGTATGGTAAAATTGTGGCTACAACAAATTGAGCTCCAAACGACATATATGTTCTAGATGAAGAAACTAAAGCATGTGTACTAGCTAAAGAATATGAAATATGGTTATGGCATAAACGAATGGGTCACATAAACTTTTACTATTATGGGAAATGTTGAAAATCTCAAAAACTTCCAACACATTAGGTGAGGCCTATCGGCATGGAAAGAAGACAAAAGTCGAATTTAAAACAAAAGAACTCTTTGCATCACATCCATTGGAATTGATACATACTGATCTATGTGGTCATGTTAGAAAAAAACGCTTAGATGGAGAATTATATTTCATGTTCATGATATATGACTATACCAGGATGACAACTGTCAGTTTCCTAAAGAAAAAATATGAAGCATTTGAGTGCTTTAAGATCTATAAGGAGTTCGTTGAAAATGCAACTGATTTGAAAATAAAATTTCTAAGATCAGATAATGGCGGAGAATTCACTTCCAAATTATTTTAGCGAAATTGTGACGAAAATGGAATAAAAAGATAATTTCCAATAGCATGAACACCTCAACAAAATGTTGTTGAAAGAAAGAACATAACTATATAGGAAATGGGTAGAAGAATGTTGAAGGACTCAAAATTGGATGAAAAATTATGGGTTCAAGCAATTGATACGACAACCTTCATTATCAACCGAAGTCTTCTCATAAATAATTACAACAAGACCCCATATGAATTATGGAAAGGAAAATTGGCTAATGTAAAACATTTCAGAATCTTTAGAAGAAAATGTTATATCAAAAGAGAAGATCAAAATTTGGGTAAGTTTGAATTATGTGTTGGCGAAGGTATCTATGTTGGTTTCTCACAAAAAACAAAGGCCTATAAATGCTATAATATAAGATGAAAATCGATATTGGAGAGTATAAATGTTACATTTGACGAAGATGGTGTTCTAACGAATAATGATGAGGATCTAGAATCTTTGAAACTGGAGACAGAGGCTGAAAAAGACAGAGAGAAAATTCTAGAACAAGAAGCAACTATTAGCCAAGAAGAGGTAAATAATGATCATCAAGATATACTGGAACAACAACAAGAAGCTCCTCCAAAGAGAACAAAACAATGGATTCAAAAGAACCATCCATCAAATCAAATCATTGGTGACATAAATGAAGGTCGACAGCTTCGTTCATCACAACAAGCTCACATTGATTTTCTAGAAACCTTTGAGCTTATTATTTTTTAGGAATCCAACCATAATGAACATTGGGTAGTTGCTACGAATGAAGAATTGGATCAAATCAAGAAGAATAACACCTGGGAATTAGTTCTACAACCAAAAGATAAAAATTTCATTGGAACTAAATGGGTGTTCAGGAACAAATTGAATGAATATGGACAAGTTACCAGAAACAAAGCAAGATTGGTTTGCAAAGGCTATGCACAAGTGGAAGGAATTGATTTCGATGAAACACTTGCATGATTTTCCAAAATGGAAGAAATTGTAATGTTTCTCTCCTATGCTTGTTCAAGAAAAATCAAAGTCTACAAAATGGATGTTAAGTCAGAGTTTCTGAATGGCGAATTAGAAGAAGTTTACTTCGAACAACCTGAAGGTTTTCTACTATAACAAAAAGAAGAATATGTTTGCAAGTTAAAGAAGGATATATATGGTCTCAAGAAGGCTCCCAGAGAATGGTATTCTTTTCTTGATGGATATCTACATCTGTTGAGCCTCAAAATTGTGCTTTCTTTCATTCCACTTTACCTCATTTCATCATTCTTTTATCACTTCATAAGCCTAAAATCAATGAAGAATGATTAGGATTGCTTAAAGGTTACATGCAATTGATTAACATATTGTATTTTCATGATTTTTTCTATTTTAACAATTTTCTGCAAAATAGCTACAGAATGCAGACATTCCGTAGCTGACCGGCGATTCTGCAGCTGTTTTACAGTTTGAGTATGTTCCAGGTGGCCTCTCAAGAAAAACCGCATATGGGCATATTCCACGTCATGTCTACATGGTTTGTTGCTCACCATGAAGGAAGAAACGAATTTTGTGAATGGTTTTGACATGTGGGAACATATTTAAGGAAGCAGACTTCTATTAGGACTGTCTCAGTCCAGATGTCCTTTTCTTTGTCACACAGCCACTTCAGGAGTCCTAATGCGATTCTGATAAGGAAAGACAATGATCCTGAATTGTTGCAAGTCTTGTTATGTGCATTTGTTATATAAACACTTGGGAAACCAAGAGCTAGGCTAGAGACTTCATTCCAGATTTTGCTTAGACTCTGTGTTACATTTCTGAAAACACAGAGTGTTATGTTCAAGTTCTTTCAGCTTTAATGAAGCAGACAAAGTTATTTTGAAGGCGTTGATTTAGTTTGGAGTTGGATGCCGTCAAGTGGTAGAGGGCCCCTGCCTCTTGCACGGATTTATTTTGCGTTAATTAGATAATTTTTTCTAGCTGCCTTTACACTTTGCATTTGAATTAATACTTGTTTTTGTTAGCTACTGTAGTCGTTCTCATTCTAACTCTTCCACCAGAAGATATTCTTCCAAAATACCTCTAATGATGAATGGGAATTGACTGTGATATTTTAGGAGTTTAATTGTGTTTTCATTTCAAACTGTGTGTTTTATGTCAATTTGCATTAGATAGTACAGCCAGACTTGTTTTCGTAATATGCAAATAGATTAGTTGCATTGTAGTTTAATACTCCGGAGATCAAAAAGCGCTTTAGTTCATTGTACTTCAAAGTTAGGATTATGGCATTTTAGTTTAATTCTGTTCACCATCTTTCCAATTTGAATAATTGCATTTCAGCCCAGTTATGGTCACTGTGTTTTCAGTTTGATTAATTGAACTTTAGCTTAACTCTGTCATTTGTATTTCAAAATAGATTAATTGCATTCTTGTTCATGTTTTTCTTAATGTATAGCCAAGTTTCACTAATTAGTTGAATGATAGTTCTGTTCTACTAGACTAAGGCTTCCATTATTTACAAAAACCACTCCTGTTATTAAACTCTTCCAACATATCACTATGCAGACAGGAATTGGTAATATCATTTCATGGCTTTGATTATTTTGCAGATTCTTCTAATTGTGCAACTAGCCTTTTCCTCAAAATTATCTCAAAAGACTTTAACTTTCAAATAAGGCTTAGTAATGACAATTTAGGTTGCAGAATAGATTAGTTTCAGGATCCTTGGTTAATTTAGAGCAGAATTATTCACTGTATTGCAGAACTAACTTTTCCAAATATGTCCAAACAAATATCTAGTCATGGATAAGATCTGTTTTGTGATATGGTAAATTGCTGTTTAGGAAAACCTCACTGCACTAAATTTATCCTTTTCTTGAAGTATTCCAACATGTCTCTAACAAATGAATTGGACTAAATTTGTGTTGTGAGTTACTGCCTAGTTTTGCATACCACACATGATTTAGAATTGTTTCTAGTGTGACCAACAATTGCTTTTCATCAACAATTAGTTCCTTCCCTTTTCAAAATAAAACCATAAAACCAAAAACATCAGAAAAAACTAAACACAACGAAGTAGGAAGAGGTTACTTAGGCACATATAGTGCACCACACTTCAGCAGTTTACTGACCCTGGTTGACAATTAAATGAGCTCAATTTAGGAGACTAGGTTGAGCACAAACATTTTGGCGCCGTTGCCAGGGAAGTGTAACTAGGTATCCCGATTTCCTACATCCACAAAAACAAAAACAAAAACTTCAATCACCTACCACATCCACCATATCATGTGGTGCAGTAAGAGCCACACATCCACATCATGAATTCATATTTGCAGGTAGAAGAAGAGGTGACAAAGGAGGTTGAAGAAATGGATGGAGATGATGACAATGAGGAAGATCCTTTTGGATTTCCTATTCAAGAAACTGATATCAACATTCAAATGAAGAACATCTATCCATCTATACTTCCTAACTTCAAAGGTATGAGATCAGAAGACCCGGAAACCTTTCTTTTTGAATTTGAAATAATTTGTAGATCTTATGGCTACTCATTGCACATGCAAAAATTGAATTTGTTTCCGGTAACATTGAAGGATAGAGCTCTTAGATGGTTCATGACTTTAGGAACAAATTATATAGGGACATGGGATGATATGAAAAGAGTATTTTTGGAAAAATATAAAGGTTATTGCATGCACCATGACCTTAGAAATGAAGTCTTTAAGATGAACCAAAAAGAGGATGAAAGCCTAGAAGATTTAGTGGAGAGATTTACTTATAATATCAAAAGATCTAAATTGCATAATTTAGGATCATATGCATTAAAAACTCTTCTACTAAATGCTATAAAGGATGAATGGATTGATCTTCTTAATCTTGTGGGAAAAGGAGATGTTTATCGATTGTCATTTCAAGAAATTTGTGAACTATGCAAGAACATATCAAGAGGAAAAGCAAAGTGTGTAAGGTACCCTCAAGATCCATTTGTGGCAAAAGTAAGTAAGTCAACATCAAGATTGGTAAGTCAAACTGAACCTAACAATTTGCTAAACATTCCTGGTAATTTAAATGAACAAACTGACATGCTAAGAATGCAAAACAAGCAAAAAGTTGCTTCATTTATATTTTGCCCTAAATGTAGAAAGAAACATGCTTTGCATGAATGTCCATGTGATAACATTAAAATGTGTAAAATTTGTGCAGGATCACATACTACTGAAGATTGCCCATCATTACCAGGGTTGAAGGAAATTTACCAGAAGGATAATGGAGCAAATCAAGCACAAGAGAAAATTTGTTATGTAGCTCCAAGAGGGCTATGGCAGCCTCATCAACCCAACATGATGCAATATCCTTATGCACAGTTTCAAGGTTATGCACAACAATATCAAGGTAATTGGAGAACACCCTTGCCTTGGCAACCTTGGCCATCTCAATCCCAACCTCAAAACCAACCTTGGAAACCTTGGCCATCTCAATTCCAACCTCAAAACCAATCTTGGCACCAAAGTTGGCAAAGGCCATACAAAGGAAATCCACTTTCTCCTCAATCTTTTCCTCTCTATCCTCAATACCATAATCAATGTTATTCATACCATTTGCCTCCAACACAACATCAATATCACCCTCATTTTACCTCAATTCAACATTTTCCATTACCATCCATACAAACACCCCAAAGATTCCCCACTCCACTACCTCCACAACCATTTCATATCCCCAACAATAAAACACCTCAATCAACTTACAAATCTGAGGTATTGCAAAATGATTCACCAGCTGTCATTGAAGAACAACAACCAGCAGAAGAAGACTCAGATAAAGTCCAAGAATCAGGGATGTCTATTGATAAAGAGGAGATATTGGAACCAGAGATTGAAAAGTCTCATGCATGCCTATCACTAGATTCTATGAATGAAGATCATATTTCAGAAGACTTGCATTTCATGATAGAGGAAAGACAAGGAAGACAAGATTACATTGAATCTTGGTTCAATTCAGTCATTAGATTCCAATGCTCAATTATTCAATATCTTCTGACATCATCTAAATCAAGACAGTTGGCATCTCATATACAGGTACATATCAAAGAGTGTCTTTCAAACCTGCATATGAGTTCATCTATCATCTTGTTACAGACATGGTTCCACTGGAAGTATTCATATACTTGAACAAGATTTTCTTTTTCAAGTAGAGTAGGACATAAAAAAAAAAAAGAAAAAAAAAAGGAAAAAGAAAAAAAAAGGAAAAAAAAAAGAGTAAAGAGAAAAATAAGTCCTATTGTGAAAACCAGCTTGCTGGCGCAATTGGACATGAGCTTTGTTTGAAAACCAGGCAACTGGCGGGCAAAGTTCACAATAAGTTCTGCAATTTTATGATGGTTTCAATATTTCATGGTTCTTCAAATCATTCTTGGTTCTATGCTCGAGTTGGATGATGTGGAATTCCTTAAGGTCCACCTTCCAACAGATCTTGTCCCATCGACCTCAACACTTTATCTGGGATCAAGATTAGAGATTATTTGAAGTGCCTTGGAGCTTACATTCATCAATGGCAAGCCTCCTCGTTGATAACAATGGGAATACAACAATGTCTCTTGATTGTCAAATCTTGCAGGCGACTCGACTTCGACACATTCATTCGTCAATGTCAAGATGCACTGAGGTACCTTGACACTCATTTACATTATCGGTGAGTTGTCTCGCATTGGTTAACGATTTTCATTATTGATCGGTAATCCAATGATTTCTTCCCATGCTCGACTTCGACACATTTATTCGCATGGTAAGAATTGTACCATGAATGTTGGCTTTGATGAAGACTAATGGTTTTATGGAATCAACAACAACTTGCAGCAGTGAATTTTATTAGTTTCTTGTAGCAACATGTTCATATTTTTGTCAATTCAATAACAGCTGTGGAAAGTGGCAGTTTCTGCAGCCATTGTTGTAGCAGCCTGTTTTCGTCTTTTTGCAACTTTTTCCAGAAGGCAGTTTTGGCGCAACTTTTGCAAGAGACTGGAGCAGAAATAAAAAATTCTGAGCTTCTGGGTTTTCTCAGAATATGATAAATTGAGTAAAAGGCGGACATAATTTGGAAAAAAGCAATTTTTAAGGGCATTTCAGAAGGGTTTTTCAGGCAGATTCTCACTTTTCAGCATTTTGGACAGATTATGACAGATTTGAGTGTTTTTGCACAGCAGCACCTTTTCTTCATCAAAATGAAATTCTGGAAGCATGTGGCAGTAGAGAAGGTAAAAATACACAGTTTCCCATTGGAATCACTCAATTTGGCCTTAAAATGAGTCCGTGGCGTACTTTTTTGTTGCAAAATTGGGCAAAATGAAGGGTGAAACAGGGCAGAAATTGATTTTGTCATAACCTTCAAACCGTGCATCCATTGGTCCTGAAATTTTTATGGTAAATGCATTAACGTAGGGTGAATAAACACAGAAAATTTCAGAAAATTTCAGTATGTATTCTTCAAGAAATTGGCCACTTTCACCTACAGCCATTTCTCATTTTTCGGGAGATCCGTGCAACCAATGGCTGAGATTTTTCAGTGGAAGATGCATAATAATATTGGTGACAACCTCAGAAAATTTCAGGGAATTCGGATGTACCATTTGAGAGAAATTGCAAAATTCATTTCATTCTACAATTCCATTCCACTTTCACTCCATCTCACGCCATTTTCATTCCATTTCACAAGTCATACTCCACTTTCACTCCATTACATTTCACGTCCATCTTCCATATTCATACTTCATTTCTTCTTACAAATTGCATGTTGCAGCCACATCTTGTTCAACAGTTCTGACATAATTGTACAGCCTACAAAGAGATGATGATTACAGGAAATTGAAGGATTCTGTTTTGAAGACCAACAAGCTCAAAGAAGACCAAAGGAACAAAATCAAGTACAGCAATTAACAAGGTCAAAATTCTGAGGTAAATTGTGAAAATTATTTTAATAGAAAAAAGTCAAAACATGAAATAGATACAATGTGTATAATCATGTGTTTCCTAAACAACCTATCATTCGAATTGATTAGCCATATCCCTTATCCAACATTCCATATCTCACCACAAGGTCATCATAAATTCTCCATCAGATCCATAGCCACTTCATTTTCCCTTATATCATCCATTCACCTCCATTACACTTTGCAGCCAATCCATCTCTAAGTGCAGAAAGGTAATTGTAAGGGTGAAGCATCATTCTTCAACTAATCCATTTTCAGACACAGAGATACAGTTTCAAAAATAAAGCATTAGACTCTGTAGTCAATCTATCTTCAAGCATAGAAAAGTAATTCTGAAAGGAAGATAATCTGCATAGAGGAGGAATGTGGCTCATTCTCAAGACAGAATCAGTTGAAGTCAAATATTTGGAAGGATATCCACAAGTCAAGGAGCTACTACAATAAGAAGGAAGGCTAAATTTTATAGAGAAATTTGATGGCTTCCATAAGGAGATTACAAAATCTTTTGTCAAATCTTTTGATGGAGCAGAAGAAGAGAAACTGACATGGTTATTGAAAATAAAATTGACACTCCACTACAAGAGGAAGATGAAGAACTAATTTCTGAAAAGAGATTAGGGCCAAAAGAAGCAGAAAGAAAAATTTGGATGTTTTAGAGTACATGGAATAAGTTTTTATGAAATTGCATGAGGACATGCAATAGTCTTGCAGTGGGGGTATGTTGAGCCTCAAAATTGTGCTTTCTTTCATTCCACTTTACCTCATTTCATCATTCTTTTATCACTTCATAAGCCTAAAATCAATGAAGAATGATTAGGATTGCTTAAAGGTTACATGCAATTGATTAACATATTGTATTTTCATGATTTTTGCTATTTTAACAATTTTCTGCAAAATAGCTACAAAATGCAGACATTCCGTAGCTGACCGGCGATTCTGCAGCTGTTTTACAGTTTGAGTATGTTCCAGGTGGCCTCTCAAGAAAAACCGCATATGGGCATATTCCACGTCATGTCTACATGGTTTGTTGCTCACCATGAAGGAAGAAACGAATTCTGTGTATGTTTTTGACATGTGGGAACATATTTAAGGAAGCAGACTTCTATTAGGACTGTCTCAGTCCAGATGTCCTTTTCTTTGTCACACAGCCACTTCAAGAGTCCTAATGCGATTCTGATAAGGAAAGACAATGATCCTGAATTGTTGCAAGTCTTGTTATGTGAATTTGTTATATAAACACTTGGGAAACCAAGAGCTAGGCTAGAGACTTCATTCCAGATTTTGCTTAGACTCTGTGTTACATTTCTGAAAACGCAGAGTGTTATGTTCAAGTTCTTTCAGCTTTAATGAGGCAGAAAAAGTTATTTTGAAGGCGTTGATTTAGTTTGGAGTTGGATGCCGTCAAGTGGTAGAGGGCCCCTGCCTCTTGCACGGATTTATTTTGCGTTAATTAGATAAGTTTTTCTAGCTGCCTTTACACTTTGCATTTGAATTAATACTTGTTTTTGTTAGCTAATGTAGTCGTTCTCATTCTAACTCTTCCACCAGAAGATATTCTTCCAAAATACCTCTAATGATGAATGGGAATTGACTGTGATATTTTAGGAGTTTAATTGTGTTTTCATTTCGAACTGTGTGTTTTATGTCAATTTGCATTAGATAGTACAGCCAGACTTGTTTTCGTAATATGCAAATAGATTAGTTGCATTGTAGTTTAATACTCCGGAGATCAAAAAGCGCTTTAGTTCAAATCACTTCAAAAGTTAGGATTATGGAATTACTAGTTCAGTCTGATTCACCATCTTTCAGTTTGAATAATTGCATTTAAACTGATTATGGTCATGTGTTTCAGTTTGATTAGGTGAACTTTAGCTTAACTCTTTCACATTTGTATTTCAAAATAATTAATTGCATTCTCGTTCATGTTTTTCTTAACGTATAGCCAAGTCTCACTAGTTAGTTGAATGATAGTTCTGTTCTACTAGACTAAGGCCTTCATTATTTACAAAAACCACTCCTATTATTAAACTCTTCCAACATATCACTATGCAGACAGGAATTGGTAATATCATTTCATGGCTTTGATTATTCTGTAGATTCTTCTAATTGTGCAACTAGCCTTTTCCTCAAAATTATTTCAAAAGACTTTAACTTTCAAATAAGGTTAGTAATGACAATTTAGGTTGCAGAATAGATTAGTTTCGGTATCCTTGATTAATTTAGAGTAGAATTATTCACTGTGTTGCAGAACTAACTTTTCCAAATATGTTCAAACAAATATCTAGTCATGGATAAGATCTGTTTTGTGATATGGTAAATTGTTGTTTAGGAAAACCTCACTGCACTAAATTTATCCTTTTCTTGAAGTATTCCAACATGTCTCTAACAAATGAATTGGACTAAATTTGTGTTGTGAGTTACTGCCTAGTTTTGCATACCACACATGATTTAGAATTGTTTCTAGTGTGACCAACAATTGCTGTTCATCAACAATTAGTTCCTTCCCTTTTCAAAATAAAACCATAAAACCAAAAACATCAGAAAACACTAAACACAACGAAGTAGGAAGAGGTTACTTAAGCACATATAGTGCACCACACTTCAGCAGTTTACTGACCCTGGTTGACAATTAAATGAGCTCAATTTAGGAGACTAGGTTGAGCACAAACATTTTGGCGCCGTTGCCGGGGAAGTGTAACTAGGTATCCTGATTTCCTACATCCACAAAAACAAAAACAAAAACTTCAATCACCTACCACACCCACTATATCATGTGGTGCAGTAAGAGCCACACATCCACATTATGAATTCATATTTTTGCAGGTAGAAGAAGAGGTGACAAAGCAGGTTGAAGAAATGGATGGAGATGATGACAATGAGGAAGATCCTTTTGGATTTACCATTCAAGAAACTGATATCAACATTCAAATGAAGAACATCCATCCATCTGTACTTCCTAACTTCAAAGGTATGAGATCAGAAGACCCGGAAACCTTTCTTTTTGAATTTGAAATAATTTGTAGATCTTATGGCTATTCATTGCACATTCAAAAATTGAATTTGTTTCCGGCAACATTGAAGGATAGAGCTCTTAGATGGTTCATGACTTTAGTAACAAATTCTATAAGGACATGGGATGATATGAAAAGAGTATTTTTGGAAAAATATAAAGGTTATTGCATGCACCATGACCTTAGAAATGAAGTCTTTAATATGAACCAAAAAGAGGATGAAAGCCTAGAAGATTTAGTAGAGAGATTTGCTTATAATATCAAAAGATCTAAATTGCATAATTTAGAATCAGATGCATTAAAATCTCTCCTACTAAATGCTATAAAGGATGAATGGATTGATCTTCTTAATCTTGTGGGAAAAGGAGATGTCTATCGATTGTCATTTCAAGAAATTTGTGAACTATGCAAGAACATATCAAGAGGAAAAGCAAAGTGTGTAAGATCCCTTCAAGGTCCATTTGTGGCAAAAGTAAGTAAGTCAACATCAAGATTGGTACGTCAAACTGAACCAAACAATTTGATAAACATTCTTGGTAATTTAAATGAACAAACTAACATGCTAAGAGTGCAAAACAAGCAAAAAGTTGCTTCATTTATATTTTGCCCTAAATGTAGAAAGAAACATACCTTGCATGAATGTCCACTTGATAACATTAAAATGTGTAAAATTTGTGCAGGATCACATACTACTGAAGATTGCCCATCATTACCAGGGTTGAAGGAAATTTACCAGAAGGATAATGGAGCGAATCAAGCACAAGAGCAACTTTGTTATGTAGCTCCAAGAGGACTATGGCAGCCTCATCAACCCAATATGATGCAATATCCTTATGCACAGTTTCAAGGTTATGCACAACAACCTCAAGGTAATTGGAAAACACCCTTGCCTTGGCAACCTTGGCCATCTCAATCCCAACCTCAAAACCAACCTTGGAAACCTTTTCCATCTCAATCCCAACTTCAAAATCAACCTTGGAAACCTTGGCCATCTCAATCTCAACCTCAAAACCAATCTTGGCAACAAAGTTGGCAAAGGCCCTATAAAGGAAATCCACCATATCCTCAATCTTTCCATCTCTATCCCCAATACCATCATCAATGTTATCCATACCATTTGCCTCCACCACAACATCAAAATCACCCTCATTTGACCTCAATTCGACCTTTCTCATTACCATCCACACAAACACCCCAAAGATTCCCCACTCCACTACCTCCACAACCATTTCATATCCCCAACAATAAAACACATCAATCAACTTACAATTCTGAGGTATTGCAAAATGATTCACCAGCTGTCATTGAAGAACAAAAACCAGAAGAAGAAGACTCAGATAAGGTCCAAGAATCAGGAATTTCTATTGATAAAGAGGAGATATTGGAACCAGAGATTGAAAAGTCTCATGCATGCCTATCACTAGATTCTATGAATGAAGATCATATCTCTGAAGACTTGCATTTCATGATAGAGGAAAGACAAGGAAGACAAGATTACATTGAATCTTGGTTCAATTCAGTCATTGGATTCCAATGCTCAATTATTCAATATCTTTTGACATCATCTAAATCAAGACAGTTGGCATCTCATATACAGGTACATATCAAGGAGTGTCTTTCAAACCTGCATATGAGTTTATCTATCATCTTGTTACATACATGGTTCCATTGGAAGTACTCATATACTTGAACAAGATTTTCTTTTTCAAGTAGAGTAGGACATAAAAAAAAAAAAGAGAAAAAAAAAAAAGGAAAAAAGAAAAAAAAAAGAGTAAAGAGAAAAATAAGTCCTATTGTGAAAACTAGTTTGCTGGCGCAATTGGACATGAGCTTTGTTTGAAAACCAGGCAACTGGCGAGCAAAGTTCACAATAAATTTCTGCAATTTCATGATGGTTTCAATCTTTCATGGTTCTTCAAATCATTCTTGGTTCTATGCTCGAGTTGGATGATGTGGAATTCCTTAAGGTCCACCTTCCAACAAATCTTGTCCCATCGACCTCGACACTTTATCTGGGATCAAGATTAGAGATTATTTGAAGTGCCTTGGAGCTTGCATTCATCAATGGCAAGCCTCCTCGTTGATAACAATGGGAATACAACAATGTCTCTTGATTGTCAAATCTTGCAGGCGACTCGACTTAGACACATTCATTCGTCCCTGTCAAGATGCACTGAGGTACGTTAACACTCATTTACATTATCAGTGAGTTGTCTCGCATTGGTTAACGATTTTCATTATTGATCGGTAATCCGATGATTTCTTCCCATGCTCGACTTCGACACATTTATTCGCATGGTAAGAATTGTACCATGAATGTTGGCTTTGATGAAGACTAATGGTTTTATGGAATCAAAAACAACTTGCAGCAGTACATTTTATTAGTTTCTTGTAGCAACATGTTCATATTTTTTTCAATTCAATAACAGCTGCGGAAAGTGGCAGTTTCTGCAGCCATTCCTGTAGCAGCCTGTTTTCGTCTTTTTGCAACTTTTTCCAGAAGGCAGTTTTGGCGCAATTGTTGCAAGAGATTGGAGCAGAAATAAAAAATTATGAGCTTCTGGGTTTTCTCAGAATATGATAAATTGAGTAAGACGCGAACAAAATTTGGAAAAAATCAATTTTTAAGGGCATTTCAGAAGGGTTTTTCAGGCAGATTTTCAATTTTCAGCATTATGGACAGAATAGGACAGATTTGAGTATTTTTGCATAGCAGCACCTTTTCTTCATCAAAATGAAATTCTAAAAGCATGTGGCAGTAGAGAAGGTAAAAATACATAGTTTCCCTTTGGAATCACTCAATTTGGCCTTAAAATTAGTCCGTGGCGTACTTTTTTTTCTTGCAACATTGGGCAGAATGAAGGGTGAAACAGGGCAGAAATTGATTTTATCATAACTTTCAAACCGTGCATCCGTTGGTCCTGAAATTTTTATGGTAAATGCATTGAGGTAGGGTGAATAAACACAGAAAATTTCAGAAAATTTCAGTGTGTATTTTTCAAGAAATTGGCCACTTTCACCTACAGCCATTTCTCATTTTTCAGGAGATCCGTGCAACCAATGGCTGAGATTTTTCAGTGGAAGATGCATAATAATATTGGTGACAACCTCAGAAAATTTCAGGGAATTCTGATGTACCATTTGAGAGAAATTGTAAAATTCATTTCATTCTACAAGTCTATTCCACTTTCACTCCATCTCACGCCATTTTCATTCCATTTCACAAGTCATACTCCACTTTCACTCCATTACATTCTACATCCATCTTCCATATTCATACTTCATTTCTTCTTACAGATTGCATGTTGCAGCCACATCTTGTTCAACAGTTCTGACATAATTGTACAGCCTACAAAGAGATGATGATTACAGGAAATTGAAGGATTCTGTTTTGAAGATCAGCATGCTCAAAGAGGACCAAAGGAACAACATCAAGCACAACAATTAACAAGGTCAAAATTCTGAGGTAAATTGTGAAAATTATTTTAATAGCAAAAAGTCAAAACATGAAATAGATACAATGTGTATAATCATATGTTTCCTAAAACAACCTATCATTCGAATTGATTAGCCATATCCCTTATCCAACATTCCATATTTCACCACAAGGTCATCATAAATTCTCCATCAGATCCATAGCCTCTTCATTTTCCCTTATAGCTTAATTACCTCCATCCATTCACTTCCATTACACTTTGCAGCCAATCCATCTCTAAGTGCAGAAAGGTAATTCTAAGGGTGAAGCATCATTCTTCAACTAATTCATCTTCAGACATAGAGAGACAGTTTCAAAATAAAGCATTAGACTCTGTAGTCAATCTAGCTTCAAGCATATAAAATTAATTCTGAAAGGAAGATAATCTGCACAAAGGAGGAATGTGGCTAATTTTCAGGATAGAATCAATTGAAGTCAAGTATTTGGAAGGATATCCATAAGTCAAGGAGCTACTACAACAAGCAGGGAGGCTAAATTTTATAGAGAAATTTGATGGCTTCCCATAAGGAGTGGTTACAAAATCTTTTGCCAAATCTTTTGATGGAGCAGAAGAAGAAAATCCGACATGGTTATTGAAAATAAACTTGACACTCCACTACAAGAGGAAGATGAAGAAATAATTTCCGAAAAGTTAATAGAGATTAGAAAATAGATTAGGGCCAAAAGAAGCGAGAAAGATAAAGTTGGATGTTTTAACGAGAGGTTTCGAGAGCACATGGAATAATTTTTGATGAAATTGCATGAGGACATGCAATAGTCTTGCGGTAGGTATGTTGATCCCTAGAATTTCCTTCTCTTTTACAAACCTTCACTTCATTTCATCATTATTTTATCACTTCATAAGCCTAAAATCAATGAAGAATGATTAGGATTGCTTAAAGGTTACATGAAATTGATTAACATATTGTATTTTCATGATTTTTGTTGTTTTTAATAATTTTTACGCAAAAATAGCTACGAGTATCACAGGGCGTTCTGTATCGATCACGCGTCTAGACAATTGCTTTTAGGAGTTTAAATGGGTTATAGGTGTCGCTTTGAAGGAAAAATGCATATGGTAAAATTCTACAGCACTCCCTCATCATTCGTTGCTCTCCACGAAGTACCGAGTTCGAATCTCGAGCGATTATGCACGTGGAAGAGATTAAAACTAAGAGGCGCTTTCCTATTAAAACACAGACTTTATAGATGTCCCGTAAATGAAGAAACGAGGTTGTCAATAAGAGTTTTAATTTGATTAGAAGTAGAAAAGACATTTGTCTTTGTTTTTCTCAAAAGGTAGTTATGTAATTTCATTATAAGTAGGACTCTGAGACCGAGAAACCGTTGGTTATATTTTTGGTTAGATTTTTGTTTCATGTTGCTAGATCTCGTGAATACTCTGCTTTGAAGAAATCCCTCCCTTAATGAAAAGAAGCATTGTCTTATTGCACGATGTTGAGTGAATTTTGAGTAAATTTGCATGCTACTCGCGGGTGGTAGAGGGGCCCCTACTCCGCGAGGAGTTTTTAATTTAGATAAGTAACTCTCGTTTCATTCTTAGCTTAGTTAATTTTCCGAATTTCGCATTTTTATGTTCATTTGTATTGAATGCTACAGCTTTAGTCTCGTTCTAATGAATTCTTCCAAAATACCTATAATGATGAATGGGAATTAAGCTGTGGTATTTTAGGAGTTTAATTGTGTTTTCATTTCAGTAATTTGTGTGTTTTATGTTCAATTGCATTGAATAATGATGACCATACTTGTTTTCACAAACTCTTCCAAAATATCATTCATATTGAACAAGATGGGTCAGTAGAATTCCTTAGGATAGTTGCATGTTAATTTAGTTATAGCACTCTGAGGTAGAATGCATCTAGTTCAGCTCTGTCATTTCATTTCAAGTTTGATAATGGCTTTTTAGTTTAACATTGTTCACTACACTTCAAGTAGACTAGTAACACTTTCTAGTTTAGTCTTAGCTCATTGTATTAACATTCCAAATTTAGTTGCTATCCATTGCATTTTAAATTGTATTAGTTGTTAAATTTAAATACTACAAAGCCTTCATTATTTACAAAATTTCTTTTGTTCCAAAATCATATTAATACATAATCATTTGAATGGAAAGCTAGTATCAGTCCCCAAGACCTCGGAGTATTTTGCTACATTTTTACCATTTCACAAACAAGCCTTTTCTCAAAGACTATTCTAAAAAGGAAATCTATAACTTTTGAGTGAGGCCTAGTGGTGTTAAATTGAGTTGCATAACAGAATTAAAAAAGCTAGCTTAGAGTAGAAATCTTATCATGCTACAAATGTTCTTTTCCAAATATATTCCAATAAAACTTTAAACCGTGGATGAGATGTTGTAGCATTGTAAGTTGATTGTTTGATTGTTTAAATTAGGAGAACTTCATTTATACTTAACTTGTCCATTTCTCAAGTTCTTCCAACACATCTTTAATGAATGAATTGGATAAGTTCAAGCTCATGTTGTGATTTATTTCCTTGCAATGAAGTCATTATCAATCTTTGCATTTGTTGTTTGCCAACCATAGTTTAGGCTTTGCTCTACTGTTTTTAGTATTTCCATTTGTTATTTGCAATTCATAGTTTAGGCTAACAAATTCTTCTCACCAGCATTTGATTCTTTCCCTTTTTCAAACATAAAACAATAAAACCAAAAACATCAGAAAAACACTAAACAAAACGAAGTAGGAAGAGGTTACTTAGGCACATATGGTGCACTTCACTTCAACAGCTTTACTAGTCCCCAGTCGACACTTTATGTTATCAATTTAGGAACACTAAATTGAGCACAAACACCTGCCACCAGCGAGAAATCGTAAGATTGAAGAAAATTTGGGGATTTCGGCTAAGATTGATTATCAAAAGCACATCCTCCAAATTAAATCAGAATTGAAGAAAATAATGAAGATCTACAGGGGAGAAAAGCCTCATCGCCACATCACAGGGCAAATTGATTCCTCTCAACTAACATTTCGCCATCCCGCGATAGCGACCGCTCAACTCCACCTCATCGGTGAACATCGTCAATTCATGATTCGGCCCTAGTGGCCTTTTACTCCCATTTTAGTTTGTTACTTTTAAATTTTTGGGTGGAAATCACCTTCCACTCCCTCGCATTTTTACTACTCGTCGTAAACTATTGTTTAATATTTTTGTTTAAAATGGCCATGAGCCTAACCGTCAATGATGAGATGCCCCTATTCCTCATCATGAATTTTGGTTATTTTTTATGGAGACCTCAAACCGACATTAGCACGCGAGGAGGATATTTTTCCCAAAAATATCTTCTCGCTCATGTTACTGAGGCTTCTATATAAGAAAGAACTAAAGAGAGAACCAGGTTCCAGATTTTCTAAATAATTTGCTATGAAAGAGTTTCTTGTATGCATTTTGTTGGAAGTTTCAATACAAATGTGAAGAGCCCTATTGGTGTCAACGATAAGGAGTTTTACCTTTAATGAGGATTATGGTCTTGATGCTTTATAGTTTTTAATTCTTTCTTATGTGATATAGTGTAGTCGTTTCTTTTTCCACTATTTCCATCCTTCCGGTATCATGCTCTGGAATGCGAGTAGCTCACTCGGTTCGGTATGAATTTATCATAATCGATACTCATGCTAAACCCGTCTAGCACTTTAAATATGGCTTAGTCATGATATGTTGTTTCGTTTTCAACTTCATCCACGTTTCTTTTATATTGAGTGATATGGGATGTTATTTTTTGAAAGCTATGGACATGTATGGATTCTTATTATCTTAAGCCATATTTAAAGTGCTAGACAGGTTTTTTGCGCAGTATCAATTATGATTAAGTCATACCAAGCTCAATGAAGCTACACTCATTCCCACAGTAGGAGGATGGAAGTAGTGAGCACACTACTATCACATAAAGAAAGAATTAAAAACTACAAACATCAAGATTATAATCCCTCATTAAAAGTAAAACTCCCTTATCGATTGACAATGAGACTCTTCACATTTAATAATTGAAACTCAACAAAATATGCATATACTTTCATAACTAAATTGTCTGAACTGAGTTTATGTTCTTTCTTACTATAGAAGCCTCCAGTAACTGAGAAGATATTTTTGGGAAAAATATCCTCCTCGCGTCACTAATGTTCTCCATAAAATAACTTAAAAATTCATGATGAGAAATAGAGGCATCATTGGCGACTCATATTGACAAAATGTCAAACCGTAGTTCCCCCGGCAGAAAAGCAAAATGCGAGGTGGAGAGGTGATTTCCACCCAAAATTTTTAAATAACAAACAAAAATGGGGTAAAAGGCCACTAGGGCAGATCATGGAGCAGCTGATGTTTGTGTGGAGACAACGGCGACACATCCGCAATATTGCTTGAATATTGAAAAATCAACCCACAGATGATGTGGCGGTAAAGCATCCACGTAGATCTTCATTATTTTCTTCAATTCTGATTTAATTTGGAGGATGTGCTTTTGATAATCAATCTTAAGCGAAATCCCCCAGTTACATCTTGACACTGCTATGTGTATGTGCTCAGTATGATAGCATAAATTGCCGAAGCGAGGCTTAGAACTAATGTCATATTATTGAAGTGAAAGTGCACCATATAATACTACTTTCATTTTTGTTTGAAATGTTTGTTTTATGTTGAAAGAGAGAGAAAATTAAATCTTGGTGAAAGAATTTGTTAGCTAAACTATAGTTGCAGAAAAATCTTAAATGAGCAACTAAATATGGTTGGCAAGCCAACAAATGCAAAAGGTGATAATGACTTCATTACAGGAAATAAATCTGTATGAAAACTGAACTTATCCAATTCATTCATTAAAGATATATGTTGGAAGAACTTTGAAAAATGAACAAGTTAAGTATAAATGAAGTTCTCCTAATTTAAGAAACAATCAGAGCAATCAATACAATAACAACATCTCATCCACTGATTTAAAGAAGTTTTATTGGAATTGGAAAAAGAAATTTGTTTGTAGCATGATAAGATTTCTACTCTAAGCTAGCTTTTTAATTCTGTTATGCAACTCCGTAGCACCACTGAACTCCTCCAAAAAGTTATAGGTTAAAATAGTCTTTGAAGAAACTGTTTTGTGAGTGGTAAAAATGCAGCGAAATACTCGAGGTCTTCGGCGATACCTTACGTCCCTGATATTAATATGATTTTGGGAACAAAAGAAATTTTGTAAATGAGAGGTTTGTAGTATTTAAATTTAACAACTAATACAATTTAAATGCAATGGATAGCAACTTAAATTTGGAATGTTAATACAATGAGCTAAATTTGATAGAGTGTGCGAAATCAGTGTAGTGTTAAACTAAAAGCCATTATCAAACTTGAAATGAATGGCGAGCTGAACAAATGCATTCACCACTTCGATTATATAACAAATTAGCATGCAACTATCTAAGAATTCTACGGCCCATCTTGTTCAATATGAATGATATTTTGGAAGAGTTGTGAAAAACAAGTATGAAACGTATTATTCAATGCAATTGAACATAAAACACATGATTCAGAAAATGAAAAACACAATATTTTTCACAAAATTTTCCGATTAATTCCATTCATCATTATAAGTATTTGGAAGAATTCATTAGGCGGACTAAACTGTAGCATTCAATACAAGTGAACAAATGCGAGGGTGAAAGGTAAGAATGAAAGCGAATTATCTCGTCTCACCGTGAACAAGGCCCTCTACCACGAGTAGCAATACAAATTATAAAATTACTCAAATCGTGCAATAAGACTGTCTTCTTTCATTAAGGAGGATATTCAAAGCGAAACGAGATCTAGCAAAATCTAACAAACCAGCGAACATATGCAGTCCACATTACATAACCTTTTTGAAAAACAAAGACAAATGTCTTTCTTCTAATCAAATTAAAACTCTTATTGACAACCTGGGGATTCTTCGTGCTTGAGACATCTATAGAATACTGTGTTTTTTAATAGAAAGCACTTCTTAGACTGTCTTTCCCGTTCATCATAGTCTTTTTCATTGTCGAGGGAATGCCAAAATAAATTTTTTTCATTAAAAACTCGTTTATGAGAATATAATAGTAAAATAAAAATACAATATATTAATCAATTTCATGTAACCTTTTAAGCAATCTAATCATTCTTCATTGATTTTAGGTATAGTGATAAAATAATGATGAAATGAAGTGAAGGTTTGTAAAATTGCTTGCAAGACTGTGCATGTCTACGAATTTCATGAAATTATTCCATGTGTAAAACCTGTTAAAACATCAACTTTATCTTGCGCTTCTTTGGCCTAATATATTTTTCTAATCTTATTAACTTTTCGAAATTATTTCTTCATCTTCTCTTGTAGTGGAGTGTCAAGTTTACATTTTCAACCGTATTCGAAATTTTTCTTCTTGCGCTCCATCAAAAGATTTGGCAAAAGAGTACAACCTCACCAGGAAACCATCAAATTTCTCTATAAAACTAGCCTCCACCTTTGTTGTAGCTCCTTGACTTATGGATATCCTTCCAAATGGCCCTTGACTTTAAGCGTGCATGCGACAATTAGCCGCATTCCTTCTCGCTATGCGAATATCTCGCCGAATCACTTTCTGCTGCTTGAAAAGCTACGAGTCTAATGCTATTTTGAAATATGTCTATGATAGCGCAATTACGTTGCACACTTAGAAGATGGATTGAGACGCAATGGAGGTGAGAGAATGAGATGAAGATTGAGCCAAACATAAGGAAATGAAAGTGGTATGAGTTCGATGAGCCCAGGTGAACACTGTGGTGAAAATAAATTGTGATACAATGAGTAAGGATGTGGAGTGAAGTAGGTTGGAGATGTTGTAAGATATGTTAATCCCAATATAGAGATGATAGGTTGCAGAAACATGATTACACATTATATCTATTTCATGTTTTAACTTTTGCTATTAAACTTCGAAATTTTCTGAATTTTCGAATTTTGACCTTGATTAGTGTGTGCTTGATGTTGTTGGTCCTCTTAGCAAAGGGAATCTCTTCAATTTCTGTAATCTATCTCTTTTAAGCTGTACAGTGGTCAGGGAGTGTGAATAGATACAACATGCAATCACATAAAAAGAAATTATGTAGTGGAGTGAAAATGAAATATGACTTGTGAAATGGAATAGAAAGTGGAATTTACAATTTCTCAAAATGTTGTACATCCACTAAAACAAAAAAAAAAGGTTGACCTGTATTGTGTCATCTTCCGACAAAGCATCTACCTTACATTGGTTGTAGAAATGGCTGTAGGTAAAAAGTGGCCAAATTGTTGAAAAATACACTGAAATTTTCTGGAAATTTTCTGTGTTTATTCACCCTACCTCAATTCATTTACCATTAAATTTCAGGACCAACGGATGCAGTTTTGAAAGTTATGATAAAATCAATTTCTGCCACTGTCTCACCTTCATTTTGCCCAATGTTGCAACAAAAGAGTATGCCTAATTTAAAAAGGCGAATTGAGTGATTCAAAGGGAAACTGTGTATTTATACCTTCTCTACTGCCACATTCTTCCAGAATTTCATTTTGATGAAGAAAGGCACTGTTGTGCAAAAATACTCAAATCTGTCCTAATCTGTCCATAATGTTGAGAAAAATGAAAAATATGCCTTAAAACCCACAATGCCTTAAAAATTGTTTTTTTTTCAAATTTTGTTCATGCGTTACTCAATTTATCATATTAAGGAAAACCCGAAGCTCAAAATTTTTATTTCTCAATCTCTTGCAATACTTGTGAAACTCCTCACGGAAAAGTTTGCAAAAACAGAAACGGTACTACGGCAATAGGCTGTGACACCACTTTCATGAAATTTTGTTATTGAATTGAAGAAGATGAACATCACTGCTACAAAGAAACTAATAAAATTTCTTGCTGCAAGTTGTTGTTGATTCCATAAAACCATTAGTTTCATCCAAGCCAACATTCACTTAGATACAATTCTTACCATGCGAATAAGTAATAATAAGAAGTCGAGCATGGGAAGAAATCATTGGATTACCGATCAATAATGAAAATCATTAACCAATGAAAGACAACTCACCGATAGTGTAAATGAGTGTCAAGAGCCTCCATGCATCTTGACGAGGACAGACGTGAATGTGTCGAAGTCGAGTCGCTGCCAAGATTTGACAATCAAGAGACATTGTTGTATTCCCATTTTTATCGGTAGAGAGCTTGCCATTGATAAATCTGGCCTCAAGGCACTTCCAAATAATCTCTAATATTGATCCCGGATAAAGTGTCGAAATTCGATGGGACAAGATCTTGTTGGAAAATTGGACCTTAAGAATTCACATCATCGAATGATTTGAAGAACCATGAAAGATTGAAACCATCATGAAATTGCAGACCTTATTGTGAACTTTGCTCACTAAGATTACTGGTTTCAAGCAAAGCTCATGTCCAATTGTGCCAACAAGATGGTTTTCACAATAGAACTTATTTTTCTCTTTACTTTTCTTTTTCTTCTTTTCTCTCTTTTTTTGTATGTCCTACTCTACTTGAAAAAATATTGTTCAAGTATATGAGTACTTCCAATGGAACCATTCACAACAAGATGATAGATAAAGTCATATGAAGGTTTGAAAGACACTCTTCAGTATTTTTGTATATGGGAATGCCATCTTGATTTAGATAGTCTCGGAAGATATTGAATAATTGAAGCATTGGGATTCAATGGCCCGACTTAGACCAAGATTCAATGTAATATTTTCTTTCTTGTCTCCTCTATAAACTGAAATGCAGTATTTGAATCTTCATTCATAGAATCTAGTGATAGCATGCATGGGTTTCAATCTCTGAGTTTCCAATATCTCCTCTTTTGTCAATGGACATCCATGATTCTTGGACTTAACAGTCTTCTTTTCTTATGATGGATTGTGAATCATTTTGCAATACTACCAAAATTATAAGTTATTAGTGTTTTGTAGGATATGAGATGAGAGGTTGAGTGAGATGAGATGAAAATTTTGGGAGACCTTGTGTGAGGAAGGTTGGTGAGTCGTGAGGTGATGTGATGTTGTGAGTGGAGGCAAATGGTATGAACTAACATTGTGTTTGTGTGAGGATAGGGGGGGGGTGAGACTATGGATTATAAAGACACATTTACAACTTTGATTACTTGGAGTAGGTTGAGGTTGAGACAGATGGCCAAGGTTTCAAAGGTTGAGAGGTTCAGAGTTGAGATGTTGGCCCCGTTTCAAAACAGAATTATTTTCAAATTATCTTGAGGTTTGACGTGAAGCAACGCCCAAGCGTGCATAAGAATGAGCCATTGCATCATATTGGGTTATTGAGACACCCACCCGTCCTCTTTAGTACATAAATTGCTCTTTGTTCTTTGATTTGCTCATTATCCCTACCAGTTAAATCATACTCCCCCTGCAAGGAAATCTTCAATAGTAGTCTAACACAAATTTTGCATTTTTAATGTGATTAGGAGTGGACATTCATGCAAACATGTTTCTTTCTACATTTAGGAAGGAAAAATAAATGAAAATTTTGTTTTGTGTTCTTAAACATGGTCAGATTTATTCACTTAAATTACAGAATGTTTAGCAAATTGTCGGGATTAGGACTGACCTGCAATCATTGGCCTTACTACTCTTGCCATAAATGGGCCCCCGAAGAGATCTTACCTAAGACATCGATCCCTTTCCCATTTTTAATGAAATCTGATCTGATTCCTCAATTTCGATATCTTTTGATATTATAATTAAATCTCTCCACTAAATCTTAGGCTTTCATCCTCTTCTGGTTCTTCATCTTAAGACTTCATTCCTAAGGTCATGGTACATGCAATAACCTTATATTTTTCTAAAAATATAACTTTTCATATCATCACATGTCCCTATAATTTGTTCTAAAGTCATGAACAATCTAAAAAACTTAATCACTTCAATGTTACGGCAAATTCCGTTTTTGCATGTGCAATGTTAGCCATAAGATCTACAAATTATTTCAAATTCAAAAAAAACTACGGAGTGTGATCTCTACCTTTGAATTAGAAGTACATATGGATGGATGTTTGCTTCATTTATTTGGTAATATCAGTTTCTTGAGGAGGAAGTCCAAGAGGATCTTCTCATTATCATCATCTCCGTATATGATAATCTACACACCATATTCTCAGGTGTGGTAGGTGATTGAATTTTTGATTTTTTGAATTTTGTTTTTTTGTTTTTTGTTTTTAAGTTTTTTTAGATGTAAGTAGGTTTCTGAGTTACACTTCGCCCAAGCCCCGGCCTACTCAAAATGTTGTGCTCAATTTAGATTTTTCAAATTGACATAAATTATAAATGAAAGGAGTACTAATGCTTATTGAAGTGCACCATACTAAGTAACCTCTTCCTAAAATATAAATATTTTGGTTTTATTATCTTATGTTAAAAAGGAAAGAGCGGTAGTGAAAAGAAGTTGTTAGCCCTAAACTACTGAATTACAATATTTAAATGCAAATAAACTAAATATAGGCAGCAAATGAAAATGCAAAAACGTGTATTCATTTGCAGATGAAGCTGAACTTATCAATTCATTAAAATGTGTTGACTTTGAGAAATGGACAAGTTAAGTATAAATGAAGTTCTCCTAAAAACAATCAAACAATCAACTTACAATGCTACAACATCTCATCCGCATTTAAGAACATTAGATATATTTGGAAGAACATTTGCTAACATGTGAATATTACTCTAAAGCTTTTAATTACGTTGAGCACTCAATTTATTTTCTCCACTCAAAAGTTATAGATTTCCTTTTTAGAATTTGTGAAAAAAGGCTTGTTTATGAGTGGCTAAAAAATTGCAAAATACGATTCAGATAAATATACCACAATCCAAATGATGATGTAATGCTCTCGAAGTTTGGAACAAAAAAGTTTTGTAAATATGAATACAGTATTTGAATTTAACAACTAATGCAAAATTGCAGTAGTTAGCAACTAAACTGGAATGTTACGAGCCAAGACTAAACAAAATGTTACTGGTTCTAAACTTGAGAGATTGCAATGGGCTGAGTCAAGCCATTGGACAAACTTGAAATGAAATGAGCGAGGAGCTGAATTTAGATACATTCTACATAACTAACATGCAACTATCTGTGAATTCTGCAGCCCATCTTTTGATTCAATATGAGTAATATTTTGTAATATTATTCAATGCAATTAACATAAAACACGGTTCGGAAATGAAAACACAATTAAACTCCTAAAATACTATAGTTAATTCCCATTCATCATTAGAGGTATTTTGGAGAATTCATTAGAGCAGAGACTAAGCCTATCCTTGTCATACAAATTAACATAAAAAGCATAAAGTGAAATTAAACTAGCTAGGGAATGTGGATTCTTATCCATAGTAAAGCTCCTCCCGGCCGTGCCCTCTGCATATAATCATGCAGAGCCTAAAATACAATAGTCTCTTTCATTAAGGGAGGATTTCTTCAAAACTGAGATCTAGTAGCGAAGCCAAAATCTAACCATGAATCTAGCCAAGCTGATTATCCCGAGATAACACATAATGAAATTACATAACACCTTTTGAAAAAACAAGGATAAAATATATTTTCTAAAAATACAATCAAATTAAAACTCTTGTGAAAACCTCGTTCTTCATGCCGGACCTGCTTGTAGAGTCGTGTTTTAATAGGAAATTACCTCTTAGTTTTGGCTCTTCCGGTCGTGCATGAAAGATTCAAAGCAGATGTTTCCGGCTAAGTGGAGAACTAGCCGAATGATGAGGGAGATCTTGCTACAATTTTCCCACATGCGTTTTTCCCTTGGATTATTTTGTAACATTTAAACTCTAAAACAACCGAGTGCGTGATCAACTATGGAAGCCTTTTGTATTCTGTAGCTATTTTGTAGAAAATTATTAAAGCGGCAAAAAATCATGAAAATACAATATGTCTCATTAACCTTTAAGCAACAACTCATTCTTCATTGGTTTAGGCTTATGAAGTGATAAAATAATGATGAATGAAGTGAGGTTTGTAAGGAAAATTCTAGGGCTGACCTTACCCCCTTTATAGATTTATTGCATGTCTGTCAATTTCATCAAAACTTATTCCATAATACAGCCTCTGTTAAAACATCCAACACTATCTTTCTGCTAATCTAATTTTCACAATCTGTTAACTTTCAGAAATTAATTCTTCTTCCTCTTGTAGTGGAGTGTCAAGTTTATTTCAGTAACCATGTCGATTTTCTTCTTACGCTCCATCAAAGATTTGGCAAAAATTTGTAAATCTCCTTTATGGAAAGCCATCAAATTTTCTCTATAAAACTGAAGCACTCCCCTTCTATGGATAATAAAATACTTGACTCAGTCTGTCACGACAATTACATTTAAAATACTACCCCGTGTGAGATTATGTCATAGTCACTTTTCTATGCTTGAGTAGATGATACAAATCCTAATGCTGTATCTGTGTATGAAGATGATGCTTCACCTAAATTACAGTATTAAGCAAGAAATGAAAGTGGCTAGATCTGATGGAAATTTGTGGTGAAATAAGTGAATATTACAATCTTAAGGAGATGTGGGAAAATAATAGGTTGGGAGATGTTGAATAAAGATATAGCAATATAATCAATTCGAATGATAGATTTGATTTAAAACATATGATATACATTGTATCTATTTCAAATGTTTTAACTTTTTGCTATTAAATAATTTTCACAATTTTTTGCCGAATTTTTGACGCATTCCTTTATTTTTGCTTGTTATTCTTCAAAGCGAAATCCTTCAATTTTTCTGCAATCATCATATCTTGTAGGTTGTCTACAATTGAGTCGAAATTATTGAATAAGATGTGGGTCTAACGAAATACGCCAAGAAAGAGAAATGATGTAATATGGATGTGAAAATGTAATGGGTAGTGAAGCTATGACGTGAGAATGGAATGAAATGGCGTGAGATGGAAAATGGAAGTGAAGAGTGAGGTGAGTGGGATGGAGATGGAATTGTAAATGAAATGAATTTTCAATTTCTCTTGAAATTTTCTCAAATTATTATTAATATTATTCCACGCATCTTCGCATTGAAATACATATTTTAGAAATAATAATAAATGTGAAATATGAAAAATAAACAAATTGAGAATTTGCGTGTTTATTGACTACATAATGCATTTACCATAAAAAATTTAGAGCGCGATTTAAAAATCAATTTACGCAGCGTTTCACCCGTATTTGCCCAATGTTGCAACAAAAAATGCGCCCGCGAAACTCATTTAGGCGAGATGAGCGATTCAAAAGGAAAACGTATTTTACCTTCTCTCTTGCCCATGCTCATTTCATTTTGATGAAAAGGTAACTACGTGCAAATATATATGCGTCTAATCTGTCCCTTAATGAGAAAATGAAAATCTGTATTAAAAAACATGCGAGAATGCCCGCCAAAATTGTTTTTTTTTCCAAATTACGCATTTTACTCAATTTATCGTATTATGAGAAGCTCAGGGTTTTGCATGTCATAGCGATACTTCTTCGCTACCTCACAGAAAAAGTACAAAAAACAAACGGCTGCTACATCAGACAACTGCGAGAAACTACCACTTTTACGGTATTTATTGGAGTGAAAAAAAAGATGAACATGCTGCTGCAAGAAACTAATAAAATTTACTACTACAAGTTGACCCGATTCCCAGTCTCATCAAAAGCTCCAACATTCCATGAGAGCAATTCAAGACCATCGCGGATAAAATGTGTCTAGAGTCTAAGCATGGGGAAAAATCATTGGATTAAAATCAATAATGAAACTATTATTATGCGAGAAAATGCGATATGTAAATGGCAAAATACTGTCTTAACGAGGAGATGAAATGTGTGTCGAAATTATCTTGCAGATTTGAAATCAAGAGACATTGATTGTATTCCCATTGTTATCAAGCGAGGGCTTGTCATTGGTAGGCTCACAAGCTCCAAAGGTACTTCAAGTAATCTCTGTCAAAGATTTTGGACAAGATTCGAGAAACTTGAGGTGGATTGTAGGAATTCCACATCATCCAACCGACATAGAATGTGTTTGAGCCATGATAGATTGAAACCATCATGAAAATTGCAGAAACTTATTGTGAACCACCCGACTAAATCTCATTGCCAATGCGCCAACAGAATTTTTTTTATTTTTTATTTTTTAATTTTTATGTAAATTTACTCTACTGAAAAAGTCTTATTGTATGAGTATTGTGAGGCCTCAAATTGACCTTTCCTCGCCTCATTTACCTCATTTTCCCTTTGTCCCGACTTCTATCTTAGACGGATAAAATACCTCTAGAATGATTACATGTGACTTTTATTGGGAATTTTGTGATTTTTGCCGTTGATACTTTATTTTGGCCGGAACTATTTAGAATCTGTTGTCAAGTAATACCGGCGATAAACACTATATATTTATTATGTTCAGGTGGCCTCTTGAGAAAAACCACATATGAGCATGAAATCTGTCCGTCATCTATGTTCCGTTGCTGTATGGAGGAAAGTGGATTGCGAGTGCGGAGGGACCATGCGCGTGGAAGCGACAAAGGAGAGACACTCTATTAGGGCCCCGTGTCTCGGTCGAATGTTTTTCATGTAGCCACCTCAAAGAGTCTAACATGTTGAATAGAAGACATTATTCCTAAGGTGATGTAACGTGCATTTGCTTAAACTCTTGGGAGGCGAGAGCTGAGAAAATTTTATGTTAGATTTGGCGCTGGAATTCGTTTATTTTGTGTGCATTTTCACGAAAAAGCCGGAAGTGTTATGTTAAAATATTGCATGGATTAATGGAGCCCGAACAAAGTGTGAGAAACGTGTTTAATTTGAAGTTGAATGTGATGAGCCCACACTCTTGCGGACTTCTTTTGTGTAAATTAAGTTTTTGCAAGAACGCGCTACGCTGCATTTGAATTAATAGTTGTTTTTGTTAATACTTGTAATTAAAATTCTTCATTCTAACTCTTCCGCGAGATACTTTCTTCAAAAGACTATAATGATAATTGAAACTATAATGTGTAGAAATAGGAGTTGAATTGTAGTTGTTTTAACTAGTTCTTGTAGTTACTATTCATTCGGTTCTTTTTCTAAGAAGACACTCTTCCAACGAATTACTCTTTGATAGTGTCTTCTTTATATTTATTGAGTTGGGTGTGTAGTTTTGCTATTCACTATCATAAGTTACATATTTCTAACCCTTTTCTAGGAATTTATGATAATAGACAATTTTAGTTGCGTGTTTATAAGTATCATCCTTTGTTCTTATATGGCCCAAGTAACAACTTAGTTTTCATTTGCTGATTCATTGCCCCAATTACTCAATTACGGTTAGGAATGTTCTACCTTCCAAAGAAGGAACTCTTCCAAATATCGCAATAATTGTGTAACTCATAGAATAATGCATGTTAATATAGTTAAATTTCGAATTTCATTGCATTTAATTCATGTTGATACTTTGTTTAAGGATTTGATGACCAGCATTCTGGAGTAATGGCATCTTATATTTCATTCTTAGATTAATTCATTGCACTTACATCTAATATTCAAATTATTATCCATTGCGTAGATTACTTAGTTATTCGGGTCTAACAAAAGACAACCCATGCATTATTCACAACATCTTCTTGTTCTAAAAACACAATGATCTTAACCCTTGAAGGAAGACAACATCACTATAGATCTGAAATCTCTCTGCAATCTCCTCAATCATTTTATAAAGCGAGCTCTTCAAAACTACTTTGAAAAAGAAACCAATAACTCTTTTAGAGTATAGATTACAATGACGTGCGAATAAAACTAGGAATTAGTCATAGAATAAGAAAGTTAGAACAAAGCTGATTCCCATCATGTAAGATTAGTGTTTGCTTGTCTAGTTAAATTAACTTGCGTACTAGATATTTATGAGTTGGGTTGGCCCATCATTTCAAAAATTAATTATCAAACCATTTCGAGTGAGACTAGATTACCCTTGATGATTTCAATTGCATTTGCTGTCCACTTTTAGAACTTAACTCTGTTTTGACCACCAGCTCTTCCATTCTAGGCATTCGTAGAACCTCGCACCAAAAGACAAAGCATATAAATAACATAAAAATTAAACCATTACAAACATACAGAACAAGCACCTAAATTACTATGAAATTTTGCGGCGATTTACGACAATTAGGCGAGCCGGTTAGGAGACTAATTGAACACAACATTTTGGCGCCCGGGATTACGAGAGAGAGTGAAAACTAGGTAACCTTTGTTTCTTAGCATCCAAAACAATTTTTTATGTGTAGGAAGGAAGATTTATAGCGGCCGAGGAAGGCGGATTTTAATTTCTAGAACACCCTTTCACAGATCGAGTTGAAGCACCTTCAACTCAAACCCATCTTCCATCCTTTCGCTGATCTGGACTTCTAGAAGATTCACAAAGGTCACCTATTCATTAAGCCTTCCACTTCATCCGCCCCGAACCTGCCATAGAAAGAAAGTCAAAAACTCTTGTTGAATACAAACGCGCTCACAAAACGCGGGAATCAACCATGCTTGAGAAGAGGAGTTAATGGAAGGCACACATTGGAGGAGGTAGAGCAGGAGAGGAGAGCAGTGGAGTAGGAAGCAGCAGGTTCCTATACTTGATGGAAAGTGGCTACAACCATGAAAAATTTCACCTTAAAAATCTCGAGTACTTCTATGGACTTAAAGCGAGATCTGTTGGGGGCTGAAGTCTTTGTGACTACCTTCCAAGATGCTCAAGAAATTGAAATTATTTCAACTCACGAAAGGAAAAGTGGTTTTATGGTTTAACAATAGTTCCATTAGAACATGGAAAGACATGGATTTCTAGAGATTACTGGATTATTGTATGCCGATTAATCATAAGAGAGAGTGTTCAAGATATTATAAAAAAGAGATGAAAACTTAGAGAGATTTGTTGGAAAGATTTAAATACAACAAATGGAAAACCGTCGGGACACTTTAAAATCTCTTTTTGTTGAAAACAATTAAGGGATGAGATGGACAGCGCTAACATGATAGAGAAGAAATTATATCACAACTCACATGCTGTCATGTCAACCTTTCGAGGAAAATAAAAACGCCAAAGGTCCAAGAGATCTAGCACAGAGCAAATAAAAATACCTTGCAGAGACGATGGAAATTAGATAAGAAATAAGACATATGCTTATTATTTTAAATCTGACATCTTAAGTGTAGTATGGGCACCCTCAAGATTACAAAACAAACAGGAACAGTCTGACTCTTATTTGTCCCAATTGTAGGAGAAGCATGCCTTGAGAAGAGTGTCCTCTAGATGTAAAGAAACTGTATTTGTTTGTTACGAGAAAACATGAGACCAGGGTGTCAGCTGCTGGCGGTCTCAAAACGTTTTCAAGAAGAAGGCTCTCACGGTTACGAGATTCTTAGCTTTGCATCTAGGTGCTGGCGAGATCTGAGGCCTGGGATTCCATGATCAAATATGATAGCATCCACCTTAAGTGTAACAACCGCTGGCCCCCAGACTCAAATCAATCTCAAGCCCCCAGGCACAAAGATCACAAGGTCCCCTCTCCATATTATAAGAGTATCCTGTCTATCCACCATATCCACATTTTTATCCTCAAAATTCCCAACAAAAATCAAATCTTCAACCAAATTTTCAGCAAAATCCTCCAGCACATTATCTCGGCCCTTCCCTGCCATTCCTCAAAATCAATCAGTGCTAGCTCGACCCCAATGGCGGCCACCAGTACATACATGATAGAAGGACAACTGAGTTTCCCAACTTATTTGTCCTCTAGACACAGTGATGTTTGGCTTGCTGGGTGGTATTACTTTGAGAGGAGAATGCATTATTACAAAACAAAATTGAGGAAGACCCTCTGGAACAATAAAAGTCTTGAGGAAGATACATCCTTTCAGAGACAAAACGATGAAAACAGACAAAAAAAGTCAATAAATCAACTCATTCGACAACCATCCAGCATCTACTTCTGCCTCCCTTTTCGAAACTAAATTGAAAATAAAAAGTGTGAATTGCTAATTATGATTTCTTAGATGAATTGAGAAATGTTTGCATTAAAAAATTCCATTATTACAAGCCATCAGAAATCCCAATTTAGCCAAAAACAATGAGAGTTGAGTATGAAACAACAAGAAAAAAGAATTAAAAAGAGAAGCAGAAAATCAAGCGTAGAGACAAATGCTGAGACATATGATAATTCAATATTACTATTCCAAAATTGCCTTGAGAGAATCAGATTTATCCAAAATTCACATCAATAAATCGCATTGACAAGGCAGCAATAAATATCTCATGAGTAGACAAATCATGGACAAGCTGAAGCTGTCTTCTCTTTACACCACACTATTGTGAATGTTGGTGAGTACAGTGAGTAATAGAAGTATTCGGTGTCCTAGACCTTGGGGTAGTTTCGATCTAGCACAAGACTAATCTAGGAGGCCATCGTGACCCCTCTTAGGAAGACCTTGGTTGGCCGTGCATATTAGTAGTAGGTCGGTGATCCGTATATTCCCGATGGTAGTTCAATAAAAGTCACTTTATATCCTCCTGACTAGAACAGAACTAGTGACACTCAATGGACAGAGGATGAAAATATTTACAACCACTCTTCACAATTCGAAATTGTGAGATGGTATCAAATTCTCTAGAAAGGCATCCTCTCGAACATAAACATGAGTCATTCAGAGGATCCAATATTGAGTTCTTATCATCTAGAGCAGTGTCTCATTCTATGGACAAATTTGAAAAAAATTTACAAGTGAAATTTTTTTTTTTTTTTTTTTTTTCGAGACAGAACTACTGAACATAAACAAAAAACACAAATCTCAGCAAAAAGAGTTGAGTCAAAGTGTTACGAGACAATACACGCTGTACATGGGATACAAGCGGCATGAAAGGAGTAAGTCCCAAGACTGTACTCATCACATCTATATAGGAACCCAGGTACAGGCCAATATCTCAGCCCGACTAACAAACGGATGAGTGAAATCTTAGAAGTATCAGGAAAAAATTACAAAAATTGTTAAATGTTAACTCCTCTATCCTATTTGAGTAATTATGCCTAAGAAAGAAATTGGAGAGGAGTGTGACTTTGCAGAAGCAAAGATCCTTCTGCCAAGACCTTTCACCACCTTTTCATAGATAAGTATTAGATACATTAAGCAGTACTACTTTTTCATTCCTAGATGGAATTTGTGGTTAGCAATCAAATCCAAATTAGCACTTGAGACCAAGATAAAACCACATTTACTGTCCTTGAGGCTACTATGCCTCACTACAGTCTATTACCCTTTGGGTCTCTAAGCTCACTTTGTAAGCGTGTAGAATTTTCTGATCCCTATTTCCGTAGTGTTTTCTGATTCTCAGGGACACATTTGAGAGGCTAAAAAACGGAAAAAATGTTAAAAAATCAAAAGAAAGCAAACGCTCTCTTAGTCATGAAAATGTTTTATAATGTTCCAATTTGAGAGGTATTGTTTTAAAGAACACCGGACAAGATTAGAGTAAAATGGAACAACTATCCATTGAGATTTGTCAAGTTTTCACAGGATTTACGGGTGTATTATAGGAGATTTATAAAACGCCCCAAAAACTGCGTCTCTCTCTCAAATTACTTTTCACCAAGACCAGTAATTTAAGAAATTGGACTACGTTGCGATTAGCACAATACGAAAACAAAAAATTTCGAGCACTATATTACGGGGGATTCTTGAAATTATATATCATAGTGGTCATAGTCACGATACAGGATTTGATAATGGGGGTGAAAAGATTTATTCCTATGCCATCATTATAATGGAAATAAAATTTGAATCTGTAAGTAAACCTCTTTTGTAACTAAAAAAGAGTTTTTAGACATTGTTCATGCATGTGGGTTGCTTTATATATATGAAATATAAACTTTTTATTCCTGCCCGATCTTCCTATTAGATGTAATGAATAAATCAATTGCCCAATGGCGAGTTATAAGATGAGTTTATTGCTATTTGAAATTCCGACTATTCTGCCACAAGATAGACGGAAACAAAAACAGAGCTGGCGGCTGTTTCGCGTCTAAATTCAAAGAAAGAGATGACACTCGATTGAAGATTTCTGATGGTCTCTATCTTTTGCAATCTCTACTCAAACTCCATGGTTATGGCGATGTTGCGTAATTTAGTTTGGGAAAGTTCCTTCAATCCAATGAATGCAAGGGATAGAAAATCATTAAAAGATGAATTATGTGCGACATATCATTGTACAAAGGTGATCAGTGAACCGTGAGTCGAGTCGCGAAATTCTCAGGCATCTTAACAATTGGAAAGACACTCTTGAATGGAAAGTACTACGTCTGTTGAAGTGCATCTTGAACAAGATGCAAAGGGAGTAAGGTAATGATAGTTGCGAAAATTAGAAACAACTTCTCCTTGAGTGGATGCCATTACAATTTTATTGAACCTTTTTGAAAAATGAACTGAATTTTGTAGGACCTATTGATCCTCCATCCAAGATTAAAAGAAATATATATTAGTTTGCCTTTGATTATGTTTACCTAAAGGAGTGGGTAAATACGGTAATCGTCATCTATGAATTATTTTCTTTTGAGATATTTTTATCCCTAAGCGTGCAGATCAAAGAATTTAATTTATCAAAGCTAGTGGAGCAAATGATGGAGAAAAATCAAACATAAAACATACTCCTTATCATCCACAAAGAAAATGGTCAAAAGTGGGAATCAGCAATAAGGTGAAAGGAGTCTAACAAAAACATTTAAATCTTACATAGAAAGAGATTGGGTAGATAGACTCTGAGAAAAAACAGGCCTATAAACTACATGGAAATACAACGAGTATACTCATATGAGCTTGTTTATGGAAAGCAAGTTTTGTTTCCTATAGAATTCAAATTCAAATTCCAGATGTGATTATTTAGAACTGATCTAGCAGTACAAAGGCTGGAACAAATTAGCTGGACCCAGATGGAAGATGCGATTCCGAGGCAGAGTCTAGTCAATGCGACAAAGAGCTAGATGGCATGACAAACACATCAAGGAGAAGAAATTCAAAAAATTGACAGATTCTGTTTGACTAAATTCAAGGATTTTCAAGGAAATTTGAACACATTGGCTTGGGCTTACATATAGAAAATTGTTCGAATTTTGATAATGGAAACATTAAAAATCAGAATGAGAGGAGGTCACTGCTGTGAATAGTCATAAACTGAAAAGCATACACAAGCCCCTCTAGAAGAGTTTGTCGAGAGTTCAAGAGGTAATGAGTGTTAAGTTAATGAAGAAGGAGTCTCTCTCTTGTGAAAAAAATAAAAAAATAAAAAATAAAATATATAAACATGAAAACCAATCATTGATTGGCATGTGCGAAGATAGGGTGAAAATCAAATTCTCTGACACTCTAGCACTTTTCCCGACTGCGGCTATTATAAAAATCCTACAGGTGTCCATAGTGTCCCACTCCATTCCGCCTCAGTCCAAGCGCCAATCCAGATTTCATTCCATCATTCCTCCAACCCCTCCATTCCGCATTTCATTCATCTCCATTCCATCTTCCCGTGTGTCTCATTTTCATGTCAAAATGCAGAATTTGATGTCTTCTTCGTAAGTGGTAAATATGTCTGAATTTGCGACACTTCTTACCCTGTTCCCTTCATTCCATTTCATGGCCCAGAATCCAATTCCATTCCATGGCACTTCGCCACACAGCGTCAAATAAATCCATTTTCAATTTCATACCACATAACATTCCTTATACTTTTAAAAAATTCCATTTCATGTTAAGAAGTGTTGAACATTACTAGCGACTCCTGGGCATTTGCGGTGTCGGCGACCTACTAGGCCGAGAAAGCATTTCGCGACTACGGAAATCTGAAGGCATCAACTAGCGGTTTATCAGAGGAATTTTTAACCAAACAACCTAATGTTCATGAATCAAAAACATCAAAAGAAAATTATGAGGTTCCTCAAGATTGACCCGGGAAAATATAGAAATTTACAAAATCAGTAAAAGGCGATAACAAATTTAAATTACAATGGAACTCATAAAGCAACGTAGTTTAGTTATGTAGAAAAAGATGCACGAATTGTTTTTATTGATCAAACACCAACAAAGCTGCAGAGCTGGATTATCTTCCATTTCAAATCGATAACGACAAGCGATGAAAGCAAGAAATTGAATTTTCAAGGTCTCTTGCTTGGTCGACAATGATGATTCCCTCTACCATCGCAAAATCTCGCCATCTCATCAATCGTGTACAATCCCTCCCACCTCCTCCACATTCCGTGACCTGCCATAACTCATTCGGCCAGCGGCGTTATTCGAGACATAGATATTATTATCACCCGAGGCGAAGAGCAAAAAGTCTCGATTTGAATAGCATTGAGCATCAAAAGCCTTGAGAAGAAGCGCGAAAGCGAAGAGCTAGGAGTATAGCGATGTGAAACTGAAAAGCTACTTATTCGTGGAGCGAAATAAAATATCAACGCGTGGGCCCGAGGATAAAGTATTTTTCGCATAAACTCAGAATTTGTAGATGTGAGTTTGAGACTGCAGGGTTAGAGGTGTGTTAAAATTGTTTGCTACGAAGATATAGAAGGTGTTGCTTGATTGAGTTTGAAACTTTTGCTACGAAAACGAGGTGATTGCGATTTGAAAGTTTTGCTACGGCGATAGCGATGAATTGTTTTGAAGAAAGATATTCTGTGATTAATTGAATACGCTACTAAGTATTACACAAAAGTAAATTTAGTATCTACCATTTCAATCAAAAAGTATTTGAAACTTCGGTTTAACGCTTCTCGTCATCAAAGCTAACTCCGACGTTCCAATTGTCAGCATATCAGTCGAGGAGTTTAAAGGCATTTTGTATGTCAGTATGTCATTCCAAAATTGAAGCCATTTTCATTTGAAACTGAATTCATTTCAATCGAAGTGAAAGACATTGTTTGAAGAGTGTTAGTGATATTGAAAAATGTGGAATTTCTCGCCAAGGATTTGAACTTGTGGGTTCAAAATATTTACCCTGTCTGAAAAATGTTACAACAAATAGGATTGGCTTCAATTTTTTGGAAAAATTTAATGGCTTCTGGAAGTCACTAAAACGATTTGCGAGTCATTTTCAAAAAAACCCGTAGTAAGGGGATGTCAAGTTTGGTAATCAACTGAGATTTTGTGCGGGAAGCTATAGGATTGCCGAAGCGGAAAATGGGTTTAAAAAATAGGAATTCCGCAAATGAATCACGGAAAAAAATTTTAAAATCACCAAATATGGATCTTAGTGTATTCAGAAAATTCTAGCTGCATTGAAAAACAAATGGAGAAACATACTACTTCTTTGCAAAAATTTATTTTCAAGTAGATATGGAAATTTTATGTCTACCACATTAGATAATGATGCATTTTACAGTAAATTACCATATTTCTTGCATCAAATTCTGAGAAGATAACTCGCATTGATTCGGAAAATTCGAACTAGAGACAACAAACGTATCATCATGAGACTGATCAAATTTGATTGTGAGCATCAAAAACTAAAACAATGATACATGGGATGTTTCTTGTAAGAAATCATTTTGAAGAAGCAAGAAATCACACGGATTACGACTCTGAAGAGAGAGGGCTTCAAAGTGGAAGTTACCAAGTAGAGAAAAGCGATGAAAGAAATCATTTTAGAAGAAGTTATTTTCCGAATCAAGGCTAGCTTAGGAAGAAAGTAATCCAAGAGGCTCTGCCGCAGCGAGAAGGGCCGTCACCCGGCCAAAACCACGAAATAAAGCCCTGAAACAGGCGAGTATCAATATAGGATGAAGAACATCCATTGAGCGAAATGATGAGACATGAGACATCTTTGAAGTTGATCTCCCAGCAGCGTACTGAGGAAAGGGCGGCACTAGCGAGAGGGAAAGCCCCGGTTCCGTCCTCCAGCTAATAAGAGGGGATAGGTATAGGTATTGAATAGACACATCAAAAATGAGAATGAAATTCTCAAAAGATCAAAACCAAGAAGCTGTTGTAACTGCCTGCATAGACAAAGTGGAGAGGACAATGAAAGTTGAGAGGGACAAAAATGTCCGAAGCACTCCTCGAGGTTCAAACTTGTGTCGGAAACCGGAAGATACTCTAACTTCGGAGACAAGGAGAAGAAAGAAGTTAGATGTCAGCTATGAAAATACAGTCATAGGATAATTTGCATGGGGACATCGCGAGCGGGTGAGTAAATTTGTGCTCGCTACTCATTTTCACTTGTCCATATTTCTTGGGTAAAAATACTGGTAAAATTACACCTCTGAAATGTTTACATATTTGACACTATTGGAAATTTTGTGATTTGCCGTTGTCAGCATTTTGGCCGGAACTACTTCTTGAGAATGCGAGACATTAAATCAAGCTGCCGAGAGATTATACTTGGCACATGTGCTGAGTATGATTCAAATTTGATGGCCCTCTTGAAAAAAAAAAATATGGTTGTTGCTCATCTTAAGTTGCAGTTGCTGATGCACATGGAACACATTTTATGAAAGGAAGACTCTATTTAAATTATATTATTGCATTATTTGCTATAAACTCTTAAAAATAACGATTTCTTGCTAGATTTCGTTTAAGCTACGTGATACATTCTGAAAAAGCGAGTGTTATGTTCAAACTATTGCATCGTTAATGGAAGCGAGACAAAGTTATTTTGAAGGCGTGATTTAATTTGAAGTTGAATGCGTCGAGTGGTAGAATTTTTGCCTCTTGCCTGCGGATTTCTTTTGTGTAAATTAGATAGTTTTTCTAGCTGCCTTTACGCTTTGCATTTGAATTAATAGTTGTTTTTGTTAGCCTACGCTGTAGTCGTGCTCATTCTAACTCTTCCACGGGAAGATACTCTTCCAAAAGACTATAATGATGAATGTTTGAATGACTATAGTATTGTAGAAATAGGAGTTGAATTTGTAGTTGTTTTAACTAGTTATTTCGTAGTTATATTCATTCCGAGTTCTTTCACGAAAGACACTCTTCCAACGAATTATACTGATGAATGATGAATAGCTATAGTGCGTAGGAGTTAGTTGTAGTTTTTGCTATTCACTATCATAAGTTACACTTGTTCTAATCACTCTTCCACAAGAAGAAACTTTTCCAAGACATCCTTAAGAAGTTCAAGACATGATCGTGATAATGAATGATTTAGTTGCGTGTTTGTACTAAGTATCATCCCCTGTTCTTGCTCTTAAACGCTTGCCCAAGACATCATGATAACGAGTAGGGTATGGAGGTGATAACTTAGTTTTTCATTTGCTTTCGGTTCATTTGCTTACAATTGCACTCAATTACACAGTTAGAATTGTTCTACCCTTCCAAAAAGAAGGAACTCTTCCAAAAAATATCACTAATGATGAACAAACAGTTGTGTAACTTCATAGAATAATGCATGTTAGTATAGTTAGAATACTCCGGAGTTTCATTGCATTTAATTCATGTTCAGTTACTTTGTTTCAAGTTTGATGATGACTTATAGTTCAGCATTGTTCTAGATTAATGGCATCTTAGGTTCATTCTTAGATTAATTCATTGCACTTGCATCTAATATTCAAATTGTTATCCATTGCACAATAGATTACTCTAGTTGTTAGGATTAACAAGACAACCTTCATTATTCACAAACATCTTCTTGTTCTAAAAAACTACAAATGATCCATAGCCATAGGAGAAGACAACATCACTATAAGGTCCGAAAATCTCTACGCAATCTCCTCATCATTTTATAAACGAGAGCTCTTCCTCAAAAGAACTACTTTGAAAAAGAAACCAATAACTCTTTGAGTATAGGTTCTGTGACATTCAATTAAATTTGACGAGAATAGAACTAGGAATTAGTCATAGAATAAGAAAGATTAGAACAAAACGTTGCATCATGGTAAGATTAGTGTTTAGTTTGTCTAGTTAGATAACTTGCATACTTAGTGATCATTTCTCAAGTTTAGTTTGTGTCATTTTCCTAAAAAGTAATTATCAAGCTTTTGTTTTTAATTAGTCATAGTTTAGATTACGCTTGAGTGTTTCCAATTGCATTTGCCATTCCATACATTAGGCTTAACTCTGTTTTTGACCACCAACTTCTTTCCATTAGTTTTCTAGGCATTTTCATTGTGAACATAAAACACCAAAAAGACCAAAAACATCATAAATCAACATAAAAGACCAAAAACATTACAAAAAACTACATACAACGCATTAGGAAACAAGCACCTAGGTACATATGGTACACTTCACTCAGCTAGCGTTTACAAATCCTGGTTGACAATTAAATGAGCTCGGTTTAGGAGACTAGATTGAGACACAACATTTTGGCGTTGCTACCGATGGGGAAGTGAAAAACTAGGTAACCTTTGTTTCTTAGCATCCAAAAACAATTTTATGTGTAGGGAGAGAGATTCAAGGGGAAGATTTATAAGCGGAGCGGAAGTTTAATTTCTAGAACACCACTTGTTCATCTAGATCGGAGTTAGTACACCTTCAACTCAAACCCCATCTTCCATCCTTTGCGATCCACGGACTTCTAGAAGATCTAAGGTCACCTATTCCATTAGAGAAACCTTCCACTTCATCCCTTGAACCCTGGCCATAGAAGAGGATCCAAGCTCTTGTTGAGGATACAAACCTTCTACTTCCCACAGGGGAGTCAACCATGGCGGGGAGAAGGAGGAGGAGGAGTTGTTAATGGAGAACACACATTATTTGGAGGAGGTAGAGGTAGAGGTAGAGGTAGAGGAGAAGGAGGAAGGAGTGCGAATGGAGGAAGAGGTAGAATAGGAAGCTCTTTTGGGTTCCTATACTTGATGAAGAAACCAATACAACCATGAAAAACATTTCACCTTCTGTCGCTCCCGAACTCCCATGGACTTAAAACCGAAGATCCCTGAAACTTTCTTATTCGGAATTTTGAAAGGTCGTGTGTAGGACTTATGACTACCTTCAAGATGCTCAAAAATTGAGAGTATTTCCTTCAACTCGAGAAGAAAGCGACGATTGAAGTGGTTTTATGAGTTTAAACAATAGTTCCATTAGAACATGGAAAGACATGAGACAAGCATTTCTAGAGAGATACCTTTGGATTATTGTATGCCGATTAATCATAAGGAAGAAGTGTTCAAGATGTTACAAAAGAAGATGAAAACTTAGAAGATTTGTTGGAAAGATTTAAATACAACATAAAAAGGGCACAAATGGAAAACCTAGATCGTAGACACTTTAAAAATCTCTTTTGTTGAAAACAATTAGGGATGAATGGTTGGATATCCTTAACATGATGGGAGAAGAGGGATATATCACAACTCACATTACCCGAAAATATACGAGTTATGTATCAACCTTTCCGCAGGGAAATCTAAAAACGCGCCAAAGGTCCAAGAGATCTTGCTCTTTGCAAGGGCAAGTAAATGTCAGATGAGACGGTCAGTAGATCGTAAATAGGACATATGCTTGATGATTTTAAATCGACATCTTAGGGAGTCTTAGTGAACAAATAGTACACCCTCAAGACTGACAGAAAACAAGCAAAAGGGGCGACTGCGCAAGCTTATAGCAATCTTTTCGTCCCAAATGTAGGAAGAAACATGCCTTGAGAGAGTGTCCTCTAGATGTAAAAGTTGTAGAAACTCCTCGTGCTAGTCGTTCTCGAGAAACATGAGACCAAGAATTGTCCTTCTCTTTCCACGGTCTCAAGTGCAGTTTTTCAAGAAGAAACTCCTACGTGAACTTTACGGATTCTCTTAACTTTGTATCTACGAAGAGACCTTGGCGAAGGGATCTCGAGACACAAGGATTCCATGATCAAATGTATAATCAACATCCACCTTGGAATTCTTGTGGCTAGAACCTTGGCCCCAATTTCAAAAGTCAATCTCAAGCTTGGGCACAAGGATCACAAGGTCCCTATGGAAGATACTCTCCATATTATCGGTATCCACCATCCTATCCACCATATCCACATTTTTATCCTCAAAATTCCCAACAAAATTTTCCTCAAAATCTTCAACAAAATTTTCAACAAAATCCTCAACAACATCATCCCAGAACCAATCTCTATCAAAATCAACCACTTCCATTACCATATTCCCTCAAAAAATCCAATCAATTGCTAGCTCAGACTATACCAAACCCCAATAATAAAAACCCTCGAGAATACATACGATGATAGAAGGACAACAATTTCCAACTTATTTAATTACTTCTCCTCTAGACCTTAGTGATGTTTCAACTTAGGTGTCGGAAGGATGCTTGAGAAGAGGAAACCTTATGCGATCATACAAGAACAAGACAATTCCCACGAGGGAAGACTCCCTACTTGGAGTTAATAAAAGTCTTGAGGAAGATACATCCTTTCAAGACCAAAACATTGAAAAAACAGCTGAAACAAAAAAAGATCCAGTAAATCCAACTCCAGTATTAGAGCAACCATCCACATCTACTTCTATACCTCCCTTTCCGAGAAAGGCTACAAATTGGATAAAGGTGTAGAAAAACAAATAATGGTGCCTAATTATGATTTCTTGGATGAATTGAGAAATGTTTGCATTAAAATTTCATTATTGCAAGCCATCAAGGAAATCCCAATTTTAGCCAAAACAATAAAGGAGTTGAGTATGAAGACAACAAAGAAAAGAATAAGAGAAACCAAGAAAATTCAACTGGTAGGACAAATAGCAGAGATTATGATGGGTAAGACTACTATTCCAAAGTACCTTGACCCAGGAAATCCAGTTGTCAAAATTCACATCAATGGAATTGAAATTCAAAACACACTCATTGACTTAGGAGCAGCAATAAATATCATGAGTAGACAAATCATGGACAAGCTGAAACTTCCTAATCTTCTCTTTACACCCACACTATTACAATTAGCAGATAGATCTGTGATCAGACCAGATGGGGTAATAGAAGACATTCCAGTGTCCCTAGACTCTTGGGAGTACCCTGTGGATTTCATGATCCTTACCCCCAAGAATAATCTAGGAGGCCATCCTGTTATACTAGGAAGACTTTGGTTGGCTACAGCTGATGCTTTTATTAGTTGTAGGTCCGGTGATATGTATATTTCTGATGGAAGTTCAACAAAGAAATTCACTTTATATCCTCCAGCTAGGACAATTACAGATCTAGATGACACTAAATGGATAGAGGATGAAGAATATTTACAACCACTCTTCACAATTTCAGAAATTAGTGAAGATAATCAAATTCTGAATACTCTAGAAAACTTTGAATCTTCTCCAGAACACAAACAAGAATCATTTCAAGAAGGATCCAATATTGAGTTCTTGTCATCTAGGAAGATGTCTCTTCATTCTATGGACAAATTTGGCAGCTCTACAAGTGAAATTTTTCCAGGCAAAACCTTGAACATAAACAAAAACCTAGAAAAATCTCAACAAGAAAAGTTAGTCAAAGTATTACAGAGACATTCTTCTGCATATGCATGGGAATACACTGACATGAAAGGGATAAGTCCCAAGACTTGTACTCATCACATCTATATAGAGGCAAATTGCAAACCAATCAAACAGCCTCAAAGATGGATGAATCCAAATCTTAGGGAAATTGTCAAGGAAGAATTACAAAAATTATTAAATGTTAACTTCATCTATCCTATTTCAGATAGTCAGTGGGTTTCTCCTTTAGTGATTGTGCCTAAGAAAAATGGAAAATGGAGGGTGTGTGTTGACTACCGAGAAATGAATAAAGCTACTCTTAAAGACCATTTTCCCTTACCTTTCATAGATCAAGTATTAGATACATTAGCTGGCAAAAAGTACTTTTCATTCCTAGATGGGTTTAGTGGTTACAATCAAATCCAAGTAGCACTTGAAGACCAAAATAAAACCACATTTACTTGTCCTTGGGGTACCTATGCCTACCGAGTATTGCCATTTGGATTGTGCAATGCACCTGCAACATTCCAAAGGGCAGTATTAGGAATTTTTTCTGATCTGATACATGACTGTGTAGAGGTGTACATGGATGATTTTACAGTTTATGGGGATACATTTGAAGAGGCTTTAGAAAACTTGAAAAAAGTCTTAAAAAGATGTCAAGAAGCAAACCTTTCACTTAGTCATGAAAAATGTTTTATGATGTTCACTGAAGGTATTGTTTTAGGGCACCACATTTCAGGGGATGGGATTAGAGTTGATGAGGCGAAAGTTGAAGTTATTTCTAACCTATCCATTCCAAGTTGTCAAAGAGATGTTAGAAGTTTTCTAGGATTTACGGGGTATTATCGGAGATTTATAGAAAACTTCACCAAAATAGCATCTCCTCTCTTCAAATTACTCACCAAAGATTGTGAATTTAAGTGGACTTCTGATTGCCAGTTAGCTTTTGAAACCCTGAAAACCAAAATTTCAGAAGCACCTATATTAAGGGGACCTAACTGGAAGTTACCTTTTCATATCTCGACAGATGCTTCCGATACAGCTCTAGGAGCAGTATTGGGACAAAAAGATTTAATTCCCTATGCCATCTATTATATCAGTAAAAATTTGACTCTTGCAGAGTTAAACTATACTGTAACTGAAAAAGAGTTTTTAGCTGTTGTTCATGCCATTAACAAGTTTAGACACTATATAACAGGCTATGAAACTTTTGTTCACACTGATCATTCTGCAATTAGATATTTAATGAATAAATCAATCACTGATGGCAGAGTTATAAGATGGTTGTTATTATTGCAAGAATTCAACATTACTATTCTAGATAGGCCTGGAAAACAAAACACTGTGGCTGATTTCCTGTCTAGAATTCAAAATATCAAAGATGACACTCCGGTTGAAGATCAATTTCCTGATGAATATCTTTTCGCAATCTCTACTCAAATTCCATGGTTTGCTGATATTGCCAACTATTTAGTTTCAGGAAAATTTCCTTCAATTATGAATGCAAGGGATAAAAGAAAAATCATTAATGATAGTGCAAGATATTCATGGGTCGCTAACGAGTTGTACAAGACAGGTCCAGATTTGATCATTAGAAGGTGTGTTCGTGAAGATGAGATGCCTGAAATTCTCAAGGCATGTCATGATGAACCTTGTGGCGGACACTGAGCAGATAAGAAACCTATAAGATCATAATTTTAGGATATTATTGGCCATCCTTGTTTAAAGATGCTAAAGAGTATGTCAAAAGGTGTGACAGTTTCCAAAGGGTAGGGAAACCTTCTCCTTGAGGTGAGATGCCATTACAACCTCAGGTACATATTGAACCTTTTGAAAAATGGGCTTTGGATTTTGTAGGACCTATTAGTCCTCCATCAAGACAAAAGAGGTATATATTAGTTTGCACTGATTATGTTACTAAATGGGTAGAAGCCAAGCCATTGCTTGTTGCTAATGAAGCATCTGTAGTTACTTTTCTTTTTGAGGATATTTTTACTCGTTTTGGTGTCCCAAGGGAAATTGTTACAGATCAAGGAGCTCAATTTACATCAAGGCTAGTGGAGCAAATGATGGAGAAATACAAAATCAGACATAGAACATCTACTCCTTATCATCCACAAGCAAATGGTCAAGTGGAATCCACTAATAAAGTCATTGAAGGAATCTTAACAAAGACTGTTCATCTACATAGAAGAGATTGGGTAGATAGGCTTCCTGAAGCCTTGTGGGCCTATAGAACTACATGGAGAAACACAACAGGCCATACTCCTTATGAGCTTGTTTATGGAAAGCAAGTTTTGTTTCCTATAGAGTTCCAAATTCAAACATTCAAGATGGCAGTTCAACTAGGACTTGATCTAACGGAGGCACAAAAGCATAGACTGGAGCAAATTAATGAATTGGATGAGATCAGACAAGATGTAGTTCAGAAAACAAGTCTAGTCCAACAGCAAAGGGCTAGATGGCATGACAAGTACATCAAGGAGAAGAAATTCAAAGAGGGTGACTAGGCTCTCTTGTTTGATTCAAAATTCAAGGATTTTCAAGGAAAATTTCAGACACATTGGCTTGGGCCATATGAAATTGTTCGAATTTTTGATAATGGGGCAGTAAAAATCAGAACTATAGATGAAGAAGAGGTCACTTTTCTTGTGAATGGTCATAGACTGAAGCTACACCACAAGCCACTCTCAAGAGAAGAGTTTGTCAAGAAGTTCCAAGAAGACAATGATGTGAAGTTAATGAAGAAGAGTCTCTCTTCTTCATCAACTTGATTAAATTTTCTGAAGCATTTCTCTTTTGAAAAAAATAAAAAATAAAAATAAAAAATAAAAAAAATAATAAAAAAATAAAAATAAAAAAATAAAGGCATAAACATGAAAACCAATCACTGATTGGCATGTTTATACAGAAAATATAGGGTGAAAATCAGACTCTCTCTGACACTCTAACTTTTCCCATTTCTGTTTATAAGCAGCTGTTATAAAAATCATAAGTTCAGTTCCATAGTGCTTATGATTCATTTCATCTCACTCCATTCACTTATCCATTCATACTCCATTCCATCCATCATTCATTTCATCTGAATCCATTCCACATTTCATTCATTTCATTCCATCTTCCATCCATTTCATTTTCATGTCAAAACACAAAATTTGATATCATGCTGTAAGTGAATAAAATATGTCATGAATTACAGTACAACCCTTATGTTCCTTCATTCCATTTAATGGACTGAATCCATTCCATTCCACTTATCCACTTCATACATATCATAATCCATCATCCATTTTCATGCATACCACATAACATTTCACCCATACTCCAAAAACATTCCATTTTCATGATTAAGGTGTTCTACAGGAACATTCTGCAGCTCGGTGGACATTCTGCAGCTGATCAGCCTTTCTGCAGCCCGACAGTCTTTTCGCAGCTATAAACCCTGAAGGCATCAACCAGCAGACATCAGAATTACAACAAAGTGATCCAGTGAATTCATGAATCAAAAACATCAAGAAAAATTGTGAAAGATTCCTCCAAAGATGAGCAGAGAAGACAAAGGCTACAAAATCATCAAATAAAGGGCAGAGGTAACAAATTTAAATTACGATGGCATTTCATAAAAGTTTAGCATAGTTTAGTTGTGGATTATTCGAAAGGTTGTTTTAATTGTTTTATTGATCAAACACCAAAAAACCCTCTACAGACTTTGTATTAAAATCTTCCATTTCAAAATTCATATCCGATAGCATTTAAGCGGTGAAATGGCCAAAGCATTTGAATTTTCCACGTCTCTTAACCAAAGAATTTAATGATGATGATTCCCTCTGCCGTCGTAAAATCCTCCGCCGTCTCCTCAATCATTAATACAAGCCCTCCACCTCACTCCACTACTCTATTCCGTGACCATTTTCCATAACTTCATTCCGTAGCCGGTATTCCATTCTGAAGACAGAGATATTATTATCACCAGGAGTAGAGCTAAAGGATATCAGTTTGAACAACATTGAGCATTGTAAAAGCAGAGCAGAGCAGAAGAGGTAAATTTGGAAGTATAACAGTGTGAGGACTCAAAGCCACTTGATCCCGTGGACAGATAACATATCACTGTGGACGAAGTTTGGAGCAGTTTCACTGTCAACACAGAATTGTGGCCGTGTAGAGTTTAAAGTCTGTTGTTACCAAAAGACAGAGGTGCTAAAATTGAAGTCTTTTGCTACCAAAAACAGAGGTGTGGTAGTGATTGAGTTTGAAAACCATTTGTTACCAGAGACAAAGGTTGAGTTTGAAGTCTGTTGTTACCAGAGACAGAGATGTTGTAGTGTTGAATTCGAAGCATACCATTTGCTACTAACAGAGGTGTTTTTCAGTGATTGAGTTTGAAGTCTTTTTGTTGCCAAAGACAGAGGTATTGCAGTATTAAAACTGAAACCGTTTGCTACTAAGAGCCAGAGGTATTGCACAAAAAGAAATCTGAAGCCATCTCTCACTGCCTATCAGATACATATCAGTTCGAAATTTGAGATTGCTTTCATGATCAAACAGAAGCATATCAGCCAAAGGTTTTGAAGCTGTTGCCACTATAAAACAGAGGTATGTCATTCTAAGAATTGAAGCCATTTTTATTTAGAGCTTGAAGCCATTTTAATCTGAAAGTGAAAGTCATTGTTTTGTGGGTAGAAGAGTGTTAATTTGATATTGAAAATCATGGGTTTCATCGTAAGGACTGAGCCTATGGGATCAAAATATTTAGAAGGTTACCCACAATGCAAGGAAATGTTACAACAAATAGGATGGCTTCAATTTTTGGAAAAGTTTAATGGCTTTCATAAGGAAGTCACTAAAACATTTGCCAGATCATTCCAAGGAACCGAAGTTGAAATAGGGGATGTCAAGTTTACTGTCACTGAAGTTTTTATTGCAGAGGCTACAGGATTGTCCGGAACTGGAGAAAGATGGTTTAAAAATAGAGAATTCCATAATGACTCCTGGAAACAAATTTTAAAATCTCCAAATATGGATGTTAGTGTGTTCAAGAAAGGAATTCCCAGTACTGCATTGAAAAGCAAATGGAGAAACATACTACTTCTTTTACAAAAATTTGTTACATGTGAGGGTAGATATGGGACATTTTATGTCTACCGCATTAGACTAATGATGCATTTTCTGGGAGAAGATTTAAATCTACCATATTTCTTGCATCAAATTCTGAAGAAAATGGCTTCCTGTGTTCAGAGAAGAGTTCAGTTTTTAGAGACAAACCTGTATCATCATGGGTTGGTCAAAATTTTGATTGAGCATCATCTATCTAAAACAAATGATACATGGGATGATTTCTTAATAAGAAATCATTTTGAAGAAGCAAAAGAACTATCACCTGAACCACAGCCCACAAAGAGAAGTAGGAAATGGAGGACTTCAAAAGGTAAAATTGACAAACCAGTTCAAGAAAGCAGTGAGGAATTCATTTTGGAGAAGTTGACTCGAATCAAGAGGCAACTTAAGGAAGAAAAGATAATCAAGGAATCTGTCACAGAGAAAGGAGAGGGATCCTCTCAGCTTAGGAGAAGCCACAGATTAAAAGGAAAACTGAAGAAAACACCAATCAAACAAATAGGGGTAATCAATATTGAAGATGAAGAAACACCCATTGAAGAGGATGATGAAGAAGATTTTTATGAAGGCACCCCTGAAATTGATCCTGCTCAACAGGAAATTTATGATTATGTGGAAACTTTAGAGAGGACAGCTTCAGAAAGCAAAGAGAGAACCCCCAGTCCTCCACTGTCTGAAATTGATATATTAAGGAGGGATAGGTATGAGTTGGAATTGTTGAATAGACACATCAAAAATGAGAATGAAATTCTCAAAGATCAAATCAAGCTCAAAACTGATATGAACTCAACCTTATCCCTGCATATAGAAAAAGTGGAGAGGACCAATGAGAAGATGAAGACAAGGAACAAAAAGTTAATCAGGGCACTCACAAACCTCAGGTTCAAACTTGTGATCAGGAAACCCAGAAGGCCTCTAGCTTTCAGACAAAGGAGAAGAAGGGGATTAGATGTCCTTGCAGAAGCCTCTGAATTCATAGGATAATTTGCATGAGGACATGCAAAGAGACAGCAGTGGGGGTATGTTGAGCCTCAAATTTGTGCTTTCCTTCACCTCATCTTACCTCATTCTCCCTTGTCCATTTCTATTTTAAACCCAATTGATCAATAAAAATAGTTAAAATTACTTCTAGAATGGTTTACATGACTGACTTGTTGAATTTTGTGATTGTTGCCATTGTTAAACATTTTGACCGGAACTAGCTGCAGAATGCAGACATTCCGTAGCTAACCGGCGATTCTGCAGCTACCTTCATGTTTGAGTATGTTCCAGGTGGCCTCTTGAGGAAAAACGCATATGGGCATGATCCACGTTGTGCCTACATGGTTTGTTGCTCATCATGGAAGAGGAAATGAATTCTGGGTACGGTTATGCACGTGGGAACACATTTGTGAAGGAAGACTCCTACTAGGACTGTCTCAGTCCAGGTGTCTTTTCTCCTTCACGTAGCCACCTCAAAGACTCCTAAGATGATTTGGATAAGGAAAGACATTATTCCTAAATTGTTGTAATTATTGTTACTTGCATTTTACTTTATAAACTCTTGAGTAGACCGAGAGCTTAGTTAGAGATTTTGTGTTAGATTTGCTGCTAGATTTTGTGTAAACTCTGTGTTACGTCCTTGAAGACACAGAGTGTTATGTTCGAACTATTGCATTGTTAATGGAGCAGACAAAGTTATTCTGAAGGCGTGATTTGATTTGAAGTTGAATGTCGTCAAGTGGTAGAGGGCCCCTGCCTCTTGCACGGATTTCTTTTGCGTAAACTAGATAAGTTTTTCCTAGCTGCCTTTACGTTTTGCATTTGAATTGGTAGTTGTTTTGTTTTATCTACTGTAGTCGTATTCATTCCAGTTCTTCCACAAGAAGACACTCTTCCAACAGACCAAAATGATGAATGTTTAATGACTATGGTATTGTAGGATAGGAGTTAAATTTGTATTTGTTTTAACTAGCTACTGTAGTCATATTCGTTCCAGCTCTTCCACAAGAAGACACTCTTCCAACAAACCAAAATGATGAATGATTAATGACTATGGTATTGTAGGATAGGAGTTGAATTTGTATTTGTTTTTAACTAGATACTGTAGTTATATTCATTCCAGTTCTTCCACAAGAAGACATTCTTCCAACAGATCATAACAATGAATGATGAATAGCTATAGTATTGTAGGAATTAGTTGTAGTTTTTGCTATTCACTATCACAGTTACACTTGTTCTAATCACTCTTCCACAAGAAGAAATTCTTCCAATACATCCTTAAGAATTTCAAGACATGACCGTGATAATGAAAGATTTAGTTGTTTGTTTGTACTAAGTATCATCTCTGATCTTGCTCTTAAACGCTTGCCCAAGACATCATAATGACGAGTAGGGTATGGGTGTGATAACTTAGTTTTTTCATTTGCTTTTAGTTCATTTGCTTTCAATTGCATACAAGTCCACAGTCAGAATTGTTCTACCTCTTCCACAAGAAGGAACTCTTCCAAAATATCACTAATGATGAACAAACAGATTGTGTAACTTCATAGAATAATGCATGTTAGTTAGAATGCTCCGGAGTTTCATTTGCATTTAATTCATGTTCAGTTACTTTGTTTCAAGTTTGATGATGACTTATCGTTCAACATTGTTCTAGTTTAGAAACATCTTAGATCCATTCTTAAGTTAACTCATTGCACTTACATCTCATAGTCACACTGTCATTCTTTGCACAATAGATTATTTTAGTTGTTAGGATTCACAAGACAGCCTTCATTATTCACAAATATCTTTTTGTTCTGAAAACTACAAGTGATCCATAAACATAGGAACAGAAGATAACATCACTATAAGGTCTGAAATCTCTCTGCAATCTCCTCATCATTTTATGAACAGATCTCTTCCTCAAAAGAACTACTTTGAACAAGAAACCAATAACTCTTTGAGTATAGGTTCTGAGACATCCAATTAAATTGCAGAATAGAACTAGGAATTAGTCATGGAATAGATGAGCTTAGAACAAAATGTTGCACCATGATAAAATTAGTGTTTAACTGTCTAGTTAGAGAACTTGCATATTTAGTGATCATTTCTCAAGTTTAGTTTGTGTCATTTGCCTAAGAAGTCATTATCAAGCTTTTGTTTCTATTTAGTCATAGTTCAGATTTTGCTTCAAGTATTTCTAATTGCATTTGCCATTCCATACATTAGATTTAACTCTGTTTTGATCACCAACTTCTTTCCATTAGTTTTCTAGGAAGTTTCATTGTGAACATAAAACACCAAAAGACCAAAAACATCACAAATCATCACAAAAGACCAAAAACATCACAAAACCACATACAACGCATTAGGAAACAAGCACCTAGGTACATATGGTACACTTCACTTCAGCAGTTTACAAATCCTGGTTGACAATTAAATGAAGCTCAGTTTAGGAGACTAGATTGAGACCCAACATTTTGGTGCCGTTGCCGGGGAAGTGAAAACTAGGTAACCTTTGTTTCTTAGCATCCAAAAACAATTTTATGCGTAGGGAGAGAGATTCAAAGGGAAGATTTATAAGCAGCAGAGGCAGAAGTTTGATATCTAGAACACCACTTGTTTCATCTAGATCCAGAGCTAGTACACCTTCAACTCAAACCCATCTTCCATCCTTTACTGATCCTGGACTTCTAGAAGATCTAAGGTCACCTATTCCATTAGAGAAACCTTCCACTTCATCCACTGAACCTGCCATAGAAGAAGATCCAAAAACTCTTGTTGAGGATACAAACCTTTCTACTTCCACAGGAGAGTCAACCATGGCAGAAGAAGGAGGAGGAGGAGTTGTTAATGGAGAACACACATTGTTTGGAGGAGGTAGAGGTAGAGGTAGGGGAGAAGGAGGAAGAGGAGAAGGAGGTAGAGGTGTAGAAGGAGGAAGAGGTAGAATAGGAAGCTCTTTTGGGTTCCCTATACTTGATGAAGAAACCAATACAACCATGAAAAACATTTCACCTTCTGTCCTTCTGAACTTCTATGGACTTAAAACTGAGGATCCTGAAACTTTCTTATTCGAATTTGAAGTGCTGTGTAGGACTTATGACTATCTTCAAGATGCTCAAAAATTGAAATTGTTTCCCTCGACTCTAAAAGGAGCAGCATTGAAGTGGTTTATGAGTTTAAACAGTAGTTCTATTAGAACATGGGAAGACATGAAACAAGCATTTCTAGAGAGATACTTGGATTATTGTATGCCGGTTAATCATAAGGAAGAAGTGTTCAAGATGTTACAAAAGAAGATGAAAACTTAGAAGATTTGTTGGAAAGATTTAAATACAACATAAAAAGGGCACAAATGGAAAACCTAGATCAAGACACTTTAAAATCTCTTTTGTTGAAAACCATTAGGGATGAATGGTTGGATATCCTTAACATGATGGGAAAAGGGGATATATCACAACTCACATTACATGAAATATCTGAGTTATGTATCAACCTTTCCAGAGGGAAATCCAAAACTGTCAAAGGTCCAAGAGATCCTGCTCTTGCAAGAGCAAGTAAATCTGCTTCTGGGACAGTAAGTAGATCAGAAATAGGACACATGCTTGATGATTTTAAATCCGACATCTTAGGGAGTCTTAGTGAACAAATAGACACCCTTAAGATACAAAACAAGCAGAAGGCTGAATCTGATGCCTTGGCAATATTTTGTCCCAAATGTAGAAAGAAACATGCCTTGAGAGAGTGTCCTTTGGATGTAAAAGTTGTAGAAACCTATGTCATTTGTTCTGAAAAACATGAGACCAAGAATTGTCCTTCTCTTCCGGGTCTCAAAGCTGTCTTTCAGGAGGAAACTCCTACAGATTCCACAGAGTCTCTCAATTTTGTATCTAGAAGACCTTGGCAGGGACCTCAAACACAAGGATTCCATGATCAAATGTATAATCAACCTCCACCTTGGAATTCTTGGCAGCAACCTTGGCCCCAATTTCAAAATCAATCTCAATCTTGGGCACAAGGAACACAAAGTCCCCATGGAAGATACTCTCCATACTATCAGTATCCACCATCCTATCCACCATACCCACATTTTTATCCTCAAAATCCTCAACAAAATTTTCCTCAAAATCTTCAACAAAATTTTCAACAAAATCCTCAACAACATCATCCGAACCAACCTCATCAAAATCAACCACTTCCATTACCATTCCCTCAAAAATCCAATCAATTGCCAGCTCAGCCCATACCAAACCCCAATAATAAGAACCCTCGGAATACATACATGATAGAAGGACAACAATTTCCAACTTATTTAATTACTCCTCTAGACCTTAGTGATGTTCAACTTAGGTCTGGAAGGATACTTGAGAAGAGGAAACCTTCTGTGATCATACAAGAACAAGATAATTATGAGGAAGACTCCCTACGGGTTAATAAAAGTCTTGAGGAAGGTACATCCTTTCAAGGCCAAAACATTGAAAAACTGAAACAAAAAGATCCAATAAGCCCAACTCCAGTATTAGAGCAACCATCTACATCTACTTCTATACCTCCCTTTCCGGAAAGATTACAAATTGACAAAGGTGTAGAAAAACAAATAATGGTGCCTAATTATGATTTCTTGGATGAATTGAAAAATGTTTGCATTAAAATTCCATTATTGCAAGCCATCAAGGAAATCCCAATTTTAGCCAAAACAATAAAGGAGTTGAGTATGAAGACAACAAGAAAAAGAATAAGAGAAACCAAGAAAATTCAACTGGTAGGACAAATAGGAGACATTATGATGGGTAAGATTACTATTCCAAAGTACCTTGACCCAGGAAATCCAGTTGTCAGAATTCATCAATGGAATTGAAATTCAAAACACACTCATTGACTTGAGAGCGACAATAAATAATCATGAGTAGGCAGATCATGGACAAAGCTGAAACTTCCTAATCTTCTCTTTACACCCACACTATTACAGGTGTGAGATAGATGCAGCAGTTAGACCGGATTAATAGAAGACATTCAGTGTCCCTAGACTCTTGGGAGTACCATTTGTGGATTTTTATGATCCTAACATGAGAATAATCTAGGAAGCCATCTGTTATACTAGGAAGACATGGTTTTCTACGGTGATGCTTTTATTAGTTGTAGATGGGTGATGTTCTGTATTTAAATTGGTAGTTGTACAAATAAATTCACTTTATATCCTCCAGCTAGGACAATTACAGATCTAGATGACACTCAATGGATAGAGGATGAAGAATATTTACAACCACTCTTCACAATTTCAGAATTAGTGAAGATAATCAAATTCTGAATACTCTAGAAAACTTTGAATCTTCTCCAGAACACAAACAAGAATCATTTCAAGAAGGATCCAATATTGAGTTCTTAGAAGATACATATTTTCAAGACCCAAACACTGAAAAATTAAAGCAAAAAGATCCAATAATTTCAACTCCTGTATTAGAGCAACCATCCACATCTACTTCTATATCTCCCTTTCCAGAAAGATTACAAATTGATAGAGGTGTAGAAAAACAAATTATGGTGCCTAATTATGATTTCCTAGATGAGCTGAGAAATGTTTGCATTAAGATTCCATTATTACAAGCCATCAAGGAAATTCCAATTTTAGCAAAAACAATAAAGGAGTTGAGTATGAAGAAAAAAAGAAAAAAAATAAGAGAGACAAAGAAAATTCAACTGGCAGGAAAAATAGCAGATATCATGATGGGTAAGATTGCTATTCCAAAGTATCTAGACCCAGGAAATCCAGTTGTTAAAATTCACATCAATGGAATTGAGATCCAAAACACACTCATTGATTTAGGAGCAGCAATCAATATCATGAGTAGACAAATCATGGATAAATTGAAACTTCCTAATCTTCTCTTTACACCCACATTATTACAATTAGCAGACAGATCTGTGATCAAACCTGATGGGGTAATAGAAGACATTCCAGTGTCCCTAGATTATTGGGAGTACCCTGTGGATTTCATGATCCTAACTCCTAAGAATAATCTAGGAGGCCATCCTGTTATACTAGGAAGACCTTGGTTGGCTACAGCTGATGCTTTTATTAGTTGTAGGTCCGGTGATATGTATATTTCTGATGGTAGTTCAACTAAGAGATTCACTTTATATCCTCCAGCTAGGACAATTACAGATCTAGATGACACTCAATGGATAGAGGATGAAGAATATTTACAACCACTCTTCATAATTTCAGAAATTAGTGAAGATAATCAAATTCTGAATACTCTAGAAAACTTCGAATCTTCTCCAGAACACAAACAAGAATCATTTCAAGAGAGATCCAATATTGAGTTCTTGTCATCTAGGCAGATGTCTCTTCATTCTATGGACAAATTTGGCAGCTCTACAAGTGAAATTTTCCCAGGCAAAACCTTGAACATAAACAAGAACCTAGAAAAATCTCAACTTAAGAAGAGTGAGTAAAAGTATTAACAGAGACATTCTTACGCATATGCATGGGAATACAACGACATGAAAGGGATAAGCCCCAAGACTTGCACTCATCACATCTATATGAGAAAAATTGGAAAACCAATCAAACAACCTCAAAGACGGATGAATCCAAATCTTAGGGAGATTGTTAAAGAAGAATTGCAAAAATTGTTAAATGTCAACTTCATCTATCCTATTTCAGATAGTCAGTGGGTTTCTCCTTTGGTAATTATGCCAAAGAAAAATGGTAAATGGAGGGTATGTGTTGACTACCGGGAACTAAACAAAGCTACTCTTAAAGACCATTTTCCCTTACCTTTCATAGATCAAGTGTTAGATACATTAGCTGGAAAAAAGTACTTCTCATTCCTAGATGGGTTTAGTGGTTACAATAAAATCCAAGTAGCACTTGAAGATCAAGACAAAACCACATTTACCTGTCCTTGGGGTACCTATGCTTACCAAGTATTGCCATTTGGATTATGCAATGCACCTGCAACATTCCAAAGGGCAGTATTAGGAATTTTTTCGAATCTAATACATGACTGTGTAGAGGTGTACATGGATGATTTCACAGTTTATGGGGACACATTTGAAGAGGCTTTAGAAAACTTGGAAAAAGTCTTAAAAAGATGTCAAGAAGCAAACCTTTCACTTAGTCATGAAAAATGTTTTATGATGTTTATTGAAGGTATTGTTTTAGGGCACCACATTTCAGGGGATGGGATTAGAGTTGATGAGGCAAAAGTTGAAGTCATTTCTAACCTATCCATTCCAAGTTGTCAAAGAGATGTAAGAAGTTTTCTAGGATTTACGGGGTACTATCGGAGATTTATAGAAAACTTCACCAAAATAGCATCTCCTCTCTTCAAATTACTCACCAAAGATTGTGAATTTAAGTGGACTTCTGATTGCCAGTTAGCTTTTGAAAACCTGAAAACCAAAATTTCTGAAGCACCTATATTAAGGGGACCTAACTGGAAGTTACCTTTTCATATCTCAACAGATGCTTCCGATACAGCTCTAGGAGCAGTATTGGGACAAAAATATTTGATTCCCTATGCCATCTATTATACTAGTAAAAATTTGACTCCTGCAGAGTTAAACTATACTGTAACTGAAAAAGAGTTTTTAGCTGTTGTTCATGCCATAAACAAATTTAGACACTATATAACAGGCTATGAAACTTTTGTTCACACTGATCATTCTGCAATTAGATACTTAATGAACAAATAAATTACTAATGGCAGAGTCATAAGATGGTTATTTCTTTTACAAGAATTCAACATTACCATTCTAGATAGGCCTGGAAAACAAAACACAGTAGCTGATTTCCTATCTAGACTCCAAAACATCAAAGATGACACTCCATTTGAAGATCAATTTCCTGATGAATATCTTTTTGCAATTTCTACTCAGACTCCTTGGTTTGCTGACATTGCTAATTATTTTGTTTCAGGGAAATTTCCTTCAATAATGAATGCAAGAGACAAAATAAAAATCATTTATGACAGTGCAAAATATTCATGGGTTGCTAATGAGTTGTACAAGACAGGTCCAGATTTTATCATTAGGAGATGTGTTCGGGAAGATGAGATGCATGAGATTCTCAAAGCATGTCATGATGAACCTTGTGGCGGACACTTTGCTGATAAGAGGACAGCCTATAAGATCCTTAATTTAGGATATTATTGGCCATCCTTGTTTAAAGATGCTAAAGAGTATGTCAAAAGGTGTGACAGTTGCCAAAGGGTAAGGAAACCTTCTCCTTCAGGTGAGATGCCATTACAACCTCAGGTACATATTGAACCTTTTGAAAAATAGGCTTTGGATTTTGTAGGACCTATTAGTCCTCCATCAAGACAGAAGAGGTATATATTAGTTTGCACTGATTATGTTACTAAATGGGTAGAAGCCAAGCCATTACTTGTTGCTAATGAAGCATCTGTAGTTAATTTTCTTTTGAGGATATTTTTACTCATTTTGGTGTCCCAAGGGAAATTGTTACAGATCAAGGAGCTCAATTTACATCAAGGCTAGTGGAGCAAATGATGGAGAGGTACAAAATCAGACATAGAAAATCTACTCCTTATCATCCACAAGCAAATGGTCAAGTGGAATCTACTAATAAGGTCATTGAAGAAATCCTAACAAAGACTGTTCATTTACATAGAAGAGATTGGGTAGATAGGCTTCCTGAAGCCTTGTGGGCCTATAGAACTACATGGAGAAACACAATAGGCCATACTCCTTATGAACTTGTTTATGGAAAGCAATTTTTGTTTCCCATAGAGTTCCAGATTCAAACTTTCAAAATGGCAGTTCAGCTAGGACTTGATTTAACGGAGGCACAAAAGCATATATTGGAGCAGATTAATGAATTGGATGAGATCAGACAAGATGCAGTTCAGAAAACAAGTCTAGTCCAACAACAAAGGACTAGATGGCATGATAAGTACATCAAAGAGAAGAAATTCAAAGAAGGTGACTGGGCTCTCTTGTTTGATTCAAAATTCAAGGATTTTCAAGTTAAATTTCAAACACATTGGCTAGGGCCATATGAAATTGTTGAAATTTTTGACAATGGAGCAGTAAAAATTAGGACAATAGATGAAGAAGAGGTCACTTTTCTTGTGAATGGTCATAGATTGAAGTTGTATCACAAACCACTCTCAAGAGAAGAATTTGTCAAGAAGTTCCAGGAAAACAGTGATGTGAAGTTAATGAAGAAGAATCTTTCTTCTTCATCAACTTGATTGAATTTTCTGAAGCATTTCTTTTGAAAAAAAAAAAAAAAAAGGTATAAACATGAAAACCAATCATTGATTGGCATGTTTATACAGAAAAAATAGGGTGAAAATCAGAGTCTTTCTGACACTCTAACTTTTCCCATTTTGTTTTTGCAAGCAGCTGTTACAAAATCATAAGTTCAGATCCATTGTACTTATGATCCATCTCATTTCATTCCATTCCATTCACTTATCCATCCATACTCCATTTCATTCATTCATTCATACTTCACTTCATCCCATATTTCATTCATCTCATTCCATACTTCATCCACCTCATTTCCATATCAAAATATAAAGTTTGATGTTTTTCTGCAAAATGAATAACACATGTCATGGATTGCAGGCCAGTTCCTATATTCTTCCACTCCATTTCATAAATTGAATCCATTCCATTCCATCATCCCATTCCATCATTCACTCCATACATATTCCATTATACCATGTTTTATCACCTATCTTCACTCATTCCATAAAATATTCTATGTATATTCCAAACCACTCCATTCCATGATTAAAAATTCTCCACAGGTACATTCTGCAGCTAAACAGATATTCTGCAGCTAAACAGATATTCTGCAGCTAATCAGACTTTCTGCAGCCAGACAGTCATTCCGCAGCTACAGATCCTGAAGGCACTGATCAACAAACATTTGAATTGCAACAAGATGATCCAGTATATCTATGAACAAGAGGAATCAAGAAGGATTATGAAGACTCTTCCAGAGGAGAACAAAGTATACAAAGACCACAAAAAGCAAATGAAAAGCAAAGGTAAAAAGTTCTGGTTATAATGGCATTTCATAAAAACTATAGTATAGTCTAGTTATGAATCATTCGAAAAAGTTGTTTTGATTATTTTTATTGATCATACCAAATATACCCTCCGCAAAACCTTGGATAAAAATATTTCATTTCAAATTCTATACCCGACCATCATTTAAGCGGTTAAAAAGGCTGAAGTGTTTGATTTCCTCACGTCACCCAGCCAAATCATTTAATGATGATTTTTTTTCCGTTGTAAAAATCTCCGCAGTCTTTTCACTCATTAATTTGTTTTCTTCACCTCACTTCATTAACTCATTCCGTAACTACCTCCATCACTCCATTCTGTAGCCAGCCCTTCATCATTTCATTCCGCAAAACAGAGATATCCCTATCACCGTGAGTAGAGGTATATCAATTTGAAATATCAAACCACTATCACCGTGAGCAGAGATTGAAGCATTATCACCATGAAGCAGAGGTATATCAGTGTGGAATTTGAAGCCATTGTCACCGAGAAGCAGAGATATATCAGTTTGAAGATTGAAGCACTATCTCCGTGAACCAGAGGTATATCAATTTGAAGGTTGAAGTTATTGTTTTCGTGAGCAGAAAGAGTACTAATCTAAAGATTGAAGAAGGAATTATGGGCCTTATTGTAAGAACTGAACCAGTGGGCACAAAATACCTGGAAGGATACCCTCAAAGTAGAGAAATGTTGCAACAGGTAGGATGGCTACAATTTCTTGAGAAATTTAATGGCTTCCACAAAGAAGTCACTAAAACATTTGCAAGGTCATTCAAAGGAGCCGAGGTCGAAGTTGGAGATGTTAAATTCACTGTCACAGAGGTTTTTATTGCAGAGGCAATAGGATTGCTTAGACATGGAGAGAGATGGTTTAAAAACAAAGAATTCCATAATGAATCATGGAAGCAAATCCTAAAATCACCAGGTATGGATGTCATTGTGTTTAAAAACGGAATTCCAAGTTCTGCATTAAAAAATAAATGGAGAAACATATTGCTTATTCTACAAAAATTTATCACATGTGAAGGTAGATATGGCACATTTTATGTTTACCATATTAGATTGATAATGCATTTTCTGGAGGAAGAGCTAAATTTTCCCTATTTCTTGCTTCAAAGTTTGAAAAATATGGCTTCTGGTGTTCAAAGGAGAGTCCAATTCCTAAAGACAACTCCATACCATCATGGCTTGGTTAAGATTTTAATTGAACACCATTTAGCCAAAAAAAAAAGACACTTGGGATAATTTCTTGGTAAGAAACCACTTTGAGGAACCAAAAGAGCCCTCACCTGAACATCAGCCTACAAGGAGAAGCAGAAAATGGAGAGCCTCTAAAATTGAAATTGACAAAATAGTACAGGAAAGTAGTGAAGAAATAATCTCTGAGAAGTTGACTCAAATTAAGAGACAACTTAAGAAAGAGAGGGTAATCAGAAAATCTGCCACAGAAAAAGGAGAGGGATCATCCCAGCCAAGAAGAAGCCATAGACTCAGGGGGAAACTAAGGAAAACTCAGATCAAACAAACAGGGGTGATAAATATAGAAGATGAGGAAACATCTATTGAAGAAGATGTTGAAGAGGATTTTAATGAAGAAACCCCTGAAATTGACCCTAATCAGCAAGAAGTTTATGACTATGTTGAAACATTGGAAAGGAAAGCTTCGGAGAGTAGAGATAGAACCCCTAGTCCTCCACTGTCCGAAATAGATGTGTTAAGAAGGGATAGGTATGAGCTGGAAATACTTAATAGACATATCAAAAATGAGAATGATATTCTGAAGGAACAAGTCAAACTCAAAACCAGTATGAACTCAACCTTATCTCTACAAATGGAAAAAGTGGAAAAGGCTAATGAAAAGTTGAAAAAGAGGAACAAGAAGCTAATCAGGGCACTTATCAACTTAAGGTTCAAACTTGTCATCAGAAAACCCAGAAGACCTTTAGCTTCCAGGCAAAGAAGAAGGAGAGGATTAGATGTTCTTGCAAAAGTCTCTGAGTTTATGGAATAAATTGCATGAGGACATGCAAGAAGACAGCAGTGGGGGTATGTTGAGCCCCAAGATTGTGCTTTATTTCATCTTACTTTACCTCATTTTCCTTTGTCCATTGTTATCCCAGACCCAATTGATCAATGAAATTAGTTAAAATTACTTTTAGAATGATGAACATGGATAACTTGCTAAGTTTTGTGATTTTTGTCATTGTAATGCATTTTGACCGGAACTAGCTGCAGAATGCAGACATTCCGTAGCTAACCGGAAATTCTGCAGCTGTCTTCACGTTCAAGCATGTTCCAGGTGTCCTCTCAGGAAAAGCCACACATGGGTATATTCCACATTATGTCCTCATTGTTCGTTGCTCATCATGAAGACTGAACCGAATTCTGGACGTGGTTTTGGTACGTGGGAACTCATTCAAGGAGGCAGACTTCTAATAGGACTGTCCTAGTCTAGATGTTCTTTGTTCCTTTACGCTGCCATCTTTAGAGTCCTAGTACGATTTTGATAAGGAAAGACAATGATCCCCGTATTGTTGCAAGTTCTGTTATGTAGATTTGTTATAAAAGCACTCGGGAAACCGAGAGACAAGCTCTAGATTTTGCTTAGATTTCATGTATTGACTGCTATATTTCTGAAGACCGAGAATACTCTGTTTCAAGTTATTTTCCTTTAATGAAGAAGACAACATTGCTTTGAACGCGTTGAGTTGATTTTGAGTTAGATTCCGTCTGGTGGTAGAGGGCCCCTGCCTCCTGCACGGCTTTACTTTCGTAATCTAGATAAGTATCTTAGTCGTTTTCACGTTTTTGAAGTTTGAATTCATAGTTAATTTCATTAGCCACTATAGCTATACTTGTTCTAAGAAACTCTTCCAAAAGAAGAAACTCTTCCAAAAGATCATGATAATGAATGGGAAATGGTTGTAGTGTTGTAGGATTTATTTGTAATTTATTTTGTTCATTATCACAGTTGAACTTATACTAAGCAAACTCTTCCAAAAAATCCTTATGATGTCTAAGGCATGACTGTGATACTGAATGTTTCAGTTGTTTGTTTGCACTAAGTAGCATAGCTGATCTTACTCTTAAAACACTCTTCCAAAATATCATAATGATGGGTAGGAGATAGCTGTGATGTCTTAGTTTTTAAATTGCTTTCAGTCTTTATGTTTGCATTTGCACTGAATTGTATAGCCAAGATTGTTCTAGTAAGCTCTTCCAAAATACCATTCATGATGGACAAAACAGGCTGTAGAATCCCATAGATTAATGCATGATAACTTAGTTAGGGTACTCCGGAGTCAAATTGCATTCAATTTATGCTCTGTTATTTTGTTTTAAGTTTGATAATGGCTTGTTAGTTCATCATTTTTTTAGACTAGTGACATCTTAGTTCAGTTTTAGCTTAGCTCATTGTATTTTCATTCCACATTTAGTTGTCATCCATTGCATATTAGATTACATTAGTTGTTAAACTTAAACAATACGACCTTCATTATTTACAAAATCTCTTTTGTTCCAAATCCATAATTGACTCATAACCATCTGAACAGAAGACAGTATCATCTCAAGGCCTGAAGTACTTTTGCAACTTCTTCATAAACAAAGCCTTTCCTCAAAAGACTACTTTAAAAAGAAATCCATAACTTTTGAATAAGGTTTAGTGATGTTAAACTAAGTTGCAGAATAGAATTAGGAGCTAGTCTTAGAGTAGAGATCTTATGATGTTAACAATATTTTTCTCCAAATATGTTTCAACAAATCTTTAATCATGGATAAAATGTTGTATCATTATAAGCTGATTGTTTAATTGTTTAGTTAGGATAATTTGTATACTTAGCTGACCATTTCTCAAGCTCTCCCAAAATACCTTTGATGAAAGAATTGGACAAGTTAAGTTTATGTTTTGATTCATTTTCTTGAAGTCATTATCAAGCTTTATATTCTGCTTAGTCATAGTTTAGGTTTGATTCTGTTTCAGTATTTGCATTTGCACTTGTCATTTGTCATCAACCAATTAGGCTTCACTCTGTTTTTAACAAGTAGCTTCTTTCCACTAGCTTTGTAGTCATTTTCCTTGTGAAACATAAAAACCATCAAAAGACCAAAAACATCATAAAACACTAAACACAACGCATTAGGAGACAAACACCTAGGCACATACAGTGCACTTCACTTCAGCAGTTTACCAACCCTGGTTGACAATTAAATGAACTCAATTTAGGAGACTAAGTTGAGCACAAACGATAGATGTTTTTTTTGTTCTTTTTCTATTTTTTAATTTCAAAGAAAGTGGGTTGCCGCTATGGAGGTTTTCAACCCACAAACTTGCCTTAGGAAACTCGGAGAGGTTTTAAACCATGGATATTTATTCTCTTTTTCTCTCTCTTTTTTTTTTTTATTTGAGCAAGTGAGGTGCCTCCATTGAGGTTTTCAACCCACAATTTTTATTTATTTATTTATTTATTTTGCAGGAGGTGTGGGAAACTAGGGAGTTTCCCATCACATACACCTCTCTTCTTATATAATTTATGAAATCTGCCTTTGACAAAGCCTTCTTGTAAATTTTAAGTCTATGACCATTGACAAGCAAGGGGATTCCTTCCTCATCTATGGTTCTGATCTGAACTGTGCCATTATCAAAACATTTTTCCATTTTGTAAGGTCCTAACCAGCTTGTCATCAACTTTCCTTTAAAAAAATTAAACCTTGAATCATACAACAATGCCCAATCTCTTTCTTGGAAGGTATTTTCTTTGTTTTTATTGTCATGCCATACCTTCCTTTGCAGCTGAACTACCTCTGTGTGAAGAAGTGCTTGCATTTTTAACTCATCCAATCCATTTAGTTGCAAAAACCTCTCTTTTTGGACATTTGATTGATCTATATTTAATTCAGCTAACATTCTTAAAGTATTGAATTCAAACTCAACTGAAAGTAGAGATTTCATACCATAGACTAGTTCATAAGGAGTGAACCTTGTTGGTGTCTTCCAAGTAGTGTTGTAGGCCCAAGTAGCTTCTACCAATCTGTCTGCATAGTAATTTATGTTGCTACTCACAACCATCATGAGGATGCTCTCTAAAGCTCTATTAGTTACTTCTACTTGACCATTATCCTAAGGGTGATAGGCGGTAGAAGTTCTATGCTTAATATTGTGCTTCCTCAAAAGATTCTTAATGAGGTGAGAGGTGAACTATGATCCCTGATCAGTGACTATTTCTCTGGGATATCAAAATTTGTAAAACACACTCTCCCTCGTAAATTCTACTACTTTCTGCTCGGTTGCTACCTTCACTTCTTTTTCTTCATCCCACTTTGTCAGGTAATAAGTGCAGACTATGATATACTTCTTTTGTCTAGATGGGGGATCGACAGGTCCAACAAATTCCATGCCCCACTTTTCAAATGGCACAATAGGTACCTGATGGTGTAAAGGAATTTCAACCTACTGTTGTATCTTCTCGAATATTGATGAAGCGTAGGCCAATAGTATCCTGCCTACAAAACTTTGTAAGAAGTTCTCCTTGCGACAAAGTGGCCTCCACATGGGTTGTCATGAAATTAAGAGAGGATATCAAAAAATTCTTCCTCCCTCACACATCTTCTTAGGATTTGAATAGGGCCTAGCTTGAAAATATTTCCCCCAATCCATGTGAAAGGGGTGTTTTTTCTGATGATTCTTCTTATCTCCATAAATGAAATATTAGGAGGGAGTTTTCTAGCAACCAACTAGTTGGCTATACAAAAAAACCATGGTGAGAGTGTTGATATGGCAAAGAGGTGTTCATCGAGAAGTTGGTTATCCACCATTCCTTCTTCAACTACAGGGAGAACTAATCTAGAAAAATCTGTGCAAAAACATTTTCCTTTCGAGGTTTATCAACAAGAGTCAAATCAAATTGTTGCAAAAGTCACAACCATCTAATTATCCAGGCATTTACATATAGTTTTTTCATTAAATACTTGATGGCTGCATGAATTCGAGTGGAAAAAGGTCTGATATCCAGTTACATAATGCCTAAATTTGTTCAATGCATTAACAATGGCCAACATCTCCTTCTCAGTAATAGTATAATTTAGCTCAGCTTTGTACAAAGTCTTGCTGATGAAATAAATGGAATAAGGGATTTTTTCCTCTAATTGTACTAATTATACCCCCACAAATTTTTCGGATGCATCAGTGTGGATGTGGAAAGGTAGATTCTAATTTGGACCTCGGAGGATGGGGGCAGTAGTCAACTATTCCTTAATGAGCTCAAAAGCCTCTTGACAAGGGTTGGACTAAATAAACTCAGAATCTTCAGCAAATAACCCAAATAATGGAGAAGCCATATTGCCAAAATATTTGATAATCTTATATAGTAACCAGCTAAGCCTAAGAAACTCCTGACATCTTTCTGCTTTTGAGGAGCAGGTACCCTTTTTATGATAGTGATTTTTTTCGGGTCTACCTGTATTCCTGCTTGGGATATGGAGTGTCCTAATACAACCCTTACTTTCTTCAGGAATTCAAACTTTTATGGGCTCAAGGAGAGATGCATCTCAATGCACCTCCTTATTACTTTACCCAAATTGGAGAGAGCTTCCACGAAGAAATCCCCATATGGTGTGAAATCATCCATGTAAATTTCGACAGAGTCATAGACTAACTCATAAAAGATGCTCAGGACAGCTCTTTGGAAGGTAGCAGGGGCATTGCATAACCCAAAGGTTAGGATTCTATAAGAAAAGGTACCCCAAGGGCAGGTGAAAGTGGTCTTATCATGGTCTTTAGGACTGATTTGAATCTGACTGTACCCACTGAACCCATCTATGAAGGAAAATAAATTCTTCCCTGCAAAGCCATCCAAGAATTGGTCTATGAAGGGTAAAGGGAAATGGTCTTTCTTGGTGGCTTTGTTAAGTTCTTGATAATCAACACAAATTTTCCAATTCCAAATCTTCTTTGGGAGTAGGACAAGATGGGATACACACTCACTGTTGGATATAGGATATACAAGCCTTGCATCCAATAATTTCTGCAACTCTTCTTTGACTATGTCCTTCAGAGATGGGTTCATCTTTATTTTGGGTTGTCTCATAGGATTGAATCCTTCTTTGATGTAAATGTAATGTCTGCATAATGAAGGATGAACCCCTTTCATGTCCTTGTAATCCCAAGAAAATGCTTCAAGATTTTCTTTCAAAAGCTCGCAAAACTACTTCTCTTCTTCGTTCGAGAGGTTTGGGTTTACTTTGAAAGATATGGATGGGCCAAACTCAATAGCCTTGGTGGTTTCAGAGGTTGTCTCAACTGAGTGCACTTCCATCCAAGGTTGGATTTCAGACTCTTTGACGAAGTTTTCAAGAGGAGTGTTAGTGGAGGATTGGCTTTGAATGGCATGGTCGATGAGTTCATCTTCATCAAGCTACCCCCCTCGAAGAATAGCATCTATGGTACACATAGGGGCAATGTTATATAAGTCATCTTCTTCATCCTCCAACCATATAGGGAGATCATGATCAATGGAAGGATTGCCTAGAGGATATAACACTAGCTGCTTAGACAAAGGCCCATTTTTTATAGTCATGTTTCTAACCCGACAACTAATATAAGCATATGAAGTAGCTAACCAAAGTCTCTCTAAGCCCTGGATGTGGGTATTGAGACAAAGGTTTAATGCGATAGGACATGGGGCTGGAAAGTGGCTGAGACACTTGGCCATGCTTTTTGCCACCATGCGTGAGCTCATAAGCCTCTCAGTTGTCAACCAGAATGTCCTAAATTTGACTGATGGCCAAGATCTTTCTTCTGCCTCCGTAAAAAATTCTCTGCAACTGAATTCAGATCACATTTATGGTTCATTAATGTCGGGAGCTCATTGAGGCATCCGCAATTTGAATTTCAAGATGGAATACCGACAAGCTCATTCTATGTCTCCTCCTCCTCCATTGCAGAGATTTTTCTCTCCAACCACTGTGAATCCTTGTTCCCTAACTACTATTGGTCATCGTTGTATAATTGCATGTTGTCTTGAGCTAGGAGACGGAATCCATCTCTCTTAAAACGAACTCTGCAATCTCATCTCTGTTACCCTTGATTTCTCCATTCATTTGCCACCCCTTTTCACTCCTCCATCGCATTCACGTACGCCCCTTTCTGAGAGTGAAGCCATGCCCATAATTCATCATCACATGCGTTGTAGGAGGGGCAGCACTAGAGGCCGTCCTCAGTGTGCTCCCTCTTCTTCCAGCTCGATAATTCACACTTGAGCTACGTGTTTACACCATTTTTTGGTCATCTAACCTTCATCATTAGATGGACCCAAGTACACCATGTAAGACCAGTTTTACCCCAATTAAAACTGCTTTCACCATGTTAATTAGGAGACCCCAAAAGGAATAATTAATTAAACCATAATTTAATTATTATTCCCAGTCATGTTTAACCCAAAAACAAAAGAAATTAATGAGATAAACCCATAGTTATCTTATTATTTTCTAGGAATAATTATTTAAATAATATTCCTTGTTAAATATGACCAAATCAACCACCATTAATCAAATAAATCATTATTTATTTGATTATATCCCAACCACTTCCTTAAAAGATAAATAAATCATTTATTTATTTATTTTTCACTAATCAAGGGATTTGACCCAAGTCAAACACCCTTTCCCTCCAACAAATAATAATAAAATATTCCATAGAGGTGGATCTAGATGTGATTAACATTATTTTAATCATGCACCAAGATCTAGAAGGACCCAATATTTTGTTATAAATAGGAGGGTTTTCCCCATCATTCTTCACCTTTTGTTGCACACTAGATCACTCTGGATCTATACACTCGGTCTCATTTTCTGCCATTGTTGCTCCCATTGAGCTCTACCTTCTACATTGGGTTTTCTACATCTACAAGAGAGAGAAAGCTTAGATCTGAAGTGCTGAGGACTACAAAGAACCCATCCCATTGAGGAGATCTGGATACACCTTCTTGTTTCCTCCCGGGTGCCCTGTAATATAAAAATTCATTCAAAAATCGTGTTCTTGTCTTGTCTGTTGGATGCATGGAGCAAACTCTTTACTTTACTGCTTAATGTCTTTCCATTTATAGATCTGTTTGTTGCAGCATTTTAACTACTAATCGCGGATCTGAAGATGTTTGGCAGCCTCTATTGTTGTTAGGGCTATTAGTTATGCGTAGCTAAAGTGGTTCTTTTTCGTACACTTCGACGAAGAATTCATACTAACAAATGGCGACTCCACACGGGTTTTAAATTACGACCGCTGTCGTTTTTCCTATTCCTGCATATCCAGCTACTTTAGACCCTAGGGTTTCTTTTCAGATTTTTGTTTTTCCTATTTTCATGTGGTTTTTTCCTCATAAAGCCCTAAAACATTAAAATTTCTAACTTCCGTGTGTTTCTGGCCCTATTGCGCAGGTGACCGACATCAGCCGCAGCTGAGACGACATTTTCTTTCTGAAATCTGCCGCCGAGAGTCCCGGAAGTGCAGGTCGCACTTTTTGGCCCAAAAAGTGCGACCTCAAGCCTCAGGTCACAGAAAACAGCCCCAAAACTGCGACCGGAGCGAAAAACTAGTCAAAAACCGCGACCTGGACTTTTTTCTGCTGTTTTTCTGAACTTTTCTGGGTTTTTCTGAAGCTTCTGTCAGGGTTTTCCAGCCTCTGTCTCAGCCCGTTTCGACTTGTTTCTGATCTGCTTTTGCTCATCTAAGTGGGAACTTAGCCCCCTAGGGCTTCAGTACCCTCCACTTTTGGTGGAAGAGTTTTAGCTGTTTCAGGTGTCTGATTTTTCAGAGTTTCAGCCTTCCCTTTTTCAGATCTGATACCTCATCCTCAGATCCCTTTTATATCAGCTTCTTTTCCTTTCAAATCACCTCTTGTCGTTTTGTTTGGACCCCCTTTGAAGGCCTCCACCTTGCCCCCTCCGGTTTTTGCTGATTTCCTTCCTTTTTCCAGCCACCTTGCCTCTGCCTCTTGGCTGTGATCTGCACCTCTTTCCTGCCGCTTTATCCTCCAGATCCCTGTCCCTTTCGACCCTATATCTGTTGAGCTCTTTTTGTGTGTTTACATAGTTTTTCCCTTTCTTTTCAGCATAGTTTTGAAAGACCCACTTTCTTGGGTTAGATAGATGCACAAGTAGCTGTTATTTTTCTGTTATTTCAGCATTTTATTATGTTCTCTGTAGGTTTATTTTCAGCTACGCAGCACACTTTTTTCTTGCTCTCAAAACGGAAAGGGTTTAAAAATTAAAATTAACGCACGCCACACACTGACCCTAAGTGAAGAAGCGCCTGGTTAACACCGCCAGGCAAAGACTCTAAAATCAATCGTCACTGCACCTTTTCTGCCCTTGACCTGAATTGATTCTGTCTCTTTCTGCCCCTGTCGGTTTCCTTCTTCCTGTCATCATTGCGCCCCCAAGGCACCTTTCCCGGAGCCTCCTTGGCCTTCACCCTCTGTCTCTGGTCGATCGACCTACTCCGTCCCACCATCGTCGAGCCAGTCCTTCGCTGATTCTTTGGGTTCTCCTTTTCCTTCTGGTTCTCCCCCCTGTCACCTCCACTATGTCTGGTCCAGGGCCTAACACTAGCGGGAATCCCAGCCCTAATGCCGGGACTACTACTAGCAGAACCACCACGGGAACTACCTCGGCTTCACCCGTGCTCCCCTTCTTGGCAGGCCTCAGCCTCCCCGATCTGGACCGGTTGATAAACGACCCTATACATCATGACGCTAGTTGGCCCGCTATGCCGACAAAGCTCCCTTCCGACATCCCAAAGTTTGAAGGTCGTGCTGGAGAAGATCCTTCAAATCATGTTCGATCTTTCCACATGTGGTGTTCATCTACCTCCATTACTAATGACTCTGTTCGTCTTCGATTGTTCCAACGCACGCTTACAGGCGAAGCTTCTAAGTGGTATGTTGATCAACCCACTTCCTCCCATACCACCTTTGCAACTCTTGCCTGGGCTTTTTTATCTTACTTCCAGCTTCCCCTTCGTTATGACACTGGTATCGAACTCTTGACTTCCTTCAAGCAAACCTCTTCGACCTGCCTTTCTACCCATGTCCAGGAATGGCGAAGACGACGGAGCTTATGCCAATCTCCTCCCTTCGAAGACCGTGTCTACATGGACTGGTTCCTTAGATCTCTCTTGTCCCCTATCGGGAAAGATGTCGCATCCCATTTTCCTCAAACCGAAGAAGATGCCCTCCAAATGGCGTTAAAGTATGACCTGATCTACGCTGAGACAGGTTATGATCCTACTGTCCTACCTGATCTTCCCACACCCAATGATGCCCATACACAGGGGGCACCTCATGCCGCCAACAGTATCATTGGACCCATCTCTCATCCATCCGCTCAACCTCACATGAGCTATGGTTTTCTTGGGGGAGGGGGCACCACTTCCTGCACTTCTCCCCCTCCCGGTAGCATGCATCCAGGATACGGCATGCCTCATCCTTTTGCCCAACCTCCTGCTTACCTCAATGTTGCCCAACCTAACCATTACCCTTATCTGCAGCCTGGCGCGCCAACTCCTCCAGCATATGCACTTTCGCCTCCCTTGCCTTCTCAATCCCTGCAACAACGCTCCCCGCCCCCTCAAGCGCATGTGGATGCACAGCAGGGATTCATGGCTACCCAACCACCTGCCGGACAGGTGGCCACTCCACCTTCCCCTTCTGGTTCCTCCAATTACCAGATCCTCATGATGAACTCTGATCCACCTCTAACCGTCGACCTTAACCTTCAAACTCGGTCTCGCCAGTACCCCAAGCCTCCTGCTCAGTCCGCTCCCGAGCCCCCCTCTTCAGGTTCTGCAGAGCCTCTTTTGACATCCAATGGCCCCTTACACATCCCTCAACCCAAAGTTGAGGTTCATCCAAAGATTCCAAAGGGACCATTACGCCGAAATGCTGCTTCCGGTCGAGCCGCTCAGTCGTATAGCATAGTAGATGATTTGGCGCGGTCCCCTGCTGTCATTTCCACACTGGAACTCCTCCAGTCATGCCCTTCCCAAAAGAAGGCTCTACTATCTGCCGTGGGCGCTGTAGATCCTGCTGACGACCAGATGATTGTTTTCGACGCCACTCAATCGGACCACCCTCCTCCCTCCTTAGTTACCTTCCAAATCTCGGTCAAAATACGAACGCCATCGTTTCTGATTATCATTGACGAGGGGGCATCCACCTGCGTGATGTCAAAGCCGGTTTTGGAAGAAACTTGAATCCCCTCGAGCTGGCCCCTTCCACGATCACCCTTGAGCGTGGGACGGTCATACCTCCCGGCCTATTGGCCTGTTTATAGCGTCCCATCACACTCGCCGGTAAGACTGTTTGCGTTGACGTCGAAGTCATTGACGCCCCACTAGACTACAACATTCTTTTGGGGCGAAGCTACACCTATGCTATGTCTGCTGTCCCATCCGCGGTATTTCGCAAGATGTCTTTCCCCCATAATGGGAAGATAGTCACCATTGACCAGTTGACATATCATGAGCCAAAATCTCAGACCTCACCTGAGACGACCATCTCTTCTGTAGCCAACAAGCAAACCGTTGACTCCTTGACCAGTGTCTCCCCCGGCGTTTACAAGGATTCCTCCCTGCTTGGAACTTTTTCTAGTCTCCCCCCTCCTCCTATCTCTGACCCCAGCTCATCGAATGTTTGCATGATGCAATCGTCTCGGGCTGCTCTCAAGCAACCTGCTTCGGCTAGTCAGCAACCTTGCCCTCCGCAACCTGCTCTTAGCCCTTCACCTGCAGTTGGTAGTCATGAGCCCCTTTATCCCCCTGGCATGGTTCCTCCAGGCCTTAGCCATTTAGGAGCCATCCCACCTGGCCATGCCCCCTCTGGTCAGATACCGTTCCTAGCTCCCCCACCAGGAGTGTACACGGTACCAGTCATGGCCACCCTCTCTCTTCCTACCTTGACACTTGGGATTCCCGTTTGGTACCTTGATCCTCCAGCCCCCACCTTGCCTGGTCAACCCAAACCTTATATCGCTTTGACCCCGGTTCAACCGGTCCCCATGGCTTCTCCCGTTGCATCAGTGCCTCAGTCACTTCAACAGGAACCACCTCCTGCTGCGACCGCTTCGGGTAAGAAGGGCAAAGCTCGCAAGGGGGCATCAAAGGACAAGGCTGCCCCGACAAACCCTGCTCCTCCTCATCCTCCAAAGCATACCATCCAGGGTGCTTTGTGTGATGTTGTCGGTCACGCCTCCCATACCTGTCCTGAATTACTTCATCTAAAGCCCATGGTTAATGTCACGTTCCCTGAGTCCGCGGTCCCAGAAGCCTCTGTTCCTTCCACAACCGCGGCCAGGAACCCCAAGACTATTCACACCAACCACCCCCGTGCTTTGTGTGATCTCCATGGCCATCACACCCATATTTGTCCCCGCCTCGAGGACTTCCGCACCTCTATTGCCGCGGTCCACCAATTCGAGGCCAAGCGCAATGAGTACACCTCTCCCATATTTGCACATTCTGCTTCAGCAGAACTACCAGATATGACTGCTCCCATTGACATTCCCCCTCCTGATGTCGAGATGACGGAGCCTTCGTCCAACATTTTCTACCTATCATCATCCATGAGACCCTCGGGGACCATTCCATCTGAATCCTCCCCTGTTGTTTCGCTTGACCTTTCTTCAGCGATCATCTTGGGCTCAACATCGGTAGATCCTTTATCTACTTACTCTTCGGTCACCCCTTGTGATGATGCGCATGTGAACCTCTCTTCTCATGATGATGATTCAGGCCGCTTCACCACGTCAGGTGGTTCTTCTTCCACCAGTCACCCCATCTTCTATCACGATGACGACATTATGGAAGAAATTTCCACCCCTGACTTCATCTATTCCCCCTTACATCGAACCCATGCATTCACACCACATCCACCTTGTGGCCATTACATCGAAACCCAATGTTTGGGTAAGGGGGCACCCACATTTGAGAGACCAAGAGAAGCCATTCTCCACCACTCTCCTAGTGTATCTGGTCGTGTTGACTCTAGACCTAGTATTCTTCCACATTTAGAAGAACCTCTAGAGTCCCATATCACTTCAGATCACTCTCGGGACGATACCCCTTATCGTTCCCTCATCTTACATCAGCAACCCAGTCTCTTAGACATTATTGTTGACCAACCTATATCTTTTCTACGAGAGCATCAGTTCATTATCTCCAAATCCTCCTTTTGGGATAGTGACACCAGGTATGCCAATTCGGAAACTTAAAGTCCCTTTGATCCCTATATGCAGTACCAAAAGAGATTGGTAATCCTCCATTTCCTTTCTCAAACTGCATAACCATAACCAGAACAAATGGCACACCACATCATTAAAATGTGTTTAGATTCCCATTTTTCTAAATACATTTTGGCATGACCACACCATGCTTGGGGGCACCTCTCCCCCCCAACCGTAACCCTCCTCACCTCGTTTTTGGAGAGGAGGTTGTCTTACCAATCGAGGGTGAAATTCCTTCTCTACAACTAGCCGTTGAACTTCTCCCTGACACCCCACCGCTAGAACAACGACTTATCATGCTTGAGCGTGCCTCCGAAGACCGCCGTGTTGCCTTGCAAACCATGGAAGCGGCCAAAAAAACGCACCAAAGCTCAGTATGACCGAAAAGTCCAACCTCGCACTTTTCGCGAAGGCGACCTTGTTCTAGTATATGACCAGGCCCATGATGTCCTAGGTCATGGGAAGTTTGACTCATTATGGCTAGGCCCTTACATCATTTGTAAGGATCTTGGCAAAAGGGGCATACCTCTTAGAGGATTTCGAAGGCCATCCCCTTCCTAACCCTCGCAATGCACTCTATCTTAAGAAATATTACCCTTAGCATTTCCCCTCTGAACTGCATGTTTTATTTTCTTTTAGATAGCCAGCATCTGTTTTTTCATTTTTCCTACTTCACCAAAATCCAACTCCCAGCCATGAAACAGCACCAAACCCCCCTCATCTCCCAGGTCGCAGTTTTCTGCCATTTTCTGGACCAGGTCGCACTTTTTGCCCTAATACCTGCGTCCTGGGTCGTACTTTTTGCCCCAAAAAAGTGCGACCCGGCCATAGAGATGAAGGAGGGGCTGTTTCTGGGGGTTTTGGGCCCTCAACTGCCAATGTAATCCATCAAAATGCAAGAGCAAGGTTAGGCCTCTCGCCTCCAACTGACAGATCTCGAATCCAACGGTCGGTTTGTCCGCTACGTTCGCCGCAAGATTTAGGGCCTTCTCTCCTCTCCACATTCACCACAGCAACAATAGCAAATGAATGATTTTGGATGGAAAACTGCCTCATTAAAAGAGAACCCCTGTTTCTTCTTTCGACTGCTGCGACCACACCGTAGCCCCGTTCGCCGAACCGTCAGCACCGCTGGTTAGATCTCACCGAGCTCTCAAATGGGTTTTAATTAGTTTTTGATGATTTGATACTTCACCTGGACACATTTTTTCCACGAAGGGTCACTTCACCGCTCCTTAAAATCGAATTTCCTCACTTACGACACTTGTACTTGGGGCACCATATCGCTCCCTTACTTGTCCATGTTCGTGTCGATTTTCGTGATGAGTGCCCACCTTGTACTCATGCTTCCATGACCCCCCCATTGGGGCCTTTACTGTGTGGCAGCACTATAAAGTCGCCCTTGTTTAGAGCATCCAAGTCGAGTCATCATTGCATTCATGGAGTCTATCCTGCGTCCTTTTACACCCCACTATAGCCCTCCATCCTTCTTTGCTTGGTTACTCTCTTGTGTCGCATGTGTCGCATATCATGACCTTCAGCCCCACTGTCCCCTGTCCCTGTCGATATTGTGTCAGTCGTTGCCATGTCATTCATGCCCTTTATGCTCTAACAAGGGAAGTCGTCCATTCGCCACTCCATCCTTCCCATTTCCACCATCATCATTAGTGTCAGTCCGTCCGTCGCTCTATTGTTCTTCTCTCGTGCCTTAGTTGAGGATCTCTCATTGCCTCACCTACGTTGCACTCTCCTTCGTCGACATCACAAGACATTTCTATTCCGGTAAGGTCTAGAGGGCTGTACCCCCCCAAGCCTTCCACTCGTTCTGCCCCCGAGTAACAGGGATCACTTCCTTGACTTGATCGTTTCCTTGTACCTCCTTTCAAAGATGATCGATATTCGTATACCGGATAGTCTGACCTGGCCAGCTGTGCTCTTCTTGATGATTCCCGGGCGTGTGTGAGATGTCTCAGCCCTCATGAGGGGGTGGCCCCGCAGGTAGCCCCCCACATGCCCGGATGACCTCTTCATTGCAGCCTTTGATGCCGCTCCAGCTTTTGACGATGTTGGCCTTAGCCACTTGCAGCACCTCTATGATTTGCATGTATCAGTCAAATTTTGTGAGCCCTTCCCCATTTCCAGGGGGCATTTGGGTTGTATTTATCTCATGTACTCAGATGATATTGTACTAGTCCTGGCTGTTATCCCAGGCACAGCATGTATGTGAGACTCTTCATTGTATTTTTATCTGGCTCTTGATTATGCCAGCTGTACTCTATGGTTCGGTCCCTGGTTTACTGGACACACTATTCTTTTGTACTTTGTCACGGCGGGCATAGGTATACCTCCCCCGCCGCCTTCAGCACAGGTACCCTCTCATAAAAGAGACTTGTTGCACCTACGAGTCTCGTCTCCTCAGGGTCTAGTCCTTCAGCACACTATCTACCTCACAGTTCTCTCTCTGACACCCCTTTTTGTTGTCTAGTGATTGTGTTCTTACAACGTACTTCGGTCATACGATTTGCTCCCGACACTCGCACGCTGGGGGGCAATCTGTTACACCATTTTTTGGTCATCTAACCTTTCATCATTAGATGGACCCAAGTACACCATGTAAGACCAGTTTTACCCCAAGTAAAACTGCTTTCACTATGTTAATTAGGAAACCCCCAAAGGAATAATTAATTAAACCATAATTTAATTATTATTCCCAGTCATGTTTAACCCAAAAACAAAGAAATTAATGAGATAAACCCATAGTTATCTTATTATTTTCTAGGAATAATTATTTAAATCTTATTTAGATAATATTCCTTGTTAAATATGACCAAATCAACCACCATTAATTAAATAAATCATTATTTATTTGATCATATCCCAACCACTTCCTTAAAAAGATAAATAAACCATTTATTTATTTATTCTTCACTAATCAAGGGATTTGACCCAAGTCAAACTCCCTTTCCCTCCAACAAATAATAATAAAATATTCCGTAGAGGTGGATCTAGATTTGATTAACATTATTTTAATCATGCACCAAGATCTAGAATGACCCAATATTTTGTTATAAATAGGAGGGTTTTCCCCATCATTCTTCACCTTTTGTTGCCTATTAGATCACTCTGGATCTATACACTTGGTCTCATTTCTACCATTTTACTCCCATTGAGCTCTACTTTCTGCATTGGGTTTTCTACATCTATAAGAGAGAGAAAGCTTAGATCTGAAGTGCTGAGGACTACAAAGAACCCATCCCATTGAAGAGATCTGGATACACCTTCTTGTTTCCTCCCAGGTGCCCTGTAATATAAAAATTCATTCAAAAAATCGTGTTCTTGTCTTGTCCGTTGGATGCATGGAGCAAACTCTTTACTTTACTGCTTAATGTCTTTTCATTTATAGATCTGTTTGTTGCAGCACTTTAACTACTAATTGCAGATCTGAAGATGTTTTGCAGCCATTATTGTTGTTAGGGCTATTAGTTATGCGTAGCTAAAGTGGTTCTTTTTCGTACACTTCGACGAAGAATTCATTACTTCACGTACGTACTTCATGTAAGGGGCTTCAAAGGATGTTGTCGTCCTTGGAAATGACACAAATATCACATGCAAGCGGAAAGTGAAACATGACCGTGCATATGGCACAATTTTGTGCTCATTCTTCTATGAGAATATCCCGGACACTTCGACCTCGCATACAACTCCAAGATGGGGGCCGAGAGAGCCCAGATGCACCTAAGTGGGGGCAAATACTGTGCGTGTATGAAGTATGTGGAGCAACATGACCAGTGTTTTGTCCTCGATTTCTTTGTTCATTGAGATTAGATGCCATCAGAGATAGACTGGTCATCCTTATAGTGGATACAGTTATTGTGGAGACCCAAAGACCGCCACCGTCGTCGTCGAACATGGGGACCCGATGGTAAGTGAAAATTTGCTAATATTTTATGTATGTAAATTTTCTATAATATTGTATGTACCATTCTTTTTAATTTTGCATGTGTAGATAAAGCACCGGTAAACCAGCCGTACATGGGACTCACTCCATAGCATCTGGGGTCGCAAGATCTAGTGGACTTGCGTGCAAAAAAATGAGGATGAGCTCCTTCGGAGGACATCCGTCATAGATGTGAGAGGCATTTGACCGGTGTTTCTGTGAGCATGTCCTCTGCAAGACGTGTATGACCAAGAGCATAGAGCCATGTATTGGTTTACCCTCCGAGCGGCAAGGGGTCACAAAAGGCATGGCAATGGCCGGATAGGGAATGCGTGATCTACGAGCGTGTGGGCAAAGCCATTGGCTCGGATCCTATAGATAGTGATTAGTGTGTAGGTCGTGTGGTGCCCTCAGCTTTTGAGTTTTGTAACATGCTATGGGCATGTCATATGTATCGTAGTTGATGGACTCTAAAACATTTTATACGATATATATTATGGATATGCATCGTTTTGATATTTTTATGTTATTGTCTTCAGAAAGTTAAATGTGTGCTAAATGCCAATCTAGAATAAGGTTTGCAATGCTATCTACATAGTGATTTTGTGCTCTAGGTACATGACCGGGAAAGTAATGATTTTAAATTCATGCATCAAAAGCTTCACTCGTAAATATCTTCCGAAAAGGACAGATTGCACACGATAGGCACCATCTAATCGCATGACAAGAAGCAAGGAATATAAATTAACATGAAGGTGGAGGAAAATGTCAAAGGGCATCGAATAATAACTTCGTACCGAATCATATTCCGGTTGATTATTGGTAGTAGTACTAATGCATACACCGTTCGAAAGAACACAATGCAGCAAGTAAAACACCCAACTCCGTCGAGGCTAAATTTCAGAGTAGCGACTATACCATCAAAAAAACTGATATAAGGTATGGATGGGGGTTCCTCATGAAAGGTTACATAAGACAATAAATGGGAGGATGAAGAAAAAATGCTGCAACCCGAGCACAAAGTAGAAATCGAATGTACCGTGGAAGGAAATGATCCGGGTAGGATGTCTACTACCCACATGCCACCGTGTGAGGGGAAGTGTGGGAGCTATCTGGAGGCATAGCTTGGAGCTCTGTGCCACATAAGTCACCAAAAAGTTAAGGATGATTGCATCTCATGAGTAGGTGGAAATATGAAGTCAAGGGTGGACATGGCTTCATGATGTCTTCATCACAAAAGAAGGCAGACTGACAGAGGAAGAGAGACCACGGATGTGGCGAAGCTACCCGGATCATAATCATGAGAAGAAAGGCTCGATGCGCATCATCATGGGGGATGATGTAAGAACAATTAGACAAAGGATCCACCGATGTTGAGCCCAGGGTGATCGCTGAAAGGAGGTCAAGTGAAACAACATGAGAAGATTCAAGAGGAGCTTTCCGCGAGGGTCTCAAGGATGATGAAAGGTAAAGGATGGTGGCCGCATGCTCCGTAATTTTGACATTACCGTGGTAATGTAAATAGGAGTGGGTGAACTTCGCTCCGGCTCGACAGGAAAGCATATTGTGCAAGTACGGGAGAAGCGATTGGTTCGTCAATTCGTATTTCCCAACTACCTCTAAAGAGTACCCGTAATGCGTAAGGTGGGGAAAATGATGATGAGAGTACGCGCGGAGACCACAAAAAGGACAAGGGTGTTTGGTGTGAATATTCTTGTGTTATTGGCTACAACATGAAGAAGCAGAGGATTTAGGGACCGTAGACTCGTGGAACGCGACATAAACCATGGGCTTGATATGGGGAAACTCGGGACAAGTATGCGGGTGTACCATGATCGACGACACCCACAAAGCACCGTGGCTTCTGGAGGCGAGGAGGTATTGCATGTCACTGCAGCAACCTTTTCCTTGGAGGCCCTTTGTGCCTCTACCCTTTCTTACCCGAAGTGGGGGCCGCAACAAGAGGCGGTGTTCCTATTGAGGTGGATGGGGCACTATGACAACGGAGAAGTCAAGGAGACCGTGCTGAACTAGGGTCAAAGCAAGATAAGGTTTAGGCTAATTTGGTGAGGTAGTGGTTTGAGGATAAAGGTACCGTACAAGAATCCCAATGGTTAAGTTAGGAAGATGGGGAGGGTGGCCATGACAAAAGCCGTAAATATGCCTACCGAAGGGACTAGGAACGATATCTAACCTGAGGTAATGGCTAGGTGGGACGGCTCTCAAATGGTTAAGGCCTAGAGAGTCGTTCCAGAGGGTAAAGAGGCCTGCGAGTACCAATTGAAGGGCTAGAGGAGGAGGCTCAGTAAGGCTACATCGAAGGGCTAGAGAAGGCTATGGAGTGGTGGGGAGGCCGCCGATCAAATCCGCTGCGGTGCCTCTTGAGAGAAGCTCGAGATGATTGCATCATGCAAACATTTGATGAGATGGGATCAGAGACGGAGGAGGAATACTGTGGAATATGTCAAGCAAGGAGGAATTTTTGTAGATGCCTGGTGAGACACTCTGGTCAAAGGATCGATGTTTTCTTATTGTCTACCAAAGAGATAGTGACTCCGTATATTCGAAACCCCGCTCGTAATACGTCAACCGGTCAATGGTGACTATCTTTCCGTCATGAGGGAAAGAATTCTTGTGGTGGACTACGAAAGGGACAAGTAAAACATCGCATAAGTGTATCTATGACCCAATAGAATGTTGTAATCTAAGGGGGCATCTATGACTTCTACGCTAATGAAATACTTCTGCTCGCAAGAGTAATAGGACAATTGCGAAATAAGCCAATGGGTCGTAGGCGTGGCCATCCCACGCTCGAGAGTGATCATGGAAGGAGCCAACTCAAAGATCCAAGTTGTTTGGGAATCAAAGCGACATCACATAGGATGCCCTCATCAATAATGCACTAGGAAACGTTGGTGTTCGAGATCTTGAATGGGATTTGGGAAAGCTAAGGAAGCCGGGAGAGGAGGATGTTCGACCGGTAAACATAAAATAATCATTCGACTGTCAGTATGATCTATAATTCTACCGACAAGATGGTATAGATTTTTATTGTGAAGGGAATGACTGGATGAGTTCCAACATTGAAATGGGTGGCGTTAAGATATTGTGCCGATCATCTACCATGCTATACGAATGGGCGGCTTTGTTCGAAGCAACATTTCAAAGACATGGTCCTCAGTATATTGGGATGAACCTTCACCCTAGGTTGAGGGATCTTCAAGGGGCCATTAGGTGTTGAAAGAGAGGCTCAGAGAGACCGAAGGAGGCGGTCAGTGACGTACGTAGTGGTGGGCTTGTTGTACTAACGGGACCGAGTCTGAAGATTGGGATGAAGTCAAGAGTTGGAGATTGATCATAGTTCATCATGAGAATCGTACCCAGGTACCAGATGGAAGAGGTTGAGTGGCCACCGACCTTCGTGTTGCACAGTGAACTTCTTTCCGAGGGAAAGGATTGGTAAGTGCAACCGGTCGACTAGGTGAAAGACCGGGAGGAATAGAAGGAACGCTTGTTGTCCTCTCAAATTTTTCGAGACCCCATAGTTGCCGCATTTTTGGAAAATAGGACAATCATGCATGTAATGCATCTATAAACACCACAACAAGAATATGGCTTCGATCATGCAAACATGCTCTGTCTCCGTTTGGGTCGAGTGCCCCGTTGTCGGTTTGTATCATTAGGAGCATTACCTTGATTAGGTCCAGCACTGCTCAAGAGTAGACTCGATTTTTGGAGGCCTTTCCTCTTATTTTTGGAGGAGGAGGATTAGTTGTGCTTCTCACGTGCATACTTTCCCCCGAGGGGCGAGACCGTTGTTGTGGGGGTCAAGAAGGCAAGGGGGAGGAGGTTCAAGGCCGGAGGAGTTAGAGCACCCGACCTCCGTGATACGACAAGGAGTGTTGGGTAACAAAGTGGTGGTAAATAGGAGTGTTGGGAAAGAGGAGGTATGCCGTGTCCGGATACGTCCTACCAAGAGGGGAAAAAGTGCAGGAGGTGGGCCCCCCCTCGAGGAAAGCCATAGCCCATGGGAGGTCGAGCAGGCCGTATTAGAGAGAGCTCCAACGATACCGCGGCGCAGGATGAGATGCCCTCGCTTTTGTTGGCACCACCAGTCCGGAAGATCAGTAAAAACAAGATAAACATAACCCTATTGAGCATAGATTAGTCATATTTTGAATACGAGCCTCTGAGAGCGGATTCTTCTGGCTTTTGAGGAAAGTGTGATGCGACATAGTAGCTCGCAGAGGGGAAAGATCATGAAACTGCCACCTCCATGTAGACACGTTTTAAAAGGTAGAGCTTCGACATAGGCCTTTTTTATTCCCCACCATTCTCGGACGTGATCGAAAGCTCATCGAGGAGCATGATTAAAGGAAAGAATTCAAGAGTCGGTACCGTTGTCGTACCGAAGGGAAGTTGGAAGTAAGGAAAGAAAGGTCAAGCAATAGTTGCAAAGGTGGTATGAGAGGAAGGGGGTCTGATGAACATGGGCTCACCGAGAAGCTTCACTCGTAAGCTTACGTTGGAACAAATCAAAGACGATTTAGCCGTAATGGAGTTAGATGAACACCAAGCATGGAAAGATCTAACACAGATTTAAAGATTCATCTAGCAAGGCCTTCAACTTTGGATGCTCAAGGGGAGCTTCATCAACATAGCAGGCCAAGCCAGTGTCATGGTGTATAGGGTCATTTATCATCATGTCAAAGTCGGGGAGGCTAAGGCCTTCCATGAAGGGGAGCAAGGGTGGGGTAGCTGGGGTAGTGTCCGTTGTGGTCCCACTAGTGGTATTCCCGGCATGAGGGTCAGAGCATTTGTACCAAAGATTAGGTCTGTGACCGAACATGGTGAATGTGGACAGGGGGAGAACCAAAGGCGTAACAAGAAGGAGAACCCAAAGGATAAGAAGAAGAGTCGAGGTGAGGACTCTGGTGGAGGACTAACTTGAATCCTATGTAGAGAGTAAGTCTCCCTACCTGAACCGTAGGATGAAGGCCAAGAAGTATCCGAGATGAACTGTGGTGCAATGATGACAACACAAACACGACACAAAGGGAAAAGAGACCGACAAGGGAAAGAGGGCAGGATCAACCGATTATAATGTCGAAAAAAGAAGGAGAGGTGTAGGATCAATTACTTTAAATGTTCTAGAGTCTTTTCGCGTGTTAACCAAGCCTTTTCGCTTAGGTGTGTGTGTGAAGTGTGTAAATTTTAATTTTTAAACCCATACATTTGTAGAGAAAAAAGGAAAAATTGTGTTGTATAGCTGCAAATACCGCAAATGATAGTATATAAGTCGCAAAATAGAAAAATAAAAGCCACTAATAATGCAATAATTTAAACCCAAGGAGGCGGGCTCTCAATAACTAGCTCATAGGTGAGTGAAAAAACTAATAAAAACACACTAAAATATCCAATATATCTAAGGTCGTAAGGGGATAGGGATCTAAAGGACAAAATCTATCGAGGAAAGTGTAAAAACAACAACAGACGAGAAAATTGTTGTAAAAGAGGTGGCGAAAGGCTATCTCAGGAGGGCGAGCGAACCCTAAAGGAAAAAACCCCAAAAAAATATAAATGAGGAGATTTGGATGGATAACAAGCTAATCTGAAGCGGACCGAAGGTGAGGTATCGTATATGAAAAAATGGTTGAAGACTCGAAATTTCGGCATAACCTATACGAAGAAACTCTTCCACAAAAATTGAAGGGTACCGAAGCCCTAGGGCCAGGTTCTCACTTAGTTGAGCAAAAATAAGCACAGTCCAAAATCTGGGGCAGACAAGAGGTCAAACAACTCCATCGCAGGCTTAGAAAAACGCAAAACTTTCGTAAAAATTCCCACAAAAAGTCCAAAGCCCAGCTTTTGGACTCCGTTTTCAACAAGAGGTCACACTTTGGCCGTAATGTGATCCCTTAGGTTCCAAGCCCACACGCAACAAGTGCGCACTCGCACCCTCTCGGCACTCTCGTGCGTATTTCGAAAAAATTGCCATCTCGGGGCCTGCGCCCGAGTCCTGGCCACTGTGCCGCAAGAGGTCCAAAAACACACATTGGGTTAGAATATTTATTTGAGGGTTTTATAGGTTAAAAAAGACCAAGAAAACCAAAAACAAAGAGCTAAAGAGAAATCCTAGGTTTGAAGCAGTGGATATGCAAGGATCGAAAATGACGCGCTCGTAATCATAAACCCGTGTGGAGTCGCAAATCGTTAATATGAATATTAATTCCAAGCGTAATAAAACATACCACTTTAGCTATGCATAAAAATAGCCCTAATATAAAATATGGTTGTCAATATTCCCGCATCTGTCAAATAGTGACTGAAGATAAATGCTACAAAAATCTAGATCTATGCATTAGAAGACATTAAACAAGAGAAAAACAATATTACTTACTCCATGTATCCAATAGACAAGACAAGAATATGTTGAATGAATTTGTATTAGGGACATCTAGGAAGAAAACATAGGAGGAAATTCTCAATTTCTCCTCAATGGGATGGGTTCTTGTAAGTCCTTAAGACTTCCGTATATAAAATTCCTCTCTTATGGTGTAGAAAACCCAGACAAAAAATGATAGCAAAATATGACTATGATGGTGGATCAATAATGTAATTTCAAAATTATAGATCTAGAGTGATAAAAGGTGATAAATGAATGGAAAACCTTCTATTTATAACAAAATATTGAGTTAGTGTAGATATTGGTGCATAGTTAAAATATTATTAACCAAATCAAGATCCAAAATTTCTCGAATATTTTATTATATTTTTGGGAGGGAAAAGGAATTTGACTTGGGTTAAATCCCTTTATTTATAAATAATAAATAAATAAATGATTTATTTATCATTTTAAGGATGTGGTTTATAATAATAAATAAATAAATGATTATTTATCATTTTAAAGATATGGTTGAGGTAATAATCAAATAAATAATGATTTATTTAATTATTTAAGGGGAGATTTAGTCATATTTAACAAATAATATTATTTAGTCAGTTTGTTAATTATTCTTAGAAAATAATAATAATAATGATTTATCTAATTAATTTCTTGTTTTAAGTTAAATATAAACTAAAATAATATTAATTAAATTGTTGTTTAATCCAATATTCCAGAGGAAAATAAAACAAATATAGAATTATTTAATGTTTCCTCATGGAGTTTCTGTTTAGACCGTAAACAACTTAATAAAGGTGGTTTTACTAAGTTATTTTCATATGAATGCAATTCTTACTTAGGGTAAAATTTGTCTTACATGGTGTACTTGGGTCCATCTAATAACAATGGGTTAGATGACCAAAAAATGGTAACAGATTTCCCTAGCATGCGAGCGTTAGGAGCTAATCATATGACCGAAGTACGTTGTAAGAACTCAATCACTAAACGTCAAGGGAAGTCAAAGAGAGAGGAGTATAAGGTAGACCAAAGTGATGAAAGAACTATACCCCCGAGGAGGTAATGACAGTGTGCGACAAGCCTCTTTTCGCGAGTGAGTACCTATGCTATAGGTAGAGGTATGCTCTGCGTTCGCCGAGGCAAAGTACAAACAAAGAGGCATCCAAACCACAGGATGAAATAATAAAGCAGTGAGCAAAGATAAACAGAACTTGATAAATAACATGACAATGAATCCCACATACATATTGTGCCTAGGATAAATAGCCAAAAAGAATTTGTACAATAATATCTCAAGACATGAGACATGAATGATAAACTCGTATGCCCCCATAAACATGAATGGGCGCTGAAAATTTGACCTGGACAGTATGCAATAAAGAAGGCACTGCAATCGATCGAGGCTTCCGTATCATAAAATATATGGAGCCGCATCGAAGGCTAAAATGAAGAAGCCATCCGGTATGTGGGGCTACCTTAGGCCACCCTTTCATGAAGACCGTGACATCTCACACACACCCGTGAATCCCTAATATCACCGTCGCATCACCGAACGATCAATTATATGGATCTCAATCATGTCGAAAGGAACTCGGAGCCGAGAAATAATCATGAAAGGGAAATAGGGAGTCCCTTTTTGCTCGATCTGGGCACGAACAAAAGTGGAAGCTGAACCAAGGTACACCACCCTCTAGTACCGTTTTCCGGAATGAATGAGTCGATGTTGACCGAAGGAAGTTCTCCATAGGTGAGGCAGCAACAAGGGATCCTCAACCAAGGCACAAGAGGAAATAGTAGAGTGACCGATCGATTGACACCAATGATGATGATGAAATTTAGGGTATCGAGAAGCGAATCGACGACCTCCCTTGTTAGAGCATAAAGTGCATGTATGACTCCGGGCAAGAATCGACACAACATCAGGAGATGGGGGACAAGTGGGACTAAAGGCCACATGTGCAACACGAGAGAGGGACCAAGCAATGAAGGATGGAGGACTATAGCAAGATGTAAAGGGACAAGAGATAGACTACAGGAAAGCATCGTGACCCAACTCGATGCTCTAAACAAGGGTGACTCGATGACGTCGCTTTGCCACTAAAAAAGGGGCCAATGGGGACCATAAAAGCATGAGTACAAGATGGTAAGTCAAGACGGCAAGTCACACGAGCGTGGAAAATTATGGAGAAAGTGATGCCCCGTATGAGTGTTGCAAGTCAAGAAATTTCTGCTTTGAGGAAGGGGAAAAGGCGCTTCTTAAAAAAAAAAAAATGTGTCCCGATGAAGTATCACCTACTAAACCCAATGACACCCATTTGAGGGCTCAAAGGATAGCTTTCCAATGGTATGGATGGTTTGGTAAATAGAGCTGCGTTTGGGTCACAAGCAGGACAAGAAAAACAAGGGTTTCTCTTTTTTAATAAGGCATTTTCCCTCCAAATTCACTCAATTGCATGTGGAGCCGTGGTGAATTTAGAGAGGAGAGAAGGCCCTAAATTCATGTGGCGATCATAGTAGACAAACCAAATATTGGAATCGAGATCCATCAGATGTAGGTAAGAGGCCTAACCTACTTTTCTTTCGGGATTGAAAGTCTGAGTGTTAGGTCCTTTGCTCACACAAACCCCTACTCCTCTTCACCCGCCCAAATCTCACTGGGAAAAAAGTGTGACCTCGGGTAGCAAGCCAGCGCAAAAGCGGTGACCTATCCCAAGTTTGGGCCTCGAAAAGTGCGACCTATCACGGAGAGGGGTTTTTCTGCAGCTTTTGGTCGAGCACTAGGATTTTGTGATGAGAAAAAAAATATTTCCCTATCCGTATGCCGAAAATATGATGGTTTTCGGGAAAGTGCAGACATGGAAGAATTATGGATCAACTAGAGAGAGAAAGACTTCAGTATTACGGTTAGAGATCCAGGAGGATCAAGGTGTCCGTAGTGCTTTGGCCAAGTTTGGGGTTCTAAAGTTTGTGGAGAACCCTTGATGAGAGCCGGGAGAGCCCTTGGCTGGCCCGTATCGCTAGCTATCGGAACCCGAACCATGAGGTCTTTATAGTGTGTGGTCACTCTGATTGCTGATGGTCCAGATATATATTTCTCGACTCGTCTCCCACCATGTGGAATGGTAGGGAATACTTAGCTAGTATTACCACATGGGCGGAATATCATAGATTTTGTAAAGCACCATTGCTTCCACTGTGCCCAAGTCAAGGGGACTCGAATGCCCATTGGGGATTTGGAGGGGTTAGAGACCCAGCAGCTTTCATAGCAAGGATGTGGATCTTGGGCAACTGTGCACTCCATCACATCACTCGGGGGAAATGATGCTTGTGGAGAGTAAGCTGAGTGGGACCTACCATGGGTGGGGCTCTGATGATTTTTTCTGGCCATTGAAATGACAGCTATGCAAGTAGCAAGGAACCAAGACTATGCATATAATACAATTTTGTGCTCGTTCTTCTTGAGAATATCCCACACTTCGACCTCGCATGCAGCTCCAAGATGGGGTTGTGAGAGAGCCCAGATGCGCCGGTGGGGGCGACTCCTATGCAAGAGGAGGAGGTGGGAGCGCTGGATGAGTGTTCCATCCCCGATTTCTTTGTTCATTGGGATCGTATGCCGCTCGTATATGTACGACTATCCCCATAGTGGGATGAGTTATTGTGGGGACCCAGATCCCCGCCACCGCGCCCGGTCGAATATGGGGACCCACTTGGTAAGTGACAAATTGCTAATATTTTATGTGCATGTAAAGTTTCTATAATATTTTATGTGGTGACTCATTTTACTTTTACATGCATATACAACACCGATAAAACCTAGCCGGGTACATGGGACGAATTCGTAGTATCAAGGGTCGCATGTAATATTCCACCGAAATCATATCATCGGGAATATCTTTAATATATTTGAATTCCTTCTTCGTGCTGAGCTATCACAAGTCCATTTCAAAGATTTATTGTTGGGGAATTTATATGATATGTCTCCTTCAAAGAAGGGAGAGATCCCGAGTCTAGCTAGCCCTTCGAGCGTACCGCCTATGGATATGCAATACTACACCCCGTAACTCGCCACAGGTCCTCGAGGATGTTGTATAAGGAAGTCGCTACAAGAATAAGACTATCCAATACTGGGATTCCCTATATATATAAAATATAAATCGCTTAAAATGAGCTCACAGTAACACTAGATGGGTTACTTTCGTATCTCCCCAACCTAGGTCTCTAAAACAATGCTCAAAGAGTGAGCTACAACAATATGCAAAACATCAATCTCGAAACTCTACAAATTTGAATGTATCATGAGAGGGTAAATACTACATCCATCATTATATTATTGTATCAGCAATATTATACAGGAATATCATGAGGAACAAGGCCTCAATCTTTAGAACCAACCTCCAATGGATACAATATAATACCGCAGTAGTCAAGAAATTGCCATTTAATGTCAAGACTACAATCATAGCATCTATGAGATATGCACGCCGAATACATAAAAATGATAATTTAGTTGAAGCAATACAAATAACATGGCCCAAGAGAATAAAATGGGCTAAATATGGGATTTTCTAGCCAATCTTAGGGAGACTAGAAATGCCGAATATAATACAAAGTGACAAAAAAAAATGTCACCAACCCGAAACCAATGAACATGAGGCTATGGCTGATCTGAAATGATTTTTCCCTCCTCCGATAATGTCTTAGGTAAAGGGGTTGATCCCCTTTACCTAAAAACACTCCACTCGATGAACTCAAGAACCCCTCACAACACTTCCTCATGGAATACGCTTTCTACAAGTGACCCATGCGTGCTGGGAGTTGGTACTGAGGGCTCGATGCCATAGATCTAAAATATGGGCCAAGAGCCTCTCTACATCTCCTCCTAAATGAAGAGATCACTCCTCCACTAAAAAAGAAAGTAAGGAAATACTCCATGAGTTCCTCCGTCGCTACTCCTGGCCCATACGTACTCATCCTCACACAGAATACCGCCGCAATTGAAGGAGTGAGCTTGGAAAAATGCAAGAATGAGTAAATTCACCTCAAATCCTCTCCCCCCATGAGGAAGAGGTGGGGGATCCCCCGCCCGGGAACACCCCTGCTCAAGAGCACCGCAACCTCGCTAAACAACGCATGTACAAGTCCTTGGCCTCACCACGAAATTTTTGAAATCAAAGCATCAACAAATGAGTCGCTATTCTCTCTTATAAAGAAAAAATGAACTCTCTCTCACCATAGGTCCCACAATTATGGTTTCCATTCACTTTGAATGCTTTCCTCCAAAAACTATTTTCTTCTCAAGCAAGCCACTCCCAGGCAAAATAAGTTGTTGACTTTACCAAGATGGTCAACTCAAGGTGATCCTCATCATGTCTACACCATTAGGTCTTTATTTTAGTCGTTTATTTATCCTCCTTTCTCATAAGGAGTGTTATTTCTCTATCACCAATGGTTAAGGGGTCTCCTTACCCATTTTATTAAGCATAAATAAAATATGCCACTATAATGTTCCATTTTAGCTTGAGGCTAAAATTGGGAACATTAAAGTCTCCTCCTCCCACATGTCGCTTGTCCTCAAGCAAATAAATAGAGAGAACCAAATTTTCTCCCTCTTCTTTGCCTCTCATCAACAATCTCCACCACTTCTCAAGATATGCTGCAATAAAATCGTCCTTTCAATGCCTCTCCAAGTATGCAAACCTAATGGTGCACTCACTAAAAGATAGGAAGGTGTAGGAAATATCCATGCCAATTCATGGCCTCCTCAAGGTAGGAGTGATGACATGCATGGGAAAATATAATCCCATTGATGATCCATTCACCCATGCTATCATCCAAATGTGAAATCTTCCCCGGTCTCCGTGCAATGTATGGGGCCGACCTGAGAGTTTTGTTGTTTCATCCCAATAAGATCTTCTCTCCTCCGTAGTACACATGGGGCTGAATTTATCCTTGGGCTGAAATGGTATGGTCAAAAGTGGAATGCTTACCCCATCAGGAATATCCAGCCATGAAATGCCTCTACAAATTCTCCAAGTGCTTTTCCCCACAAGAAGAGTAGCATGAGTATGGGCAATCATGGTTTTCCCATGGTATCTCCCGCAATATAGAACATGTGTAATGGGGATACATGCTCCTAATGGGTTGTCCCAACATATAATTCACTCTCCAAATAGTGCTCCCTATGAATAAATAAGCATCAGCAACACAAGGTAGCATAGTACACTGAAAAAAACAAGTTGTCACAAGACAACTAGAGAGTGGTCATCGCTTCCTCTCATGGGACCAATGTAATGAGCCTCTTGCTCTCTTCATAAAATATACATAACAAGTGCTTTTCCCAGCCACTTTTTTTCAACCACACACATCTCAAAACATAGGAACATGAAAATATAAATTGGTGCCAATGGTGCACACTCAAGGAGCATGGCTCCCTCCACAAACCACCATAAGAATGGTCCATTCTCGCTACAAAAGTCTACAAATACATCCTTGTATATTATGCAAGAAGGGATCAACTCTTCTTGACTCATCATGCTGATCGAACAAGGAAGGAAAGTATAATATGAAATGTGAGATTATACTCTTCTAATTCAGAGCTCTGAGCTCTTGAGTCAGAAGTGCCCAACCGAGAATTTCCCTTCACTCTCAATGAGTAGGGAAGTGGCTATGAGGTTCCTTCACTGTGAATCAAGCGGCCATGCATCTCTCCCAATGTTGATAGGTACCATGTGATGAATGCCCTCCAAGTGACTCCTCTACTAATCAAAGTATGCATCTACGTGCATAGCTAGGGAAGTCTCATGTGTTGCATGCAATAATTTCTTCGAGACTAGAAGCTCTAGCCAAGAATAATTGGCCACAGTGTTAGGATGACTTTGTATCATAAATTTCAGATTACTCATCTCCCTCCGGTCATCAAGAATCATGCATGCATCAGATCCAGGGAATGCTCAACCCATGTTGAGCCCTCCATCTTGGATCGCCTCCTCCACAAGATCGGGGTATTTCCGCAATATGGTGCTCCATCACGCCGTCTCGCTACGTTTATCCCCTCACATACACTAAGTTTTTTCATGCCAACAGTGTTCTGCCAGCTAAATAAAGAAAATGAAATGAGCCTTGCTGAGAGAATATCATCTCCTTCAAAGACCCTCCCCTGACCTGCCAATAAGCACAAAGAGGCACACTGAATTACTCGGAAGAAGGAAGAGAGAGCTTCCCTCATGAATTTAATCCTCTATTTTCAAATCCATGGAGAAGTCATCTTCACAAGCAACTTTCCTGCAGAAGCTGAGAGAATAAGGGAAGACTAAAAACAGATATCCTCCTCCTGCTCATCCAAAATCCCTGAAGGCAGGATCTCTCCAATGCAAGCCTCAACTTCTCCAACCAAGAGTGGGGAACCAACAGTATGATCTTCCTATCACTTCTAACAAGGTTTCCCAAGGAAAGCTCAAAGGAGAGCATCAGACTGAAATAAATGCACAAGAGTGAATTGTTTCTCCTTCCTCTGTGAGCATTCTTCTTCAAAGGCAAGAAAATTGAGAATAGATAAAGAGAAGGCTCATCATCCTTCATGTTGACCTTCAATTTCTTCCATTCACAATCCCTGCCAAATAAGGACTAATGAATTTGTATCCAGACAAACATTTGAAACTCCCAAAGACAGGCCTTCAGGAAGACAGTCTCTTTCATCAGTATATGATGGATTCCTCCTAATGTAGACAATGCTTTGGATGCCCACCATGTAAAGTGTTTGGTGTTTATGACAATAAATGAGTCACTGTTTCTGACCAAACTTTAGTGAACACCACTTTTCTTTTCATTTATATGACAATGAAAATGAATCTTCTGGAAATTGTCAATCATGAGGCCATATTCTGAGTTGCAACACGCTTCTCCTATAACTATTTTTCCTTATCTTTGTAAGTGCATGAACAAATGACTGCATGGATCTACAAGGACTCATGCATTCTTCATGAGAATGAACTTATCTGTCTCATCAACAACTTCTTGAATTTTTTCCACTTTTCCTTTCATCAAGATTTTCAACATCTCTTCTAAAGTGATCTGAAAGAAGAAGTGGGGTTTCCTCAACTGGGACCACCTTTCTTCTTGTTTTTGCACCTCTCCTTAGAGAGCCTCTTTCCAGACAGAGTCTTGGATTCAAATACCCAGAAAATATCATGACACAACAATATCTAAATCAACCATATCTACTCAGAATATCTTTACAGATATTCCACCTCCTTTCAAAGAGTTATCAAAAGTCCATTTCAAGATTAATGTTGGGGAATTTACAGTGATATGTCTCTTCAAATAAGGGAGAGATCATTGAGTTATCCAAATTTCACATTCTGCCTATGATACAATATTCCACCTCTTAATTCCTGCTATTATGGTCCTTGAGGACGTTGTATAAGGAAGATGTTGGCAAGAATAAGATAATACAATACCTGATGCCCATACAAGACAAAATTAACTCTGTAAATTAATAAATGAAGTAGCATTTAGATGGCTATTCCATTTCAAATCTAGGTCCTTCAGAAACAATGTCAAAGAAAGACAAGAACAACATAAACATGAAATGAAATTGCAAATTGAATGTATCATGAGAGGTTAAATGACACAGCAGTCATCATTAATATTTATCACAAGAAGATATAGAGAAATATCAGAGGAATACTTCCTCAAGTTTTAGAACAACCTCCAGCTAATATACAATAGTAATATTTTATAAATGTACCTACACAGAAGTGCCTAAGAATATGAATTCATAAATGCTCATGATATATGTATCGATAAATACATAAAAAATGATAATGTAGCTGAAATAATACAAATAAAATGGCTCGAGAGAGGAAAATGGGCTCAATATGGGATTTCTAGCCAATTTCAGGAGATTGCTAGAAATGCCGTATAAAATACAAAGTGACAAAAAAAAATGTCACCGCAACCGAAACCAATGAACATGAGGCTATGGCTGATCTTGAAATAATGTTTCCCCTCCTCCGATAATGTCTTCAATGAAAATGGGCTGATCCCCTTTACTTAAAAACACTCCACCCGATGAACTCAAGAACCCTCACACACTCGTCGTCATGGAATAACGTAGTTTCTCCAAGTGACTGCGAAGTGGAGTCGGTGAATGAGTGGCCTAATGCTACGTATCTAAAATATGGTCTAGGATCCCTCTCTGGCGCCCTCCAATGAATAGATCACCTCCACCAAAAAATAAAGTAAGGAAAGACTCCATGAGTTCCTCTACTACTACCCCGCAACCTACATAGCACCATCCCTGCCACAGGAATAATGCCGCAACCGAAGGAGTGAGCTTGGCCAAATTACGTAATGAGGAAATTCACCTCAAATCCTCTCCTCCCATGAGGAAGAGGTGGGGGACCCCCACCCAGGAACACCCCCAAAGGCTCAAGAGCATTGCAACTCGCTAAATGTACTCGATGTGCAAGTCCTTGGCCTCACCACGAAATTTCGAATCAAAGCATGAAAATGAGCTACTATCTTCTCTCTTATAAATCAAATGAACTCTTCCCACCATGGGTCCCACAATTAGGTTTCATTCACTTTTAAATGATTTCCTCCAAAAACTATGTTGTTTCCTTTCAAGCAAGCCACCTCTAAGGCAAAGACTCTGACTTGGTCGCAGATGGCCAAATCGGTTATGATCTCATCATGTTCACACCATTAGGTCTTTATTTCCTACTCTTCTTATTTATCCTCCTTCCCAAGGAGTGTTATTTCTCTATCACCAATGGTTATGGGGGTCTCCTTACCCATTTTATTAAGAAAATAAAATATGCCACTATAATGTTCCATTTTATCTTGAGGCATAAAATTGGGAAAATGACAACGCAGGATCTGGTGGATCAAGGGCGCAAAGCAAATGAGGATGCAACAGCCTTCTGGAGGACATCCATCATAGATGTGAGAGGAATTTACCCGTGTTTCGCAGCGCGGGCCGGAAAGACTTCTAGATTACTAGTACATAGAGCCATGTATTGGTTTACCCTTTGAGTGGCGAGGGTCAGTGCGCAAGACATGGAAATCGCCGAATAGGGAATGCATGATCTACGAGCACAGGACAAGAGGCCATTGGCTTGGGATCCTTCGCATAGTGGCGCTATGTGTGTGTGGGCAGGTAGTGCCTCGCTTTGAGATTTTGCAATATGCTATGGGCATGTCACATGTATCGCAGTTGATGGACTTAAAACATTTTATAATACATATTATGGATATGCATCATTTTGATATTTTTATGTTATTGTCTTGTGTTAAATGTGTGTGTTAAATGCCAATATAGAATATGGTTTGAAATGCTATCTACAGGTGGTTTTGTGCCCAGGTACATGACTGAAAGTAATGGATTTCAAATTCACGCACGTTGCCTACTCATAAATATCTTCTCAAAAGGATAGAATTATGCACATGATAGACACCATTCAATTGCATGACAAGAAATAGGGAATCTAAATGAAAATGAAGGTGGAGGATGCGAAGTGAAAGGGAATCAATGACAATCCCCCCGTACCGCATCATATTCAACCTCGATTATTGGTAGCGTACTAATGTATACACCGTTCAAAAGAACAAGCGAATGCAAGGTAAATGGTCCAACCTCGGGCCGAGGCCAAATTTTGAGGAGTGCCTTTGCACCATCAACAAACCGATAGAAGGTGTGGCTAGTCCCTTCGAAATGTGCCACAAGAAAATAAATGGTAGGATGAAGAAAATGATGGAAACCTGGAGTACCATGAATTAATGCATTGTGGAAGGGAGTGATTTGGGTAGGATGTCTACTACCCACATGTCATTTTATGAGGGGAAGTGTGGGAGCTACTGTAGGCATAGGTTTAGTCGCTCTGCATCGCATAAGTCACCAAAATTATGGATGATGGTATCCCATTTATAGGTGGGAAAGATGAAGTCGTGGGTGGACATGGCTTCCATGATGTTGTCACTGCATGTGTCAGGCTGCGTAATGATGTGAGGAAGAGAGACCACGTGACGGGCGAAGCTACCCGACTCATCATCATGAGAAGAAAGGCTCACATGCGCATCATCATCGGGGATGACGTAAGAACAAGAAAATAAAGGATCCACCGATGTTGAGCCTGGTATGACTGAAAGGAGATTTGTTAAACAATAGGAGAAGATTCAGAGGAACTTCTACCAAGGGTCTCAAGGATGATGAAAGGTAAAGGATGGCCACATGCTCTCCGTCATTTCGACATCGTTGGGGGGAAATGTCAATAGGAGCGATTAAATCTCGAAATTGGCCAAGAAACTCCGTGCAACACAGGAGTAGCGGATTGGTTCTCGTCTCCAATCTCATACTCGAACTACCTCTAAAGAGGTACGATAATGCATAAGGTGGGGACAATGGTGAGAGTACGGCCATGGAGACCACGCAAAGGCATAAGGGTGTTGGTGTGAATAGCCTTGGTGTTCTTGGCTATAAATACGGAAGAAGCAGAGGTTTAAGGAATCGTAGACCAGGGAACATGAAATTAACAATGTCAGCGTGTGGCAACTTCAGACAAGTATGATGGCAGCATGATCGACGACATCACACACAAAGCACAGTGGCTTTGGAGGTGGAGGAGGTGCGGTGGTTAGTCGAGGCGGCATTTTCCTTGGAGGCCCTTTTGCGAGCTCGCCCTTCTTACCCAAAGCGGTCGCAATAGAGTGCCTCCTCGCGGAGGTCGCCGGGGCACCGTACTGGCCTGGGGAGAAGTTAGGGGACCGGCGGGAATTAGGGTCAAAGCAAGATAAGGTTTAGGTTGACCTAGTGGGGTAGCGGTTTGAGGATCAGTGTACCGTACTAGAATCCCAATGGTCAAGTTAGGAAGAGAGAGGGTGGCCATGATAGGTGTCAGACAGATGCCCGTGGACAAGGAATGGTATTTTTACCGTAGGGGTAATGTCTGTGGACAGGCCTCAAATGATTAAGGTTTGGAGGAATCCTTCCAGAGGGTAAAGAGGCTCATGAGTAACAGCCCAAGGGCTAGGAGGAGGAGGTCCAAAAGGCTACATCAAAGGGCTAGAAGAAGGCTGAGGTACAGGAGGCGACTAACAGCCAGGCGTGTGCCTCTCAGGAGAAGTCTGAGACGATTGTATCATGCAAACATTTGATGAGTTGGGATTAGAGATGGGAGGAGGAAGACCAAGGAATATACAACAAAGGAGAAATATTTGTAGATGCTGTGTGAGACATCGGTCAAGGGACTCCATCATTACTTATTGGTTGTCAAAGAGATCAGACTAGGGGAGGTCCGAAAATTTGGTTCGTAATACGTCAACCGGTCAATGGCAGACGACCTTTCTATCATGAGGGAAGGACATCTTGTGGTGGAACTATGAAGGGCCGGTAAAACATCACATAAGTGTAGCTACGACCCAATAGAATGTTGTAATCTAATGGGGCATCTATGACTTCTACATCAACGCAAAATGTTTCGCTCGCAAGAGTAATAGGACAATTGCGAATAAGCCAATGAGATGGGAGGCGTGGCCATCCCATGTTTGGAGAGTGATCATGGAAGGATCCAACTCGTGTGATCCAAGTTGCTTCCAAACAGGCGTACATCACATAGGTGGATTCCCCCTCATCAATAATGCACTGGAAATATTTATACCTCCAAATCTTGACCGGGATTTTGGAAAAAGCGATGGAAGTCGGGAGAGGACGATGTTCCCCAACTACCAACATCGAAGAAAATATATCGATCATCGAAGGATATACATCATCCACAATGTATAGTAGAGCTTTTCATCAGGAAGGGTATGACTGGAGGGAGTTCCGCATTGAAATGGCAGCAAGAGATTGTTGATCATCTACTATGCTATACGAATGGGTGGCTTTGCCCAAAGTAGCATTTTTTTGGCAAAGGGTCCTTAGGGATCTTGGGATGAACCTTCACCCTAGGGCCGAGGGATATTCAAGAAGAATAGTGCCAAAAGAGGCTCTATAGAGACATGAGGTAGTTTTGGGGAGTCAAACGGAGGGGAGGGGGCTTGTCATATCACAGACCGACTCCGAAGATTGATGTCATTGTATTGAGATTGGTCGTAGTTCATCATGAGAATCTCGGGTAATCATAGGTACCAAATGGAATAGTTTGGAGTGGCCACCGTACCTTCGTGGTTTTGGGTAGCCACGAACTTCATCGAGGGAAAGGATCACACACATCCGGTTGACTAGGTGCAAGACTCCGGAGGAAATTTAAGGAACAACTTTCTATCCTCTCAAAGTTTCTCGAGACTCCCAGCTTCATCGCATTTTTGGCAAAAAAAGAGACAATCATGTGTGTAATGACCATAAAAACTAAAACAAGAATAGGGCTTGATTCGTGTGAACAAAGCCCGGCCTTCTACTTGGGCCGAGTGCCCCGTTGTCGGTTCATTGTGTTAGAGCATCACCTTGATTAGGTCAAGAATTGGTAGGTACAGTATCAACTCTTGAGTTCCTTTCCTTATTTTGGGAGGGAGGGAGGATTGGTCACGCCCCGTCGCATAAACCTACCCCTAAGGGGGAAGTGTGGCCACCGTTGTGGGGGTTGAGAAGGAAAGGGAGGAGGAGGTTCTAATTCTCGGGAGGAGTTGGAGCACCCGCTATGGATACGGTAATAAAGAGGTTGGGTAACAATGTGGTACAGGAGGCTCAGAAAAAGAGAGGCATGCCATATCTTGATATGTGCTACTAGGAGGGGGAAAAGTGTGTGAGGTGCCGCTTCCCCCCGAGGAAAGCCATAGCCCAAGGCGGGGGAGGTTTAGCATACGTATTTAGGAGAGCCCGAACATACCATTGGTGGTGTGAGATGCCCCTGCCTACTGGCACCACCGCGTTCCGGAAGACTGTAAAAATAGTATAAACATAACTCGACCGAGCGTAGATCGTGTCATACGAACGCAATTTGGAGAGCGGCTTGGGCCGAGGGGGGGGTTTTCTAATAGGTGGCAACATAGATATAAGGAACTGCATCTGCTGGCAGACACGGTCTTCGTAGGTAGGAGCTAGACACAGTGCTCTTTCTTCTCTCGCCAGTATCTGTATACATGATCAAAGGGTGTGTTGCGTATGATTGACAGAAGAAGTCAATAGTTTGCAACGATGTCATATCGAAGGGAAAGTCGGGAAGTAGGACAAGAAAGACCGGCAATAGTTACAAAGGTGGTATGAGAGGAAGGGGCTCCTCGATCCGTTATCACTGTGTTTTCCTAGAAGTTGTGTAAGAGGAAAGTATACCCGAGGTAACCACAAACCAATCTTTAGACGGCATCTAGCCAATCGATCCGGAGAGGGCCTTCTCTTTATGATTTATCTTTGCTTTAAAAATGTAGATTTTAGGCGAAGAGTAGATGCAAAGCTGAGCTAGGAAAAATGGTGGAATCCACAAACTAAGGGTACATTAACAGGCTTTACCCATTGGCTATGGGAGTTTAAGGATGGCTTTACCGGGATTTCTTTTTCTCGAACACAAGATGGTATTACAGTACAAGATAGTTGTATTAAAAGAGAACAATCCTTAAAATTTAAAGTGGATGGATGGTCTTGAAGGGATGAAAGGCAACTAAGAATCTCTTTTCAACAGTATTCAAGAGGAAGAAGAGAAATGATTACAAGCAAAGAGCAATGAAGGATTCTGTTACAAAGAATCAACAATATTGAATCCCCAAAGAAACATGAGCAATTAAGAATTCATGCTTATAACTAATCCAGAAGAAAACATCGAGAATAATCACATTTGAAAACAAGAGTACAATTACAAATTCTCGTTTCAACTTTTTATGTAAACTATTCGTAAACTAGATATGATGATAACATAAACTAATATAAAATTTAAACACAAGGGTTGAAAACTTATTGAACCGAAGTCCAACACATGAATCCTACAACAAGTCCAGCGTTGCTTCAAAACGTCATCCAAGAAGTTTTCACAAGTAAATTTGTCCAAAAGCTTTTATTCCGAAACCTCAATGTTACAGAGTAATAGAATCCACCCTAAAATGCTTCCAAGAGTGGAGTATTTATACAAATTCTAAACTAAAATATCTTGAAACAAATATCAAAATTGGTTCACAAATCTCTCCAACTATTTACATAAATAGAACTAAAGTAAAGGACACTAAACTATTTGGCACTATTTTTGATGGATAGAAAGATGACAAAGAGGAGAATTGAATTTGATCCAAATCTTAGTTGATGATGAGTATCCAAGTCACCAATCGGCTCTTCTTTGTGCACCGCTTCCAAATACCCTGCAAACTTAGGGTCCAATGATATCTTCGTATTTCTCAATCCTACAGAGGTAAAAAGTGAAAGAGGTTATTGTGGATTAATATGTTGGTGAGATAAACCCTTCAGTTTCCCAAAATGCCTCTCCAAACTGTGCATAATATTCTCCTCGTAAACAATATGTGTAAAACGAGTTTGCTGCAGTCCGAAAAAATGGCCCGTAAAGATGCGCATGCATTCTCATTATAAAACCATCAGGCAAAAACTGAGATAGTTTTTTGTAGATGGGTTCCTTAGGAACAAAAACCTCCTTCAGTTTTGTGAAATGTATTTCTAATTGGCCACAATATTCTCGCAAAAATGATGACTTGACTGTAATTTTCTGCAAAAAGTGCTTTTCAACATTATACAATATTTCCAAAACCATAATAGCTGTTAGAAAAGTGGAGAGAGGTTTTTTGTAGATGGTCCTCTTAAGAACATAAACCTCCTTCAGTTTTGTAAAATTAATCTTTTATTGATCACAATAGTTTTGCAAAACTACGACTAAAATATGCAATTTCTGCAAAAATGTTCCTTCTTGTTGTATTTTTCATCTTTTCACTTTTTTGTTCCTTTGACTGCTTTACTTTCACTTTAGATAAAATTCAATGTTGGTGAAAGTATTTTTCATCTCTTTTACCATTTGCATCGCCTCCGTAATTACTTTTATCACAATTTTGACCGCTCACAGAACTTCATTTTTACTTTCACTCCGACTTTACCGATACACTTTAACCACCGATACTCTTTAATTGTTCTTTACCGTGTTAGACTCGAGCAAACAATTAAAAAGGACATTCCGCTAGGGGACATTACCGCTCTTGAGTTGGATCATAGTTAGAATGGAAATAGTGGACAATTTCGGGGAAAATAATGACCGAGGATGAGATACCTTGGGAGATTGGATTCCCACAACCCTATAAGATCTTGCTCCCTTTGAGTATTCGTCTTCGCAGCGACAATACTAATAGGGGACTTTCATCAAAACGCAGGTCTTTAATTTGGAAATCTTCATCTATCAAAGGTAAATAGTCCAATCTACTGCGGAGGAGCATTCAATGGAGTGATATTAAGAGTTGCTTAGACCTCCATTTTGGTTCTTGTGGATTCAAAATGGAGGTTTTCGTTTTTTTCTTACGTACCTGACGGGATATCCGACAAAGGAGGAAATTGGAACAATGTGCAGTTTTTGGGGGGCGGGACTTCACAGGTTTAAAATCTCTTCGTGAGGACTCAAAGAATGATTTTTAAATCACTTCTAATCGAAAAACAAAGGAAATCGAGTTTTTCGGCAAGGGTCAGCGTAAAGGATAAATACCGTTTTTAGACTAGAATCGGTTCTTGACGTGTAATGAGCACGATGGACGTTCAACACGGCGTTAGCGAATTTCGCAGTAAATTGGTGTATTTGCGTGAAATTTGAAAATTAAGAAGTGAGCAACGCTCTTCTCGTAATTAAGAAAATGACTAAAAAACACCTAAAATGGCTTGTCATGCTAAAAGGGTTTTTGTCTTTTCTAGGTGATGACGTCATCGGACGACGGTGACGATAGCGGGGCCTATGAAGATGCGTAAGTGGCAGCGAGAGCCCGCACCGCTATGGACGAAGGCGTAAAGGACGCGGGGGAGCGATTCCACAGTTTTAACGCCACGTGGAATGCCGACTTTTCAAAACCGCCCATCCCCCCGCCGGTTAACATGCTTCGGCAAGGGATGGGCAAAGCCGGATTGATGATCACCGTTGATCAACGAACTGATGATCCAACGGCCGAAAGGGATGGGGACTTGTGCGATTTCAAAGGTGGGCCCGTCAAGGTTTAAAAAGGTTTTAATGTGAAATCTAATCACCCCGGGGACACGTTAATAGGCGGAAATGCTGTTAATTAGTCCAATGATTAATTAACCCCGTGAAATTATGAAATGGATTGCGCGTAGCTTGGCTGTGTGGAATGCCACGTGGAATGCCGACTTCGTGGCATGTACTTTCGCAAAGTTTGCCTGATATGTTTTATATTAAATATACTTGCTCTATGTCTAAAGTTTTTTGTATATATTTTTATTATATGATGAATGAATTAATATAATTAATTCATCATAGGGGCGGAATTTATATATATAATATAGTTTTAACCAAAGGCTTATAAAGGTGGCGTTTATTTTAAATGTGCTGGAATATATACTTTGGTAAAACATTATAATAAAGGGTTTTGGGGATATTTATTAGAAAAGGAGTTATATACTTAGGAAAAGTGATTTTACTAGGGATTTAATATAAAATCAAATGTTAATATGAAAAAGGACATGAAAATTTAAAACATTTTGTGACATCTAAGAAAGTGATAACTTATGAAGTAAATTGCACATTTTATCTTCAACACTTAAACTTAGAATAACAAGTTGTTTTGAGGAATTTTATGGAATGTCAGCATCAGCTTCCTAAGTAAAATAGGATTTACTTAGGAAAAAGTTAAAAATGGAAGATAATCAATGATGGATTATTTCAAGTGCTTAGGTCTTTTGATCATTAGGCCGAGGGTCCTGTCCCTCCGTGTCAAGGAAATGCCTTGAGCCTCTTTGATCTCCAATTACCTTAGTACTTTTTTGGGGGAAAATTTAGCAAAACTCGTGAGGGGGAAAATGATGAGGGGAGGTTAATGAATTTGACTTTGCTTGGTTTGTGATTTTCCAAAGCAGAGTTTTGCTTAGTATCGTGATGAAAGGCATGATCAACCAATATAGCAAGCATCATTCATCGGGATAACACTTTGTAGCACCATCTACCTACCCTATCTACTTTCATTACCATTTTATTTTATCCTCTTTATTAGGGTGCATTTAGACTTGCAAACCCTTTTCAATCTTTTTCTTTTTACATGATGAATTACCTATTTCTACCCTATTACATCCAAGGGCTCGATTAAACTCGTTGAGCACCTTTATTCACTCTACCTAGCTACTTATCCGCCAAGATTAAACCGTTTGGCTAGATATTTATTCTTAAATTAAAACATGAAATTGAAATATGACTAAGCCAAGTTTTAAATGCCTTGACTTATTCATGAATCAGGCAAAGGTTTGACAAGTCGTACACAATTGATTTATTACAATGAGTGTTAGTGGCATTTGGATTTGCACACTTTCCTTGGTCTATTTTTTGCTTGGGGTTCATTTCTTCCTCTTTTTTGACCATTTTATTCTTTTTACCCTTTGATCTTTCTTTTAGGGCACTTTACATTTTTTAAAATTCTTGATTTTTGTTTTTTCAAGAATATGGAACACCTTTGCTCAAGTAAGAAGGTTTGAACATATTCCACATTTCCATCAAGACAATCATGAAAGATGAAACCTATTGGAGCATAGAGGCTAACACTGCTCCACTTGGGGATGGCTTTTCCTTGTGGAAAGTCAAGAACAAAGAGGATCGATGTCTCGTAATGTCTTCAAACCGAAAGTAAGGAATTTTCCTTCTTCGGTAGCTTTATTTACATATGATAGAAAAACTTTTTGGAACTAGGGGCCTTCACTACGGGATTCAATTCCAAGAAGTCACCATCCAATCCAAACTCGGCAGAATAAAAAATAAACAAGCAAACAATATATTATGTACAAGTTAGGAAATACTTAAAAACATTCTAGTAAATTGGATCAAAATAATGTTTAAGCATTCGACCATTGACCGGTCCTTCTTCAACTTCCGAATTGTCCAAGTTCCTCAAAAAATAAGTATTGTTTCCCCGCAAGGCATGAATATATACGTCCCTTTTTCACAAGAAATCAAACTTCCCATGTTTCCTTTCTTTTCTTCTTCTAGAATCCCATCTTAGGACTCGTTCTTTAACCGAAAATCCTCTCGCTTTAGTCCTTTTATCAAACATTTTCTTTAGCTTTTCCGTAAGACTTGTGATCTTTGGTATACCCCTCTTCCGGTTTGTTGCAGGTGGATTGTCCGATTAATTTTTTCTTGAATGTCATTTGGCTCCACTTGAGCCTCAAGTAATTTCCTCATGACAGGATTCCTAAAGATGAAGGGAATCTTGCTTCCGTGCCATAAACCAACTCCAAGGGTGACTGTACCTAATGGATTTCTGTTAGGAGTCCTGTCGCCCATAATGCATAGGCTACTTTCAGCCAGCTTCTTTATTCTCTTCCAACAATTTCTCTAATGATATTGATCAAACCTTATTGGAGGATTCTCTGCTAGTCCATTACTCTTGGGGGTAATAGGTCATGAATGCCCACACAGATATTGAAAGAATTTATCATTTTCTTTGATTTAATGTGCTAGCCGTTGTCCGTTATAATCTTTTCTCGACATCCAAATCTTGAAAGTATGTTGGTTTCCAAGAAACCCCATATCATGTAATCATTGACCTGCTTCACATGGGATGGCTTCAATCCATTTGGTGAAATAGTCTGTGAAAAGAAGCAAAACTCATCTATATGTTGTCCCGAAGAAGGGGGGTGAATCTCTCCAATAAAATCTAAACCCCATTGTTGAAAGGGTCTTTCTCTGTGGAAACTCGGTTTTAAAGGCAAGAGGTAACAACTTTCTTTTTTTATCCTCAAATATCCGACATTTGTGACAAACTTTGTTACAAATTTCTTTTACATCGTAAAATACTGCTATCAGGAAAAACTATCCTCAGCACTTAACTGGCAGATTTCCAAGAGAGATAACCCACAATCCCCTCGCATGAAATTCATTAAGCACTTTATCACTTCATCTTTTAAGAGACAATTCAATAAAATTCTTCATGATTCTTCCAAAATAAAGCATTCAAAATACAATATTTCCAAAGATGTCATTTTAAAATCTTTGCTTAGTTCTCGACAACTCGGGAGGAGCTTGCAGTTTAATAGAACATGAATTATACCGCATACCAGGGTGAATCTAAGAAAGCTGATCGATTCGGGGGAGTCGCCATCTCCTCGCCGTTATCCATTTGAAGGATATCTAAGGCTTGGCAATTGGTTTCGTCATAAGTTGTGCTAAGCCTTGCCTTTTATCAGTTTGGTTGGCTTGATTTCAATATCATATTCCAAAATGGTAGCTATCCACTTACCTCGTTTACCTTCAATGCCATCTTGAGTCAAAACACTTTTAACTACCGCATCGGGGCACATATGCTATCACATGAGAATATAATATGTAAATCCTAAATCTTTTGATTGCTTTTACCAATGCAAAAGCCTATTTTTCCATAATATTGTACTTTAGAGGTGCATCCCCCAAGGTTTTTATTTAAAAATGCTATTGGCTTTTTCACACCCTTGGTCATCTTTTTGAAGCAAAACACCAAGTACGCATGTTCAAGCAAATGAAAAAATAATAAAGCTCTATCAAATTTAGGACTGGTCGAACCCAGGTCCTTTGTTAAAGCCATTTTAATTTCCTCGAATGATCGCTGGCTTCTACGAAATTCCGCCAATGCTTCGAATCTTTCCTCAACATGTTAGTCGTGTTAATCTAAGTAACTCGCTAGACTAGAAATAAATCTTCTCAAGAAGTTGATTTTTCCTACAAATGATTGCAATTCTTTTATGTTTCGGGGCGTATTTGCAAAATTGCTGAATTCTTCGTGGATCAATCCTACTGCCATCTTTAGAAATGATATGTCCTAAAAGCTTTCCTTCTTCCAAACCAAACAATGACTTTTTAGGGTTTAAAGAAATTCCATATTTTCCGCACTTTATAAATACTTGCCTTAGGTGACCTAAATGTTCTTGATCCGTTTTAGAGAAAATCTGCCGTCAAATCATCTAAGTAACAACTGCAGGACCCTGCATCTTCAGTTAAAAGCAATGTCCATCGCCTGAAAGGTAGCTCCCCGCATTCTTGAGTCCAAATGGCATTTTGACATATTTAAACGTACCCCATGGTGTGTGGTAATGTCATATTCCCCGATCATCAGATGAACCGTAACTGTTGTATCCCCGAAAATCCATCTAGTAGTGATATCTTCGAAGATCCCAATACCTTTGCAAACGTATCCATTTTCTAGAGTGATAGTTGTCTTTTAAAGAAACTTTTATTCAAATTCTTTAAATCAACAATCCTCGATTTCTCCCGTCTTTTTTTCCTTATTGGTACTAGGTTAAAACCATTCTAAAATCTGAAGAGGAGCTATAATCCTCGCTCAAAATATTCTTTGATTTCCTTTTCAATTGAGGGTAATAAAACAGACTATCTTCTCCCAAGTTTTTGTTTAAAAGGTTTCTTGTCTGATTGTGCATAGTGTGTTGAATGATGGATGTATCATAAGATTTGAGGTCTCTAACTTCCACAGCACATCCCGAATTTCTATTGTTCAACATATTTTACCTTCGATCTTTTGGAAGAGATTTAGACAACTTAACAATTTTTGGATGTTCGTGTTCAAGTTGCATTCCTCCAGTACTTCCGCTTAACAGTTCCATTTAGGTCCGTAATGGGAATATTTCATTGAGTGTCGACGTGAGATCTTCCGTTGCAAGAATCTCACTGTTATCTTTTAAATTGATGATTTCATTTCATCTATGATCTCATCAAATTCCATTTGTTTCAAATTCTCAACATGTCTTTTTCAGTCAGAATGGATAAACATAAATCTGTATTTTCTCTGAAATTTTATTTTTGCTCTTTTTCTTTGATCAAATTTATCAAGAACAGTGTCTTCATCATATTACGCTTAAAACTCATTCTCAAGTGTCAAAAAACTATTGATTTGATGGTTATTCTGAAATACTCGCCAATCGTTATTGGCTCAGTATTGCAGGTCATGGTCTTATCTCAAATTAAAACTCATGATTAGGATCAAAAGGCAAATCTTGGCATGTTTCAGCAAACACTGCTAAACCGTGAGCATGCAAGTTTTGTTTCTCGGGGAATTTAAGTGGGTTGGGCTTTGTAGAAATGTTGAGAATCTCTACAATCGTCTTCGTATTGTTTTTTGGCCTCCATGTCCTTTGTTGCACATTCTCCCTTAACTGCTGGATAGCTATTTGTGAGTCGCCATGATTGATACCCAATGCCTCCTACCTCGACATGTTTAAGCCCCAATAAAAGAGCTTCATACTCGCTGTTGTTAGTGCATTTGAAATTTAACCCATAAGCATGACCGCATGATTGTTCTACATTGTAACCAAATTCCGCCCTCCCGTACCTAGTCCGTTTACCGAGCCATCAAACTCTAAAATGCCATAGAATTTCATGTTCGTAATCTTCATCAATCGTTTTAACGATTTTCTTCACAAGAGCTAGTTGTTTAGTTTTTTCTGTGTTTTTCTTGGTCATCTCGTGTTTCTTTGTTTTCGTACATTTCTTCAATTTTGACAAGGGTTTTGTTTATGATTTTTTCAAAGAGCTCCTATTTCAAGAGGGGAAGATCTGACTCAAAACATTGTATAAATAAAAGAATCCATGTCGAATGTGCATTAATAAACAGTAAAGCTGTGCTTCTCATGGCCACTACCAAGTACTTCATCAAAGTTTCTCTATATAATCTTTTAGGGTCGACCAAACATCGAAATAGTTGCATAAGACATGTCTAATTGAATAGATCCTCTCAAGTTTAGCACCCTCAAGACCTAGACAATAACATACCATATTTGGGTGGAATATCAAGAACTACTATGTCCATTAAAACAAGATTTACAGGTATTGGACCAAAGTGACACACACAGATCTTTAATTAAACCTAAACATTTTAATCAGACTGAATCAAATGAAAACAAATCTTTGTATGGTCTAGTAATATCTACAGATTCAATCTTTTCCATTATCGTCAGTATCAAATTGCAGATGCTCCGTGAATCAAGCATCGCATTGCGGAGTATCTTGTCATGAATATTCAAAGCCATATAAATGGAGGAGTTCCCCCTACTTTCCGGTTTGCTATTAACCTCGTGGCCAAAAAAGAAGTTTAAGACCATCAAGAATATTTATCAATCATCTAACCAAAGAATGTTAATGTTTAAAGACTTGGAAATTTGATTCCTATAGACATCATGTTTAGCCAATTTCCGATAAAGGAACAGCCTATCTTCGAGTTTGCCTATTTCAGTCTTTCTAGATTAAAGGGTTTTTCTGCTTGAGCTTTAATGCTTGGTACGCTGGATTTTCTCATGGATTGATCTTTCAATGTTTTTCTCTTTTCATGAATGAAGTTTTGCTTTGAAATATGCTTTCAGGACTAACTTCTACCGTTTCTTCAGCTCCTACTTGAGGAGATGTATTGGATCGTTGTTTGTCAATTGGTTGGTTGTCAGAGACACTTCAATTATTGGATTTGAAAAATTCAGGAGTTATCCTAGGCAAAATCTCGATTGGGGAATGTTTTGCATGTGGAAGTATTTTGTACAGGGAATGTTTTTGTTTTCCTTCTGGATACTTTAGGAGCCTTGTATTGTTGATGTTTTCCTGCACATCTATCCGTCTACTTCTCAAGTTGTACCGCTTTATGAACCTCGTAGACTGTCGTGTCATAGCCTTCTTTGAAATCAAAAGTCTCAATTCGAATGAGTGTGGAATGTTTCCCAAGGATATGATTCTCTTCGATCATTCCGAGATAGAAGATTTCCGATTCATCTTTTTGTCCTCATTGACATTGTTTATTTCTACATCTTCTCGTAGGTCCTTCCGAGGTCAAACCTTCAACAAAGTTTTCTTGGAAAGGTGGTCTAATGTTTTGATCGGTGGACATTCTTTCCAATATTTTGGTTCGCATTCCTCCTAAAGTTTGGGTTTTCTTGCAACATTCCGCACGTAGCGTAATTTTCTTTCAATGGTTTCACTCCATCACCTAATCTTTCCATACCTTAATGATTACATCCTACCTTCTTTTCAAAATGTTCTTCCTTCATAGGCATTCTTCTCTCCCTCGCCCTTTCTTCCAAGCCGTTTTTCTATCGATTTGCTTCTACACTCACCATTATGCTCCGCATTTCCTCTAGTGCTCAGGGAGCTCTTCCCCAAGAACAAGCTATTTCCGCAGTCAAACCGTCCGGGGAATTCGACTCAACACGTTATTAGGTGGGGGTCTTAGATTCAAGAGAACTCATTATGATTCATTAAATTTGTGATGCAGACCGGTACTAAGCCATTTGGTCTTCTTCTTAATTTTTCAAATTCTCGATGATCCGGAGAGGATCTTCTTTTTCTCCCATCGTTCAAAAATGCCCCACAGCTTCTAGTCAAGAATACCTGTTTCCCTCGGTGAGAGCCCTAAACCAAGTTCTAACTTCTCCAGTAAGACTTTGTACAAAAATTCTCATACGGATATCAAGATCAACTACAAAACTCAAAGTAATCATCCTTTTGGTGTGTTGTTGAGTCGTGTAGGTACCGATCCGTCAAAAGGTGTGATCTTATTTCGTAGTCCGGGTAAAGTCGAGGGTTGGTCGGTAATATTAAAAGGGGTATCGATTGGCCATTGGAAGATAAAGTGGAGAACAAGTAGTAACGGTCTAGTAGGTGGAGATGGAGGTCGACAGGTGTTTGAAAAGTGGCCGAGTTCGTGAGATGCTTCATTTATTACAAAAATGTTTGAGCTTTTCTGAAGGCTTGCTCGTATTGAATGGAGTTAAGGAAATTCTCTGCCAAGATGATGCGAAACAAATCTATATTGCAATTCTTCAATGAACCAAGGGATCCTGAATCAACCTAGATAATCTGCCTCTTAAAAATTTACAAACAAAGATGTTTCAAATCTCGCATCAAAAGTGAATGCCATCAATATAAATAATTTTCACAGACAAGATGCGTACTCCAGAGAGGGTCTAGAACTACCCGTACTTTCCCCGATTCTCTTTCAGAACTTTCTTTTTGACTTCCTTGTCTTCTAAGAATCCTAGGGATCGCATTTGATTTCAAAAATTGGTGGTGGATTTGGGTCGTGTTTGACCGTATGTCGAATCCTTTCTCCGAAGCGCTTTTCTTAGAATATGTGTTTTTCAGAATTTTGGGTTTTACTTCTGAAAAATAAATACAACTTCTACAATTCTTTAAGAAATACGATATGTGATTAAGATTTCCTCAAAGACTGTTGAACTAGAGAATCTCGATTGAAAAAATTTGAAACTAAGGTTTCAACTTATAAGCTAAATCGCAGATACAAGATCGAAACAAATATTTATTTACTTTTGCAATTGCATAGAAAAAGCAATTTCAAAGGCTTCCTGGCTGATTTTCGTACTCCGTCCGTAGGATTGCAAATCAAACAATAGTATCAATAAAATGATTCAAACATTCCCCAAAGATGGTCGCCACTATGTTATCACTCGTGTTTTCCTAGAAGTTGTGTAAGAGGAAAGTATACTCCGAGTGTAACCACAAAACCAATCTTTTAGATGCGTAATCTAGCTTATTCCGCATCCAAGAGAGGGCTTCCTCTTTTATGATTTATCTTTGTTTTTGAATGATTTTAGGCTAGTTATAGATGCAAAGTTTGTTTTGGGAAAATGGTGGAATCCACAAACTAAGGGCAAGGTTGAGGGCTTTCACCATTGGGCTTATGGAGTCTAAGGATGGCTTTACCGGATTTCTTTTCTCGAACACAAGATGGTATTACAGCAAGATAGCTAACATTTATATAAACAATCCCAAAATTTAGTGATGGATAGTCTTGAAGGGATGAAAGGCAACTAAGAATCTTCTACCATATTCAAGAGGAAGAAGAGAAATGATTACACAAGCAAAGAGCAATGAAGGATTCTTTGCTACAAGAATCAACAATATCGAATCAAAGAAACATGAGCAATTAAGAATTCATGCTTAATAACTAATCCAGAAGAAAACATCGAGAATAATCACATTTGAAAACAGTAGTGCTTAATTAAGCAACTGCTTTCAACTTTTTGTAAACTATTCAAACGGATATGATGATAGCATAAACTAATATAAAATTTAAACACAAGGGTTGGAAAACTTATTGAACCGAAGTCCAACACATGAATCCCTGCAACAAGTCCAAGCACATGCTTCAAAAACGTCATCCAAGAAGCCACAAGTAAATTTGTCCAAAAGCTTTTTATTCCGAAACTCTCAATGTTACAAAGCAGAGTAATAGAATCCACCCCAAATGCTTCCAAGAGTGGAGTATTTATACAAATTCTAAACTAAAATATCTTCAAACAAATATCAAAATTGGTTCACAAATCTCTCCAACTATTTACATAAATAGAACTAAAGTAAAGGAAACTCAAAACTATTTGGCACTATTTTTGATGGATAGGTGATGACAAAGAGGAGAATTCGAATTTGGATCCAAATCTTAGTTGATGATGAGGCATCCAAGTCACTAACTGCCCTTTCTTTGTGCAATTCCGCTTCCAACAATTCTGCAAACTTAGGGTCCAATGATATCTTCGTATTTCTCAATCCGTAATAGATATGTAAAAAGTGAAAGAGGTTAACAGATTATGAATATGTTGGTGAGATAAACCTCTTTCAGTTTCCCAAAATTCCTCTCCGGGCCTGTGCATAATATTCTCTCGTAAAAAATATGTGTAAAATGTAGTTTATGAAATCGAAAAATGGCCCGTAAAGATGCGCATGTATCTCTCTCATTATAAAACCACCGTGAAAAAACTGAGATAGGTTTGTGTAGATACCAGGAAATGCAACCTCCTTCAGTTTTGTGAAATGTATTTCTAATTTTCCACAATATTCTCTGAAAAATGATGACTTGACTGTAATTTTCTGCAAAAAGTGCTTTTCAACATTGTTTAATATTTCCAAAACCATAATAGCTGTTAGAAAAGTGAGAGAGGTTTTTGTAGATGGTACTCTTAAGAACATAAACTCCTTCAGTTTTGTAAAATTCATCTTTGATTGATCACAATAGTTTCTGCAGCCTATGACTAGCAATTTCGCAAAATGTTCTTCGTTGTATTTTTCATCTTTTCACTTTTTGTTCCTTGACTGCTTTACTTTCACTTTAGATAAACTTCAATGTTGGTGAAAGTATTTTCATCTCTTTTTACCATTTTACCGCTCGTAATTACTTTTATCAAGCTTTTACCTTTGACCGCTCCGTAACTTCATTTTTACTTCTCTACTCGACTTTTACCTCGATACACTTTAACCACCGATACTCTTTAATTGTTCTTTATCGTGTTAGACCGAGCAAAGAATCGTGGAAAAGGACATTCTCGTTAGGGGACACGTCTTTTTGAGTTGGATCATAGTTAGAATGGCAATAGTGGACAATTTCCGGGAAAATAATGATCGAGGGATGAGATACTGGGAGATTGATTCCTCACAACCCTATAAGATTCGCCTCTTTGAGTATTCGTCATAGCCGACAATAGCTCATCAGTGGGACTTTCATCAAAACGCAGGTCTTTAATTTGGAAATCTTCATCTATCAAAGGTAAATAGTCCAATTCACGGTGAGGAGCATTCAACTGAGTGATATTAAGAGTCAGCCGGGACCGCCTTGGTTCTCAGATTCAAAATGGAGGTTTTCGTTTTTTTCAAGGCATCGACGGATATCCTACAAAGGAGGAAATTGGAACAATGTGCGGTGTTTTTGGGGCAATTTCGCTGTGTTTAAAATCTTCGTGGAGACCGCAATGATTTTTAACCACTTTCTAATCGGAAAACAAAGGAAATCGAGTTTTTCAAAATGTGGCGTAAAGGATAAATAATACCTGCTTTAGACTAAACCGGTTCTTGGACAGTAATGAGCAATGGCGGTGGACGTTTCGAACACGCGCAATGAATTTCGGAGTAAATTGGTGTATTTGCAGTGAAATTTGAAAATTACAATGAGCAACGTTCTTCTCGAATAATGAAAAATGACTAAAAACACCTAAAAAATGGCTTATTTGCAAGTTAAAAGGGTTTTTGTCTTTTTCGAGGTGATGACGTCATTTGACGACGGCAGACGTAGGAAGTGGGGCCGTGCGTATGCGGTAAGTGGTAAGCTATGAGCCCGCACCGCTTATGGACGAAAGCAAAGGACGCGGGGGAGCGATTCCATAGTTTTAACGCCACGTGGAATGTCGATTTTTCAAAACCGCCCATCCCCCGCCGGTTAACATGCCGGCAAGGGATGGGCAACAGGATTGATGATCACCGTTGATCAACGAACGGATGATCCAACGTTTGTGTGATGGGGACTTGTGCGATTTCAAAGGTGGGCCCGTCAAGGTTTAAAAAGGTTTTAATGTGAAATCTAATCACCCTGTGGACACGTTAATAGGGCGGGAATGGTTACAATTAGTCCAAATGATTAATTAACCCTGCAAATATGAAATGGATCATGCGAGCTTGGCCGGAATGCCACGTGGAATGGCCGATTTGCAGACACAGATTTCTCGCAAAGTTTATTGATATGTTTTGGTATTAAACATACTTGTCGTATGTTCTAAAGTTTTTTGTATATATTTTTATTATATTTATTGTGAATGAATTAATATAATTAATTCATCATATGAATTTATATAAGGCTATAGTTTGAACAAAGGGCTTATAAAGGTATGCTTATTTTAAATGCGGGAATACATACTTTGGTAAAACATTATAATAAAGGGTTTTGGGGATATTTATTAGAAAAGGAGTTATATACTTAGGAAAAGGGATTTTACTAGGGATTTAATATAGTAAAATCAAATGTTAATATGAAAGGACAAGGAAAACTGTAAAACATCTTTGTACATCTAAGAAAGTGATAACTTATGAAGTAAATTGCACATTTTATCTTCAACACTTAAACTTAGAATAACAAGTTGTTTTGAGAATCTATGGAATGTTGCATCAGCTTCCAAGTAAAATAGGATTTTACTTAGGAAAAAAGTTAAAAATGGAAGATAATCAATGATGGATTATTTTTAAGTGCTTAGGCCCTTTTGATCATTAGGCCGAGGGTCCGGTCCCTCCCGAAGTCAAGGAAATGCCTTGAGCCCCTTGATCTCCAATTACCTTAGTACTTTTTTGGGGGAACAGAAACTCTTGGAGGGGGAAAATGATGAGGGAGGTTAATGAATTTGACTTTGCTTGTCATGGATTTTCCAAAGCAGTATTTCGTTTTAGTACTTGTGATGGAAAGTAAAGGATCAACCAACATATAGCAAGACCATTCATCGTATAACACTTTGTAGCACCATCTACCTACCCTATCTGATTAACACTACCATTTTGTCTTCTTTATTAGGGTGCATTTAGACTTGCAAACCTTTTCAATCTTTTCTTTTTATATGACAGACCCATTCAGTTTCACTTTCTTGATATATCCAAGGCCCGATTAAACTCTGAGCACCTTTTATTCACTCTACCTAGCTACTTATCTCGGCCAAGATTAAACCGTTCGTCAGATATTTATTCTCTAATCTAAAACACAAATTGAACATGACTAAGCCAAGTTTAAAATGGGGCTTGACTTATTCATGAATTGTGGCAAAGGTTTGACAAGTCATGACACAATTGATTTATTACAACAGAGTAAAAGTAGTGGCATTTGATTTGCCACTTTCTCCTTGGTCTATTATTGGGGGTTCATTTCTTCCCTGACCATTTTATTCTTTTACCCTTTTGATCTTTCTTTTAGGTATACCCTCTTTTACATTTTAAATTTTTTTGATTTTTTGGTTTTTCAAGAATATGGAACACCTTTGCTCAAGTAAGAAGGTTTGAACATATTCCACATTTCCATCAAGACAATCATGAAAGATGAAACCTATTGATATAGGAGGCTAACATGATCAACATACCACTTAGAAGCTTCACCTGTGCATACGTTGGAATAACCAAAGACGGACAGAGTCATCGATAATGGAGTTATATGAACACCACATGTGGAAAGATCTAACATGATTTGTAAGATTCATCCACCAAGGCCTTCAAACTTTGGATGTCGAAGGAGCTCGTCAAAGATAGCTTATCAACTAGTGTCATGGTGTATAGGGTCGTTTATCACCGGTGTCGAAGTCGTGGAGGTTGAGGCCTGCCATGAATAGGAGCAAGAATGTAGCGGGTAGTGTCTCTGCTATGCAAGACTACTAATGGTATTCCTCAAAGATGAGGGTCGGGGTTACCACTCAGTATTAGGTCCTACACCAAACATGGTGAACGGATGGGTGGAGAAGAAATGAAGGTATCAGAGAAGGAGAACCCAAGGCCAGAAGAAGAAAGGAGGCAGACTCAATGGAGGACTAACTCGAATCTTATGTGGAGGAGTAAGTCTCCCTACTAGAAACCGAGGATGAAGGCCAAGAAGTATTTGATATGAATGTCTTGGTGTCGCAACGATGACGAAACAAACACAAGACAAAGGAAAAAGAGGCCGACAAGGGCAAGAGAGGGGTGCAAGATCAACCGATTACAATGTCGAAACAAGGGGAGAGAGGATCAATTGACTTAAATGTTTTAGAGTCTTTTCACAAGCAGCAACCAAGCCCTTTTTTCTCTTAGGGGTGTGTGTGTGAAGTGTGTAAATTTTAATTTTTAAACCCGTACGTTTGTAGAGAAAAAGGAAAAAATTGTGTCATGATAGCCGCAAATAACTCCGCAAATGACAAGATATAAGCTCGCAAAATAGGAACTAAACAAAACTTCAATAACACAAAGAATCTAAACCCAAGAGGCCTCTCAACAACTAGTCTATAGGTGAGTGAAACTAATAAAAACACACTAAAATAGCTAACATATCTAAGGTCAAGGGACAGGGATCTAAAGGACAAATAAAATCATGTAGAAAGTGGAAAGTACAACAATACCGCATCGTAGAAAAATTGTTGTAAAAAGAGGTGGCGAAAGGATATCTCTAGGAGGGAAGCTGAGTGAACTTAAAGGAAAAACCCAAAAAATATAAATGAGGAGATTTGATGGATAAAAGCCGATTCAAGGTGAGGTATCGCATCTGAAAAAAATGTATTTCAAGACTAAATTTCAAAAAACTTGTAACAACAAAAACTCTTCCACAAAAAGTGGAGGGTACCGAAGCCCTAGGGGGCTGGGGTTCCCACTTAGCTGAGAAAACAAAACAAGAAGGTGTCAAAAATGGGGGAGACAAGAGGTCGAAAACCTCAACAAAGGCTTAGATAAACCTAGAAAACTTCGTAAAATTCCCACAAAAAGTCTAGGTCGCAGCTTTTTTACCCGTTTTCAAAGAGAGGTCTCACTTTGGTCAGAATAAAATTTTATTTCGCTTCAGGTCACAAGCCTGGGCTGAAAAGTGTGGACTCGCACTTCGGCACTCTAGGTATGGTGATTTCGCAAAAAATTGTCATCCTTGCACCAAGCATCGACATCTATCACTCCGGCGTAACAGGTCCGAAAACACGCTAGTTAGAATTTTTATCGTTTGAGGTTTTTATAGGTTAAAAAACAACATCAAGAAAAGAAAACAAGGGTTTGAAGAGAAATCCTAGGTTTGATGTAGCCGGATATGAAAGGATTAGAAAACGACAAACTTGCCGTAATCATTAACCAATGTGGAGTCGCCATTGTTGGTATGAATCTTAATTCCAAGTGTATGAAAAAATATCACTTTAGTCGTGTACAACAATAGCCCTAATAGCAAATATGGTTGTCAATATATCTGTCACAGTTAGCCGATCAAGAAAATGTCAAATAAAAATCTAGATCTATGCATTAGAAGACATTAAATAGTAGAAAAACAAGATTTACTCCATGTATCCAATAGACAAGACAAGAATATGTTGAATGAATTTTGTATTACGGCACCGGGGAGGGAAAAAACGGGAGGGTGTTCCTAGTTCTCCTTAATGGGATGTGTTCTTGTAAGTCCTCGCACTTTAGATCTAAAATTCCTCTCTCTTGATGGTGTAGAAAACCCGCATAAAAAAATGATAGCAAAATATGACTATGATGGTGGATCAATAGTCGTACCAAAAGTATAGATCGAGAGTGACTTTTAGAGAATAAAAAGGTGATAAATGAATGCGACAACTTTATTTATAACAAAAATATTGAGTTAGTCTAGATATTGGTGCATAGTTAAAATATTATTAACCAAATCAAGATGCAACTTTTCTAATATTTTATTATATTTGTTGGAGGGAAAAGGAAATTTGACTTTGGGTTAAATCCCTTTATTTATAAATAATAAAAAAATAAATGATTTATTTATCATTTTAAGGATGTGGTTGAGAAATAATAAATAAATAAATGATTTATTTATCATTTTAAGGATATGGTTGACTAATAATCAAATAAATAATGATTTATTTAATTATTTAAGGGAGATTTAGTCATATTTAACAAAGAATATGATTTAAATAAGGTTTAAATAATTATTCTTAGAAAATAAAAAGGTAAATAATGATTTATTTAATTAATTTCCTTGTTTTGGGTTAAATATAACTAGGAATATTAATTAAACTGTTTTTTAACTAATTATTCCTTGAGGAAAATCAAACAAATATAGATTTATTTAATGTTTCCTCATGGGGTTTCCTGTTTAGACCGTAAAAAACTTAATAAAGTTGGTTTTACTAATTTCATAGTGAATGCAATTTTACTTAGGGTAAAATTGGTCTTACATGGTGTACTTGGGTCCATCTAATAACAATGGGTTATATGACCAAAAAATGGTGTAACACCCTCCTTAGCATACCTGGAACTCGCTGGCACTCCCTATCATACACTCTTATTCATTCATTTCCATGCATTTTTACATAGTGCTCCCTTGTGTTTCCCTAGAACTCACTAACACTCAACACACATTATCACTTGGCACATCTTGGTATGATTCCCTAGCACTCTAGCATGCCTTGGAAATATCTAGCATATATTGTGAGTCCCTCCTTAGCATACTTGGAACTCCATAGCATGCCCTATAAATCGATCGGCACATATTGGCTCTTGAACTTAATACTTGAAAATTATTGGTCATGTGTTTGGATTCCTGGAATTCCTCGCATGGTTTAAGATAATATTTATTTGAGATTAGTTATTCACAATTAACAAGAGAAGTAATAGCGAATGATTTTTCACTTAATACACACTAAAAGTTGGTTCCTTGGCATGTATTGGTAGTAGTGTTGCCATGCATAGTGTTCCCCTCGAAAAGGTAAGGTCTTGAATTATTAACCCTCAGTATGTGTTCATTTATTTTCATTTTTAACTTAGTAAGCAATTTCTTGTCACCTAACACTCTGACACATTCTCATACCCTAACACTGGCACATCTCATCATGCCTTAAGACATCGCATGTCTTGGGCATGCCTATCATGCCTTGGCACTAAGTGACACATATTAGCACACACTGCCACTCTGGCTGAAATTCTATAGCATTTGTAGGTCTTTCACTCCCTTTCCACACTTGACACTGGGCCGACACCCCTAACGCACCCTCTTATTCAATAATTTCCATTCTTTTTCACTCGATGATTTATGTTTGATGGGGTGCATGTCTAGAAAGATTTACTTTAAGAGAATAAAAATGATCGCACCATTACGAACATATGACCTTGTGATATTCTACTTGAATGACATTAGGAAACTACACAATAGGTTTTAGGAATGCCATTTTCATGGATTTTTGTTATGGTGTGAGAATGGTAAGAAGTGAGGCAACATATGGTGTGTGAATACTTAGAATACTCCTCACTCCCTCTTGGCATGACAACTATCACTTATTTCCACTCCCCTAATACACCTCATATTCATTCACTTCCATGTATTTTGCCCAAGGTTCTCGTGTTGTAAAAGTACTCCCTAACACTCCTCAACATGCATTGGCACTCCCTACTTAGCACTTTTAGACATGCCCCGCCACTTGATAGCATGCATAACACTCCGTGACACACATTGGCACTTGGCACATGTTGGCGCTTGGAAATTATTAGCTTGTTTGACATGCATTCATGAGATGACTTGGTATGTTTTGGCATGGTTTAATATTAAAGTTATTTGAGATCAATTATTGGAAAGTAGATGAGAAGAAATAGAGGAATATTTGGCATGTAGAATGCACTAACACTTGGCACTTATTCACAATTTCAGTGTTGGTGTGCCTATATGTCCCCCACACAAAAGATAAAATTATTACTTATTAACCCTCTATGTGTTCACATCTTTGTAGTTCAATCCCCGTTTCTCCATTTCCCAAGGACTAATTGGCACTCATGCCCTCACATCTGGCCTTACTTGGGAACTCATATTCCCTTGAACACCTTGGCACTCCCTAGTTGTCACACCCCTGGCGTATAGCCTTACTTTTTTGCAACTTGGGAACCCAACCAAGTCATTAACAAAACAATGTTATGCCCAACCCATAGTTTCCCTTTATCCAAAATTACTTTGTCCACACCTTATCACAACCATAGACTTCCCTCTTACAATTTTTATTCTAACTTCTCCAAAACACTTCATCCTCGGGACACCTAGAATTCACTAACACCTCGGGCACACACTCATTCGTTCATTACAAATAATTTTGACCTAATTCTCCATTATGCCCCTATAACTCCCTAACACACCTAAAAATTCATTAACATTGTCTAGCATGTGTTAGCACACCTTTTCATTACTTGGCATGCCTTGGCACACCTTAGCTATCATGCCCTCACAACTACCCTTACCTTTTTTTAGACTTGGGAATCCAACCAAGTCCTTCCCCGACTATAATAGCCTTACCAGTTACAATGGCCAACTATACTATGCCTTGTTCACATAAGAACTTCCCGTGGAACCCCCGACACTCCTTGGCAAACATTGGCACACTTTGACACCTAACACATCTTGGTATGTCACGTTAACACTCTAGCATTCCTTTGAACTACCTAGCATACCTTTTCACTCCCTCCTTAGCACACCCATAACTCACCGACACTTCTTGTCACACGCTCTATTCATTTCCATGCATTTTAAACTAGTGCTCCCTTGACTTTCCTTGGCACTCCATAACACTCCCTAAAATGCATTGTCACACCTTATAACCTAGCACATATTGGCATGTTTCCCCGACTCTAGCATACTCCGTCACTCCTCCTTGGCATGCCTAGAACTCACTAACACTTCGTCACAAAGTATTATTTGTTCATTTTCATGCACTAATTTTACCTAGTGCTCCTTTCGTTTCCTCAAACTCCCTAACACTTCCTAGCACATGTTGGCACACCTTAGCACTCCAACACATCTTGGTCGCATGCCCCTAGCACTCTAGAATGACTTAGCACTACCTAGCACATTGCCACTCTCTCCTTATCACACTTGAACTCAACACACCATGTCACACAACGTCGGAACAAAGGGAGAGTCATACTAGTCACATAGATCACATTTTGTAGGGGAATTCATATGTGATTCTCTATACGACTAGGGGAGGCCGTATCAGTCTCCGTGCTCAGTGTTGGTTGCACCGACTCTCGCTTCTCTAACGTTGTGACTCAACAACTCGGTTTCGTAACTTGCAAAAGGTCACACCTCCCGCCTGTTACTTGAGGCCGGTGAACCAATGACTAATTCGTAGTCTTCACTATGAATTCAATGCCATTGATGTGAGTCTCTGGACTGGATTCAACTATAATGCGTGGGAGCATCCTGCATCAAATTCACTTAGCCAATTTAGCATTCCTAAAATAGCGATTGGATTACCTCCCTTTGTACTATCCTTGAAATGGGTTAATGACGATGTTGGAACTGGTGATCCACTTAGGCAAGTAGAATTTTCCAAATATGTGATAGGTCATCGAGGACCACCTTTATAGATAGACTCAATTCCTCAAGGCATTGAAATGAAGATGAAATACTCTCTTTACATAAATGTGGTATTCGATGAGCGCACATATGGAAAGTACCCGATAATGTAGCCAATAGAGTTGCAAACAAACCTGTAAATTGGAGTATATCCCCCCCCCATCACAGGACACAAGGCATCATGGGAAATGCTATAGTAGAATGTGCCTCATCCGAAAGATGATTTTGATACACAAATATAACTACTATTTGTGTTTCCAACCCACTTCGACCACTACAACAATGTTTACATTAATATTAAAGATTTTGATTTGTATTTAGACCCGAAAGCCGGTGTGTGACCTTAAAGTCATTTCCTTAGCTTGAATTCCCCAATGCATTTGTCACATCCACAACCGAATATGTTGTATGGGTCGCACCATTCGCACCCCGTCACTAGCTTACTCCAAATATTATTCCGTGACTTGAAATTGGTGGGAATGCAACCTCCGGAAGTCGTAGAGTCACAACATGGATTTGTCGCACTTCTAAGCTTGTCCCTAGATATTTCCGGGGACAACTTTGACCTATGTGGTCGATCAAAGTGGATACGGTAATGGGTCACACTTCTCAAGGGTAGCATGGGTCACATGAAGCTCTTGCTAACATTGCTACAAGATTGCTCAAAGATATTTTCTCACAGTTGAAAACTTAAGTGTTCGTAATTTCTAGTATATGAATAGATGAATTGACTGTACCGTGAGGAATGGCTGACATACCAATCTTGGTCTTGAAACACATAATTCTCTTGACCTACTAATTTCATCCTGATTTAGTTTGCAATTAGAAACCTAGAACTAATCCACCAAAAATATGAATTTTTAAGAGCCTCTACAACTTTCATAAGACTTGTAGGAAACAGGTTACATCTCAAACCATTAGCGTTAATACCATGTTGGAGAATCAAGGGATTTTGTATATTAGAAAACTCGTATTCTAAAATAGTGGTGGTGTCTAATTTCATTGTCACACACTTAAGAACAACCAAACATAGTTCAACATACTAAGAAGTGTGTTGTCCAAGGGATCCCGACCTAGGTTCGCAGGTGAAGGTTTTCCAAAACCCTTATACTACTGGCCCTTAAAGGTGACTCGCTTGCGCAGGCCAAAGTCTCACCCACATAGTAAGGGAGGGTGATAGAACGGTGTTTCCACACCCCGGGGAGAGGGTGGGTAAGTCAAAGAAGAGTTGCGTTCGACTTCATAAATATCAAATCGCATACCAAAAACCTGCATCTATCATTCCCTTCACATCCATGCGCAATACCATATATTGTCACAATAAATAACAAATACAAGACAATAGATCAACTATTGCAACTATTCTTGCCTAAATTTCAATAAACAGATTTAGATCAACGATGTCAATGCAACATAAGTACGTAAAAAAATTACTACCGAGCTCAATATAGTCTTATGCATAATATACCGTATCCGTATCGCAAGATAGACAAGTAACACAAGTATTTTCACAACTTAAATCAATGACACAGAGCACACATCATCAGATTCAAACTAAATAGATTTAGATATTCAAATGTACCTTTCGCATTCATTAATCCTTTAGATCCTTTTACAATACCTAAAACCCAACCCTTCGCGCACAGTAGCAGTGGTCAAGTAATAATGTGAGTCCCTTTCCCCAAAACCAAAAAACAAACATCTACTATTTCTCAATTTGCACCAATCTTAGTTCAATATCTACCTTACAAACTCGTGAAGGTTCAATTACTTATACTACTTTAGCCTACACATCAAATGGTCCACAACCGTGGCTCGTAGACTTTCGGTCTACCCTCGAACCACTTACAATGCATTAGGGGTCGGACCCACCCCAAAAATCCTGTGTTACACTAAATATAACAAAAAAGTACAAAAATGGACCAAATTTTCAACTTTTGTAGGAGACCTATTCCGGGGCCGCCCAACACAATCTTGTGACTCGTCCCGAGTCACCGTGGTAGTGGGACTTCCACCTACGCCCGTATGGCTACTCCAACCATGTATTCATTTGATCCTATATGGTTTGATCCAACTACCATTGATGTAGCCAGAGCATATCTCTGCAAGGTAGCAAGCCCAACCACTCCGCCATCCATGATCTCCTTAACCTAGACCAAGCCAATGTTGCCAAAACTTCCTATGTTTTGCAAACTCGGCTATCACACAAGAGGAAAAATTTCCTTCGTGAAGGTCTTCTAGCAAATGTGTCAACTGCGTTTGATTTCCACAGCCTTTCTCAACTTCTGCCGATGGAAATTCTCACAAATGCATTTTCCTCCAAAGCCATAAGTTGCGCTAATCGCTCCTCCATGATGTCCGGGTTCTATGCATGTTTGTAAATGACAGATACGTACTGGTAGAACAACATACTCCATTGTCATAATGGATTATTTTACCATAAACCATCCTCGAACTAGGGGTTTTCCTATCAACTTCTCGCAAAAGCTGTTCGATAAGCTCCGCAGGTCCGACGGATGCGTATGTCCCAATCGTTGCGATCAACATTGCATACCTTGGTCGTTGTCGTTCCAATATTTTATTAAAATACTCAACTTACCGCCCACTGGCTTGGGGGTGATATGGTGTGCCTTTGCATGATGGATACAGACCTCACCAAAGCTCGTATTGTTTCATTAACAAGTATTATCCGTCATCATGAGAATCTTCTTTGTCGTGGCTAGGATGTGTTCAAAGATGAAATACACAAGGGTATTTGCAAGACAACTTCATCGCTTTACGCTTCGCCCACCTCGGTTACATAATCGTTGACTATAGTAATATAGCACACGCCCGCCTTCTTTCCTCAAAGGATGGGTTCAATGAAATCGATAGCCCACTTTTATCAAAATGTCGGTAGTGCCATTTGTGGGATTTAAGGGGAATTTGCCATCTATGGGATGGCCTCCTGCTCGTTGTCAAGTGCATCGTATATTTTTACAACAGTCATGGGCACGCATGCAGGTTGGCCACCATAACTCAACCCCAACATCTCTCGCGCCATTGATTTCCGTGTAGTAACTTTCGCTACTCGTTGTGAGCGTTCGTCATAAGATAGCATGCCTTCTATGTTCCAACACATACTCGCAATACTATCCCGCCCCCATCTTATAATTGACTCACGATGATGCAGGGTCCGCTACCCGAGTGACTAACTTTTTTTTTTTTCCGTACGCAGTACTGAGGTGCCATCCCTAGAGTCAAGAACCGAATGATACCGCGGAAGTGTGCATCTACTACCTTTATAGAAAATACCTACTCATCGTAAAATCTAGCTTCGATGTCAGCTTGGATCCTCACCACTTTCATCTGCATGTGGTCCGGTCCAACATTCAATCCCTTCTATCTTAACTATGATTTCAACGATACTCCCCGAAATGCCAGTATTATCGGTAACACCTCCCCCCCCCAACACAAAGCTATCGACTAGGTACTTTGGGAATTCTAATGGTTCGTTAGAACACTTTTGAAGTGTCCTTCTAACAATTAATTCCAACATTTTTGCAATGCGTAAACCATGGCCAATCCGTTCCGCTTCTCCGTGGTGGAGACGGTGCTCGCTCCGCAGAGCTTCACTTGCAAAGGCAACCGGATGGTCAATATCTCCTTCGCTCGCTGCATAAGGACATCCCCAAGAGAAATTCCCAACACATTGATGTGAATATAAAATACCTTCTCCAAATCCAAAAATATGAGAATAGGTGCCGAGACCATTCTTCTCTTTAGTAGCTCTGCTGTCTTTTGACATTCGTCATTCCAAAATGAAATCTAAACATCCTTCTTGAGAAATTTTTCCCATAGGGGCAAGAATCGCTGCATAGCCTTGAATGAATTTCCCAGTAGCCTATGTGTCCAAGGATCGAGCGCAAGTTTTTCTCCATGGTTGGTAATTGAAAATTTATGATAACTATGATTTTTTTGGCATTATCTACTATTAGTCCTTGTCGACAAACTATGTGGTCGAGAAAGATTCTAAATGGTATGCGTAAGATACACTTCTTGATATTTAGGGAAATATGGTGCTTGGTAGGCATCCAACATCATGCGTGTGTTTGAGATGTGTGCCTTGATTCGTGCCGAAGACAATCCAATCATCGAAACATACCTCGAGGAACTTGTTAAGAATTTTCGAATACCTAAGCATACGACCCGTGAGAAGATAGTAGAATTTTTTAGTCCAAACAAGATGGTGGTATATCGAAATATCCCTACTAAGTGGCGAACGTGTTTTGTCATGGTCCTCGTGTGCGATTTTTTATCTAATAGCATCTTGAGAACTCATCCGTGGAAAGAGTGGCGTTTGCGGTCCTCCCACACCGTCTAATATTTCATCTAGTAGTGTTGGGAATAGATCATGAATGTAGACATCGTTGAACTTGCATAGGTCCACACAGATCCTCTAATCTCTCCTTGAAGTTTTTTTTCTCCGAACCACCATTTTACCTAATTCACCGATCATTCAATGTGTTCAATGATACCTACATCAAGCATTTTATCGAGCTCATCCTTGACCTTCGCTATAATTTGGGTTCAAACCTATATATGCCCGTGTTTTATGGGCCATGCATCGGTTTGAGAGTGATATGCATGACCCTAAGTCCCCCATGATCCCATTTAGCTCGTGAAACTTTGTAGGGAACAAGTCCCCATATTCTCCAGGGTGAATTGCCACTTTACGTACTATATTCTCATCCAAGCAGTCTCCTCAATCTAGCCAACTTAGGTGCTCTCTTTCATCCCAATGTTTACTCGCGTAGCTTGAGAGGCTTAGTGACATCCACCTCCTTTAATGGGAGTTCCTTCAACTATGTTGATATTTTTTTTATATTGTTCTGGCTAAACCTGCGGATAATTCCAACAATAGGATTTTATTCAAATCCCCAAGTGCCACCAAACTCGAAGAGGAGACATTATATCCTATTTTGTTGTAAATAGGATGCAATTGAATTTATTATTTAGTTTTTCTCTACATCTATAAATTTTAAGCCCATAGAGGCAAAATATATGAGGGATGAGAGGAAGAGGAAGTATGTGAGAAACTGTTGTTGTAACTGCTGTTTAAGAATAAGAAAGTCGATACATCTGTTTGGTGGATGCAGCCCGATTGGCTGGGTGAAGCACGTTAAATTGCCTCTATTTTATGTTGTGTGTGTGTGTGATTTATTTAGTTTTTTTGTGCATACTCTAACAATTGGTATCGAAGAAAGTTGGAGATGTCGCCTAAGATAAGAGCCGCTCGATAGTGATCTTATTAATTCGTAGCATCAATTCATTTGGCAACACAAATTATTTTTCTACATAGGGTTGAATGGGTGGTGCCGAGGTCATGCGGGGAGGAGTGTTGGAGAGCTTCGTGAAGACTTCCACAGAAGTCATTTTTTTCTCTATGTGGATTGTGGTTGTATGAGTGTAGAGCAGAACCACGTGCTCCGTATCGTCCTGGTTTGGATCTACAGAATCTCAATAAAAAGAAAACAAGAGGGGATGCCCATGACAGATCCCCACACCTAGAACAAAAACTATCATGAGATGAGCCAAGAACGTCCGTATACTTAGAAGACATTGCCACCGCCATCAAGATTCGATTGGATGATGTGCATTGGTATAATTATTTCAGATCGGTATAAACTATTTATCATCACTAAGAGCTGCATATTTCTAACATTTGAGAATGCTAGTATAGAAATGGATGCCATTGTTTTTCCTGTTTTCTAATCGAATTAAGTTAATTTGATTAAGAATCCATAGAGAAGAAGTTAAATTTTAAAATGTCAAAAACTCAAAGTGTTCGATTTGAGATTGAGAATTTTAATGGGAGGAATAACTTCAAAATTTGGAAAGTTAAGATGCACGATTTACTCGTATAAAGTGTGGCGAAGGTACTTGGGAAAAATCCGAAACAAAGGCTCTTGCCATGACAAGATGAAGAATGGAGTGACATCAAGGATACAAAGCACCGAGCAACATACGATTGTGTTCGCGTATGATGTTTTATTTAACATCGTGTCGTAGAAACAACCGCCGGACTATGGACAAAGCTAGAAAAAACTTTTACATGAATAAATCCTTAACCAACAAAGGATTTTTCCGAAAATACAAATTGTACAACTTGTGCATGAAGGAAGGCACAACAATAATCGATCATTTGAATACTTTTAATACTCTCTTCGGGTGGGCAACAGATAGCATAGAAGTAAAATTTTATTCTAAGATAAAGTTGTAACTTTATTATGCTCTTTGCCCTAGGCCGTGGGATCATTTTGTTACTTCTATAAGTCTCGCCTTCATCGAAACCCTTGAATTTGATGATGTTGTTGGAGCTTTTCTATCTCAAGAAAACCAAAAAAGGTCAAATTTAGAAACCTCTCACATTAGAAGGAATGATGGTTAGAGGTCAATCTAAAGAAAAATGCTTCATTTAGAAAACAACTCTCGATCAAAAATCGAAAGGAAGAAGAGTAAGCTAAAATGCCGATTTTGCGGCAAATCGAGACATTTGAAGGTTACTATTGAAGAGACAACATTGAGTGAGACTCTTCAACATAAAACAGTAGCTAAACATGACAGAGCACAGTTTGCATCCGGGTTTAGGTATAAGTGATGAAGTTTTATTAGTTAATTTTTCAAATCATGACTAACATTGGCTATTAGATTCTCGGTGCATCCAATCACATGTGCCTTCATAAAGCAGGTTTAAATATTATAAATCTATCAATCAATGATGGAGTCGTTACATAAATTATTTCTCATGTAATGTTGTGGGAATTGGGAGCATCCATATTAAAATTTTTGATGGGACAATCAAAATCTTAAATCGATGTAAGACATGCGTGAACCCTAATTTTTTTTATTTCTCCAGCGTTGTTAGGAAAAAATGGATATAAAACTTTATTCAAGGTGGATTAATGAAAACTACATAAAGGAATCTTATTAGTAATGAAAGCAAATAAGGTTGGAAATCTTTTTTAGTTAGAAGGAAGAATGAGTCGTATCATGTTTGAATCGTATCTAAAACTATAGTGACCTTACGCTTCCGACCGTGGCATCAACGTTACCGTCATATGAGTGAAAGAGATTAAAAATTTTATCCGATCGTATGTCACTTCATAGTTTAAAGTCTTTTAAGTTAGATTTCGAAAACATTGTATTTATGGGAAACAAAGCAAGAAAATTTCGAAATGTGAAAACATACTAGTAAAGGAATGCTGATTATATCCACTCGATGTTTGGGGTCCATTCCCCTACAACCTCATATGGAGGATCATCATATTTTGTATCTTTTATAGATGATTTATCTAGGAAAGTATGGATCTACATGTTAAAAATAAAGTCCGATGTATTCGCTGTGCTTTTCAAGAAGTTGAGCATTAGTAGAAAATATCACTAGAAGAGCTAATAAATGTTTAAGAAAACCGAAAAATGTTGGTGAGTTTACTTCAAAGGAATTTGATAATTATTGCAAGGAAGTCAGACTGGAAGACATAGAACTACCGCTTATACTCTCAAGAGGTGAATGAAGGTGTTGAATGCATGAGCAGGACTTCTTGCAGAGCAAGAAGTATGCTAAGTAATGCCAATTACGTAATGAATTATGGATGTACAATATCTACTATTGTTATTTGACAAATCGAATACCATCAACTGCAATAGATGTAAAATTCCTCAAGAGGTATGGAAGGGTCATCCTTGTGATTATTCTAAACTCAAAGTTTTTGGTTGTGATGCATATGCTCTAATTATGAAACATCAACATTCTAAATTAGATCCTAAATAAAAAAGATATATCTTTGTTGGATATGGTGATGTGATTATGGGATACAGTTTTGGGATCCTACTACTCACAAGATCATTAACATAGATGTTAAATTCAATGAATCTTCACCATATAATCAAGATTTAGATATTAAATTGAAACATGAAAATGTACCTAAGTTTCAACATTCAACAGAAAACCAATACAACATCGATGATGAAATATGAACGAGTCATGAACATCATGAAGAAGTCTTACGTATAATAATTAGCAAATTGTGGAAGAACCGTAAACATCTTTAAGAAGGTCCACGAGAACTGCATATCCTCCTAAAAGGTATGATGATTGTGTTACTTCGCCTTTTAACCGCTAATGATGATGAACCTTTATATACGTAGTCAGAGAAGGTTCCTCAATATGATATGAAAGAAGCTGGTGAAGGATGAAAATGAAGTCATTATACAAGAATGCCACATGGGACCTAGTAGAACTTCCTAAAAGACAAACTATAGAGCTGTAAATGGGCTAAAATTGAAAAGGGGTGTTGATGATAAAGAAGACAAAGTACAAAGCGAGGTCAAGTTGCGAAAGGTTTTTCTCAAAAAGCAAGAATTGACTTTCATGTGAGATATTTTCACCAAACTTGTTAAAATTGTTTCAATTCGTGTCGTGTTAGCATTAGTTGCATTACTTGATTTAGAATTACAACAACTAGATGTTAAGACTACATTCTTACATGGAGATTTAGATGAAGATATTTATATAACAACCCGAAGGGTTTGTTCAAAATCACAATAGGAAATTTGTCTCTGTGCTCAAGAAATCATATGGTCCGGGTTACAAATACCTAGACAATGGTACAAAATTTGATTCTTTCATGATGAGCCAAAATTATATAAGAAGTGAAGATCAGATGTATCACTTTTAAGGAATTAAGTAATGGCATATTCATTATCTTAGTATTATGCTAACGATATGCTTTTAGCAAGCAAAAGCATAACTAAGATCAACAAAGTTAAAGGCTCGATGGCTAGGACGTTTGATATGAAAGATCTAGGAGCAAGAAGACAAATTTTGGGCATGGAGATTTTTAGAGATAGGAGAAAATGGTAAGTCATGTGGTTATCACAACATAAGCATATTAAGAAATAATCTTAAGGTTTGCATGAACAATGTGAAGCCGCTCAAATTCCTTTAGCTCTCATTTTAAGCTTCTTCAAGTTTTGTCCTAATACAAATGAAGAAAAGGAAGATATGTCTCGAATACCATATGCCAATGTAGTAGGTAGTTTGATGTATGCGATAGTCTATACATGACTAGATATTTCACACGCTGGGGTTATCGTAGGTATATGGAAAAATCCAGTGAAAGAACATTGGGCAACAGTGGAATGGGTGCTTTTGTATTCAAGAGGCACAAGTGATTATTGTATCACTTATGATGTATGCAGTGAACTTGTTTACGGATATGTTGATTCCGATTTTGGAGGATTTGGATAAGAGAAGGTCAAATTTTGGGATATTTCTTTACTTCTGTGTGGAGCTATTAGCTGGATGTCAAAGCTACAAAACATTGTTTCTTTATCCACTACGTAAGTAGAATACATAGTTGCTTCACATGCTCGCAAAGAAGTGGTTTGGTAGGCCGCAAGACAACATAACGTTATTTTGTGATAGTCAAAGTACAATTAATTTGGCTAAAAATCCAGCCTACCATAGTAAATCAAAGCATATACCTATAAAGTATCATTTTGTAAGATAGGTTATCACTCAAAAAGGAGTCTCTCTCAAAAAGTGCATACAAAGGAAAACTATGTAGACATGTTCACGAAACCGCTTTATTAGGAGAAGCTACGACAGTCCGCTGGCTTGCAAAATAAAAATGGAAATAATAACAGAACAATACTTGTACACTGTTGTCAAGGTGGAGATTTTTGATATTTTTTTTTATATTAATTTGGCTAAAATATCATGGATAATTCCAACAATAGGATTTGTTCCAACTGCTAGTATTAACCAAGAGGAGAAATTATATCCTATTTTGTTGTGATAGGATGTAATTGAATTTATTATTCAAACTTTATTCTCTACATCTATAAATTGTAATCCCATTGAGGCAAAACATATATGAGGATGAGAGGAAGAGGAAGTGCAAAAGTATGTGAGAAATTTGTTGTTGTAATCTCTTGTTGAAGAATAATAGCGCCGATACCTTTGTTTGGTGGATGTAGCCCGCATTGGTTGGGTGAAGCACGTTAAATTATGTCTCTATTTTATGCTCGTGTGTTATTTATTTAGTTTCTACTATGCATACGAACAAACGACGCGCTCCCCTTCCGACTCTAGATAGAGAAAGACCATGATCATCTTCACCTTCCTCTCTTTCTATGTTGTGGCAATTGATAATATCCTACATCCGAGTTTCCTCATGCCTGTCCCGACTATAGAAGAGCCGGTCTATCCAAACACAAATGGCCCATGTCCTCGAGAGCTTTTCAAGTGCCTCATAACCCCCTATCAATCCGAATGTTCCTATAAAGTCATTCTTCAAAGTTTCTCGAGTGGCGGATGAGGCCGATGTAGCCCGCATCCGTGTACCGGGGGCAAAGAGGGATTGGACCCAACGCTGGCATACAAGTGAACCCACTCTCATGCGAAGCCGGCTCACCCCACGTCTCCATCCATGCACCATGTTCACAGGATCCCCCGGCCAAGGAACAACTTGACCCGTACTCCTCCGCCAGAGAGTCTCCAATCATAGAGCATCATGCCCCGACAACCTCCCATTACAAAGGTTTTTCAGAAATATGCATTGATCATAGTATCTCTCAAAATATTTTCTTCAACAAGGCGGCTTGGTTCTATTGTAATGACACAAGCCAAGAGAACATATTTTGTATTTTTTTTGAAGTACTTATAGGCTTAAGCCTATGTTTGGGGAAGATGCACGGAGGTGCATGTGTTTAAGCCAAGCTGTATGAATGTAAAGTGCACAAGAGGTGAAAAAACTAACCATTGGCCAATAACATCTCGGTAAAAAGAAAATTTACCGTTAAAAGGAGCGGGCCACCGGCATTTAATGGGGAAAATTTTGAGGATTTTTTTACCGTTTACCCGATGATAAGTTCCAGGTCAAGCTATCTATCGTCGGATGTCCGTAGGTGCTATAAAAAGGGTCGTATAGCTCAAAAAAGGGTTCGTCTCACTTGCATAACTTGTACTTATCCTCCTTATCTCACACAAGGGGTCTCGAATTAGGTTTAGAGGTGAAGGTTTGCCAAAAACCCCTATATTATCGGCCATTTCCGTGAATGACCCACCATCATGTAGGGGTTGCATGTATTTCTAGGTTAAGGTCCCATAACCTTCGATCCCCTCGGGAACCTCGCTTCAAATGCTCGGGGAAACGCCCTTCAATGCTACGTAACCATAGAAAATAAGGTAGATCCATAATCGTATCCGACCTCACGTCCAAAATAACCTAATCCATCTCAATTACCTATCCTACCATCAACTCGCATCTCCCTACCAAAGGTGTTTCTTATACCTCCATAGAGTTTGTGTAAATCTCGACTTCCGGAGGATGATAGTCATGCTGAGACATCACTACCCTCATTTGCCACTTTCGTCAGCAACAACTTTGGTACTCAGAAAAGGGTTTGACCTCCTTATCCGCTCTTGCTGTCTTCGTGCGGCCATGCGATGCCTCTACCTCGAAAAGTTCTGCGAGTCGTAAAAAATGTTTATTTCTCATTTTTTAGATCCAAACCTTCTTGGTTGATAGTTGCTGGTCGATCGAGGCTCCTGGGTTGCAGTTTTCCCAGCTTCTACAGCTATCCCACTATGCATTACGACATTTATGCTAGATATTTTTCGCAGCTCGGCTCTTAACCTCTCGTACATTTTGCGTAGGTGTCTACCGCTTTTCTTGCATCTTCGCTATCAAGACCGGGAAATTTTCAATCACATGGTCCAAATGCCTTCAATACCGGTAGGACCGTTCGTAGGGTTTGGCCACGATCGGAAAAATTCCCCACCTCCCCACACCACAGAGATCGCCCTTGTCCCCGACCCGTGCTCCCACCTCTTCTCGCCTCCCCCTCGCCCGCCGGGGGAGCCCCTTGCACTTGGGAGGGATATGGGTGAGGATGGGATCTGATTGCACCCTATAGATATTCCTCAATCAATCATCAACCACATTGATAGTTTTGTTCTACCGTGTCCTACCGAACTCTAACCTACACCACCGTTGTTTTACTTCTAGGATGTACACAGCAAGGTGGGGACAAGGATTTGTGTCGTGTATCCCCGCAACGTGGCAATCATTGCACCATAGTGTCGGCCCACCTAGTCCTCGCGCCCCTAGGGCGCAATGGACTAGGTCCCCCAACCTCCATGTATTTTGTTAACAAGAGGGTAGTTATCCCGATCGTGACCATTCATCCCTGATCGTATGCACCATGTTTCGTAATAGCCTCTACACCTCACCATTTCACAGGTCTCCGGATCTCCATGTGCATCACCTCTAGTTTTCCTTGGATACATCGGATGCCTAGCTAGGTGTCATCTCTTGGTGCAGCACGCTCTAACTTCATACCGACCTCTAGGACTTTTTTCGATGATTCAAAAGTTTGGTGACCCATAGGTATGCGTTGTGTGAGGCAAAAACATAGAAATGAACCATTCGTGTTTTCTATCATCATACTAAAAAATCCTCCTTCTCTCCCGATCACCTTCTTCAAATGGCTGATCGCCTCCACATAGATTCATAAGGCCCTTGCTTGAAATCCTTTAGATCGACCACTATTTGAGAATAACACTTAGGCTTTTGGAATCGTTGTTTCAAGGCATTCTTGATCTCGTCAATGGTTGAGTTTGCGTCGTCCGATGTTTCCCATGTACCAATTCAAAGCTCTTCCTTTCAAGGCAAGGGACAGCTAGGCCTTCATCGCATCACTAGTCGTCTGTGCGTACCATACCAATTCTCGTTAGACAAACTAGAACCGCTCCATGTCTTCATCTCCCCACACCCCTTAAAGGTAGGAAACCCCCCACGTGCACAAACATGTCATCTTTCTGGTGGTGGAGGTGTAGGTGAATTCTTACCCTACAATCGGCCTGAGTGGTGTGGCCGGAGGACTCTACGTAGTCGCTTCTCTTACTCGGGCTATAGGCAGATCTACCTCCTTCTATTTTGATCCGATAGTATTTTCCACTTCACGTCGTACTCTTGTCCATAATAGAGGTCATTCATTCAGCGTTGCACATACGTATCACTTTTTTTCGCAGTAATATCTTAATCAACAATGGTAAAGTATTCGAAACTTAACCCTAAATCCTTTGAATAATCTTCACTCTACTTCTATAGGAGATGAAATGACTATGGAAAATTTTATCATGAATCCTCTTAGCACGCTATCCACCCAATGGTATACTTTGCGCATGATGGTGTTTCAGCCTTCTCTAATTGTTGGATTAATTTCTTGCCCACCGTGTGACCCACTCTTCCTTCCAACACTTCGAAATTTGACCAACCTTGTGAGCCACTCCTCGGAGCTCGATCACAATTGTTACAAAAAGAATATATCATAGATCTCCATGAAAATATACTTATTTTTCCACTTTCATGGTCAACCTCTTACTACTTCGCTTTTTATCAGGAATTTTTGAACTTGTTGTTCGAATGGATTCATCAATTTCTTTTCTTTTAGGTTTCAAAGATGTACCTTGGCATTACTTGATCCCTCTCAAAAATTCCCTTCACTCCCAATAACGGAACCATTTGTTGGCTCGAGGGGTCCCGACCCAGGTTCGAGGTGAAGATTTTATTAAAACCTTATACCATCGGCCTTTTTGGTAGTGGCCTTCTGCGTTGTGCCAAAGTCTCACCCGAAGTAGTATGGGAGGGTACTAGAACTAGGTTTCCGCACCATGGGATAGGTGGGTAAGTGTGCGCAGCCGTGTTCGACTTCACAAATATCAAATCACACATATTACGTAACCCGTATCTCACAAATTCCTTTGCATTCATTTATATACAATGCCATATATTATCACAATAAATAATAGATACCGAAAAAATAAAGCAACTATCACAACTATTCTTTTCCAAGTTCAATAAACATATTCAAATCCTAATTGTCACAGCATAAGTACTTAATGCAATATCGGTGGAGCCTTAAAAGAGAGTCTTATGCATAACATAACAGATCCGTATTGTAGTATACAAGTAACATAAGTACTTTCGCAACTTAAATCAATTATTATTAGGAGTGAGACACCATTAGATTCATAAATCCAATAGATTCATATATTCAGCCAATTTCTTTTCGCATCTATTAATCCTTCGTATCCTTTTACAATACCCAAAACCCAACTCCGCCGCGCACATAAGACCGAAGGTCACATTAACAAAGAAGACTAAGGATCTATGCGCACACAAACTGTGCTAAGTCCTTTCCAAAAACCCAAAATAGATCTACTAATTTCAATTCGCACCAATTCAAGTAGTTCAATGTCTACCTTACAACCCAAAAGGGTTCAATTACTTATACTACTTTAGCCTACACATCCAATGGTTCGCAAACCATGGTTTGTGAACTCTTTGGTCTACACTTGACCCACTTACAATTCATTAGGGGCTTTGATCCACCCCAAAACCCCCGCATTGACTAAATATAATAAAAAATATACAAAATGGACTAAACATTTGCAGCTTTTGTGAGACTCTGCTCCAACAAAGTGTAAGAAACAAAATTATTTCCATACACAACACATATTATATGTTTCTCACCATATAATAAATACACCCATAAGACCATCTTTTTAGCACCAAGATGTAACCAACACAATCCGCACTTTTTCTTAACATAAATGAATAATAACATAAGAATTATTTGAATGCAAAACATATTGGAAAAATATAGTGGTATTTGATAGTCAAGTGCAATAAAAATATAGCCCCATAACAAATGACATTAAATCCATTTTGAAATTGAAAAAATCGGAATTTTTCTTCGCTATCCACGCCCATTTTATTGGAGAAGTTGATGGGGATGTATCGATGAGGATTTTAACAATTCAAGTTGGGAATCATGTATGAATTCTTCATTTACATGCCACTAGAAATGTTATCCTATATAACATGCTAAGCAAACATGATAAATGCCACCGTAAATGTTATCTGATATAAAATATTAAGAAAACATGATAAAGGACCTTCCCTTTAAGTGCCACCGGAAATGTTATCCTACATAATATACAATAAACATGATAAATGAAAGCATCAGTAAATGTTATCTTATATAACATATTAAGAAAACATGATAAAGGACCTCCCTCGAGGTGCCACCTAGGTCTATCCTATATAAAATGCTAAGAAAACATGTTAAAGGACCTTCTTTGAGGTGCCACCGGAAATATTATCCTATATACCATGCTAATCAAACATGATAAAGGGTTTATATGTTTCATAGCCCTCATGACCGACTCACAATTATCCTTGAGACATTTAGGATGATGTACTAGTTTGGGTGGACTAGGAGGATGAAGGATGTCTAGCCCAATGAAGGATGGATGATCAATGAAGTGTTGCAACAAAATTCACCAAAGGATAACACCATCTAGCAATGTGTTTGATAGTGTTAGCCATGGCAGCAAGCCAACATAGTTGATGAGTGTATTTAAGGGTTCTAAGCTTGTTGCCACTATGCACATGACCTTTAGAGAATTACAAGAAATCGGGTCCAAATATGGAGACAACATAGTATCGCACTAGGTGGCTAGTTATTCAAGTGTGTTGGCTTCGACGCAGGCAATGAAAGGTTTTTTACGTGTGGGTGGTGATGACACAATATCACTTACAATGAAACAACAATGCAAAATTTCCTACATTTTAAGGAGCCTCACTTGGGTTCGGTTAGGTCATTTTGGCTAGGCATAGTTGGAGTGATACTAGAGGCTTGGTGGTCATGAATAACTAGTAATGCCATGTCAATGCCATAAAATACTAGGATTTCTAAACGTATTAGATGCTTAAGTGGATTAAAAAGTTTACTCTCATGAAAAAATGGTATCAACATAATATTTAAATGCAAAAATGAAAATTTGTATGTTAACTATTAATGCCTTGTCCATTAGAGAAGGCAATGGAGCAATGTTGATGAAGATGGTAACAATTAAAGTGAGAGGAGAATGCAAGGATCTTACTTGAGGTACCATTAGCAATGGCACAATGGATGGAATGTTGGGTGCAAACATGACAATATCATGACAATGATTTTATATGTTTGTATATTGTGAGTAACTTAGGTTGTTTCATGAAACAATTAGGATGGTGTACTAGCTTGGTGTGGACTCAGATATCCCCTTAACAAGGTTTGATCATCGACAAACATTGTAGCGCAAGCTAGGAGGAATTTACAAATTTGCAATGTTATGAATAACATGTTAGCCATGAAAAGAAAACATCATTGACAGTGAATAAGTGGAATCTTGTTTCCATTAGGTACATGATCATTGAGCTCGATGGAGACAACACAATTCTATATTTGATGGTTAGTTGTTCAAGAGTGCTTGGCAGAGGAGGTGGCAGAATGTTTCTATGTTTGGGTGGTGATGATATAGCATTACTTAAAATACATATAGACATTTCAACATTTTTTATAATTTAAGGTGTTTCCCTGGGGTTCAATTAACTAGAAAATTTTATCACTTCTCTATGCAATGACGAAATTTTATAATTATATAGCATGCTTAAATAATCACTAAATATTTATAATTATATAGGAATGTTTTAAAATAAAATAAAAAGTTTAACATTGTGACACCCCTCTCTTACTCTCCTTTCTCTTTTTAAATAATTATAACTTATTTTTATACCAACCTAGATCCACCTCAAATGTAGATCTACCAAGCACTCAATAAGAGATCTACTAAGAACTCGGGGGATCAAATTTCTTTCACTCTAAAAAATATTTGCATCTAAAGATAGTTGATCCCTTGCTTGGTAGATATGGAGTTAAGATGGATATAAGATAGTTTAATTATTAATTATAATTAATTATAAATTTTATTTTATTCTTATTGGGCCAAAATGTTTAACAAAACATTATAATATTTCTATTATGTTGGATTTATTTATACTTATTTCATTTTGTTTTACTTTATCAAGTAAAATTTTTTAAATAAATATTATACTTTTAACTAGAGATATGATTCATCGCAATATCCCAAAAGGGGAGAATGCAAAAAGAATACTTAAACACAATATAATAACTACAACTAAGTAAAACAATAATTTGTGTGTAATAATTTTCGTGAAAATCACATAAAATAAATTTTTGTTGACGTGTTTCAACCAAAATGTTGTGGTTCATCATCGTGACAAGATGAGAAATCTGATCGTGGAATCCAGTTTAAATAGATCGTGATGTTTCACAACCGGTCGTTGGAAAAATCTGCCAGTTTGACTAGAATAGGCAAAAAATATTTTTATTTTTTATTTTAATTCTATTATATTTTTAAAATTTAATTATATTTTTTTATTATATATATATATATATATATATATATATATATATATATATATATATATATGTATATATATATTTTTTAAATAATCGTGAAACTTACCTCTTTAGTAATCTTAAAATTGATCGATTAATTGAGTATTATTATTATTATTATTACTATTTATTTATTTATTTGATTTGATTTTATAGTTTTAGTTTTATTTACTATTTATATAGAATTTATAATAAAAATATAATTAAATTTTTAAAAATATAATAGAATTAAAAATTAAAAATTAAAATATTTTTTGCCTATTTTGAATAAACTAGCCGTTTTTCCAACAAACCTAGTCGTAGTTGTCATGATCTATTTAAACTGGCCGATCATATTTCTCATCTGTTCCGATGATGAACCACACCGGCCGGTTCGAAATGTGTCGACAAAAATTATTTTATGTGATTTTCAATTAAAAATTATTACACACATTTTATGGATCAAGGTAGCCAAATTTAATAAACAATAATTCTCAAGACAACATCGTAATTTATACATAAGCCGAGCCATTTTATTATATAGAGATGAATCAATTACACAATGGGTAAAAAATGACTAGATCTTGCTAAGAGAAGGTCTAGAATCAATTCACAATGGTGATGCAACTAACATCGCATAACCGGTGAGCTTACAGGAAGAAACACTATGTTGTCCCTTACGTTGTTGATATGCAAGCGGAACTGCCGTAAAAGGAAATGTATATCTAGGGAGCTTAGGAGTTTTTAATGATGCCAAGATTCAAGATCTTGCCAATGTGATGGAAACCCAAGATAATCTAAGGGATTTTCCGCATCTACAACTTTGGAAAATCACGCTCCTAGGGTTTGACCCTTATTCGATGGGATTACGATCTAAAGCTAGATCTGGGGAAAAATATAGCTGAACATGTCACAAGATCAGATCTAATATTGAAGGGTTGATCCCTCCTTCATATCTACAAGCTAGAATCTCTAGATCTAGCCAATCCTCCAATGATGATTACAAACATCGCCACAAAACCTGCTCATAAAAATTTCACCGTAAGGGAGAGAGAGGCTATATGCCTACTGAAATATGCTGCAAGATACCTGTGCTGATGGAAATACTAATGTTAACGTGAGGGGATGATCCTCATGAGATTACTAGCCGAAATGATAGCAACTTCTTCCTCCTTGTATCCGCAATAATGGACATCTTGACTCCGGATGGAATTAATGCTGCTAGGAGGTAAATAACTTTTGTCCCGACTCCAAATATGAAATGAAGCCCGAGAATGTTTATCTTCAAGTCCAAGGTGATAGGAATAATCCTACAATCGGTTCTCCAAACCTGAACATCAAGACAATCTCCACCTTCCGTTCGATCTTCGAAATGTGAAATTTTTGAACATGGATGTTCTAAAAAAGTATGAAAAGATGTGTGGCACCAATTCCTGCATGTAGAATGAAGTAAAACCCTCTATCTAGAGCTACACTAAGAAATAGGTGGGATTCCCGACCGCAACTCCATGTGCTAAACAACACTTGCAATATTTTCTAAACAACCCAAGAAAGCAATGGAATGTCACATGACAATTCTAGATCTAAATGGTATTCTGCAAAATCAATAATGAATAGCCTTCCTTCATTATTTTCTCCATATTATTTATATATTTTATGAGCATTCCCATGCCTTGGCCCTCATCTAAATTGTGTTAAAGTGTGGACAAGATCCTCCATGCTTCTGATCGCATCTGCCTATCCAAGTCATCCATCATGTCTAGGTGCAATGTACACCCTCTACATCATGTCACGCAATGCTCCATGATCTTCTATTTGATCCCTTCTAAGATCTTAGTTGACCGTATCAACCTCCATAATCTTTTTCATTAATGAGACATGATCCCGCCAATTCATGAGTAGTTGCTCCACTACCTCCTTTATGTAGATCTAGGCTTAATTAATCCACATTCACACATAAAAAAATGGATATTTATTCATCTTGAGGATTATGGGTCCTACCACCTTTATTTACATAATTAAGTAGGTTTATTAATTAATTCTAATATTCCAAATATCATGAGAGAATTTGGGAATATTACATTTACTATAAAAGGCTAAACAACCGCTGAAGCCACAATTAAAAATGAAGAGAGATAAATTTCTCGATAAATTAAAAACCTAAAAGATTAAAAAGATAATTTTTAATTGAAATTCCCCCAATAAATTTATTTGAAACTAATAAAATAATATTAAGAATGGTTATTTTCATTGAAATTTCTTTCCCTCTCTTCCATTATGCTTAACAAGGAGTTGTGACCAAAGCCCTATTTCTTTGTGACCACATTCCCCCGCTACTTTATAAACTTATCTGGATTTTTCCAAAAATATATACCTATCAAGTTACACATTTTCTCCATCGAGTCTGCCTTTCCCGGAGAAACCAATAGAAGTAAGGATCCGGAGAGGAATGTTACAGAGACAAAACAACCCATGTCAATTAGCAATTAACCCAAGGGTTTATTTCTTTGGAAGCAGAGAGAGAAGACAAGAAGTTGAGCCGAGGAAGCTTAGGCTAGAAGATGGAAGGATGGTGGAGAAGGAAAATCCGTAAGTATGAGGTCACAACGTGGAGTACACCATAAATTCACAAGCACTCTCCATGGTTGCACCTTTAAGCAGGCCATTCTAGCACAAGGAGATTAGGAAATTTGTCAAGAATGCTATATGGAACCACCGATGTGAGGCTTGTTGTGAAACTTAATAAGCTCCCAGAGGAGTAAGGGCACTAAGAGTGTGCCCACAGGAGGAGGAGGATGAGGGATAAAATCTCCCGAACACACAATGGCAAAGAAGAGTGGGGGAGAGGACCACGTAAAATATCTCCTCCCTTCTTCTCACACTTCAAAGATTAGGCAATGGCCACAACATTTTATCCAATTAGAAAGACTTTGAAAAGACGTTTAAAATATTGCATTAATTTTAGGACTTCAAATGGTGAAAACCCGTAACAAGGTTTGGGCTTGTTCATTTATATGAATACTATTTCTTTGGTGAGTATTTCTTTGCAAATAATCACTTCCCCCGTGTGGTGGAAGTTTAAAATTCTCCATGACCGCGAGACTACGTTTCGTAGTTTATGCGATAAATCTCATCTCCCACTAATATTTCTAGTAAAAATCCTTTTATTTCCCTTGCTCAATTTCAAACATCGTAGGCAAAGGCCACAACATTTTTTCCAATCAAAAAGACTTAAAAATAAAATCTTGCATTAATTTTAGGACTACAAATGGTGAATAGAGCAAAGCAAATTACAGTCACTAAGACGCCTATTTAGATCCATAATCTTTGGCTAGTATTTATTTGGCAAAGCACTTAGTATATGTGGCCTCATTTTTTCCTTTATTTGATGTAACCCACCGATGTTAATGGCTTATAATTATTATTTAAAGGATTCATGATCTCTATTCACCATAAATCTGAGGAAGGAGGATCATAATAGGTCACTGTCTATTTGCAACCGCAAACTCTCATGTAACAAACCTATACAATTTAGCATGATTATAAGGGATTGATGTTATGTCAGACTACTGAAGAAATTTTAATTCTCTCGCTGTGTGCGTATTTCTATATTTCTCCCCATTTGGAGAGTAGTGTTGGAATGAATACCCAAGGTCATGACATGATTGATCGTGCCATGGCCGGAACCGAAAGTACCTCTTGTCTTTAACCCAATCTTGAAAATAAAATAATTCAGTGACAATGAAAATATAGGTGTTTATTGTGACTTTGGCACTCATCTTCGTCTAATAGGAGAACTTGCAAGAGGCTTTAAGGTGAGCGTTTCACAAGAACTTGGTGTTAGCCATCAAGAATTTTTTCACAAAGAATGATGAAGTAAAACTAGTCTTGAGCCTTTGGCAGATTACTATAGAAAATTACTTCATTCAAACTCATGGTGTTTTCTAAAAGATTAATCTTCACCGTTATTCCCTTCAAAAAAAATCCTCAAGAAACCTTGTTGTATAAAGGAGATTGTTTTCACCATTTTCTCCATCTTTTCTCTTTCATAAATTCCTTCAAAATCCCCCCATATCACTCATTTTTCCCTTTTTATCCTCCATTTCCCTCTGAAAATTCCCTTTTTTCCTTCTCATTTACCCTTTAGTTTCCTAAAAAAAAAAAAAAAAAAACCTTCAAAAATCCCTTTTAAACCTATAAAAAACACCTTTTTATGGTTTGAATTACCCTTTTTTTACCTATCGGAACCTTTTTTAGGCTTAAAAACCCCTCTTTTGGCCTAAAAATGTGCCCTTTTTTATATACAGGCTTTAAGCCCCTAAGGGCTTAAAACCTTTCGCTCCTTTTCTTCATGTGACCAACACCCGTGACCAGGCACTAGCCCTCATCACGCATCGCGATCGGCGTTCGCATTTCCTTTTTCCCCCCTTACCTTTTTTGTTCCGATGGAGCGATCTCCCGAGGGCTTAAATCCCCAGCCCTTGTTTCTTTGGCTCCCGTTCCCTTACTCCTCCACAGGACCTCACCTTCCCTTCTTCCGCTCAGCCCTTTTTCTTATCTTTTTTCTTCACACCATGTTTTCCCCTGGAGCGATCCCAACCGTAGATCTTATTGATCTGATGGTCATCGCTCTCCCCTTTCATCCTCCGATCACCCGACCATTCTTCTTCGTATACTTGCGCAAATAAATCATCACCGTAGATCTATAAAGATCAACGACCACCATGCTTTCCCCTCTCACCCTCCATACTCCCGCTACGCGACAAAATACGTGATGTCACCTCGGTCCCACCACCTCTTCCCATCGAACAACTTCAAATTATCACACTCGTCCACCGCCGTCGATCTGCATCCCCGCAGATCGGATGGCTGACGCATTCTGATCCTCAAACCCCTCCATCGCGCAACTTGAACGCTAAATTAGTGGTTTTTGGAGGATGTGTGTCGCACGATAAATGATATTGTGTTCGTTTAAGCATAAACCACTTACCGCCTAAATCGAGTGCGAAAACTGCCAGTGGTATTTCCAAAACCACTTTTCTTGTTTTTGCACCTAAATTCAAATTAAACCATGTTTTCACAGGTTTCATCTGCGGAACCTCCTCCTGCATGCTTTTTTCTCTCCTCAATGCTCCTTTCGCCTCCGCCTGATCTCTGATAAGCAGTCAAAACCCTCCCTCGTAGGTTTTATTAACGTTTTTTATCGGTTTTTTGTAGGATTCGATGGCAGTTTTAAGGCCAAAAGGCCTTCTCATGGTTCAATAAGAAACAGGGCCGAGGGTCACTACCTCTGAAGCCCAAATAAACTGCAAAATAAAAAAAAATGAGCATTCAGGGTTCGAGTTCATAGTTTGACTGGTGCCTCATGAGCACTGGTTATACAATCAAACCCTCAGTATGCCCCAGACACCTATCCACAACAAAAAAGGGCAAAAGGTGATTTAAGCATAAAGACAAAGGTTCAAAGGCTTAAATCAAGCAAATATTGGATAAAGCATAGTTAAAAAAAAGGGATTAAAGGTTAATACTATTGATAAAAGACAGAAATCTTGAAAAATGATTAAAGGAAGGAATGAAGGCTGAAAACCAAAGGAAAAGGATGATTAAAAGTGAATACAGTCAGCAGAAAAGGTAAAAGGTTTAAAATCCCGAAGATGATTATAAGGCCTTAAAGCACAAATTAAAGGCAAATAAGTGTTTAAAGCCACAAAAGTAGACAAATCAACAAAGATAGCCTCCGAATGCCACATCAGTAAGGCAATTAATTCTCAAAATGCCACCTACAAGTTCATTTTCTTCAAAAGAATACATATTGAATGCACAGTCAGAGATATTTGCCAAAGACAACTCAGAAGTAATTTCCAGCCTACCAAAAGCCTCCAAAGTCAACAAAAGTGATTGAAGTAGATAAAAGCTAATGTAAAATCAATTAGCAGAGTTAAAACATTTGAAATCTTCTCCATAAGACTTCCCAAAGGCCGAGAAGCATTTACTTTGTATTAATTGAACAATCAGATCCTTCTTTCACTCCACCTCCTCAATTCATCTATAAATACCATAAGAGGATTCCATTTTAAATGTTGGTTGAATACTCATTGAATGTTAATAGCTATTGAGGCTTCTGAAGCTTTGTTTTGTAATTGAAGAAAGATAGGCTGAGATGAGAAGTTTGAAGCTGTAAAGATCTACTAGACTTGAAGATTGTAACTGGTTTGAACATCAAATATACAAGCTGATTCATGGGATCCTGGTCTATGTCAATGGTGATGTTTTTCTTACTGTAATTGTTATTTTTCTCATGTTTTCCATACTTTCCACTTTCTCTGATAAAGAATAGCAAATATAGATTAGGATTTACTACAAAGTACCCTATTTCTCACTGATAAATCTTTATCTTTATGTTTTCTGCTAATTTTTACTTCGAGGATAATAGAATAGAGTATAACCAGTGAAGTGTGTGGTGAGTCCATGTTTCCTAAGTACAACTTGAGATATTGTCTTTGAAAGTTCTTGAAAAGTCTGCTAAGTAAAGTTAAACTAGGGAAGTCTATGGTTAGCCTTGTCCTCTAGTTTATCTCCAACAATAGCTTTGAAAATTTCCCTAAGAGTATGCCAAAAGAAGGATAGGTTCAAAGTCCTTACCTGATCTTAGGCTGCCCTTTGTTCTCTTATATGTTTTCTACTTTCTAAAAGTAATCTGTTAGATTGTTGGATTGTTGTCTGAAAGGTGTGCTTTATTAAAAGTTTTCCCAAAGAAGTCTATAGTTTGCCCTGTCCTTTGGCTTGCTTTAAACAGTTACTTTGAAAGGATTTTCTTGTTTAGTAAAGTTAATAGATTCTTAAATGGTTATTAGCTTTGCTTCTTTCACAACACTTTTAATGTTCCATACCACAAAATAAATCTAAAGAGATCTTTTGATATATATTAATTACCCCATGGACCACTCTTGAAACTTGTTGTGCAATTAAATCATTTTGTAACTCCATAGCCCAATTGATTGATACTATTTCTTACCTATCCTATCAGTTGAACCATTCTTTCAATCTGCGCACACCTTTACCCCTCAAAGGACTTCCTTCATTTTGATGATATCCATCCCAACCAAAAAAAACAAAAACCCTTGTACTTCATAACTAGCCTAATATCATATCATAAGCCTTAAATATATATTCTTTGAAAACACTTATATATAGAGATCCCTCTCTGAATCCAGGGGGGCTAGATCCTAGGATTCCAAAGTGGTTTTGATGTAGGCTCTGCAGTGTTTTTTCTTGCCAATCTTGCAAACTACAGAGACCTAACTTGTTGGCGACCATACTGGGGAAATTTATTGAGTAATAGATAACTTCACAACTCAACGAACCCATATTCCTAAATGAATCAAGTGTCACGAAGCCTAGTTATTATTGATTGTTGATGGTGAACAACAATCAAACTTTGAAAACAACTAAAAATCCTTCACTTGGCGACTCCATTGGTATTCAGTAGGCCTGCTGACCCCACTGGTTTTTCCTAAGACTCCACTGGGAATTTCCTTTTATCCTTCAAACATCATTCAAACCCAGTTAAGAAGACTTTGAGGATTGAGTTTTTTTTTAACGAGATTAGTTAGCCTTTAAAAGATTGTCATACTTGGCTGAACTTTTCTCAAAATTGGGTCTAAAAACACCACATAGTGGCTTCTAGAAGAATTTATACTAGAGCCTATCCTGACCCAAATCCTCCTGAGATAGTTGATAAGCCAGAAAGCATCCTTAGGAAATCTCCTAAATCTAAGACTTCAACTGTTGTCAGACCAATTCATAGAGCTATGTCTGTACCTAAAAAAATTTCAGCTTTGCAAGATACACAAGTTGACTTAAGAAACCCATCTATAACTAAGTCACTTAGTGATATAGATCAGATAGACTTCGAGTCTCCACACTCACCCCAAAATAGTGGTGAACATACTAATAGTAGAGAAATTACCCCACCTGATTAGCATTTCATTCATAATTTTGGTTTCTCTCATCCTAGATCTGCTCAACAGTCTTTTGCTGGCCCAAGTACCTCTGTTATCCATACGCCCATTGTTCAAACTACTCCGTTCTATCCTCCTCCTCCTTTCATAAACCCTCCACTTGTAAACCCTCCATTTTTTCCACAACCTCCAATCATGGCAGCATGGTATGCTCCTCTAGTCCTTCCTTTACCTTTAGCCAATTTGCCACAGGACTATCAATCCAAAATCCCATTATATGATGCTAGTGGTTCCATTACTGCTCAAATACATGTGGAAAAAATGAATGACTATTTTGATAGAAATGAGATAGATGATGAGACCATTAAACTCAGATTATTTAGGGGGAGAAGCAAGAAAATGGTTCAAAAGCCTAACCCCTAATAGTATTAATGATCTCCAAGATTTCCATCAAACATTCATAAACAAATGGAAAGTTAGGATGAACCCTCTCCAAATACTTTCAGATTACAATAACCTCAAGAGAAATGTTTGGGAAAGTGTTCAAAATTATTGCACTAGATTTAATAGTGTTTATAATGCACCGCCCCCAGACTTGAAAACTCCACAAGGCTCAGCTTTGGCCAAATTCCCTGAAGGATTTGATCCTGAAATGGCCTATCAACTAAGAGAAAGGGATCCCTTAACTTTAGAAGACATGCAGAAGGGAGCTCTTAGTGTGGAAACAAATCTGATTGAGAGGAGGGTATCATATAGGGAAGACACTACACCATCCACATATGACTCAAAATTAGATCATCTAGCAAAGAACATGGATAGATTGGAAAATATGATGGAGAGGTTATTTGTCCAAACAAATGCTCAGAATAGGAACCAACCTCAAAAACAAAATCAGAACTTTAGGAGAAATCAACCTCAAAATAGACAAAGAGATGCTGATCAACAGATTAGACCTCCTTTTCAAGAGAATTATGTCAATGAGGATGAAGAAACAAATGAACAAATAGAGGATGATCACATAAACATGTTGGGAGTAAGAAATGAGGATTCTAATTTCCTCCATGAAAGAAAACAAGGTCTATATACACCCTATGATGATAGAAGACCAAAAACTGAATACTATGAACCAGACTTTGAAAATGCCATCATAGGATCACCAAAACAATATGACCTAAGAAGTAAAAAGAATCAAGAAACTCCTAGGAACAAAACCTCTGATAATTCTGCCAAAAACAACCCTATAAATACTTCCAAAAAGACAGTAGAAAATCATAAAACAGTGGCTGAAAGTTCTAGTCCAAATAAGGGAAAAAACACCCAAATCAATGAAAAATAGAGTGGTGACCCTAGCAGCACTAGCATTTCAGCTAATGCTCTCGAAAAAACCATCTTGACTACTATAAATAGTAGAAATCAGTAAGATTATTTTGCTGATGAATCAGTGACTAAGAAGGTTGAATCAAACATTGTGAAAAATCAGTTTCCCTTTAGCCTAGAGAGTGAAATTGCCAAAATTAAAATATCTATTCCACTCACCGAGTTAGTCACCCAAAATGTATATAGAGGTCAAGTTTTGAAAGCTTTGAACATAGAATATATTCATGATACTGTCCACTTGAATGATGATACACCACAGCTTTTGTTCGGTCCTAAGATTGAAGGAAAATTTCAAGAAGGAACTACCCCTCCATTCTACATCAGTTTGAACATCCATGATAATATTTTGCATAATGCCATGATTGATTCAAGAGCATTGCATAATCTCATGCCTAAAGTAATAATGGAAATATTAGGTCTAGAGGTAACCAGACCATACACAGATTTATATTCCTTTGACTCAAGCAGAGTGAGATGCCTAGGCCTAATAAAAGATCAATGTGTTAACTTAGCTCAAATTCCAGCCAAAAGCTTAGTGATGGACATTTTTGTGGCTGATATACCCCCCAAATATGGCATGCTTCTTTCAAGATCATGGGGTGCTAAGTTGCAAGGTACTATGCAGATGGATATGACTTATGCCACCATCCCTGTCTTCAATCAACCTAGAAGACTCTATAGGGAAACACACATGAAATACATGGTGAGTAACCAAGAAAGACCAGAAAACTCCCCTCTTTATTCCATACATACTAACCTTGACTCATTCATTATTTATAATGATGAGATTCCCAACGAGTAAGAGTTAGTAAATGAAACATCAGCCAATATAGTGTTCCCTCCACATTCAAATATAGGGACAACTATAGATGAAGAGGAAAACAAGGGGAAAACTAAAAGACAGTCTGCTAATTTAAAAAATCATAGCAAACAAATTGAAGGTCTTGGGGTTCGAAACAACCATAAATATAGTGTAGATCATGAAAATCAAAGAATAAAACCTCAGAACATTGAAAATCTTGAGAAACAAAACAAAATTCAACATAGTACAGACCTGCAGGAACAACACAATGATAGGTTAGGCAAACAAAACAAAGAGGACAACAATGAAATAAATGACAAATCTGAAAAAATTCATCTTTGGAGTATGAGTTTTGATGGGTCTTTCTCTAAAACTAGTGCAGGAGCAGGCATATGGGTGCACAACACTGAAAGCAATCATGTTGAGGGTCATTCCTATAGATTAAACTTCCAATGTACAAACAACATAGCAGAGTATGAAGCTCTCCTTTTAGGCCTGCATTTATTGAAGGAATTAGGGGCCAAAAGAATAACAGTTCATGGGGATTTCGAATTGATAATTAGAAAAGTAAACGGGGAATACACTGCTAAACATCCCATACTTAAAGCCTATAGAGATGATGCCATGGACTTGTTAAAAACGTTTGCTGAATTCCAACTTACCTTTGTCCCAAGGAACCAAAAAATTATGGCTAATGGAGTAGCCTTTTCTGCTAGAACTTGTCTAACACCTTATGAAACCAAGAAATGTACCACCCAAATCAAATATAGAACAGATGTCCTAGATAATGAAAAATATTGGCAAGTTTTTGATGGAGATAAACAAATAGAAGAGTTCCTACTGTCCAAAAATGAAGTTGAAATACCAAACTCAGATTTAGAGTATGAACAATATTGTCCTACTGAGGAAAACCCACTTTTTGAAGAAGAAAAGTCCCCTGAGATTGTTGAAATAAATCTGTTAACTCATGAACCCAAACATACAACAAAAAATAACATAGATTAAGAAAAAGAAGACTTAGAAGTGCTGCAATATAAAGATCAAAGCTTCGCAAAAGGACTGGTCCCATTACAAAAATTGTTTGACTTGAATGATATTTAGAAAATGAAGACCTGGAAGTGCTGCAATCTAAAGATCAAAGATTTCCAGAAGGACTGGTCTCATTAGAAGAATTGTTTGACTTGAATGATGTTTCCAAAAAGCCAAAATTGGAACCTACTAAAGCTAAAGTGGAATAATGCAACATAGGCAGTGAGGAAAAGCCCAAAATGATCAAACTCTCTAAAACACTCCCAGCTCAGATTAAACTGAAATACATTGAGTTTTTTAAATAATTTTCTAGATGTATTTGAATGGAGTTATGAAGATCTGAAATCATATGATACAGAAATAATCTAGCATAAGATACCCTTCAAAGAAAACCAGAAGCCTTTTAAACAAAAATTGCGCAGAATCAACCCTGTTCAATTACCTCTGGTAGAGAAAGAAATTAGAAAAATGTATGATGCTGGAATTATTGTCCCTGTTAGATAATCAGATTGGGTTTCGAATCTTGTATCTGTTAGGAATAAAACAGGAGAAATAAGGCTTTGCATTGACTTTAGAAACTTAAACAAAGCCTCATTAAAGGACAACTACCCCTTGCCCAAAACGGATCATATCTTACAAAGGGTAGTTGGTTATAAAATAATTTCTCTGCTAGATGGCTTCTCAAGTTACAATCAAATATTGGTACATCTTGATGATCAACTTAAAATAGCCTTTACTACACCCTGGGGTACTTTCATGTATTTGAAAATTCCCTTTGGTTTAATGAATGTTGGTGCCACATTTCAGAGAGCCATGGATATAGCATTCTCAGAGGAAATAGGTTACTTCATAGTGATTTACTTAGATGACATCACTGTCTATTATAAAACATATGAAGAACACCTAATACACTTGAGAAAGGTCTTTGAGAAATGAAAAAAATATGGGTTGTCCTTAAATCCAAAGAAAACATTGTTTGGTCTCAAAGAAGGAAAAATTCTTGGTCATATCATATCTGAAGAAGGAATAAGGATATAGCCAAAGAGGATCGATGGTATATTGCAAATCAAACATCCTAGAAACATCAAGGAACTTCAATCTTTCATTGGGAAGATTAATTTCTTGAGAAGGTTCATACCCAATTTAGTTGAACTCCTTAGAAACATGACTAATATGCTTAAAAGAGAAAAAGGAGTTAAATGGACCTTAGAAGCAAAGAAATCATTTGAGCTAGTAAAACAAACACTTACCAAAACACCAGTTCTTATCAGTCCTAATTTTACAAAGGATTTCTTCATTTTTTCATTTGCATCAGAACACAGTAGCTACTATCCTATTATAGAAAAACTTGAAGGGACAAGAGCAGCCAATTGTTTTTTTTTAACAAGGCATTAAGAGATGCACCTCTGAAGAATAACATAATGGAAAAACAAGCCTTTGCCTTGGTCAAAGCCTTAAAAGACTTCATATTTTATATTTTACATTCCCACATCATAGCATTTGTGCCTCATTCACTTGTAAAAGACATATTGACCCAAGATCCAGATGGCAAAAGAGGAAAGTGGATTTCTGTAATTTTAGAATATGACTTAGAAATAAAGCTTGCTAAGCTCATAAAAGGTCAAGGATTAGCAAAACTTATGGCTGAATACAACTTTCAAGCTCTTGATATAAACATGTTTAATGCATTAGATGAACAGGAGGAGTTGACAACTCCAATTATTGAATATCATTTTCTAAATTCATCTTAGTATGCTAATATTTGTATTTTTTGCTCAATCTTAATGCTCCTCCTGGTTTTTCTAAAAAAAAGGAAAGATTCTTAAAGTTCAAAGCTATAAATTACTACATTTTGGATAAATGTTTATATTGGAAAAATGCTAGTGGATTATTGCTTAAATGTTTGCCTGAGAATGATGCAGATAAGATCAAGCATGAGTTTCATGAAGGAGAATGTGGAGGCCACCTCTAGTGGAAGTCAACTGCTAAAAAAATCCTTAGAGCTGGCTATTACTGGCCCACTCTCTTTCAAGATGTCCACAAAATGATTACTTCCTATCACAAATGCCTAATCTTTGAAGGCGAAAGAAAACTGCTTCCCTTACCTCTGCAACCAATCACTATTGAAGCTCCTTTTCAGCAGTGGGGTCTAGAATTCATTGGGGAAATCCATCCTGCCTCATTTTCCCAACATAGATCGATCCTCATAGCAACAAACTATTTTACCAAATGGATAGAAACCGTCCCATCTAGGAATGCCACAGACTCAGTTATCTTTTCATTCCTTGAAAACCATATACTTTCTATATTTGGTTGTCCTAGAAAGATCATAACTGACAATGATGTTGCATTTGGATCTAAAAATATGGTGGAATTCTATCATAGATATCAGATTATATTGGGTCATTCTACAGCTTATTACCCTCAAGGTAATGGTTTGGCATAATACTCAAATACAAGTTTGGTGAACATAATCAAGAAGTTGCTGGAAGATAACAAGAAATAATGGCACAGTAAGATAGTACATGAATTATGGGCAGACAGATTGACAGTTAAAAAGTCAATTGGGATGTCTCCTTACCAACTAGTTTATGGAACCGATGCAATATTTCCAACCAGTTTAGGAGTACCAGTCATGAAGCTAATCCAAGAATTACAGTCTGAAGATGATGATATAACAAGAAGAATAAACCAGGCTATACATCTACAAAAAAAAAAAAGAGGAAGTATACATTAGAGCACAGCAACTACAAGAAAACATTAAGAAGCTGTTTGAAAAACGAACCACGGCAAGTGATTCTAATATTGGTGATAAAGTATTGAAATGGGATTCAAGGAGAGAAGATAAGGGAAAACATGGAAAATTTGATAATTTATGGCAAGGCCCTTATCTTATCCAATCTGACATTGGAAACAATGCAGTCTTTCTGCAAGAATTGAATGGAGCTGAATATTTTGGAGGTCTTGTCAATGGCAGGCTTCTCAAACATTATTTCTGTTAATTGATATTTTTAGTTTCAAAGCTTTTTTGTTCATTGTATATAACACTGCTTTTGAGTTTGAAAAAAGAAAAAATATAAAAACAATAGAAAAAGAGAAAAAGAGGGAAGAAACAAAAGAAGAAAGGTACAACCCCATACCAAAAAAGAAAAGAAAAGGAAAATCCGAAAGTGTGCAAGCTTAAATGCCACTACCAAAAGAGAGCACTACTATTTATTCATACAGCCTAATCATGATCAGATAGATTTCAATTTACTGCTAATAGATTAGTGAATTAGATTTTCCAGATTGTGTAATCTTGGCTTATCAATAGAATAGATTAGGATAGAAAGAAATGGCTCTAATCAAACCAAAATATGACCCAAAGAAAAATAAAAAGAATGGTTCTAATACATTGAAACTTGAGCCAAAGAATCAAAATAAAGGATGACTCTAAACAAATCAAAATTTGAGTCATAAGAAGGGTGAAGGATATTCATAATTTTCAGATCTTAAGCCTTCACAATTTTGTTTTAAATTTTCTGTAAATTTTAGTCTATGAGCAGCTTGCTTTTATGCCATAGTCTTACAGCAAATCAAACAGCTTAATCCTGGTTTGTTTTTATTTAAATTTATTTTTTAGAATATAGAGAATAAAATCTGCCAGATAGTTTAATCCTGGCAGATAGTAGCTTAGGTAGAGAATTAATGAGTTCGATTGTTTAATCTAAATTCATGGAAGAAATTAGGGTAGATTTAGATTATTTTCCTACTTTCAATAAAATAATAAAATGTTGATGTCAAAAGGTTTGCAATTCCAAGTGAACCTTATGAAGAAAAAATGTTAGGAAAAGTAGGCTGTGTAGGTAGAATGTTTGGGAGAAATTTGTTTGCTGATAAAAAGTACTGATCATCTTTTTTAAGCAGCATGATCAAAGGAGAAAAGGTTTTCAAGGATAAGGCACGAGTCTACATTCCAGAGATAAAATTTTGAATTTCTTGACACCTCCAAGGAGCTTCCGTCCCCAAGTGGAGCCACTATTAGCCATCAATAAATTTTTGTCATAGAAAATGATGGCTAAAATGGGTCTTGAGCCTTGAAGAGATTATTTTCATAGAAAATTACTCATTCTTGAAGCCTTCTGGTGTTTTCTACCTTAAAGAGTAATCTCCACTTTTGTTTCCTTCAAAAAATCCTCAAGAAACCCTATTGTATAAAGGAGACTATTTTCAGCCATTTTCTCCATTTTTTTACCTTCATAATTTCTTCCAAAATCCCCCCATATCACTCATTTTCCCCTTTCATATATCCCCCATTTTCCTCTCATTTATCCTCCATTCCCTTTGAAAAAACCCCTTTTTCCTTTCCCTTTACCCTCCATTTCATCAAAATCCCCTTTAAACCTATAAAAACCCCTTTTATGGTTTAAAACCCTTCTTTTTTACTCTATCGAAACCTGAAAAATCCATAAAAACCCATAAAAACCTTTAAAAAAGCATTTCCACTCCTTTTATGCCTTAAGCCCCTTCCGCTAAAACACCGAGTCCCTTTTGCCACAATAAAACCATCCCCTGCAACCTAGTGCTAAGCCCATCAGCCATCGCACATCGGCATTTCCCGTTTTCCACTACCCAAACTTCTTTTTCCCCCACCGATGCGATCCCATCCCATCGACTGTTGCCATCGGAAATCCCGTCCCTTTGTTCCCAAAACCCTACTCCGCCGATATGTCAATCCCGCAATGAACTCTCAACCGTTGATCCTTTTTTTTGATCGACGACCCACGCTTCATCACATCGCACTTCTTCATCGCACCTTCGCTTTTCTTTCTCCCTTGAACCTTTTCTCCACCGATATGCAAAGCCCAATCGCATATCCACCGTCGATCTCAATTCTGATTGAATGGTCCTCCATTCATCACATTTTCCCCTCCCCATCGGCCATCAGCACTTCGCAAATCCAAAGAACCTCCTTCCCGGACCCTTTCTCCCCTGAGCACCGATCCACCGAATTTTATCTGGATCGTTTATTTCTCTGATCCAACGATTCCCATTGATCCTTCCCGCAACTCTTATAAATCCCTTTTCCCATGTAAAAAACCCCCAAAATATTTGTATAAAGACTCAAACCCCGAAATGAAATTAAAGTGGGCCCCCCCTTCCCTCATATTGTTTCCTCCTCTGAATCAATCTCCACCTTCGATCTGGCCTAGTGCCCCTGGATCAGATAGCCATTAACTCCCCTCTCACTTCCACCTCTTTCCCTTTATATAATCGCCCCACTGTGATTATAACCCTTTATCACTGAAATCCAACGGCACACATGGTTTTACCCAGCCTCAGGCCTCCTCGCTACGTGATAAAAGAGTCCACATCAGATCGGCCCCACCAATATTTCCCCCGCTCATCTTCTCTATTTTTCACGCTCGCTTACAGTTGTAGATCTATCCCCCCCGAGATCAGACGGTCTAAAACCATTTTGACGTTCATTTCACAAATAAAATTGATCGCCCATTTTCAACGTGAAATAGGAAATTTTCGCCTAGACACGCATCGTCTAAAGACCCGTATCGCGTTCGATTATCACAATACCACCTACCATTATTATCCCGTGCGAATACCACCTCTAGTATTCTCGAAACTACTTTCACATATTTTGCACCATAATTTAAATTCAAACCCTGGTTTTCATGTTTTTTCACCATGAGGCCCTTTTCTGCTGGATCCATCGCCTTTGCACGCTCCTCCGCCTTCGCCATAGCCCCTGTAAATAATTTGAATCCACATAACACAAGTTTATTTAATTGTTTGATGTTTGTTGCAGGTTTAATGGCAGATAAGCTTTGAGAGCTGTCCCATAGTCCAATAAAGGGACAAGGCCGAGGATGACGATCCTCTGTGGCTGAGTTGAAAGCAAAAACGAGACAAAAAGGGTCAGATTTCATGTTTTAATCAGTGATTCATGAGCATTGATTACCTAGCAGAAACCCTCCAGCGCACAAAGAAAACACTTGTCAATGAACAATTAAAGTTAAAGGAAGAACAGTGAAGACAAATCAAAGGATTAAAGATAAATGGATTAAAGTGCAAAGTTTGAAGATTAAAAGACTTAATCCCACAGTTTAAAAGATAAAGGGAAAAAATCCTGAAAGATGATAAAGAAGGCCTAAAAGCATATCAAAGGCCTAAATCAGAGTTTAAAGAGAATAATGAAACAGATCAGAAAAAGGACCGCTTCAAATTACCAGATCATTGAAGCAATTAATCCCTCCAAAGATCAAAATGCCACCTACAGGCTTATTTTCTCAAAACCATACATATTAAATGCACAATTAGAGACATTTGCAAAATATAGCTCAGAAGTAATTTCCAGCCTACCAAAAGCCTCCAAAGTCAACAAAAGTGACTGAAGTAGATAAAATTTAATGTAAAATTAATTAAAATAGATTTAAAAATCTAAAATCTTCTCCATAAGGCCTCCCAAAGGTCGAGAAGAATTTACTCTGTATTAATTGAACAATTAGACCTTCCTTTCACTCCACCTCCTCAATTTACCTATATATATCATATGAGGAGTTCATTGTTATTGTTGGTTGAATACTTGTTGAATGTAAATAGCTATTGAGGCTGCTAAAGCTCTATTTTGTAATTGAAGAAAGATAGGCTGAGAAGACAAGTTTGAAGGTGTAAAGACCTACTGGACTTGAAGATTGTAACTGGTTTGAACATCAAATATACAAGTTGATTTATGGGATCATGGTCTACGTCAATGGTGATGTTTTTCTTACTATAATTTTTATATTTCTCATGTTTTCCATATTGTCCACTTTCTCTGATAAAGAACAACAAATATAGATTAGGATTTACTGTAAAGTATCCTATTTCTCACTGATAAATCTTTATCTTTATGTTTTCTTCTAATTGTGTTTTGAGGATAATTCAATAGAGTATGACCAGAGAAGTGTTGGTGAGCCCATGTTTCCTGAGTACAACTTGAGATATTGTCTTTGAAAGTTCTTGAAAAGTCTGCTAAGTAAAGTTGAACTAGAGAAGTCTATGGTTAGCCCTGTCCTCTAGTTTATCTCCAATAGTTGCTTTGAAAATATCCCTGAGAGTATGCCAAAATCAGGATAGGTTCAAAGTCCTTACTTGATCTTAGGCTACCCTCTATTTTCTTATATGTTTTATACTTTCTGAAGGTAATCTGTTAGATTGCTGGATTGTTTTCTGAAAAGTGTGATTTAGTAAAATTTTGTCCAAAGAAGTCTATGGTTTGCCCTGTCCTTTGGCTTGCTTCAAATAGTTACTTTGAAAGGCTTTTCTTGTTTAGTGAAGTTAATATATTCTTAAATGATTATTACCTTTTCCTCTTTCACAACACTTTTAATGATCCATACCAAAAAATCAGCTTAGAGAGATCTTTTCATATAGATGACTTACACCATATACCACACTTGAAACTCGTTGTGCAATTAAATCATTTTGTGACTCCATAGCCCAATGGATTGATATTGTTTCTTACCTATCCTATCAGCTGAACCTTTCTTTCAACCTACTCACACCTTTACTCTTCAAAAGACTTCTTTCATTTTGATGATATCCATCCCAACCAAAAACAACAAGACCCTTGTACTTCATTACTAGCCTAATATCATATCTTTTGAAAAAACTTATATAGAGAGATCCCTCTCTGAATCTAGGAGGGCTATATCCTAGGATTCCAAAGTGGTTTTGATGTATGCACTATAGCGTTTGTTCTTGCCAATATTTCAAACTACAAAGACCTAACACTAAGAAGCATGGCAGAGGAAAAGAAAGTCCACAGAGGGGGACATTGCTTAAGATATGAGCTTGAAAATATGAAGACTATAATTGAATATCAAACAGTGATGGAGGCTTTTAGCAAAACAGGTTGTCTTTAGTTTTGTGAAAAACTGCAGGGTTGCCATACTCAGGTGTTTAAAGAATTTTCCTTACACTTCAATGGAACAATTACCAAAATTGGGATGTTAAATGTGCCAGTCACACCTCAGATTATTGCTTATGTGATAGAAATACCAAGCGGGCAAGAGACTTGGTTTAAAGGTTTTAAGTTTGACATGGAACCATGCAAGGAATTCATGAAACCTGAGTATGCATATATGGACCTGAATAATGCAATACCTAGAAGTTGTATCAAATACACCTATGCCAAGCCACTATTCAACATTCAAAGATACTATACATGTGAAGGCAGGTACCATAAAGTTTATACTTATAATTTCAAGCTACTTCTGCATTTCACAGGTATGATATCACTAGATTTTCCCTTTTACTTGCATAGGAGCCTTGCAAAAATGGCTGATAAAGTGAAAGCCAAGTCTGATGGTTGTGAAATGTCTTTGTTTCACCACGGTTTGATAAAGTTATTGGTGTTGAATTACCTTTAGGAAATAAGCAGGGATTGGTCTTACTTTTTGTTTATGAATGTTTTTGAAATGGAAACCCTAACCCTGGCTAGAAACCCTAAACTTAAAGGAAATCCCTCAACACCAGTAGCAGAGTCTAGTCAGCCTATGGTTGCAAAATAAAAGAGGTTTGTAAAGTTGAAACCGAGGAAAAAAGTTGAGAAAAGGACAGATAAGACACAAGTTCTTGTTGCAGCAACTCCATCACCTGCAAAACAGAGGTCAAAAAGAGGCAAAGAGGTAAAACAAAAGAAAATTGCCAGCAAGCAGGAAATTAAGAGAGTGACAAGAAGCCAAGCAGTGGCATCAAAGGGAAAAATGGTTATTTTAGGTACAGAGGATAACCCAATGATAAATGGAAATTTATATGACATCCTTCATGCAATTCATATAGAAGAGTCACCCATTCTGCAAGCTAATTTCATTGGAGTTGATGAACATAAACAGAAAAAAGTTAAGTGAGCAAAGAAACTTGAATTTGAGGGTGAAAATGCAGCCTTTATTTTTCAAGCATGAAACCTTTAACTAGGCATGCTAAGAAGCTCAAGGAAGGCATCAAGGTGTTCCAAGAAACTACTGAAACAGTCAAACTCCCTGAAGAAGTGGTTGAACTCTCATCCCCAACAGTGGAGCATGCAGCTAGCAAAATAATGAAGGAAAAGGAAGAAATAACAGTGTCAACATCTTGAGGAGAAATTGAGGTTAGAAAATTAAGAGATCGCTATGATGAGAAAGAGGGCCAGAAAGCATATTATTGAGAAAACAGAGTTCAAAATAATGAAGGCAGTATGGGAAGGCCAAACTGGTTCTAGGTCTGAAATTCCAAGCATTGAAGAACATTTTTTCACATGGACAGTTCCAACCATCAAGGAAGCAAAGTTTGTCAGAGTAATCAATACTCACTTGAGAGCCAGTAATAGAAGACTAAGAGATCAAGTGGAGGATTTGGAGCTGCAGCTGAAATTGACTCAGGATGAGCTAAAAAACAAAGTTGCATAATGACAAATTATTTAAAAAGTGAAAAGCTAAATCAAATGGAAAATAAAGAATAAACCTCATGAAAATTGTTTTTTTAGTTCATATGACTGTTTGTTTTGATGAAACTAGTTGTATTTTGAAATTTTGGCACATTTTTTGTTTTAATTTTGAAGAAATCTGGACAAAAATGCTCACTCGGTATTTTCGTAGCGCAAACAGTGCAAAAAGAGTGAAAAGCACTATGAAATTTCTGTAGCAGCTTTTTTCACCCTTTCTTATACATTTTTTAAAGGAAAATGTGTGTATTATGACCTGAAATTGTTAGGGAATTTTTTTTAAGTGAATATAAAGATAAATATAGAAGAAAGAAGACACATTTTTGAAGGTAAAAGGGTAACAAGGCTACGCTATGAAAAGCACTACGAAACTGTGTTGTTTTCATCGCGCAAGTATACATCTACTATTTTAAAGAGTTTGATGGTGGTTTCGGACAGCTGGGACTTGGTGGTGTTTTTGACAAATGTTAATTCAGTGGCTAACATCAAATAATCTCGAAGTAATGGTTTCATGACAGTCAAAGTGTCTCAAGAGAATAAAGAATCCTATGCCTAGAAAACAGGGGATAGTTTCCTAGTTTAATGGAGATCGGCATTGAGGTCATAAAGTGTTGGAGCTTATCATCTGGATTCAACCTTATGGGAATAAAGTTGGAAAATGATGTAATCTAGTTTAGATAAGGTTGTTATGAGTAGAGTTGAGGAGTTTTAATCCTATTTGTAATCAGACTCTTCATTAGGTTTGCAACTATCATTTTGTAATAAATACCATGTCATATGGTTAGGAAAGGTGTAAAAAAGTAGGAATTCAATGTATTTAGCTTAGGATAAGGTTATCATATGTTGTAAGTTATCTATAAAAGGTGACTAAGTCGAAATACTAAGGGTTGGACATTTTTAGCAAAAAGACCATGTTTATTGTAACTGACTGGTTTTCAGCTTAATACGGAGTTTTCTACTTAGCCAACTCAAGTTTCATAAATACTTCTAGTGTGTTCTTGTTCTAATGGCATCTTCTGACTATCCTATTTCAGTGGTGTTTGCTTAGGTTACTCAGAATTGATCATCGATTCTCTGACTTCCTTCATAGACAAACTGACTGTGTTTTTTACAGTTTCACATGTGTATCTTAGGACTAGAAGTCTGATATGCCTTGAATTCCATTATAAGTAGATTGTTTTGTTTTACTGAAGTTATTTTGACTCCATAAGCCTAATTTGCACTTGATAATGTGATTTACAAGCAATACCTATCATTTATCTACTTATTACGCCACATAGAGTTAGTTGTCTATATTTCTATGAAAAATCATTAGCCCTTGAGAGAGCCCTCTCAGGTTGAGGAGGCTAAGCCTCAATAAAAATATTGGTTTGAAACAGTTACATGAGATTTAATTGATTGGTAGCCTATCAGGTCTAATTTTGTGATAACAGAATGTGCAGGTAAAATAATGTGCGACTAGACCTACTCCTAAGCTAATCGCCTTGAAGGTCAGGGTCACGTATAATGGAATTTCCAATGTAGCCACCATAATTTTTCCTGACATGCAATCACAAATATGAAATAGATTAAAATAGATATAAAATAATGTGAAATAGGAAAGATAAGAACTTCAATATCTTGCACAAAAATTTTAAGGTCTTGCCTTTCAGCAAAAACATAGGCTCTAGCCACCACTTCTAACTAGTTTATATTCTTACATTTTTTATGAGAATCACCATTCAAAAAACCTCAGGATCTTCTCGTGAATGTGTCTCCATATACACCAAACTCGTTAGCAAGCCTGAAGAAAAATTGAAACTTGTTATTTGCAAAGAATCATTCTAGGTAAGAATGTCCCAACCATTCTATGATTAGATCATAAAATTCATGATAATCCTCTTGAGAACCACAAAATATTTTAAAATATTAATTTTCAATTAGAGGAACGATATTACGATGAGAATATTGTGGGGAGAAATAGATATGATCAAATTCAGCAGGTATGTCTATACAATGAAGAACTGACGTAACCATCCGCGAATGCATAGTGCCTCAACTTCTTAACAAGTACCTAGATAGTGAAATGTTAAACCATAAAAATAAAAGGATGTAAAATGATTTTCATTAGATGCGTTGATGGGAAAATATTAAGTTGAATGATATTCATCAAAATTAGAATCACAATAAGATGAGTTGATTAAATCATCATATTCCTATTTTGTAATTAACAAATATAAATCAATTGAATAGTTTTGCAAATGCTTTGCATAATATAATCATATTCCTCATGTGATGAGTGTAACAAACCATTTATTTGTAACTTGGTTACACACTACACTAGCATCGTAATCATTAAAAGAAGTAAAAAGTAATCATAGTATAACAAACACATGAAACTAGTTAGGGTAAAAAAAGTGAATAAGAATTTGATTTTTCAAATAATCCATGCATTCATTGACGCTCAAGAGGATTTTATGTGCGATGAAGAAAAGGATTAACATCCAAATATTCACAAGAAGGATCAGGAGATGATTTTTTTCAAAAGAGTGTGACAGGTATGACTCCTTTGGCCAAAGATAATATTTAAAATAGTCAACTTCATAGTTCCATGATTCTATGAGAGATCTACATCCCAAACCTGAGTTTGATATATGAGAATTGCATGAATATGAATCATCTTGAATCCGATCATAAATCGAATCTTTAAATTTTGAAATACCATATCTGCAATGGAAAATATATTTTAAGAAATAATTTATGTCACGTGAAACAATGTAGAAGGAATAGTTTTGCGAAGAAAACCAAACCTAACTTAGTTCGAGGGTCTCACCAGAGTTTTGAGATCTTGACATAACCATCAATGAAAGTTGAAGTGCCTCTACTCCCTGGCAAGTCCCAGAACTTTCAAGGATTGTAAAATCACATTGTGAAGATTGGACTAGATCATGCATGGTGTGAGGATAGCTATTTTCATTGATTTTGATGAGATCACTATTAACTAGATGGAAACCATATTTATCACTAATTTAATCATATTTTACAGCTTCAATAACCAAATTACTCAAGACAAATGAATCTTTTGATCACAAACATTGAGATGGAGAAATTTAATGAGCAAGTTGATTTGAAGAGTTGCCTTCATGCAAAGTAAGAGATGATACAAGATGGAAAATATACTCAATGATATGAATATTTTTACCTTCATCATAGAAAACCTCACTACGTTGTGTCAATTGACAAGTGAGCTCATGCGATGAAAAATTTGAAGAGCGTGGAGTATCTTCAATGCATGCATATGCATCACAAGAAGGAGAGCACAAGGGATAGTGGGACAAAGGGAAAGTTTTGATAAGGGAATTTTCTTCTACTAAAACAAATTCCAGATCTAAATACTCCAAATTAAATTTTTCATGAGAAATCAAAGGATCAACTGGTGCACTTGGGCATTCATCATCGCATACATCAACAAAATACTCATCATCAAAATGATTTTTTCCCAAGATTACAGATCTCAACAAATTTATTACATTAGATTCACTACTGATATTAACAGATTCAATATCAACCAAGAATGAGGAAAAATCATATTCACATGGATGAACTTGAAAAATATTGAAATATTCCTCACCGTCTTGCTCCTCTACTTATTTAATGTGACTACCTTGAAATTGATTGCAATTTTGAGTAGCAGCTTGAAAATCAAGAGAGTGTGAAAAACTAGTTGGTGGGATGGATTGATTAAGCATATCATGGTACAAGGAGTCATGGCATGTATATTATAGATTATAAAATAAATAAAAATAAAAATTGAGCCTAGAGTTATCAACAATAACATCATCTTGTAGAATGGAGAAGTTAGTCTTCACCCTAGGCTTCATAAGCCATTCTAGGATTTCCTCCATTGAACCTGAATCATGAAAAGATGAAGAAGAATGAGATGATGGATTAGGAATTTGATTTTCATATTTTCCAACTTTATTACCATCGCATGTTGGCATCCTCATCAAAACTGGAAAAGGAGGAGGAAAAAAAAAATGGAGTAGTAAATTCTTCCTCCAAAATTAGAGGTGTCTCCCAATTCACAGGAGTTGGGGAAGTAGAAAAATAAGGGGGTTTATATCACCATGCAAAGAGATAAGAAAGAAGCACACAAACTCTTGTTTCAAGAAATCCCAATCTTTATCTTGTTTATGAAATTCATAAGAAAGGTGAAGTAATTGATTATAAAAATCCTGTAATAATTCATTAGGCTTCATTCTTAAGTGATTGATTCTCTTACAAACATCTCGGTAATTATAAGTATCAAAGGATTAATGAATCTCGCCAAGCAAAAGATGAAGGTAATGGATGGAATTAGGTGTCAAGGTATGGCACCATCGATTAGCATTACCTTCAAGGGTGAGGAATAAAACCACACAAGAAAACTCTTCATCATCAATTTTGTAAGATTCACAAAATTTAAGAAACTCAGAAATGTGCTCGTTTATGGATGTTCCATCCTCACCATAAAACTTTAAATAATACAAGCGATAGAGAGGCTCATTGGGGATTGAAAAATGAAAAATGGATAAACTAGAGAAACACCCAGGGAGTAAAATTTGAGGATGAGCCGTTTTAGATAATAGGTTCAAAACAGATTCAACGAGCATAACCTGTCATCTAACCCTCCTTTTAGCACCATTGTTGATGGTGCTAGAAATCCATCAACCAAAAGGTATCCCTAATGTGAAGTCCCAATTTAGCCTTTCACTATTTGGAATAGGATTCCCATTCATAATATCAGCCTGGTTTCCATGTATTCTTCTAGATTTTCCATGGCTCTAACTGTTAGCAAGAAAGAGGAACACATATGTGCCTTTGAAAAGAAAGTACGTGTTCATGATGACTATTCTCTTGCAAGTGTGTCAAAGTTATTTTACTGCTGAGGGAGAGAGTAAATTTAGCCTCTAATAGAGAGGTAATAGCACCACCCAAGTAGATACACATGACAACAAGAAGGATCTGTCTAACATCTAGCATAATAGTTCGCAAAAGGATGTGACAGTCGTTACAACTATTCAATGAGAAAGATCTGTCTAGTAGATTGTGTTAGGTCTCTGTAATAAGCAAGATTGGAAAAAGTTCGATCACAGAGTTAACATCATTTCAACCAACTTTGGGATTCTAGGATCTAACCCTCCTGAATCCAGAGAGGGATCTCTCCATTATGTACAAAGATGGATTTGTCTTTGAAGTTTAGGGTAATGATATTAGGCTAGTTGTGAAGTCCAAGGGTTTGTTTGGTTTTTTGGATGGTTGAACATAGTTGCTGTCTGAGGTGGAAAGATCTATATGCAAATAGGTTCAAAAGTGAGAAGTTGCAAGAAAAAAGAATAAGCTTCGGTCAAGAAGAAAGATGATGGCAGATTTTCAATCCATTAGGCTATGGAGTCATAAGAGGATTTAATTGAAACATTCAGGTTCAAGAGTGATCTATGGGGCAAGTCATATATGCCTAAGGATCTCTTTAAAGTTTGATTTATGGAATGGAGTGATACAATAAGAAAGGGAAATGACAGATGCAGAACAAAGAGTAGCCCAGGATCTGGTAAGTACTTTGAAACTAGCCAGCCTTTGACCAGGCACTTGAGAAAAACATAGAAGAAAACTAGGATCTGGTAAGTACTTTGAAACTATCCAGCCTTTGATACACTTCTGATAGAAAAACATGTAAAAACAAAGGGAAAACACAAAGATAACACAGAATGGTCTAAGATCTGATAAGTACTTTGAAACTAGTCAGCTTTTAACACATTCTAGGGAAACAATCAAATAGTTGAGCAAATAAGAAAGGGACTCAGGGCTAACCTTAATTTCCTCAGTTCATCTTCACACAACATATATTGAAAGTAACATTTAAAAATAACATTCAGCTGAGACAAAGAGATGAGGGAACGCCAGCATCCCTGTACTTAAACTAAATTAAATCATTTTCAAATAACATAGTTGAGGGAAAACATTGAAATAAAGGTTTTTCAGCCAGAGAAGGTTACTGATATACAGTAGGTCCTAACCCTGTTTAAACTGTTCTTTATAGTGGAAAATGAAACAAATTGAAAACAGAAACAAAATACAAGTTACAGTGAGAATAACATCACCATCAGCATAGACCAGGATCCCATAAATCAGCTTGTATTGATGCTTCAAACCAGTTACAATCTTCATATCCAGTGTTTTAATCCATCTCTCTTCACAACCTAACCTATCTTATTACAAGCAGAGCTCCAAGATCCAGTGAAAACCTATCTACAATCAAGAGTTTTCAGCTTAGTCACAATTACAACGCTTCAGCAATTACATTAACAACCAACCAATCCAACCTCTCACTCATCTTCTACTGAAGTATTTATAGAAATATGAGGAGGTGAGATCTGATGAAAAGATCTCAAATACAATTAATGCAGAATTAATGTCTTCTTGGCCCTTGGAGGCTCGATGAAGAAACCATACAGGTGTTCCACTGCATTAATTGGTTTACACTTATGAAGTAAGCTCGGAGGGAGCTTTTTGTTGACCTTTGAGGCTCTGTGTGATCTTAGGGTTACTCTGTAGACATTCTTTCATTAAATCCTGGAAGAAGTAACTCTTCGGTTGTTTCGAGGCAGAAATTTGATCTTGTTCAATAAATTCAGCCTCTGATTGAGCCTTTTGAGGCGATAGGTGGCACTGTAGTGGTTGAGGAATCAATTGGCCTCGGATATGGCGGTGGAGGCAATATGTCTGATAAACACTTTAGGTTTTTCCTTCAATATGCATTTTAGATCCAGGGATTAGGCTTTTGATAACTGTCTTAGCCTTAATCCCCACAAAACTATCTACTAATCAGCTGTTCTGGTTCATTTTTGGTCTTCAATCTCTGATACTCTTTTTCCGCATTGATTTTCATGGTTTCTTCGTTGTGCAAGGCTGCGCAGACAAGAAAAAGGCATCAATGCTTTGTGGAAACATCAATGAGATGTGAAAATGACTCTGCGAGTGATTCCCTTGGAGAAATCGAAACATAGAGAGTCGTCACCCTCCTGGTTTGAAATTTCCATTAAAAACACGAACAAATGACCCTAACCCTGCAAAATACAAAAAACACATAAAAAATCCAATTTATAGGTCAATCTTCTTTGGGGAATGTGCGAAGGAACACGGGCCGTTGGATGGCATCATCCAAAGGCCGAGATCAAATCTGAGCGGTCGTGGAAAAAAGTTGTGGAGAAATTAAATCTGGACCGTCGATCTGCAGAGATCGATGGTGGAGATCGGGCAACGAAGATTCAGCGGGAAAGAGGTTGACCGGGCGATGGAATCAGGGAAATGAATGTGAGTCGTCGATATGCAGAGATCGACAGCGGAGATTGAATCTTGGCCACGCGGTGGATGAGTTAATGGGCACGCATGTCCATTAAAGGTCGAGCAGGTGAATTGATCGGCAACCGTCGAATGGGAGGGCCCAGATCGGACGGTGGAGGTGGGTTTCGCCGCGTGGTCTTGGTACAAAGATTAGCACGTGAAATGATCTGATAGCGCAGTGGTTTTGAAACAGTGTCGGGGACACGCGTCGGCCAGCGTATGGAGTCGCTGGCCGACGGGAGAAAACCACCTTGGCTTGGAAGGCAGTGCGGAATGGAAACCGGCGGTTTTCTGGAAAATGGCGTGGGGGAAGGGGGGTCCACCAGGTGAGGCGTTCTCTACTCCGTCGGATCTGGGAGAAGATCGACAGCCCAGGTTTATCGCGGCAATGAAGCACGTGACTTCAAATATTTCCTGTTAAACTTTATAAAATGGGTTTTTCGGGTTTATCAAAGGAAAATAGATGAAGGAAGGGGGTGTTTTCGGTTTAGCGCCTAAGGATTGAGTGGTCAATCCTAGCGCTCGGGTATATGGAGGAAAATGGCCGGGGGCTTTAGCCCGAGGGGCCTAAAGCCTTAACGTCATATAGAATGTGCATTTTATAGGATTTTCCAAGGTTTTCAAAGGGGAAATCAAGGTTCAGATAAGGTCAAAAAGTGAGTTTTAAACCTTAGGGAATGGATTTTATGAAGGGATAAAGGGAAAACATATGTTTTTGTGGGGCTTTTATGAATAAAAGGAAAATGGAGAATGAGGTAAGTTGGAAGAAAGGGGAGGGAAAAAGGGGAATGGAGCAGTATTTGACTTGGATTTTTGCAGGATATCAGAGGTTTGAAAGAGGAAACAACTGTGAAGATTTTAACCAATAGATTATGGATTCACCAAAAAGACTTCAAGCACCAACAACTTCAGGACTCAATTTGTTTCTTGAAGGCTGTAAAAAATATTTAGCCACCAGCTGATATGATAGAAAAATATAGGTGGCTAACAGATTGTGGGATAATCCACAAGGATGGGACAATGATAACAACCATTAAAACACATTCTCAATAATATAAGTACTAAAATAGCCCAAATAGTTCAACTACTTTATTATATATGAAAGAAAACATAAAATACAATCATTCGCATAATAGTCTTATTAATATTCACAATCCATGCATAAAGAACGTGTTGCCCTTGAAGGCTTCTATTACTAAGTAAAAGTTCCAAGATCCATGTATACAATGAACATCACTAGCTCTGTAGCATTGTAACCACACCTTGCTCCCTAAAATAACTATTATGTCTCTCTAATGCCTCGTGGGAGGAGTGAAGGTGAAAAATTATTTGCTCATAGAATGAGGGTGCATATATAAACAAGAGGTGTTGCTTCACCTTCCTTGTCACTCTTTGACTACCCTCATAATTGTTTAAATTCATATAACTTTTTGACTTTACATGAATTTTCATATTCTACATGTGTCCTTTGGACTTCCACTTTACAATACATATTTTATAGATAAATACATAATCCAGAATAATGATGTGGGATATGATGAATTGTGATAGGACATGACATGAAACTGATGCCATGGAATACATGATGATATGATAGAGAAAATTTTTCCTTCTTTCTTCTTCTTTATTTTTGTCTTCTTGAAATATGTAGATGTTCTTATTCTTCATCCTCCTTATGACTTGAAATTGAGGAGTCTTCCATGTGATCTTGATCCTGATCTTCTGTTATAGTCATTCATTCCATCATCTTCTCACCTAGTGATCATCTTATCGCTTCATCTCCATATGTGTCCTCTAGCATGTTCTCCTTCTCCATATCCTTCTTCATCATCTTTCCATAGCATTTTAGAGCACCTTCATTTGCAATCCACTCATGAAAAGACAACATCAGTCTGATAAACCCTTAGTCTAATATGGTGCATATTGATCCATTGACTGAGCTAAAACCGAGTGATAGGATGTGAAAGAGGTTTATTACATTGCACAATTGTGCACCTCGGGTAGCTAGGGGTGAAGCTTGACCCTTGAGACTACGCAATGCAAAATTTGGGTTGGATTGAGGAAGAATATTGCATAGTTTATGATTTCAGTGAGCCAAGCTGCAGGGTTTTGCACTGTTTTTTCAACTTCGCAGTTTTGGGAGGAAAAGCATACTTGGTGATTGTGAAGTTGCGTAGCTCAAGAGCTGAAGGGCTGGTCTTGAGTTATGAGACTACACAATGTGCATTTCAGGCCTGGATCGAGGGCATGGTTGTGTATTTTTGGAGGACAGGACTTGCGATTGAGCACTAAAATTGTGAAATGTGCAATACTAGAAGGAAACAAGGTCAAGTGATTGCATAGTTTAGGAGCTAAAGTATGAGGCATGAGGACTAAGACTTCACAATGCACAACTATGGGCCATGGCTTCGTTGGGGAGAAATATTTCGTAGTTTTGGGACTCAGGGGCTGTGCTTGAGAATTGAGATTATGAAATTCATAGTTTTAGGAGGCAAAGGCTGCACATTATGCAGTGCCAAGAAACAAGGTTTCTGCTTGGGATTTGATACCGCACAATGCACAGTTTAGGAGGGTTGGATGAGGCTAGGTTATCTGATTGTGAAGTTTTTTAAATTTGACTAAGTGTGGGATCCATGCAACTAATATTAACATTGAAAATATTTGATTATGATCACACACTTGAAACATTTCGACAAAACAAAAACATAGATAATCCATAACACGTTAACAACATATTTCCCTGAATGGAACAACTTTGCAACTAATTTACGAGAAGTGCGACACTAAAGATAGACTTTGCAACAACATTGATGACAGTAGTACGACAATGGGTGAAACTTTGGGAATGAGTGTGAAACATACCTACATTATAAGAAAAACCCATTATCACAAAGACAACCCCTTGAAACCACCAGGACAAGCATATATAAATTCTGTGACAACTAACATGAAAATAATATGACAATTTATAAAGTGTGAACGACTCCTGTGATATGTGAATGACAATGAAAGTAACACACACAATATCAAATATAACATTAAAATGAAACTAATTAGAGTGAAATAAAGCGAAAATTACAACTGAAAACATGAAAATGACACTAGCGAAAACAAGTATGCAGGACAGAAAGATTTTTCAAAACTCACCGAAATGGAAATAAAAACACAACTAGAATATGAGAAACTGTCATTGTGAGCATGTACTGACTATTGACATGGAATGGAAATTGCAAGGCACAGTCTTGATGGAACTTTCTATGCTTGTCCAAGCTTGAGTGAAAGAATTCTCACATGCACTCTTTATGGAATGAGCTTATGTGAGAAGGTGACTTCGACACATCCATGAAGGGAGCTTAAAAGCATCAGCTTACCAATAAGTGACTATAGAACAACCGATCACAAGGTCTATAGGATGCTCCAAAATTTGAGTGTAAGCAAAATTTTGGAGGGTGTTTGTCGCAACGACAATAGGTGGTTAAATAAATCAATTATTTTCATGAGAAAAATATTGGCACAAATAAAATCCCCCTATAAAGGAAAATTAAACTAAGAGATACTCACCTTTTATGCACACTAATGCTAGACGCTTGTCTAGGGAAAATTTTAAGGATGGACATTTATCTTAAATTTTAGAAACCTTGGCGAATCTAAGTAGTCCCCAATATGTAAATTGTAAAATTTTTGATGTTATTTTTGTAAAAATATCTAGTTTTCTAATAATTTTATATTAGTATATAAGAAATTTTGGCGAATTTTATGGTAAAATAATTTTATACTATAAAATTTGGGCGAATGAATTTTCAAAAAAACTAGAAATTGGGGAATCTTTTTTTTGGAAAAAGCATGGAAAATTAGCCCACTTGCAAATATTAGCCCCTAATGTAAATTTTTTTTTGAGAGAGTAAGTTGAATTTTGTTGTGGATTTTAATACCCACTCCTTGATCCTATTATGCTATGCTAATTTATTAGCCTACCCATTGTGAGATTAATTGTTGTGATATATATTCATTACTATTATTAGTATACATACGAGGTATGCATATGATAGATACATATGAAGACCTCACACAAATACTCTAGTATTCTATGGGTTATTATGCTAGATGATTTCTTAATGATTATGCTTATGATTAGGTAAGATTAATTAAACTCTAATAATAACCTTATGACTTATTTAATATTAAATTAATTTACGTCACTCTGGTTACTCTTTGACTTTGATTGTATCAATAATTGTTTGATCACTTATTTTAATAGGTATTAATTAAAATTAGTAGGGTTGTGCTATTTCTTGCCTTAGAAAAAGGACACAAGCTAATTCATTTATTTATGGATCAACATAGTTGGTAAGAAAATAAGTGGCATGAAATTTTAATGTGTCTAATGGGTTGGGGAGGAGTTTATTACATAGATTTAGTTGGGAAGTAATGAGTGGATATAATTTGGAGTTCACATGAAGGATAATTACTAGGGGGGCAGGATTAGAAATTGAATTCTAGGAGAGGTCGATTTGTGATGTTGAGATTGGGAGAGGTAAATGGGAAGGAGGAGAGGAAGAAACTTGGAGAAGTTAGAACATAAAGGAGGTTGATTCTTGAAAATGGTTTTGGGAGTTTTTGGTTACCTAGTGATTGTAGAACTTAATTTGGACACACTATGACTATGGTTTTTGACCTAGACTTGAAGGCATAGGGACCACAGGAAGGTTCTCAACGCTAGGAACCTGAATAGGTTGTTCCTAATTGGCTAGGTGGAAATCTTAGTTGGGAAGCTCAAGGAGTGGAGGAAGGAAGGAAGCTTGAAAATATAGCCAAGGATGTATTCTACAAACCACAAGATATTTTTCTAATTGAATTCTAAATTTCTTATGTAAATTATTATATGTATTTGGTGTTGAATTGAAAAAATAAAAAGATATGATTGACATAGATGTTAAATTATAATGTAAGATAATATGTTTTTTAGAGAAAAAATATAATATATATGAAAGGAAATGATTAAATTATTTTATTTTATTGCAAATGAGTAAATTACAATCTTGAAACCTTGTATAGAGAGTCTCACTTGCAAAGGCCCAAGTCATACCTCCTTCATTAAATTTGATGGCACATTCAAGGGACACAATAACTTCAATTGTTAAATTTTTTTTATAAGAAAAGCCTCTTCCAACTACTCCAAAACCTTTTCATAATTAATGACATCAAGCATTGGTGTTTCTAATGGTACATGCTCATGATCTCACTTCTAATAACAAGTTCCAATTTTCTATACTCATGAAATCATTGGTAAACTAAAGCTACGAAGTTATCAACAATGAAATCCTATTTTGAATGCAATGCTAATGTCATTTAATTTCCTCCTTGCAAATATTTCTATAACCATTTCTCTCTCAGCCAGAGACAATTGTACAAAACCTCCCCGTGCATAGGCCCTGTTCACTACCATCTCACATCCAAACCATTGAGGCTAGACTAGAAGTTGGTTTCTATTTTTCATTATGTAGCCAAACTATCACTTGTCCATATTTGTGTTTAAACCATAAGAAAAGGTAGCCACTAGCGAGGGAGCATGGTTGTGCTTGGTCCATGTCAAAACTCAAAGTAGGTGAAGAGAAATGAGCCATTGAAGAATAACTCAAGGGATTTCGTTCATAGAATATTTTTGTTATTGCATTTTGGGTTGGGTACAGTCTGGACACGTGGATCTCATGCAAGGCACATGCATGGATGTAGGTCCATGTGCCTCACATCTTGTGAATTTATTTTTTGCGTAATTAATTTTGTTATTTTATTCAATATTGTTTTAATTGGTGTATTTTATATATGTTAAGTTGATTTAACTTTTTTTATTTTTATTTTTTATTAGATATTTATTTTAACTAAATTATAGTTTTTTTATAATAATAAATTAAATATAATTTTAAATGTTCGTTATGTTAGAAATTTTAAATAATGATTAATTATTATATTAGTTAACATAAATGATTGATTAAGACATCACTAATAGTTTTATTAAACACTAATTAACCTAATGTTAATTGCAGAATTCGGATTATCCACAATATCATAAAACATTGGTTGATGTTTCGAATCCCAATGGGGATCCATCATCATGACGAGAATGAAGAATGAAAGAAGGTCGCAAAAGGTCAAGGTATAAATAGTGAAGGATTATGATGTTTGAGAGGAGCCGACAATAGATAACAATCTTAATTAAATATTTTTTTTTAATTTTTTTTTTTTTTAATTTTATATTTCAATAATAACTAAATTTTTAATAAATGGCATTAGACAAAACATGCGCCCAGTTAAAGATAGCATTATTCAGGGGAAGCTTAAAAGTGTTTACAAGATTGATTGCTCATGTGGGAAGAGTTATATCAGTGAAACTGGGTGTTGTCTTCAAAAGCGTCTAAAGGAGCATGGTATCGATATTAAACATGAGCGATCTCAAACCGCGACCCTTGATGGTCACTCATCGAAAATAAAACATCACTTGCGTCTTGAGTATGCTAAAATCATTTCAAGGGAGGAACACTATCAGAGACAAAATATTAGAGAAGCAGTGAAGATTATAAAACACCCACATAACACCAACAAGGATGGAGGATTCAAGATTAGTGATAGTTGGAGGCCTCTTATTAGACAGATTTTCTCATTAGGTTCATCCGCTTCTCAGGTATAAGTTCGCAGGTTTGCTTCTTCTCCTTTTAGTAAGAAGTTTAGGGTCATCTTTGTGCAAAGAATTTTATTTCACTCACATGTAGTAATTATTTATGTTAATTAATTTCGATTTTATTAATAAAAATTAATTAATTAATAATTATTATTATCAGCGAGGGGAAGTTAAATTTCAAATATTTCAATTAAAAGTAATTTATAAATTATAATAACTTATTAGGTTTTAATTAATTATATTAATATTCATTAATTATTATCATTTATTTATTAACTTATATAAAAATTTAGGTTAGGTATTAAAAACCTCAAGGTGTAATTAAAATATTTTTAGTCATAAAATTTAGACATTAGTTAAAATTAATTAAAAAATTTAGACATTAAAGTAAAATTAGTTTAGTAAGATTAATTTAAGTCTTAGGGTTTATTATATACATTTTTTTAATTAATTTATTAAAATAAAAATAATTTAAGCACTTAGGGTTTTTTAAAATTAAAATTTAAGCTTTAAATATTTTTTAAAAATTTAGTTATTATTAAAATATAAAAAAAAAAAAAATTAAATTAAATTTAAAATTTTTAAAATTAATAATAATTTATTTAATTAAGATTGTCATCTATTGTCGGTTCCTCTCAAACATTATAATCCTTCACTATTTATACCTTGACCTTTTGCAACCTTATTTCATTCTTCATTCTCGTCCTGATGACAGATCCTCGTTGGGATTCGAAACGTCGACCAATGTTTTATGATACTGTGGATAATCCGGATTCTACAATTAATGATAACCACAGAAGTTTAAAAACCATAACCTAATGTTAACTAGATACACAATCGTTACTAATTACATAAGGTTTAAGTAATTAATTAATACAATATAAGGTTAATTAGCTAATGTATATGCTTGAATTAGCATTATAAGACTAAAACATTTAAGATATTAACCTAATGTTGTATGGTGTAAGATTTGACAATATAAGATGAAAAAAGGGTAATTAGTAGATACATCATAGCACTAGCTTAAATATCGATGCGAGAGAGTTAGTAGGTTACATGAGCCTAACATAGACACACACTTGGTATCAGTAACACTCATTTACTTGCATGCTTATGAAGGGAATTGTTGGGATGAGAAGGTAGTAACCATAATATTTATGCGGTAATTGAAAACAATTAGGTTGAAGAGAAATCCATTGTAGTGGAAACTAAGGTTATGTTAAATCATACAAAAGACAAATTTTGTATTTGATTATGTTGCAACCAATAGTTTAATTTCACCATAACCATTATAAAAATGTGGGTTGGAATCCTATGAGCACAAAGACTTTGAACATGTTGAGATGAATTATTTGACAACAAAAGCAATAACATCTAGTGTTAATTAATGTTTTGTAGGCCTAGGGTTGTCTAAAACTAAGTTAAGGATATTTGTCAATGCATGAAGAGAATATTATTTAATCATTAGAAATGATTGAAAGGATCGAGTAGAATCTCATTGAGCTTTTGTATACTGCTTCAAAAATAAAGTGATCTATTTACATGATGAAGGAAGATCAACTGAGATCTATTTTAAGAAGAGATAAGTGTCTCTACTATTTATTTCAATAATAAGGTTAAACATTTCCTTAGGTAGTGCTATATATTGTGGATGTATAAGGTAGTGAGTGCAAAGAAAGGGTTGTTACCTACCAAGCAGTGGGTAACCCATAGGGATAAGTTTTCTCCTCCTTGTAATTTTAGCTAGGTAGTAGCACTATATGATCAATGCATAACATAATCTCAGGATCCTTCACTTCTCACTCTGATTATATTTATCTATATTGTATGGAATTATTTCTATAATGAAAACATATTATCCATAGATATATAGTTTGACCATTTTTCCTTGTGCTTTCACTTAATTTTATGGGTAAACTAATATAAATTTGTTATGCCTCCTCCCACATTTACCTGGTTTTACAGGATTTCCCGGGGTATATATGAGCTAGGAGTCACTATGATAAGACTAAGCCTTCTATATGACGTTAAAGAAATGGAGTCGGCAACTTAATATCTTAGTTACTTCCCTCAGGTGTTACAGGACCTCGAGGAGCAACCCAACCCCTCAAAGTGTCCAACCCCTGAGATAACTCTTTTTTTCATTAAACTAGAGCCTCAGTCACTCCCTTACCAAGTATGCAAACAAATATTACCCTCCAGTCTCTCCCATAGGCCTACCTTCAAGTGAATGTGGACTTTTCCAATTAGTTCTATGTCAGTGACCCTGAATTATGAGCCACCTTTTTAGGGCTAGGACTTAGGCCTTTACCTAGAAATTAGTAAAACTTCCAGAAATGATGAATGAAATAGAAACAAATATTATAAACCAAAATTTGAACCATGAATTCACATGATTGTTATGAAACCAACTCAGAAAATAGAAGAAAAGATAGATTAAAACCTTAAAAATCAGCCCCTTTGAGGGGGAAACGTCCTTTACATTATGTAAATTAACAATACTTGGATTATACAAATGAAAAAACCTCCGTTATATATATAAAATCTCATGGGGTCACAATATAATACTATCCTACCTAATAATAATAATGTAAGGGAACAACAATAACAATAGTGGGATTTTATGGGGCACAATAATAACAATATGGGGACTACAGGGGTAGAAGAATCAAAATAAGGGGGCTACACTAGTAATATAGGAACCTAAAATACCCCTCTCCTTTAAAAAATTATTGTCCTCAACGCTTGAGTAGTTCTTGATGCTTCTGCATAAAATTATCATCCTCCCATGTGGAATCTTCAGTGGGTAAATTCTTCCACTTGATGAGATACTCTGAAATTTATAGATTTCGTAGTTGTCGAGTTCTTGTTTCTATGACTGATTCAGGTTCCAATATGATTTTTCTTTCCTCGTCAATTTCTAGCAATATTGTTTGAACTGGAAGTTTTTCACCTATAGCCTTCTTTAAGCATGATACATGAAAAACTAGGTGCACTGAGGAAGAAGTAGGAAGCTCTAATTTGTATGCCATAGTACCAATATTTTGCAACACCTTCTAAGGACAATAGTACTTTGGCAATAATTTATTATCCTTCTTAGCTTACTTGAGGGAAATTTTTTTGTATGGTTGTAGCCATAAAAATACCCAATCTCCTACTTCAAAAATTCTCTTGCTGTGATGTTCATGTTCATGTTGTTTCATTCGATTTTGTGCCAAATTTAGGTTATCCTTTAAGAGTTGAAGAACTTGTTGTTGATGCTCGATGTGATCTTCCACTACTTGAACCTTATAATTTTCTCTTAAAAATGATGTGATTTATGGTGGATGATACCCATAAAGTGCCATAAATGGGGTAATTTTTTCTATCGCATGGAAGGAAGTGTTATACCACCATTCAGCCAGAGGTAACCACTTGAACCATTATGTTTCTTTATCAGATACAAAACAACGAAGATATCCTTGCAAACATGTGTACACTCTCTCAGTTTTCCCATCATATTAAGGATGATAAGATGAGTTATGAGCTAGTTGAGAACCCAAACAAGAAAAAAAAATTGTCCAAAAATTTCTAGTGAAAACGGGATCTCTATCGCTTACAATAATATTTTGGCTTCCATGTATCTTTTGATTGTTTCCATAAATTCGGTAGCAACTGTACTTTCTTTAAATGGATGAGATAATGCACAAAAGTGTTCATACTTGGTAACTCTACCAACTACTTCCATGATGAAAATCTTTCCTTCCGACTTAGGTAAACCTTTTATAAAATCCATTGAAAAATCCTTCCAGCATTGACTTGGAATGGATAAAGGTTGTAGAAGACCTGGGGTCTTAATTGTCCCAACTTTATTTTGCTGGAAAACCAAATATTCCACCACAAACTTTTGAATATCAGATTTAGGGCCATCCTAGAACAAATATGTCTTCACCGTGTGGTAATTTTTTAAAAGTCCTCAGTGTCCACCTAAGGGAGAGGTGTACAATTCCAAAACAATAATTTGCTTTAGTTGGGAATTATTACAAAGATATAAGCGATCTTTGTACCATAAGGAATCATGTTTCCAACTAAATGTATCAAATGTACTCGGATCTTGCTGCAAGTTTTGAATGATTTTCCACACTTATTTTTTATTCTTCCATTACTCCCTTGCTCTGGTTATTCAATCTGGTTGGATAATAGAAATGGAAAAAATAAATTCTTCCACCTCCTCATCCTTTCTTGAGAGTGACTATGCAACAAAATTTAGCTTCCCTTTTTTTTAGATGATTTCAAAGTCATAATCCAACATATTTGTGACCCATTTTTACTGCTCTTCTAAAGATAGTATTTGTTCCAAAAATTATTTAAGACTATCATGATCAATTTTTACCTTGAAGTGTCTTCCCATTAGTTAAGGTCACCATTTATTTAGTGCATGTAGTATTGCCAACATTTCCTTCTCATAAATAGATTTATGTAAATACTTTCCTTTGATTCGAAGGATTTCAAAAGCAATGGGTCGTCCTTCTTGCATAAAAACAACAGCAATTCCATTTCTCGAGGCATCACATTCCACAAAAATGCTTTTGTGAAGTCTAGCATAGCTAAGAATGATGCTTGGCACATCAGCCTCTTTAATATGTTGAAAGGCCTTAGCTAATTCAGGATTCCATGAAGATGAATATTTCTTCAATAATGTTGTTAGAGGTGCTACTATTCTCCCATAATTCTTAACAAACTTGTGATAATACCCTATTAACCCAAGAAATCCTCGCAAATTATTTATGGTTGTGGGGACTTTTTGTTCCTTAAGGGCTTTAATTTTGTTAGGGTCTACCTTAACACACTCTTGGGATACAATATGACCTATATATTCCACCTCTTGTACTACAAAGAAACATTTGGAGGAATTTTCATATAATTTGTTCTCCTCTAATAGTTTGAGCACCCTGTCAACATGTTGAACATGACACTTCCGCGACCTGATGTAGATTAGTATATCATCAAAATTACTAACACAAATTTTCTAAGGAAGGGGTTGAAAATGGAATTCATCAAGCCTTGAAATTTAGAAGGTTCTTTGGTAAGGCCAAAAGGCATGACCAAAAATTCATAATGACCCTGATGAGTTTGAAATGTTGCTTTCATAATATCTCCAGTCTTCATTCTAATTTGATGATATCCTAAATAGAGATTCAACTTACTAAAGTAAATTACTCCATGCAATTCATCCAATAATTCATCAATCACAGGAATGGGAAATTTGTGTTTAATAATGAGCTTATTTATACCTATAATCTAGACACATGCACCATGATCCATCCTTATTGTGCACCAATAGTAGTGGACCAGAGAAATAACTTTGACAAGCTTGAATTATACTAGCCTATAACATTTCTGCAATCATACATTCAATTTCGCTCTTTTGGACATAGGGACATCTGTAAGGCCTAATGTTTGAAGGAACACTTCCTAGAATCAAATGAATAGCATGATCATGATCATGAATAGGTGGGAGGCCTTTGGGAGTTTCAAACACATTGGAATGATTGTGCAAGAATTTTTGGATATCTGGAGATATATATGATTTTGATGTTGGAACTTCTAATGAGCATAATTGTGCAATTACGGCTTGTTGTTATTTATTCTAAATATTTTTCATGACATTAGAGCTAATTATATTTTGCGGCTTCCTTGCGATACCCCGTAATTCAACTTCCTTTCCTTCTGAAATTTTTTTGAAGAAAAGTTATTGCAAATTAAAAGCTACCGTCCCCAAAGATTGTAACCATTGTACTACTAATACAACATCAACACCTCCCATTGGAATGGAAAGCATTGGACTATTCGACACATATTCCCCCATGGTTAGCTTGATAATATGGCACTTTCCAGAGAAATTTATAGTTACTCCATTTTCAACCATCACTTGACACTCTGGTGCTAGGTATAGGAAGAAATTCAATTCCTTGGCTACCTTACAATGAATAAAATTATGGGTACTACCTGAATCAATCAACACTATTAAATTTTTCTTCTTCATATGTCCTTCTATCTTGAGATTTTGAGTGGTAGTTCTTGCCAATGCATTACAGGATATGGTCAAAATCATTTCTTCTTTCTCTACTGTTGGTTCCTTGTGTATATCCTCTTATTTTGAAGTTTATTTTTCATTTTCTTCCTCCTCTTCACAATCTATGTAAAATAATATCTTCTCAACACACTTATGAACTTTAGTGTATTTTCTATCACAACTGTAGCAAAACCCTTTTACTATTTTTTCTTCCAATTATTGTGGTGTCAACCTTGTATTTTGTGGAAGTCTAGGAGTAGCAACACTTCCATCTTTATAGATTTGAGTTGTAGGATTCATTGTCCCCATAATTTTACTTTCAATTTTTCTTACCATCTTGAATGACTTCTCCAATTGACCACGTTCCCAAAGGCGAACCTGATTTTGGATGTTATCCTTTAAAGTCCCTATGAATACCTCAATCTTGTGTTTCTCTGGAGTATCAGTTACCCTTATATTAAAGTTTTGGAAGTCCTCAATGTGCTCCACCATTGAATCCTTTTGTCTGATATTTTTCAATTAGATAAATAATTTGTTTCTCTTTGGATCCTAATAATGTTCTATCATTTCCTCTGTAATAAATTACCAAGTGAAAATATTTTTACGAGCGCAAAGCCATCGATACCATACAAATATATTTTTTTCTAAATATAAAGTTGCAATGCATACATTTTGTGTGTTTTTTACATTATGGAGATCAAATATTGCTCCATATATAATATCCATGTTACGATATCCTTTGCATGAAACTTCCTTATATTGATCTTTGGAATATGTTGGGTCTTCAATCTAGCATTAGAGTTTATCAAATGACTATTAACATTTATTTGGTTCTCATCATGAGTTTCCTCTACTACCTTTTCGCCATTAGGAATAATTTCTTGTATCAACTTTGGCAAACCTTCCTTCAAAACTTCCATGCTTTCTTTTAGATCAATCTTCATGTCTCCCATGTTGCCTTTAATATTTTCATCGATCTTAGCTTCCATTCCATCCATCTTATATTCCACGCTATCCATCTTAGCTTCCATTCCATTGTTCAAACCATCGATCTTAGCTTCAACGCCTTTGTTAAAACCATCCATCTCTATTTTCATGCCTTTCTTCAAGCCATTCATATTATCTTCCATTTCATTTCTTGTTACTCTTTGCGAGAGCGAAATTTGTTGCACTTGGTCTTGTAAATTTGATATATCATGTTGCAATTCTTCCTCTTCATGAGTCATAGTAGAGCCTTTTGAGGGTGTAATAGTTGTTGAATTATTTTTAGGGTCCATTTAGAACCCAATTCTGATATATATGCTTAAATATGCCCTTGGAATCACTTCAAACTGATTTTTCAAACAAGACTTATGCAATTAAAAAAAATTACATGCCTTTTTCTTCATTTTCAGGAGCTCGATATTAAAACTGATGTATCTTTGTAATTTCGGATCCCCAATATTTTATCTTCAGCTATTTAGTAGCCCTATGAATATTTTTTATAATGCCATAGGTCTGACCTAATTTGGATTATTCAAGAAAATGTTGCGCCCAATCTCCCATAATGACCTAATTATGGACTCGTTTCATAGAGAGAAATTGTATGACATGCCATGTGTCATTTTTTCTTCCTTCAGCTCTGAAATCGATACAGAGAAAACTACAGTCCCTTTCACTTTGGCCACTTTTTACAGAATTCCAATCCGATGCTTAGAGATAGAGTTAAGTTGATTTTCCTAAGGTCACCTCTTTGAGATGAAATTCGTGAGCATGCAAAAAACCTAATTTCCACATATCATATCTCTAAAAAGATAGCGAACCAAGATTTGTAGTTTTTACATGAATTTCCTTTGACTTTCGTTGCACATGGGTTTTTTCTAGCTTCTGAAAAATCGTAAAAAAATTTATAGTAAAAATTCCACAATGACCTGTTTGAAGCAACGAAACCCTAGAATGCAAACCCCTGATACCAAATGTTATGAAACCAACTCACAAAATAGAAGAAAAGATAGATCAATGCCTTATAAATTAACCTCTTAGAGGGGGAAGCCTCCTTTACATTACATAAATGAACAATTCCTGGATGATACAAATGACAAAACCTCCTTTCTATATATAGGAGTCCATGGGGTCACAATATAATCCTAGCCGACCTAACAATAATAATGTAAGGTCACAAAAATAACAATAGTGGGATTTCATGGGGCACAATAATAAAAATATGGGGACTACAGGGGTACAAAAATAACAATAAGGGGGTGACACTAACAACAATAAGGGACTACACTAATAATATATTGACCTAACACTGACCTTTCCCAACTGGGACTGAAATTTCATCAAACACTTGGTAAACATGCAACCTAAAATTCTTGAATTCATATCTAAACGTAAGGGTCTAAAAAATTATATGAGGTTTAGAAAGAAGTACCAATGCATTCTCAAAATAGCTGTTATAATAGAAATTAGTTCTTGCATTTATTATTCATTCAGTTACAAATAGAAACATGATGAGAGCCATGACTAAGATCTGCCATAAAAGAATGACTACAACTATAATATAACCATATAAATAAAAATTATAGAACAAACCTTAAAGCCACATAATATAAAGTATATCTACCCCTCAAAGGCAAGAAAAAATTAGCTCTGATTAAACATAAAAAAAATACAACTAGGTGCGAGACTTCAACATACCACCCGACCATAGATTGGGTTGAACCAAATATTTCTTTCAACCAATCATCTCCTTGTCATATTCCAAGCATGAATGTGGGATCTGATGTGATAAAAAATCCATAAAAAACCAAGGGAATCCAAAGGTTAAAGCACCTCCACCCTCACCATCCCATGATCTTACCTAAACTAGTGTCGAGATCACAAACCCAAACCAAGCTTGGATTCCTTGGAATTCCTTCACTATCCCTTGTGAAATTTTCTTGTCTCCACCCACCTATTGAGGGCTTCTGAGAGAAAACCATTGTTGGGCTAGGGTCCCATAGGTTGAGCCTTGAGTCATTTTTTTTAAAGTGTAGCGCAGAGGTCAAGGGACATGGGTGCGGTCAAATCTCCTTCATATTCTAATGGGTAAAAGGGTAAAACATGGGGCTCAAACCATAGTTTGAGTACATTTTTTTTGGGTGTCTTAGTATTATAAATATACATGTATGAGTAAAGTAAAGATATAATATGATATCTATCTGATGACTATGTAATGTGAATTGGGCATGTAATTTGTGATTTAGTCTGAGTAAGTAATAGGCTCATGCAGTTGTGTGTGTGAATACCTAAGTTCTCGGTTGTGTGCAAGGAATCTGTGGCTATATGTGCAAGAGGAAGAAACTGTATGCATTGATGATCTACTTAATAAAGAGAAGCTTTTTCAAAGTCTCTAGTTTACTTACATGATTTATGTTCTTATGTGTTAATGATAATGGTTTACTTATAGATATGTTAGATTTTCTGTTATGTAATGCACATATGTCTGGGTTAATCATATAATAATAGATCTCTGTGTTTGCGCAATAATTATATCAATATTAAGGGTTTCTGTTAAGTAAATCACAGTAAGAGTAGATCTTTGTGCTTCATGCGATCACTGCATATGTGTTAATGGTTTTGTTGAAGTTATATTTGAATTAGGTTAAGAAAAATAACGTAGCATAATAGTGATTAGATTAGACTAGAAATAGTTATATCCACATCATAAATATCCTTTTGGGTGCAAAAACCTGGTTCCAACACCTCCCCATTTCTATTTTTGGTGAGACTTTGGTCTGTGCAAGCGGATCATTGTTGAAAGGGATAGTAGTTGGATAGTTTTTTTGGTTGCGTAAATACAGTTTGAACCTGGATCTGGACCCCTCAATACAACAAATGGTTCCGTTACTAGGACCAAGATCTATGTGAGGGAAATTTGATCTGGAATCCAACTAAGAATGAATTGGAGGATTGGTTGGATAGAAAGGTGCACGAGTTCGGGATCTAAGAGAAACAAAACCTATGATTAACTACTAAGTATTGGGAACAAAGTTACATTTATATAGAGCAACACAAAATATTATTTTCTTCCTTCAAAACATAACTATATGAGTGGTTGTATTGGTTTAATGAGATGCAAACCTGTTGGAAGACGAAGTGTTTACCATGTGGACTCCTAATTTGGTTCAGCAATTGGAAAAAGCCAACAGTAGGATTACTCACACAAAAGACTATTGGATTGAGAAAATTATGTGTGTATTTTTCATGGAGTTTTCTATTGACAATTTTGTGTCCTACATCGAAGCTAAAATAATATTTTTCAAGGGTCTACGAGGTAGTTTTCTGTGCTCCTTGAAGTTTTCACTTCAAAATACTCTTATGTGAAAAAGGTACTTTGTACAGCCACACTGATTGAATGTTTATAAGAGGTCAACCTAGCTATACGTGAAGTGGAAAAATTTATAGAGAAGACCTGGATGGAGATTTTTTGTATAGTCCTGTCAAGGTTAGTTCTAACAATGACGATGAATCTAAGGTGAGCATTCCAGGTGATTTAGTGCAAGAAGAAGACAATGACACAATTGTGCTTCAGATTTAATCCACCCCACTTCGAAATCCACCTCACACTCCAATCCACTCCACTGCACCTCTTCCTCAACCTCCACCATCAGTATCCAATATGGATAACTCTATTAAGATGCATAATTTTAAGGTTTTTGGGAATGAATACACTGAGAAATTCTGGTTCGTCGCAGAAGCTCTATGGAAGGCTCAGCAGATTATTGATGATGATGTAAATAAAGCACAGATTTCCACTGCATTCCAGGAACGTGAGATGGAATGGTATATGAAGTACCTAACAGCTAACCAAAATATGATAATAGATTATATCAATAAAACATTGAATGAGTAGTTCCAAAAGTCAAAGTCATATGAATAATGTGTTACCGAATTGAAGGATATCCACCAGGAAGTAAAGGAAACTGTATCGGAGGCAGATCAACATTTAAAATACATTATTAAGGATGGAGAATTCACTATTAGTGATTATTAGCGTAAATAATGGTTTATTGCAATGTTTTTTCTACATCTGCACCTACCTTTATCTCAACAGAAGATCGTAACACACACACAAGCTTTGAAAATTGTGATGAAATTGGAAGCCTTGGAAGTTCAGGAAATCCAGATTGGGGTTCACCAGATTCAGTGTGAGTTGCCTACCCTGCACTTAGAACTTTCAAATTTGTGGAAGGAAAATGGGAAGGATGTGTAAGCAGGGGTATGGTTTGTGCACTGCAAAGATAAAGGACACTACAAGAAACAATGCCTAGTATATGGAGAATATCTGGCAGTTGGAGGATCGACTTTGATTAAGCCTGATCTATGGGTAGGTTGAAGTGTAGGCCCTAAAATATGGTGTGCACTATGTCAAGTAGACAGACAAAAACCTACAAACTATTTTTCCAAGGTCGAGAAATATATTCAGTCTCCCAAACATTTATATTGCACATTTTTTCGGTCTGTAGGCCCTTATGATAAGAAATGTCATGATTTTGATGTAATGATTAAACAAGCTGCTTCTTATAGAATAAAATTGGAAGGTAGAGGTACAGATTCACTTGCGTTTCCCTCTGGGCGAGGGGTATTTTAGGGCCGAGGTCATGGAAGAGGTCGGCAGTTTGACCACGTAATTGAATATTACCCTCTTTTTTTTGCGAAAATGCATCAAAAGAAGACTCAGACGCTTAAAAAAAACGTTCACATGATGAGGGTAGGGTCAGGCAACGAAGAACCTATCATTAATATTGTGACCAGAAGTGGTGCAACAACTGGAGTAGATAAAACAGAAGGAAAACAACCTGTTGCAGATGTCTCAGTTCAGAAGGCCCATAAGAATAAGGAAGAATTTAACTTGTAGCGGGAAAATGATAATTTACTGAAGAAAAGAAGAGTTCATGGACCTCGGTGCATTGAGATAAAAAATAATGACTAGGGTTGTCATAGATACCAAAGATGAGACTGATCCAATTGAAATGAAATTTTTTCTGTAGGCTTGTATCAAGATTTTTCGTAATAAGAAGGTGGCTGAAAACCTTAAAAAATTAATTGATAGCTGTGCTAAGAAATAAAAACCTCAGATGGAACAAAAGTATATCAAAAAAATCCACAACAACAGAAGAATAATTGGGCGAGAGATGTGCTTAACTTCTTAGATAGGAGACTTTACGATAGATCAAATTATTTTGGATATGGGATCCGATGCAAATGTCTTCCCTACACATACATGGCTGAAAATGGGAGAACCTAAGCTAGAATAATCTTCAATTCTGTTGGAAATGTTGTCATTGATGGAAAAGGAGAAAGCAGAAGCAAAGGAGAAGACAATAGAGAAGAACAAAGGGAGAGTATATTTACAGAGACAGTGAAGCAAAAAGAGAAGCAAGCAGTGCAAAGGAGACATCATAGATGGCAAAGGAGACAGGCGGAAGAAGACTGTTGAAATGAAACGGTTGAGCAGCAGAGGCTAAGGAAAATACAGTGACAGAAGTGCAAATTTGGCAGAGCAGCAGAAATACAGTGACAGGATATTTACAGAGGCAGAGATGAAACAGTCGAGCAGTAGAGGCAGAGGCAGATCTGTTAACAAACCAACAATGAAATGATTGCAGGAGATGCAGAATCGTGTAGAAAGGAAGGAATCGAGGCTCTATGTATAAGGGGAATAAAACTTATGGTAGCGTTGGTAGTATTGTATTAACATAACATTGAAACAGGGTTCATATATAACAAAGTGCTGAAGAAAGGTATATAACGACAATAATAAGGGTTTTCATATAAGCAGAACAGAGCTTATATGAATTTGTATATAACGAAGACGCGACATCCTTTATGGAACGAAACCTTGACTATAAGCGGAACTCTGAACATAAATAGTAAAGCCGGAGGGGCATAAAACCAGTGGGTTCATGCAAGAATTGAAGTGGTAAGTTGTATTACCAAAATGAACGTGATATATACCATTGAAGGACACGTGTCCTCAGGTGGTTTTGTAAAAAAACTTTTTTCACATGATTTTGGAGGATTCTGCAGTGAGCGTTTAAGTTGCGTGATATTGCGCATCATCCGTTCGATCATAGGAGTCAATGCGATAAACTGTTAGTCGTTGGATGAAAGAGGTGTGTTAATGGAGGTGGGCCCCAGGAACGTGTGTATGTTAAAAGATGTATCGAGTTTGATATTCATTGCAATGTTGGATATATATTAAATTTCAGTGTACATATAGAAATGGGTTATGTGCAGATTATTTATGTGTTGCAATTTAATACATTGTGATATGCTGAGGGTTAAAGCCATGGTCGAAGATTGACTTAGGATTATGTATATATATGATTCAAAGGGTGCTGTCAGTTGGAACGTACTAAAAATTCAGAGTGTATCAAACACATGTGGGCTCCATGGGATGGTTTTGTATTAAAATGTCGCGATGGGTTTAGTTATAAGCTAATAGTGCGGTGGTGGCATATATACAAATGCACAAGTAAAGCGCCAACCAAAAGTTGTTCTTTGGACTCATAATATATCATACGAAGGGTAAGCCTGGAACATATATATATATAGTCAGTCGAACTTCGCCAAGGTGAGAACCTTTGGGTTATTGAACTATTAAAGGTTGACTTCATACATGTATGTTGAAAATGAGTTGGTATGCGGATATATAAGGTGGATGACTGAAAACCTTATGTAAATGCTTGCATATAAACCAAATTTAATATGCAAGTGGAATCCCACATAAAATTTCGAGAATCATTACCCTAGCTGGAGGATACATTAAAGACCAAAGTGGCAAAGTATACATATATACCTATATGCAGCGCTTTATATATGGGTAGCACCTTTTAAACAAAGGGTCAAAGTATATATGTATATATATACATATATGTGAAGTACTCTATAGCTCGGGCCTAATACAACCAAAGACTTAAACTGTGGGACCCTCACCAATCACATCGGAGAAAATTTGATAGTGGAACAAGTTAACAAAAGATTTCAATTGTGATGAAAGTCAAAACTCGATGGGTTTATAAACCATGATTGATATGTGTTTGAGTTCCTGCATAACAGTGAATCATCAGAATCGGAGCATCAAAGCATCAGAACATCGGAACATTGGAGAATCTTAAATCAGTGAACAGTGAATCATCGCAATAGAGAATTGGAGCATCGGAGCATCGGAACTCACAACTAGAAGTCACGATTGCGATTAATCACAATTGGAAATATTTGAAAGGTGATACATCACATCAGCATTACAAAATGAACAGTAATTGATCGCATCATAGTAGGAGCAAAGCATTGGTACATTTAAATGGAAATTGAGATTGCGATCAATCACAATCGGAAGTAGTCGAGGAGTGATACATCACATTGGAAAGTTCGGCGAGTGGGCCCGTAACGGAATTTTATGTATTAACATGATCTCTTAGCATTATATCCCCAGAAGTTACATAATTTATATAACACGGCAGTGCATATATTTAAAAAATCCTTATTATTATTATGCCTAGAATTGATTCGCATGATATAAAAAGTGCAGTTTCATACATACAAGAGTTACGCAACAACTATAAATAGAAAGGCATACAGAGGAGAAAAAGGGACAAACACAGTCACAAAAAAGACAAAGCGCAGTAAATCAAGACGCTGAATGAGTGAGCTGGAGATCTCATTGTAATTAAATGTAAATGGTTTAATTGATTTATATTGTTTGTCATGCATTGGAAAGTCTCCGGAGGAGAAAAAATATCCCACTGTAATGTTAAAATTAGTACATACAGTTATATTTTTCTGAGTGAGCTAGAAAAGAAATGAGAAGGCAGAAGACTGAGAGGTATGGCTATTCATTTCGAATTCCCTGAGGAATACAGATATTCATAAGAAAATCTCTATAAATAATATCATCTTGATATGCATAGAGTTGTTAGAGAGAGTGGGTATAGAGAATGCAGAGTATGGAAACCTGAGACAGAGAAGATAAGGAAGAGAGAAGCAGAAAGAGATGCTATAGAACAGAGCTGATATCTGAGGTAAATCAGCAAACTATTCTTTTGATAAATTGAGGAAGTTGGAGCTTCCCTGTCAGGTTGTAGCTTGATATATGTCAGTTGTAGCTGACTGAGGTTGGAGCCTCCTGTAGGTTGGTGCCTGCAGAAAATTGAAGGGAGTTGGAGCTTCCTTGCAAGTAGTAGCTTGAAAAATTGAGGTTGGAGTCTCCTGTAGGTTGGTGCCTATAGAAAAACACTGGTGAGAGGGATTTGGAGCTTGCCTTTGCATCGCAACAATAATAAGATGTGGTTTTCTCCCTTTATGGGTTTCCACTTATATCTGTTGTCTCTATCTGTGTTACCTGTGTGCTGATATGATTTACCAAAACTGCTTAATGTTTGTTTATCTCATAATAAGTTTGATGTCACATTAATTTAATAGTTTCTGCAACATATTAAGATTGTTCATATATTAAGGTTGGTTATAAAAGTATGTTGTAAATAAGTTGATGAAAATTTTAAAAATCTCATGTATGTGTTAAAATGATTCACCCCCCTCTCATTTTAAGTAAGAATTCAACAATTGGTATCAGAGCCAAGTTCCTTTTGTACCATTTTAACCACTGAAAGGAGATCCTAGGTGTTGGCCAGATAAATCGTTCTTGCGGACAAGACTGATCTCCCTAGTGTCAGAAGACAATTTAGCAACAAACGAACAACTAAGTTTGTCTTTCTCTAGATATATTCATTTTACAAATAAATTCTATGAAGGTGTCGATCCTACCTTAGATCCAAATGCTTATTTGCAGTCGTAGTGCTTCCGTCGCATCAAAATCCTTCCATCGCAACAAGAGATCTTTCGTCGCAACAAGAGTTCTTTCGTCGCAAGAAAGTGTCGTCTTTCGTCGACCTGCAATCACAAACAAGAAAATATTAAATAGCACCTGTATAAAAAATAATCATAAAACATACCTATCATAGTGATCAAGGAATCTATGAAATAAATGATCAAACGACAGCTTATTGAAATAAACAATCGAATGACAATTTATTGAGAAAAACAAAACTTGATTGTATTAATCTTAAAATATACATAAGAACCTTACAACCTTAGCCTTGATGTTCGAAAGGCCTTCCCGGGGTCCGAAGCAGGAATCTCCTCTACTTTGATAAGTCTTGCACTCTTCCTTCAGGAGCATAAAGAGGTATGTGATCTTTCCTCTCAAAAGCTCAGTAGAAAGAAGTCTAAATCTCAACAGCACTTCAACTCAAAAATCTTCTTCAAAAAACTTGACTTAACCCTTTGAGGCTACCCAATGCCTCCTTTTATAGAGCAGATAAGGAGGTTAGGATTCCACCTTTAAAGGGATAGAATCCTCCTTCAAAGGGATAGACTCCTCACATCAAGGGATTAGTTCCTTAAGGTGTGGGATACATGCACCTTACTAAAGCGTGCTCATCCCCAAAAAATCTCATCTAGAACCTTCCAGAATTGACCAAAAATCAACTTTTTCACTTTGATTTCTCACTTTTTTGACTTTACAGGAAGTCCGCGGGCATAAAACTGGAAAATTGAGTTCTAAAATGCACTTCCTCTTCACATTACCTGCGTACCCTAGCTAGGAACGCAAGTAAGTCTCATAGTAACTGCGTAGCCAAGGATTTTTTGAGTTTTAAGGGTTTTTCCTCTATTTTTAGGGCTTGGAATGAGGAGCAAAGGTTGTAAGACTTGCAGAGGAGGTAAGTATGAGTGTCAATGAGCTCATACAGTCAGCAAAATGTCAGGGTGACATTTTTTAGTGTAACAGATTGCCCCCTAAAGTGCGAAGTCTGGAATAGATGAAGATGAAGTCTATCATATATGAAGAGTGAAGTACTTTATCATTTCAAGGATCATCCTGTGGACACCCCAGTAGGAACCTGTAAAAACATTCAATGCAAAATATATATATGTAATCATATCATCGCTGATGTAGGCATTCCCATACTCAGATCAAAATTAACTAAACTTGTTCTGATACAGAAATGATTTTAATATTACATCAATATTGTAGACACAGCATGGGCGCAGCCATCTGTAATGAATAGTCTACTGTATAATAATAAAACTCCTCACAGCCTGGATGGTAGAAACTAGATCCAGGGTCTTGATTTCCGCATCTCGAACTAGTACGATTCTATCCATGTGAATAAATGTGTTGAAGTCGAACATGGTAGAAACCACTTGATTACCAGTCAATGATGTGAACTATTAAAAAGTGTGAGAGTAACCACCAGTAATGTCAATGGCTCTCAAAGTACTCAGTACAATCCATGAAATGTGAATGAATGAGCTGAAGTCGAACATGTCACGGAATCATTCGATCGAAGGTCAATGATGCAACCTATCGTCGAAGGCGAGAAACCTGCCATTGATGCATGCAGATTTCAAGGTACTGACGATTTCTGGATCAAATTCCTAGATAATGAGCTGTCGTCGATAGAAAGTGATCCGTCGTAGGCAAGCCCACAACAAGAAATCATAGATCAAGTTTTGAAGAAACATATTGGCAAGGACTGACTCAGGGATGATAAAAAATGGAAGACAAATATTTTGCAGATGAATGGTTTATTTGAACTATCCTCTTGAACACATAATGACACTGCAGATGGCTTGGTGACAATTGACCCAAAGCTAATACCCAGAAACCGACTGAAGACTTTCAATATGGTTTGATTAATTGTTAGGTAAATGATTTCCCAACCCAAGTGAACAAAAAGTGTCATGTTCAAGAGTGGTTAACGGTTTTCCGAATAATCAAAATGTAATAAACAGGTTCATTTTTCTCTCTTTTCCCCCACCATTTCTGGAAAGTACCTCTTTATTTTTGACAAGCTTGAGGAGGATAACATTTTCTTGTTTATAAGCTCATCCTTCGGATGAGACCAACTTATTTTAAGATTCGAACCCTAAGAAGGAGTGGTTCGTTCCTGTTTAAAATTGAATAGGTCCTTTACTGTTAAATTTTAACGAGTCCAGTATAGGAGAAACTCGGTGTTTTTCAATTTTAGGGAGTCAGAAGAAAAAACTTAAGAAAACTCCATGGGTGTACTTTTTTGTAAATTTAGTCTCTCGAGCCCGAAAAAGGATAAAATAATGCGGGAGAGAACTCTATTGACCGTAATTAGTCAACGTGTACCTTTTTCGTAAATAGTCCTTTTCAGTCCGTAAAAGGGGTAAACTTATACTGAAGGGACGATCATTCATTTACTTTAACGAGTTCGAATAATCAAGTACTCGGCAATATTTTCATGTTTAGAGAGCCTGAAAAGGGCTTAAAAGAGGACTCCAAGTTTTCGCTTTTTCATAATTTTCAAGAGTCCGAAAAAGTGATAAAAGTATACTTAGTAGTTTCACTTTTTCTTTAAATTTTAACGAGTTCGAAAAAGGAATAAAAATTTACTCATGGTTTTCAATTTTTCGTAAGTTTTAACGAGTTCGAAAAAGGGATAAAAATGTACTCCTGTGGCCGACTTTCAATTTAATTAACGAGTAGGAAAAGACGGAAATAACTCGGCATTTTCATGTTTTTTACGAGATTGAAAGATAGAAAAATAATCTCGGGATTTTCATGAGTTTAACGAGTCTTGAAAATAACCGAAATTGACTCAAGATAGGTTTCATTTTTAAAAAAGCTTGAAACAGAGAAAAACTATGCTTCAGAGTGGTTTCATTTTTACACAAGCTTGAAACAGAGAGAAAAATGTGCTTGATGCCCCCTAAGCATAACTTCTAGAGTGCATGCCCCCCCAGCTTCATTTCATTCAACTAAGTATACTGTTGGTAATTAATAGCTGGATGGAATGAAGGTTCATTTACGAGATCATATGAAAGACCCAAACTAAAAATGTAAGAAAATTATCCAAAAACTGAAATAACTAACCTAATTATAACTTAACATTTACGAGATCTAGTCAAAGACTCAACTCAATTAGGGGAGTATTTATTTCATTTTTTAATGAGCTTGACACAGGAAAAGAACTATGCTCATGGCAACGTGTTTCATTTTTAAACGAGGTTGACACAGCAAAAGGAACTTTCCTCTCCTAAATGTTTCATTTTTTAACGAGGTTGACACAGTAAAAGAAACTATCCTCGTACCTGATTCATTTTTTAACGAGGTTGACTCAGTAACATGAACCATCCTCATAAACTATGTATTTCTAATCTATCAATCTACTCTCTACAATCTACCTACTGATTCATTTTTTAATGAGGTTGACACAGGAAAAGAACTGTCCTCATCGCCGACTGATTCATTTTTTAACGAGGTTGACACAGTAAAAGGAACTATACTCACACTCACTGATTCATTTTTTAATGAGGTTGACATAGTAACAGGAACTATCCTCAAACCGACTGATTCATTTTTTAACGAGGTTGACACAGTAAAAGGAACTCTCCTCGGACTCACTGATTCATTTTTTAACAAGGTTGACACAGTAAAAGGAACTATCCTCAGTAGCCACTGATTCATTTTTTAACAAGGTTGACACAGTAAAAGGAACTATCCTCACACTCACTAATTCATTTTTTAACGAGGTTGACTCAGTAAAAGGAACTATCCTCACCATCCACTGATTCATTTTTTAACGAGGTTGACACAGTAAAAGGAACTATCCTCTTCAGACGCACTGATTCATTTTTTAACGAGGTTGACACAGTAAAAGGAACTATCCTCAGACTCACTGATTCATTTTTTAACGAGGTTGACACAGTAAAAGGAACTCTCCTCACACTCACTGATTCATGGCTTCCAACAGGAAGAAACACATGTCAATGGACACACCTTGATCATGGCTTCCAAGAGGTCTTCATCAGATGGAAGAACAGTTCTATGAAAGGAAAACATGTCAAGGGACTCAAAATGGATAAGAACATCGCGTTCAAATAATCCCATAGAGTTTTCCATGTCAATTACCGGATCTAAGTCATAGGAATATGAGCAAACAGTGAGAGGCTCGCTTCCATCGGTAATTGAAAACATGGGACTAGTTGCCACATAATTAACCCGTGGCAAGGTAGATACCACTTTAGAATCAGGAACATTCAGGGATGTCCGATTATTGGTAGTCGAAACAAGACTAGGGAATAAAAGCTGGTCTACAGTCACAATATTGCCATTGTGAGGGAAAGACATCACGCGAAAGAGTGTCGATACGACAACTTTCTTTGCATAAACATAGTCTCACCCAAGGAGTAAATTGAAATCCAAGGGGCCTCAAACTACCATAAGATAAATACAGACAGTTTTACCTTCCAAAGTAATAGAAAACTTAGGAAGGATCCCTAAAGGTTCACTAATGGTTCTGTTAAAAGCTTTCAAATTCTGCGTAATAGGCACAAGCTGAGGGGAACCCAAAGCTTTCCAAGAAGTTGAGGATAAAATACTAATAGAAGCACCTTCATCTACCTATGTGTGGTGTATGTCCCTACCACCAAACTTCACAATGATTTGGAAAGGGATAGAGGAAGGAAGACGAGGTTTTGTTAGTCTATTCCAATCAAAGGAAAAGACCTCAGTACTTGGAGGGGGTTCTATAGAAACAGGTGAAATGCCCCACGTGTAACAAGAAGAACCTGAGCGGTATGAAGTTCATTCTCTACAGGGAGAATGGGATCGACCGAATGTGAAATTGAATCGACCACTCGATCAACTAATGGATCATCAACCTGAGTGATATGAGTTTCACTCTCCAATGGAAGAGTGGGATCGACTGTACTTGAAACTAGATAAATCACTCCGTCAGTTGACGGTAGGTTGGGAGAAATTTTACTGTAACCAGTTGGAAATTCTTGCTGTGGAATAGTAAGGTTTTCCAACAATTTTGAGGCTTCATCCATGTGAGGGAAAATGTGAGTTTGATGACTCCCTTTGCATAACTTACAAGGAAACCTAACTTTACCCTTTTTCCCAGGAACCTGACTATCACTGGTTGATGGATCAATGGAAAGTTGATGAGATTTTTCTGACCATACTTCCAATACCTTTGGAATACCAGGACAATTGATAAGGAAGTGGTCACCCTTACAAAGCCTGCAAGGGTATTTGGGTTTACAATGCATGTTGGAGGTTTCCTCAACACAACTAACACTTACAGCCATAGTTGGTTGGTTGAATTCTTCCTTATCTTGCTTCTTCTTCTTCTTCTTCTTCCCTTTCTTCTTCTTCTTAGCCCCCTGGTTACTAACGTCAAGGCTTTTACCAAGCGAAGAGGAAGAAATGGAGGAAGAAATATTAGGCAAAGAAGGTAAAGGGTCAACAGAAGGTTGGTGATGTTGAGATAGTGAACTCTGTTGAGGTGAAGCTTCTAGTTGAGGTGGAACAATTGGAGTATTCGAGGCCAATGAAGTTGAAAATAACCATATCGGTAAACCTATTGTAAATCTAGGTAATGACAAAGTAGCCATATAAGGAGGAACAACATTTCCAAAGAAAGGAAAAGTACTAGGAATCTCGTTAAGAGGGGTTCCTTGGTTGGTAAATTCCGGAATAGTTGCCATTATATTCAACTTCAGTGAATTTTATTAACAATTTAAAACTAAAATTAACAATTAACAATTCACACCTAACAATTAAAATTCACAATTCACACCTATGGTCTCTAAAAGTAAAAACAAATTAACACGTGCTATCAAATCTAGGAGGAAAACCACACACAAACAGTCACTTCCCGTACTAAAAACACTAGTTGGTGATGAAATCCAACATCGTAGAATTTAATACAGAAAGGGAGGTTGGAACAGTTACCCCGACAACCTGCTTAATGAAATAGACTGGCACACGTTTCTTCACAAAACCATCTCGAGTGAAGAAAACCCCCCAGAGAGTCCAAGTGAGTCTAGTCGACGTCTACTCCAGGTACAGTGAGATCTTTCCTTCACCATCACCTTAGGAAATAATCTTAAGCTTATGGTCACTAAGGTTACCAAAAATAACAAATACAACTGGGGGAACAGTCTACGATCCGATCCCATGCGCAAGGGCAGAGTAACAAAGCTCAATCCCCTTGAAGGTTCCTCGACATGGTTAATCCGAGGTTTACCGACAAGTGACCCCAGGCTCCTCGACAATGGTTAATCCGAGGTTTACCTTTTGTAATGCGCGCAAAATATTCTATCTTCCCCAATGAAACAGAATTGATTGTCTCAAAGGTTCGGACATGATCTCGTGATTGAATTCTTTAAGAGAAGCTTCCCAGATTATACAAATTACAATTGGATTTATTTCCTACCGCAATATTTGTCTACTTTTTTGTTTTAGTTATCTTGGAGAGTTAATTACTCCCTACTCCAAGATACTAGCCTAAGCTATGTTGGTGGAAAGAGCCCTAAAAATGTAAAAATTACTAGATGAATTTTAATTAAGCGCTGTGTTATTTAGGTTGTTATTACTCAAAAGGGTAAATGGATATGAAACCAATGGTGTTATGACCCGAACCAAAACTGAATGCAATCGAATATGATAATGTAATCTTTTCAATTCGATGAATCCTAACTAAAGTAAGGAGAGATTTTCCATACACTTCCAACAATGCAAAAATTTATCACTAAGAGAAAATATAAAAAATTCTCCGTTGCACTAATTTCATCAAGAAAAACTAATGCAAATCAATCCCAAAATAGTTTTTTATTTTTGTGTTTTTAAAACAAGCATAAAAACATCTAAATTCAAATCAAAGAAACTGATCTAAATCTACGATTGATTTTTCAGAATGTAAACTATGCAATTGTAATCTATGCACAATTCACATGAATAGTATGCAAATGTAATCTATGCACATTTTTCATTCATATTCTAAAAATGAGAATTATAATTATGAAAATGTGATCTATGCAAGAGAATTCTCAAACACAAGATGATTCTAATGTAATCTAAGAACCAATCAAGTGCAAGTCAAGAAAATCGGGTGAGAGTTCCAAAGATCAAAAAACACTCAAAGGCGATTAACACTCATACAAAAGAAAAAAGATGCAAAATTGTGAAAGGACTGAGACAAACCTCCAAGTAATGACCAAAGGAAATCAAGTTAAGAATTTCTCGAAAAAGAGACTCAAAAAACCCAATTAACGGAGATTGATGAGATGAAGAATTTGCTGAAAGAAACTCATAAACAATAGATTTTTGATAGAAAAATACAGATCTGGGTAGATGCTAAGAATCCTAAATTAAATCTAAACTAAACTAGAAAAAATAAATTTGAAGTTTTTCAAAAATTTTAACAGGGTCCGCAGGCTCCCAGAAGTAACAGGTGCGGTCTCGCACTGTTTACTTAAGGAAACTGGGAAACTTCCTGCACTGTGAAAAAGAAGGCAAAGTGCGGTCCCAAGAAAAACTAGAGAAAAACATACAAGATTTCAAAATTTTCAAAAACAGAGAAAACCTAAGCTACCCAGGAAGATATCCATCAATCAAAGACTAGGAAAAACTTTTCCTCAAATCAAAATAAAAGAGAACCAAAAATAACAAGTTTCTTTCCCCAGTTGAGTCGCCAATTTGTTGGCCGGATAAATCGTTCTTGCGAACAAGACCGATCTCCCTAGTGTCAGAAGAAAATCTAGCAACAAACGAACAACTAAGTTTGTCTTTCTCTAGATATATTCGTTTTACAAATAAATGCTCTGAATGTGTCAATCCTACCTTAGATCCAAATGCTTATTTGCAGTCGTAGTGCTTCCGTCGCATCAAAATCCTTCCATCGCAACAAGAGATCTTCCGTCGCAACAAGAGTTCTTTCGTCGCAAGAAAGTGTCGTCTTTCGTCGACCTGCAATCACAAACAAGAAAATATTAAATAGCACCTGTATAACAAATAATCATAAAAAATACCTATCATAGTGATCAAGGAATCTATGAAATAAATGATCAAACAACAGCTTATTGAAATAAACAATTGAACGACAATTTATTGAGAAAAACAGAACTTGATTTTATTAATCTTAAAATAACAGAAGAACCTTACAACCTTAGCCTTGATGTTCGAAAGGCCTTCCCGAGGTCCGAAGCAGGAATCTCCTCTACTTTGATAAGTCTTGCACTCTTCCTTCAGGAGCATAAAGAGGTATGTGATCTTTCCTCTCAAAAGCTCAGCAGAAAGAAGTCTAAATCTCAACAACACTTCAACTCAAAAATATTCTTCAAAAAACTTGACTTAACCCTTTGAGGCTACCCAATGCCTCCTTTTATAGAGTAGATGAGGAGGTTAGGATTCCACCTTTAAAGGGATAGAATCCTCCTTCAAATGGATAGGCTCCTCACATCAAGGGATTAGTTCCTTAAGGTGTGGGATACATGCACCTTACTAAAGCGTACTCATCCCCAAAAAATCTCATCTAGAACCTTCCAGAATTGACCAAAAATCGACTTTTTCACTTTGATTTCTCGTTTTTTTGACTTTACAGGAAGTCCGCAGGCATAACACTGGAAAATTGCATTCTAGAACGCAGTTCCTCTTCATATTACCTGCGTACCCTAGCTAGGAACGCAAGTAATTCTCATATTAACTGCGTACCCAAGGCTTTTTTGAGTTTTAAGGGTTTTTCCTCTATTTTTAGGGCTTGGAATGAGGAAAAAAGGTTGTAAGACTTGCAGAGGAGGTAAGTATGAGTGTCAATGAGCTCATACAGTCAACAGAATGTCAGGGTGACATTTTTTAGTGTAACACTAGGCCCCCAGGATGGCTAGTCAAGAAGGAACCTCAACCAATAAAGCTCCTTTCTTCACTAGTGCTAATTATGCCTTCTGGAAAATCAGAATGAGAGCATACATAATGTCTCTAGGAATAGAGGTATGGGCTGCTGTAGAATTTGGATATGCCCCAAAGGCAACTGACCCAGAGAGAGAAGCTAAACAAGAATTTGTAGCAAATGCAAAGGCCATGAATACAATCTTAAGTGGGCTTTGTGAGGCTAAATTTATCAAAATAATGCACAGTAAGACTGCCAAATATATGTGGGATACTCTAGAGAATATCCATGAGGGAAATAAAAAGGTAAAGACTGCCAAACTTCAAGTATATAGAGCTCAGTTTGAAAATTTAAAAATGAATGATGATGAAGATGTTGGCAGCTCCTTCTTAAGAGTTGAAAAAATTGTTAACAATATGAAAGCTCTTGGAGAAACCATACCAGAAAGTGTAATTGTACAAAATATTCTAAGATCTCTTCCACCCAGTTTTAACCCCAAGGTGTCTGCAATAGAAGAAACAGTTGATTGGGAAACCTTGACTATGAACCAGTTACTTGTAAATCTAACAGCCTATGAGATGAGACTCCCACAGAAGAAGCCAAGTACGAGGGAGGAAGCTTGTAAAAAAAAAAAGAGGAAAGAAGAAAAGGAAGATATATGTTCTTCCTCTAATGAAGAAGAGGCTAAATTTTTCAAGAAACTAGATAGAGGCTCAGGTAAATACAAAGGTAAAATTCCTTTCAAATGCTTTAACTTTGGAAGAATTGGACACTATGCTGCTAAGTGTCCTCACAAGAAAGTAAGGAATCAGGCTCAAGAATCAGGGAAAAATACATCAAAGAACTGGCAGAAAGGAAAGAAATTTAGTAGAAAATCCTTCTATGCTCAACGAGACAGCAGTGCATCTGAAGACTCAGATGAACCCTCAAGTGAAGAAGGAACCTCTGAATTTTTATTGACGGCCATAGAAGAACTTGAAGGACTCCTGCTAGAAGATGAAGAAGAAGAAGGTGAAGTCGACCTTGAGGGGGAGCTAAGAAGTGCCCTGGAGGACATTGATAGACTCAAACTGAAGTGCAGAAAACAAAAGGACATTCTCCTCAAGTATGTACGAGAAGAACATAATTCAGAAGTCCTCATGTAGCTAAAGATAGAGCTTGAAGAATCCAAGAAGATATAAGACATTTTACTTAAGCAAATCAAGGAGAAAACTCAGGAAAAAGAGAAGTTGGAAGAAGAAGTAGTATGTCTCAGGAAGAAATTAGAAAATTTTCAAAGGAAAGTGGCTATAAATTCTTCTCAAACAACAAGCTCTAGTAAGTTGAACGAGATTCTAGATGCTCAAAGATCTCCTATGATAAAAACTGGAATAGGCTATGAGGGAGAATCAAGTAGAAGCAAAGAAAAAAAACATAGATATTATTTTTGTAAAAGCAAAGAAAGTTGATGAAGTAGCTCAAATAATTCCTACAAAAGAAGAAACATGTAAGGAGGGAGACAAAACCCAGAAGAAACCTCTAATAACAAAGAATGAAAGAAACACTCAGAAAATAGAAAAAGAATCATATACCCCTGAGTATGTCAAATTTGGAAGCCATCAAAGGAGATTCTTCCCTCCTATGAAAAATGCCACCTGTTATTTCTGCCACAAGCTGGGCCACATTGATGTATACTGTCATGCAAGGAGGAGTAATTCAAACCAGTAAAAGATGCAAATAGTGAAGAAACTGTCTCGAGCAAAAAAATGGAGAAGACAACCTTACATTAGGTATGCAAATAGTTTCTATGGTTACTATTTTTATTGTAAGGAAATTGGCCATAAAATAATTGAGTGTAGAAAATATGGACAAAGATTGATGTTCAACACCTCAAGTAGGTTTATGAATCAAAGAACATACTCACAATTATGCAAAAATTATGATCAAATGCTGTGTATGCAACAAAATTTGACATATTCCTTCCAAATGTCCTCTGAGAGGATGTGATTCATCATCTCACAAAAGATACCAAACAAAAGGATGCTTCTAGTGGAAAAAGAAGGTGAATAAGTGTGACCTGGCTCTAACTGCTCAAGACCTGAAAAGCCAATGGTGTCTGGACAGTGGCTGCTCAAAACATATGACTCGAGACAGAAGAAAATTTATAACTTTTGATGAAAAGAAAATTGGTATTGTTACTTTTGGCAATGATAAATCAAGAAAAATCAAGGGAAAGGGCTCAATCAGCTTAGATAATGGCAGAGGTAAGGCCCAAGATGTACTCCTTGTAGATGGGCTGAAAGAAAATTTGTTGAGTGTCAGTCAAATGTGTGATAAAGGCTATGAAGTTCTTTTCAGAGCACAAGACTGTGAAGTTAGATCAAGAACCACAGGAAAGACTCTGCTTAAAGGTGTTCGAACAGAGAGTAATGTTTACATAGTAAAAGAGGAAGATGAGGCATGCCATCTTAGAAAACTTGAGGAGTCATGGTTATGGCATAAGAGGTTGGGACATCTCAGCTTCGTTCATATCATCAGACTGAGCAAGAAGAAAGCTTACAGAGACATGCCAGAAATAAAAAGGCCTTCCAATACCATATGCAAATCTTGTCAATTGGGAAAACAGACCTGCACGTCATTGAAGGCCAAAGATTAGGTATCAACAAGAAGACCACTCGAGCTTGTGCACATGGACCTGTGTGGACCTGCAAGAACTAAAACACCAAGTGGAGAATCCTACTTCATGATGATAATATATGATTTCTCCAGAATGACATGGGTTGCATTTCTTAAGAATAAATCAGAAGCTCTAGAGAAATTCAAAATATTTAAAGCTTTAGCAGAAAATCAAACAGGATGCAAGCTAGAATGCATCAGATCAGACAGAGGAGGTGAGTTCACAGATTATGACTTTGTAGACCTATGCAATGAACATGGGATAAAGAAAAAATTTACTATTGCAGGGACACCTCAGCAGAATGAAGTAGAAGAGAGACAAAACAGGTCTGTACAACAAATTTCCAGAGCCATGATGCAAGGGAGTAATAGTCCTCAAACCTTTTGGGCAGAAGCAGTACACATAGCCATGCATATCCTTAACAAAGCTCATTTAAGGCCAAGCAGTTACAAGACTCCCTATGAACTATGGCATGGTAAACCAGCATCAATCAAGCACTTTAGAATCTTTGGAAGCAAGTGTTACATAAAAAATAATGATGAAAATCTTGGGAAATTTGATGCAAGAGCAAATGAAGGGATATTTCTAGGATATGCATCCAGAATTAAAGGGTACAGGTGCTACAACAAGACTCTTCAAAAAATAGTAGAAAGCATTGACGTGAGATTTGATGAAGAACTTCCAAACAATACAAGAGGTACAGACTACAGTATTCCATCAGACAACCATGAAGAAGAAAACCAAGATGATGATGAAACAAGAAAGACAACAGAAGATGTTGAAATGAGATCGAAAGCCCCCTCAAGAGACACTCAGAAGAACCATCCAGAAGATCAGATCATTGGAGACAAGAGAGTAGGGCTCCAGACAAGAAGGCAGCTAACTGAACAAACAGAAGAGGTATACATAGCCATGTTATCACAAATAGAGCCAAAGAAGTTTGTAGAAGCTAGCAAGGACAAGTATTGGGTGAATGCTATGAATGAATAATTGGACCAAATTGAGAAGAAAAATACCTGGGAATTAGTCCCTAGACCCATTGAGAAAAATGTCATAGGCTCAAAATGGGTATTCAAAAATAAAATGAATGAGCAAGGACAGGTAATTAGGAATAAATCCAGACTTGTTTGCAAAGGATATTCACAAATCGAAGGACTTGATTACGAGGAAACATTTTCCCCTATCGCCAGAATGGAAGCTATCAGAATGTTTCTGGCCTTTGCATGCTACCAAGACTTCAAGGTATATCAAATGGATGTGAAATCTGCATTTCTGAATGGAGATATAGAAGAAGAAGTCTACATGGAACAACTAGAAGGCTTCTCATCAATAGACAAAGAAGACTATGTATGTAGACTAAAGAAGGCTCTATATGGACTAAAACAAGCTCCTCGTGCTTGGTACTCAAGGTTGGATAAACACTTGCAAAAACAAGGCTTTAAGAGAGGAGGAGTAGACATCAATCTATACATAAAAGCCCATGAAAATGAACTCCTGATTGTTGTAGTATATGTTGATGACATTATGTTTGGAAGAAACAGAGATGAGATAGAAAAAGGGTTTGCTGAGGAGATGAAATCAGAGTTTGAGATGTCTATGATTGGAGAGTTCAGTTTCTATTTAGGACTTCAAATTCAGCAAAAGAACATAGGTACATTCATATCACAGGAAAAATATTTAAAAGAAATGTTGAAAAAGTTCAAAATGGAAGACTGCAAACCTGTGTCAAATCCCATGATCACAGGATGCAAGCTATGTGTTGATGATGGATCTGTTGATATAGATCAAAGACTCTACAGATCCATGATAGGAAGTCTGCTGTACCTGACAGCATCAAGACCAGACATCCTGCTAGCAGTAGGACTTGTGGCTAGATATCAAGCAACACCTAAACAAAATCACCTTCTAGCAGTCAAAAGAATATTCAGATATCTACAAGGAATTGCACAGTATGGACTTTGGTATCCAAAAGGAAAAAGCTTCACTTTGACAGCATACACAGATGCAGATTGGGCCAGCTGTGTGGATGACAGGAAAAGCACAAGTGGAGGTGCATTCTATCTAGGAGAAAGTATGGTGGCATGGCTAAGCAAGAAAAAAACATCTATTTCTCTATCTACAGCAGAAGCAGAATACATAGCAGCAACAACATGTTGTACACAAGTCATGTGGATGAAGAAAACCCTCCAAGACATGAAGGTAAGCATTGATGAACCTATCTCAATCAAATGTGATAATACAAGTACTATAAGCATATAAAAAAATCATGTGCTTCATTAAAAAACTAAACATATTCCAATCAAGTATCATTTTCTTCGAGAACAAGTAGCTCATAAGGTATTAAAGCTAGAGTATGTGCCACTAAAATAACAGACAATAGATATATTTACCAAACCACTTGCTAGAGAACCATTTTAATATTTGAGAGATAGACTAGGGGTAGTATCTGTAGATGCTACTCTCTGATATGAATAGAAAGCATACCTTCAGGGGGAGGTCAGTTACCATGAAACAGGTCCTCAAGATCATTGAAAAACGGGTGAGAGTTAATAGCACACTGAAAAATGAGCAACCCCTTGCCATTAATGTCAAAGGGGGAGGAAGAGCAAGCAACAAAAGAAAGGGTCCTAACAGGAAAATAGAGGAAGTGTATTGCCATCAATGCCAAAGGGGGAGACTATTGGAAATGTTTTCATTGATGGAAAAGGAGAAAGCAGAAGCAAAGGAGAAGAAAGCAAAGAAGAATAGAGGGAGAGTATATTTACAGAGACAGAGCAGCAAAAAGAGAAGCAAGCAGCGCAAAGGAGACAACATAGATGGCAAAGGAGACAGGCGGAAGAATATTGTTGAAATGAAATGGTCGAGCAGCAGAGGCTAAGGAAAATATAGTGACAGAAGTGAAAATTTGGCAGAGTAGCAGAAATACAGTGACAGGATATGTACATATGCAGAGATGAAATAGTCGATCAGCAGAGGCAGAGGCAGAGCCGTTAACAAACAAATAGTGAAATGATTGCAGGAGATACAGAATCGTGCAGAAAGTAAGGAACTGAGGCTCTGTGTATAAGGGGAATAAACATTATGGTAGCATTGGTAGTATTGTATTAACATAACATTGAAACAGGGTTCATATATAACAAAGTGCTGAAGAAAGGTATATAACGACAACAAGAAGGGTTTTTGTATAAGCTGAACAGAGCTTATATGAATTTGTATAACGAAGACATGACATCCTTTATGGAACGAAACCTTGACTATAAGCGGAACCCCGAACATAAATAGTAAAACCGGAGGGGCACAAAACCAGTGGGGAAGCTGTATTACCAAAATGAACGCGATATATTCCATTGAAGGACACGTGTCCTCATGAATTTTTGTAAAACAACTTTTTTCGTGTGACTTTGGAGGATTATGAAGTGAGCGTTTAAGTTGCGCGATATTGTGCATCATCTGTTGGATCATAGGAGTTGATGCGATAAAATGTCAGTCGTTGGATGCAAGAGGTGTGTCAATGGAGGTGGGCCCCAGGAACGTGTGTATGTTAAAACATGTATCGAGTTTTATATTCATTGGAATGTTGGATATATATTAAAATTGAGTGCACATATATAAATGGTCTATGTGCGGATTATTTATGTGTTGCAAGTTAACACATTGTGATATGCTGAGGGTTAAAGCCATGGTCTAAGATTGACTTACGCTTATGTATATATATGATTCAAAGGGTGTTGTTAGTTGGAACATACTAAAAATTCAGAGTGTATCAAATACATGTGGGCTCCATGGAATGGTTGTGTATTAAAATGTTGCGATGGGTTTAGTTATAAGCTGATAGTGCGGTGGTGGCATATATAAAAATGCACAAGTAATGCGCCAACCAAAATTTGTGCTTTGGACTCATAATATATCATATGAAGGGTAAGCCTGGAACATATATATATATATATATATAGTGGGTCGAAATTCTCCAAGGTGAGAACCTTTGGGTTATTGAACTATTAAAGGTTGACTTCATACATGTATGTTGAAAATGAGTTGGTATGCAGATATATAAGGTGGATGACTGAAAACCTTATGTAAATGTGTGCATATAAACCAAAGTTAATACGCAAGTGGGACCCCACATAAAATTCCGAGAATCATTACCCTAGCTGGAGGATACATTAAATACCAAAGCGGCAAAGTATACATATATACCTATATGCAGCGCTTTATATATGGGTAGCACCTTTTAAAAAAAGTGTCAAAGTATATATGTATATATATACATATATGTGAAGTAATCTATAGCTCGGGCCTAATGCAACCAAAGACTTAAACTGTGGGACCCTCACCAATCGCATCGGAGAAAAGTTGACAGCGAAACAGGTTAACAAAATATTGCAATTGCGATGAAAGTCCGGACCCGATGGGTTTATAAACCATGATTGATATGTGTTTGATTTCTTTCATAAGAGTAAATCATCGGAATCAGAGCATCGGAGCATCGGAACATTGAAACATTGGATAATCTTACATCAGTGAACAGTGAATCATCGCATCGGAGCATCAGACTGTCAGAGCATCGGAACTCACAACTAAAATTCACGATTGTGATTAATTGCAATTGGAAATATTTGAAATGTGATACATCGCATCATCATTTCAAAATGAAAAGTAATTGATCGAATCGGAGAAGGAGCAGAGCATCGGTACATTTAAATGGAAATTGTGATTATGATCAATCGCAATCGGAAGTAGTCAAGGAGTTATACATCGCATCGGAAAGTTCGGCGAGTGGGCCCGTAAGGTCATTTTATGTATTAACATGATCTCTTAGCATTATATCACCGGAAGTTACATAAGTTATATAACACGACAATGCATATATTTAAAAACAACTTATTATTATTATGTCGAGAATTGATTCGCATGATATTAAAAGTGCAGTTTCATACATATAGGAGTTACACAACAGCTATAAACAGAAAGTCATACAGAGGAGAAAAAGGGAAAAACACAGTCGCAGAAAAGACAAAGCGCAGCGAATCAAGAGGATGAATGAGTGAGCTGGAGCTCTCATTGTAATTAAATGTAAATGGTTTAATTGATTTATATTGTTTGTGATGCATTGGAAAGTCTCCGGATGAGAACAAATATCCTACTGTAATGTTAAAATTAGTACATACAGTTATATTTTTTTGAGTGAGCTGGAAAAGAAATGAGAAGGCATAAGACTGAGAGGTATGGCTATTCATTTTGAATTCCCTGAGGAATACAGATATTCATAAGAAAATCTCTATAAATAATATCATCTTGATGTGCATAGAGTTGTTAGAGAGAGTGGGTATAGAGAATGCATAGTATGGAAACCTGAGACAGAGAAGATAAGGAAGAGAGAAGCAAAAAGAGATGCTACAGAACAGAGCTGATATCTGAGGTAGATTAGCAAAATATTATTTTGATAAATTGAGGAATTTGGACCTTCCCTATCAGGTTTTAGCTTGATAGATTTCAGTTGTAGCTGAGTGAGGTTGGAGCCTCTTGTAGGTTGGTGCCTGCAGAAAATTGAAGGGAGTTGGAGCTTCCTTGCAAGTAGTAGCTTGCAGAATTGAGGTTGGAGCCTCTTGTAGTTTGGTGCCTACAGAAAAATAGTGGTGAGAGGGAGTTTGAGCTTTCCTTTGCATCACAATAATAATAAGATGTGTTTTTCTCCCTTTATGGGTTTCCACTTATATCTGCTGTCTCTATCTGTGTGCTGATATGATTTACCAAATCTGCTTAATGTTTGTTTCTCTCATAATAAGTTTGATGTCACATTAATTTAATACTTGCTAAAACATATTAAGACTGTTCATATATTAAGGTTGGTTATAAAATTAAGTTGTAAATAAGTTGATGAAAAATTTAAAAAGCTCATGTATGTGTTAAAATGATTCACTCCCCTCTCAGTTTAACTAAGAATTCAACAAATGCAACTGTGCATGGCTAACCAAAAGAAGATTATTATCCCAATCGGCAGGCTCTCTAAGGTGGTAATTGGCATTGAAGGAGTCTAAATGTTTTTTGACTTTGAATTCATTCAAATTTTTGATGATGCAAATCCGTATCCCGTGCTGCTATGTCTAAACTAGGCTTTTGACATGGATGCTATTATTAACCTCAAGCACATGAGCATGGTGTTTGAAAATAATGGGACAAAGGTTGTGGTCCCCCTGGAACCTGAAGAGGGAGAAAGGTATATAGAACTGGTGCACAACGACTATGCAGATGAAGGTATTGACCATGTCTACAAGTTAACCATGAAGGATGAGGATTGGATTAATTTGACGACAAATGTCTGACTCATTTGGGAAAAATATAGTTCTTGCTTATTAGACTCAGATGAAAATTCAAAATAGTGGCAGAATCTCTTGCATGAAGCATCCACACTGTGCTATAATCGGGCAACCAGATCTTTGCATTGTATATCCTTTGAGGTATGCACATTGCCCCAATATGATGGTATAGGAGATGTCAATATCTTCTTAGATACACTTGAAAGGCATGTTCTAGAGGAAAAATGGTTCTACGTGGTTGATCTAGTTCTCCACCGAAACACAATTCACTAGTGGGGAACCCACAAATAAAATATTTCTGATTGGAGGGAATGTCATCGAATGCTACGACTACGATTCACAAGCCCCAACACCTTAATGAAAGAGAAATATTCAATCACCTATGATCCATGCCATCATTTAGCCAATTCGAATAAAATTTGGGGAGAGGATCTGCAACTAGAATGGGTTCACATATTCTTTGATACATTAGATAAAGTACCCATTGTTAACACTAGAAAATCATACAGCAGAAGATGACATCAATTAATGTCGAGCCTAAGGATTTACAGGGCAGGAACACATTATGGAATCAAGAATTATTTAAAATCTCTAAGGTTTTGAGAAAATAATATTTGAACTAGTCATAAATGCTGAATTGTGCACTTTGACCTTTGAGAAAAGTGCCTTTTGTGTGCCTTTTGGCCCAATAAGCGCGCATTCCTGGAAATGACAAAAAGTCGCTTTCCAAGACCACACCAAGAAAAAGATAGTTACTCCTTATGTGAAAACCACCTAAGGACAACCACCAGTACCTCCTTAGACAACATGTGAGCACACAAAAGAATATTTGAGCACACAATGGAATCACACCTCTCCCTTGGGTCACTATCCATCATGTACCAAGGGAGGGAAGGAAGATTTGAAACTCACCTATATAAACCCACCAAGAGATGAAGAAATGGTGATCACATTGTTATGCTAGCCAAAATTTTCCCAAGCAACACCATCATTGTGTGTGACCCGGAGCTAGAGCTAAAGAGGAATTGATAGTTGGCTACCCAACATCTTAGTCCACCACAGCAGAGAGAGAGAGGGAGATTGCATCAGAGGCAGAGCTTGGAAGGCAACATCCTTGCATCGGGACCTAGAGCCATTTCCTATGGGCCCTTTGGCAAGTGGGTAAAATTTCTTCTCCATTTAAAACGTTTAATAAGAAGAGGCCATTGAGCCATTATTTGCATTATTATCATTTTTACTCTCTATATAGCTTCTGTATATTTGTGTTAAAGTTTTAGTTTAACCAGAGCATACTTTAGCATACTATTTCAACTAAGTTTTATGATTTTGAGCTTCCCCACTTTTTGCCTGTTACCAATAGTTTAAAGAGTAGACCACACTCTTTAACTTGGTGCAATTTCGTGCACCCGTGCGACAAATCCACCACAACAGGATTGGTGACTCCACTGACATGTTCCAAGTTTATGTGGTTGTGCCATCTTTTGTAGGAGACCCTTTGTCTATGTTGGACTGGACCTGAGAGTCCTTTGACCCATCTTGAAATCCCTAGACTCACTGAAGTGATAGACTAAAGAAGGCAACTCCTAATTTTTTCTTACTTGAGGGATTTTTTCGCACATTTTCTTCTCACAGACGCGTAGTGCGTGAGTTCAGTACTGACCCGAGCATAGGAAAGTGCACCTTTCAAACCCTTTTCCATGAAAATTACAGAATAATATTTTTTCTCTATATTCTTCATTTTTCTCTTTGTAAGTGTGTTGTACAGCCCCTAATGTATCTGCCAGTACGTGTGTTGATACCCCACAGCTTCTGAGAACTCACTTTTTGTTGCTTTCTATAGGCATTTAGTTAGTTTTCATTTAAGTTTTTTTTTGCAAAAAGTGTTCACATAGTTTAAGTAGGGGGCGAATTAACCATTTCTTTCCGAAAAATTTATGTTTTTTCAAATTATGGTATGCACACTTATTTTAAATAGTCCAAGTAAGTGGCTCAAGACCACACATGCATAAGCTAGTGTAGAAATTGTTTAGTTTAAATTCAATTTTTGCATCTAGGAAATTGCGGGACTAGGATTGAATCGCCAATTAGAGCAAGTAATCTCTGTTGTCTTTGCACCATTTGGTGACCCTATACAAGCATATGAATGCTTTACATTTTTTATTCACCATCTCCCTTTAGTTACTCACATAGACTAACTAGGAAGATTTGGAAGCGGCCCATTATCCGCAAATGTTTTCCATTTGAGCAAGGAACAACGTCACGTAGTTTAACTAGGGGAATTTTGTAAAGGATCACCGATATCAATATGTTCAAATTATGAGATTTTTCACCATATTCTCACACACGTTCACCCACTAAGCAAAGAAATCCACCTAAAAATAACTTAAACCAACTCACTAAATTCTCCCCGCAAGGGCCACAAAATAATTTATAGATTAAGTTAGGATCAAGGGGGTAGGCATCCAATAAGCCACCTTGATCACACTTCACATTGAAACATAGAATTTGTTTATTTAGGGAGCTTAAAAATCCACCTATTAGCCCACGAAAAAGAAAACCCGAGCATGACAAAGACCAGATTCAGAGGGGGTTAGGCGTAGGTGCAGTGCGTGCGGTATCATTTGGGGCTGCCTAACCCAGTTGATACTCGGTATTGTTAGCCAATTACAAAGAAGCCTAAGAATATAATTCTCACTCGGGATGGTGGTTCTTAGTGGCCAAAAAGTAGGGTATCCTTTACCCTATAGGTGACGGTGCAGGAAAGCGCCAGACCCTCTACCCTTAACTTGGTGGATTCTCTTCGGTTGACTGGGGGTGTTGCTAGCTCTTACAGGATGCTGTGCCAACACTCGCAAGAAATATTCTCAAGGCACAGTTACTTTTGAGTGTGTGAGGATGTAATAGGTATTCTAGGATTTTGAGTATCACGCGCAAATAAAAAAACCATTTTTTTCTTGATTGATCACATAGATTAAGTTAAAGGGAAAATTAATTTCATTTTCGTTTTGTTTTATTTATGTGGCCATAGATCTGTCATGATCATAGACTCGATCCCCTCAAAAAATTTTCAAAACCTAACCTAGCCGACACCCAAATGGTTCCAAAGGAACCTCATTGATTCAGGAATCTTTTGGACCTCCCCCAATTATTGGGAGGGGTTCCAAGTCTTTTTCCATTTAGGCATCAAAGACAGAACATTGCCACAATTTTTGGTTCATCCTTTCTTGGAGAAACCTTAGTTGGGAACCCTAGTCGGTCTCCCAACAACACAACGCACACCACTCACCCCTCGTCCCTTAGGGGGGCAGAGGAGTGCATCCCATACGAGAAGCCAACTAAATTCACAATAGGGTATGTCACATACCCTCGTTCTAACAAGAAATTTGTTTCTTCACACGTTGCCATGGCGTCAACCTCCCATTCACCCTTTTTAGCAGCGTTGAATCTATCCGATTTAACCAAGCTCACCAATGACCCCATGTTGGCTTGATGGGTTCTGACCCAAGTTTGGTGTGCAAGGTTTGCGAACAAACCCCTATACTACTGGCCCTTTCGGTAGTGACCTGATTGTGCAGGTCAAAGTCTCACCCGAAGTAGTATGGGTGGGTGCTAGAACCAGGTTTCCGCACCCTGAGAAAGGATGGGTAAGGCAAGCAGAGCTGTGCTAGATCTTGTAATTCCTAGATTACCTTGTTCTGCACAGAGTTAATTAAGTCTCTATTCACATCCACATGCACTAGATCTATAGTTATATGCTTTTAATAACATCAACACAGTAGTACATAAACAGAACATAACAAATCTAGATCCAAGAATGCAATCCACAAATCTTTCGCAGCTTAAAGACAGAAAACACACAATACAACAATTATCAGTAATTCATACAAGATTAATCACAGATTTAGTTCTCTAACAATCTTCCACATTAATTCATTCATCAATTATTCCTTACAATTCCCTTCCCAACCTGTGCACATAGCAGCAGGGTCTGCACACAGCTAAACTTGGATCTCTGTGCACACAGCCAGCAGGAGTCCTTTCCCCAAAACCCAAACAGATATCTTAAACCACTATTTGCATCAATAGCTCATCATTTATTATCTTTTACAATACAAAATGCATCTCTATTTATAAAAATCTAGCCTAGACTTTCCTATGGTCTGCAACCCATCGTTTTCGGACCCCTAGTTTACCCTTTCACCCATTACAATGCATTCGGGGCTTTCACCCACCCCAAAACCCCTGCACTAGACTAAATATAATAAAAAAATATTCAAAATGGACCAGTTTTGCAACTTGTTAGGAGACCCCATTCCAATAGTCCCCCAACACAATCTTGTGACTCGTCCCAAGTCACTCCAGTGGTGTGGCCACATAGTCCTTAGCCTGGGTATGGCTTGAGTCAACTTCCATTGACAAAGCCAGGAACAAGGTCACCGCATAGGGTAGCTAGTTGGACTGCTCTGCCATTCGTAATCTCCTTAACTATGTAGGGACCAATCCAGTGCTGCCGGAATTTCCCTGGATGTTTCACAAATTGGCTATCATATAACAGGATGAGATCACCGTAGACAAATTTCTTTTGACGAATATGTCGATTATGCCAAGCTTTATCGCGAGCCTTCTAAACCTGCTGGTGAAAATTAGCAATAAACTGATCTTCCTCCAAAGCCACTAGTTGCGCCAGTCGTTCCTCTATAATATCTGAGTCCACCATATTTGTGAACGCAGTGATGCGTAGGCTAGGAACAACGTATTCTACAGGCATAATGGCCTCCTTTCCATAGACCATTCGGAAGGGGGTCCTGCCCATTAGCTTCTTACAGGTCGTTCGGTATGCCCATAGTACCGAGGGTTAAAAGCTTCAACTGCCTCATTCGCCAGGGGGTGATAGGGTGTACTCTTCACATGGTGGATCTGGATTTCCTCATTCAAGGCTTGAATCATTTGGTTAACAAAGTGCATACCTCGGTCGCTTATTAGGATATTTGGGTAGTCAAACCTGGTCAGAATCTGCTCAAACATGAAGTGTGCAGAAGTATCCGTAGTACAATCCTTTATTTCTTGTGCCTCAGCCCATCGAGTGATGTAGTTAGTGGCAGTGATAATTTAGCACGCACCGGTTTTCTTTCCTGGCAAATTGATGGGTCATATAAAGTCAATAGCCCATTTCTCAAAAGCTTGTAGGGCCACTTGAGGCTATAATGGCATGTCATCTCATCGTGAGGGTCAGCCAGTGCGCTCGCATGTATCACACAATCTGCAATAGGTGTACGAATCATGATGCAGGGTAGGCCACCATAATCCAGCCCTCAAAATATTTTGCATTGTATCTCTTCCTGCATAGTGGCCTCCTGCAACGCCATCGTGTGCTTCTACTAAAATGGTGGGTCGTTCATGTTCCAATACTTACCTTCATAGTATTTCATCTGCACCTAGCTTGTATAATTGTCCAACGATGATGGTAAATTCCACAGCCCGGGTAACCAAATCCTTCTTATGTTGAACCGAATATGTTGCATGGGCCATGCCCGTAGTAAGGAACTCAATGATATCAACAAAGTGAGCATCAACCACCTTAATGGTAAACATTTGTGCATCAGGTAATCCCTCATCCAAGTTAGTAGGCTTTTCCCCTGTGTCGATGGGAGACAGATGATCTGGGCCTTCATTCAACTTCCTGGCTTTAACGATAACCTAAAAATCATATTCCTGGAATAGCAACAGCCAGCGGAAAATCTTCCCCCCCAACACAGGCTTGTTGACCAGATATTTCAAAGTCAAATGATCAATGAACATCTTAAAGTGTCCACCCAATAGATAGTGCTGATATTTTTGTAATGGGTATATCATGGCATCACGCTCAGTGGTAGAGTAATTCCTTTCTGCGCTCGAGAGTTTTCATCTTGCAAAGGAAACCAGGTGGTCGATATCTCCGTCTCTAGGTTGAGTGAGAACCGCACCCAGGGCGATGCTTGATGCATCGACATGTACGTGAAATTCTTTTGATCAGTCAGGAAATATCAGTATGAGTGCAGAGATCATCTTCTCCTTTAACAGTTCGAAGCTCTTCTCAAATTTGTCATTCCAGAAAAAGGAGACATATTTTTTTAGTAACTGTTCCATGGGTGCTGTGATCAGGGCATATCCCTGGATGAATTTCCTATAATAGCCTATGTGGCCAAGAATAGAATGCAGTTGTTTTTCCATGGAGGGGGCTGCAAGGTTGATAATCACAGCTATCCTCACATGATCAACCATCAATCCTTGCCGACAGACAATGTGTCCAAGCAAGATTCCAAATGGTACACAAAATATGCACTTTTTGATATTCAGGGAGATCTGGTGCTTTCGGCAGGCATCCAGCATTAATCGCAATTTTGAGACATGCACCAAGCTAAAGACCATCTAGTCATCGAAGTAAACCTCCAGGAACTTATGAATAAACTCCTTGAAAAGAGCCACCACGACCCTTGAGAAGATAGTAGGTGTGTTCTTGATACCAAAGGGCATGACCATATACTGTAAGGAACCCCATTCAGTCGCAAAGGTAGTCTTACTGCGATCGTCAAGTGCAATTATGATCTGGTGGTATCCGGAGAACCCATCGGTGAAGGAATAGGCCTCCTGGCCACCCACGCTATCAAGGATTTCATCGAACAAGGGCATAGGGAAGGGGTCATGGATGCAGTTGTCGTTTAGCTTTCATAGATCCATGCAGATGTGTATTCCCCCCTTCGTTTTTTTCTCTTGGACGACCATTGGACTTACCCAATCTGACTGTTCCACTGGTTCAATGATACCCACAGTCATAATTTTTTCCAACTCTTCTTTGACGTTTTGCTTATATTTATGGTTTAGCTTGTAAGGCCACTGCTTGACGGGGTGCGCCTCAGCTTTCAGAGTGATGGGCATGATGCCGAGGTCCCCAGTGATTCCTTTGAGCTCGGAAAAATTTGTTGGAAATAAGTCCTGGTACTCTGTAAGTAGCTCTATGATTTTGCCTACGGTTCCTTCATCCTAATAGTCCCCAAATTTAGCCAGCTTAGGGTGTTCTTCTATCCCAATATTAACTTCGCGCAGCCTGATAGGTTGCGTTACATCAATATCCTGTAGGGATGGTCTGATAACGATATGTTCTCCTTCAGATTCTAGAACAGAGATATTTCACAGATTATCCTCTTCTTCATTAATCGCCAAGCTCCGGCAGTTGACTATGTCTTGCATCTAAGCTTCCCATGTCAGAGCAACTGGTGTGGTGTAGGGGTGAATATTTTTAAAGATAAACGCATCAATGTCCTGCAGAGCCTTTTCAAGCATCTCTGTTCCCCCAATTATTCTGAACATTCCAATAAAATCTTCTTTTAATATTTCTCAGTGGCGGGTATGCTGATGTAACTCCGCATCTAAGTACCAAGCAGTAGGGATAGGGCCCAAGGCATGCACAAATATATGGATCCATTCTTCTAGGGTTTGGTCGGACCATTTGGTTGTCCAAGTACACAAATGCATCCGGGGATCCCCTGGTCCCAAGAATATCTTGGTGCGCACGTCAGCTGGGTGTGTGAATCGTAGAGCCATCCTATCCTGACACGTTTCCCAATCCATAAATGATTTCTTGTGGGTATCCCACCATTGTGTAGGTGTTCCACGCAGAGCTATATTAATGTCCCAAAGCCTCCATTCTTTTGGCACCCTAGCCTCCAACGTCCTTAGGAATTCCTGGATATTACTATACCCATAAAAGTGGGGAAGGTCCCTTACTTCTGAAGTAATGTAGGAGAGGGTCCTTGCAGCCCTAGGGCCTCGTAGTGTTGAGGCATCATGTAACTGAGTCTGCCAACTTTCTAGTTCTTCATTAGGATCAGAAAGTACTCCCAGTCCTTCTCCCAAAAAATGACTTTGCCTGTGGTAGGGTTAACTTGGTCTTCGTCCTGTGTCGTTACCCTGTAGATGTGATCTAGTTCCTTCTCTACATATGTTGGTTCTGTATATCGCACACCCTCGATGAGATCTAACAGTACTATTACGTGTGTACCATTCTTCTCAAACACCATGCTACATTTTTTTAGATTAATGACACCTCCTACGTCTATAGTCCAGTCTAGTCCCAGGAGTGCAGGGTAAGGATCAACATCTTCCACGATTTCTATTACTTAAAAGTCAGCTAAGACCTTTACTCCTGTGATATCTACCATGAATTTTGGAAACCTCCCTAGAGGAATAATCTTTTGTTGAATCGCCATGCGCAGCTGGATGGTGGACCAGTCTAACTTAGGTTCCCCCATTCGTTGCCATGCTTTCTTTGGTAAGACGTTCGCATATTATCCGAGATCAAAAATAACCTGATCTATCTCACAGTCGCCAATCCACGCAGTCAACCACATTTCCCTCCTAGTGCATTTCTTATAGCTGTGTAACTTGTGTACTTCCTTAATCTCATCCATTGTGCTAGTTCGAGCTGTGTAGTCATGCAGTAATTCTTGGAAATTTTCTACAGCCTACGGTCTGCGCAGTAGTTTCAGACATGCTCTTAGAAAGGTCTCAAACCCTTCCTCTTTCTGGAGGTGCGGTTGCAGCTATGGAAGGGGCTTCCTGTGGCTCTTGTTCCTTGAGATTCATTCCCTTCCAAGAAGCAAGTTCCTCCCTTGCTCCCTGGGTCACCCCCCTGCCGCGGGTCATGACTTTTACACTCAGATACTCATTCCTTAGCTTATTTTTGACTCTTTGCACATTTTTCGTGGGGGTAGGCTATTCGTCTTGCATTTTTGTTATCAAGACCGGGCAGTCTTCGATCTCGTGGTCCAGCTATCAGCAATATTTACAGGATTTCCTAGTGGGATTCGGGTAGTCCCTGGCAAAGTTCCCTATCTCTCCACAGTTATGGAAAATCAGATGGCTCTGTCTTAGTCCTACGCTTCCTCCCCGGCCCCCCTGCCCCTCACAGGGGAGCCACTAAAGGCTGCGGGATATCTCAGTGATGCAAGATCTGATTCTACCCTATAGAGGTTCCTCTGATCTACCAACAAGTCATATGTGTGACAATTCTTCTCATCGTGCCCTACCAATCGGCAGAACCTGCACCATTATTTCTTCAGTTCACGCATACTTATCCAAGGGCACTGGGACGTATCATGCAGTCCCGCTACCGGGAAGTCTTCGCACCATAGCACAAATCCATTGGAACCGAGTCGCAATGGACTAGGTCCCCCCACCTATAGGTATTATGTCAATAATGGACAGTAGTCCTTGGTATGACCAGACACCCGACACCTTATGCACCAGAGGTCCACGTTGACTCCCTTTCCCCGCTCCATCCATAAGCTCTATATTTCCATGTGCATGGCTCCGAGATGCTCTTGAATTTGCTGCAATCCCCCCAACGTGTTGTCCTTAGGTGCGGCTTCGAGTTTCATGGCAGCTTCCAAGGCCTTTTCCTGTGATTCGAAGGTATGGTGGCCCATCAGAATGTATAAGTGAGGTAGCAACATAGCAATGAACCATTACGCATGATGTTTGTCATCGTACTTGAACCTCCCTTCCTTTATTTCTTTCTTTAGCCATTGATCGGCCTCCCATACTGACTCAGGCGCACCTTGCTTGAAGTCTATTACTTCTGCTACCAACTAAGAGTAAGATTTTGGCTTTCGGAATTGTTTTTTTAGGGTATCCTTAACATCTTGAAGTGATGTGCTCCCGTTCTGAGATATATACCGCATATACTAGTCCAGAGCCCTCTCTTCGAAGGCTAGGGATAACTGCTCCCTTTTCACATTATCACTTACCACCCCTTGTGCAGTCCATACCGAGTCAGCTACGAACCAAAACCACTCCATGTCTTCATCGGCTGCACCTTTAAAGGTAGGTAATTCCAAGTGTACTGACATACTTTCCTTTGGTTTTCTTTCCCAAAGGTCTGACGTTGGGGTAACTGACGGACCTTGCTCAGGCGCTTTCTTCGGTGAGCTATGAGCATAACGATCCTCTACTTGATCGGTTCGATAATACTTACCACTCCATGTTGTGCTATCACCCAAAGTAGCGCTCATTCACCTCCGTGTTATATCTCCACTATTCGCTTGTCATTACCGATCCCTCTCTCAAACTTCTTTTAGTCCTGGCAACGAAACCATTTGTTGGCTTGATGGTTCCTGACCTAGGTTTGGTGTGCAATGTTTCCCAAAAAACCCCTATACTACTGGCCCTTTTGGCAGTGACCTACTTGCGCAGGTCAAAGTCTCACCCGAAGTAGTATGGCTGGGTGCTAGAACCAGGTTTCCGCACCCTGCGAAAGGATGGGTAAGGCAGGCAGAGCTGCGCTAGATCATGTAATTCCCAGATTACTTTGTTCTGCGTAGAGTTAATTAAGTCTCTGTTCGCATCCACGTGCACTATATCTATATTTATATTCTTGTTATAACATCAACACAGCAGTACATAAACAAAAGATAACAGATCTAGATCCAAGAACGTAGTACACAGATCTTTCGCAGCTTAAAGACAGAAAATGCACAATACAACAATTATTAGTAATTCATACAAGAGTACTCACAGATTCATTTCTCTAACAATCTTCCACATTCATTCATTCATCAATTCTTCCTTACAATTCCCTTCCCAACCTGTGCACACAGCAGCAAGGTCCACACACAGCTGGACTTGGATCTCCGCGCACACAGCTAGCAGGAGTCCTTTCCCTAAAACCCACACAGATATCTTAAACCACTATTCGCATCAATAGCTCATCATTTCTAATCTTTTACAATACAAAATGCATCTCTATTTATAACAATCTATCCTAGACTTTCCTATGGTCCGCAACCCATGGTTTTCGGACCCCTAGTTTACCCTTTCACCCATTACAATGCTTTCGAGGCTTTGAACCACCCCAAAACCCCTGCGTTAGAATAAATATAATAAAAAATATTCAAAATGAACAAGTTTCGCAGCTTGTTAGGAGAACTCGTTCCAACACCCCATCTCACATGACCCCAATTGGCCTCCCATGCCCACGAAGCTCCTTTCATACATACCAAAGTTTGAAGGAAGGAAAATGGATGACCTAGGTAATCATATAATGACCTTTCACCTGTGGTGCTCATCGAATAGCATCATTGATGATACTATTAGGTTGAGGCTATTTCAACGCACTCTTACAGGAGTGGCCGTGAAATGGTACGTGGAGCAACCTCCTGATTCACATGGAACCTTCAGCGCCCTCACTACAATGTTCCTCACATACTTTTAGTTTCCCATTCACCACAATTCAGGAATGGAATTACTAACTCATTTTAGACAATCCCCCTCCATCCATATCTTAGAGCATCTCCATGACTAGTCCTTTTAGATTTATTTTTGAAAACTCTGACACCAAATATTTCAAAGGATGTGGTGTAGAGAAAATCCACATCCGAAGAGGATGCAATCAGTAAGGCCTTGTTCCTTGAACTGATCTACATGCAGTCAGGATACATCTACAACATCCTGCCTAATGCCTCGCGCCTGCAATCTTATTAAGAATTTCCAAGCGCGTATAACTCTGCAGATGGACTTATTGCATCAATGACCCAAGGGTACCTAGGAAGCAGCAGTTAGGATCCCGATTATACACATGGTTCTACCCAAAACATGTCTCAACCAAGATTTCAAAGTCATCACATGCCGCAGCAAAATTTGACGAATAGGGTGCAAACGTATCACCAAGGAGGACCTTATCCTCCAGCTGAGGGGACCCAGTACGTAGGAAGAAATAATGACAGAAGAGCTCCCCCCAAATGACCAGGTGCAAACACAAGACAAAATTATGCTCAGTCCCATGCACACAACCCACCTATGCAAAAAAATGCACAGGTGAAATTTGTGCAGCTGTCCCAAAATCAACTGCATCAGTATGATCAGGAGAACTACCCTCCTAACTTAGTTAAGAAAAGGACAAAAAAAAATCCCAAAGGGAACCCTGGACAGGGGGGCAGCAACCAATATCACCCACCGCGATCCCAAGCTGGAGGTAACTCCAACCAGAATCAGAACCGGGAGCGAAGCAATGCCCAAAGGCAAGGCAAAAGGCCTCCTATATGAACAAACCATTCTTGTTCAAAATGTGGTGAATACAGGAACTATATTCACCACTGTCCCGAACTCCCTGAGCTTAAAAATCTATAGAGTAACCGAGGATAAGGAGGATCTTCCCAGTAAACTGTGGTGATGCAAGAACCTTTCCCCCATCAAGGGACGATCAACACTCAGCAGCAAAACCCAGAAGATTCCAAGAAAAACAACCATGAAATATACATGGCTAGAGAAGAAATGTTTTTCCAGACTCGGAATCGCAGCTATGACACCCCACCAGACACCAATACATCAGGGGCTAGTACAAGCATGCCGAATGCACCTTTAACCATTCCAAAGATTCCTACAGAACCATTGCCAAAAATGGTAAAATGGCATAATAGGCAAGCAGGTAACTACTCCAAAGCGGCCCACAATTATAGTATTGTAGACGACTTAGCTCAGTCACCTACTGCTATTTCCATGTTGGAAGTACTGCAGTTGTGCCCAAAGCAACGGAAAGCCCTACTTTCTGCATTAGGCGCTGTTAACCCTGCCGATACGCACATGATGGATTTTGACTTAGACAAAGATACCACTAGACTTCCTGTTTTGTCAATTTAGTGTGTCCTAAATTGCTACATTAATTTTTCAATCTGGGATTTGTAAGCTGACGAAGTGTGGTGCACTATATGTGCAAGATAACCTATCTCTTACTTTTTTTGTTGTTTTTGGTTTTTTTCTTTTTATCTTGGTTGGGTTCCTAATGAAAATTCTAAAAGGAAAGTATGGTTATGATTGTTCAAGGAAATGATGTCCCTTATAATGATTTACCAAACTTCAAACTTCAAAATTATTTTGAAACATACAATGGAAAAATTAGTTCCTAAAAGGAAATGAAAATGTGCTACTATTCTAGTTAAACAAACAATGAACTATTGATCATGAAAACCATTACCCTTGCTGCTGTCTAAACACAAAAGAAACTGTTACTCAAAGAAAATATTGCAAGTAAAGTAAAACTAAAATCAAATTACATCAACTCATATTCTGACCCCTCACCATTAGTCTCGCTATGGCTTTCGGAGGTAATCATAAACAACTTGAGCAATCTGATATCTAATTTGCAGAAAAATAAACTAACATCAAATTACACACTCATACTTCAATCCCTCACCATTAGTCTCGCTATGGCTTTCGGAGGTAACTAATAATGACATGAGCAATTTAATATCTATCTTGCAGAAAAGTAAACTAATATCAAACTATACACTCATACTTCAATCCCTCACCATTAGTCTCGCTATGGCTTTCGGAAGTAACTAAAAATGACATGAACAGTTTAATATCTAACTTGCAGAAAAGTAAACTAATATCAAACTACACATTCATACTTCAATCCCTCACCATTAGTCTACTAAGCTAGATGTAATGACCTCAACGTTTATCAATCAACTATAAACAAAATGCTGCGTGAAATGCTCATGATATTAGATGTAATACATGAAAAAATGTTGAAGACAATATAGATTTCCACTGTCAGCAATTATTACCTCAAAGATCTGCAAGTTAAGAACATTATTCTAATCTGAAACAAGAACACTGATCAGTTAACAACAACATAATACATAAAAGATTATGGACAAAAGTAAAATATAAAACATGAAAGATTATGGACAAAGATGAAATGTAAATACCATGAAAGATGTAATATATATACACGTGAATGAATATAGCACAATGAACATAAAGAAATGAAGCATGAAACTATACAGTAATACACAAAACCTCAGCGTTTGCAGGGGCCCTCTGCACAGACCTCGGGCAACAGCTTTCAAATACGAATTACGCTTTTGAACAAAGTCTTCTCATATATTAAAATGTGGTCATAACATAGAAACAATGTCACAGCACAATGGCGACGCAATTACACTACAGAGCTAAAGAAGATCTAACTATTATGCATATGAGAACGCATTATTTATAACAGAGGGAGATATAACTAATTCCCTAAAGTCTGCGCTGATAGAAGACACGTGAACCATCACGTCCAGAGATCTAGCGTTATGACTGCCATGAGGATTAAATCTATGGAGAGTGGCTGTTGGATTCGGCTTATGGAGCCATTTACAGGTGTTGATGTGTCTCCCGTGATCTAGAAACAGCCACACAAATCTCCACATGATGAGAAACAGAGTTCCGTCACCGTGGGACTCTTCGGTTGACCAACACTTGGCCACCTTTGACCACAACCTTCTTAGGTGAATTCGACTGAGCCAATAGGACAAGATCCATGTCCATGTCATTTCTAACTTGCCCATGTGGCTCGATTTGCTTGAAGATACCTGCAACATAGACTTTAACAAAATGGCTGCAGAAAGTTGCAGCAGTTGCGGAAAGTGACAAGATTCCGCAGCTAAATGAGAAAAAATCTAAATCAAACAGCAGACACAAAACATAGTTAAGAACCATTTTAGATGCTCTTTTACAATTAATATGCAATGATATTGATGACTTAGAAGGTCCAGGTGAATGAAAAAGTTCTAGAAAGGTGTATAAGAAATATGCAGATTTGAGACTCAACACTTCCCTCCATGGTCGCCTTCCAAATACCAGTATCGGTACATAATATCAGTATTCATCAATGTGTCATTGATGAGGGTGCATCCACACGCATCATGTCAAAAAATGTGTGGCAAAAGTTAGGATCCCCCGAACTCAAACCTTCCGTCATCACACTTAGAGCATACGACAGTCGTCCCTTGACCCCCGTCAGCCTCTTCCAAAATGTATCGGTCTGCTTAGCCAGTAAAATGGTCTACATATACATTGAAGTCTTGGATGCTCGCTTGGATAACATTATACTCTTTTGGTGGAGTTACATGTATTCCATGTCTGCCATAGCATCCTCCGTCTTCTGCATCATGATGTTCCCCCACGAGGATCGAATCATTATGGTAGACTAACTGATGCATAGTGAAAAGCGTCCCCTAACCAACACAGTTGTAATTCTACCATATGTAGATATAGCTGCAGATGGTCTTTCACAGTATCGAGAATATGGTCCTGGTCAATTCAAACCATCGTCCATCCTAGGGTCATTCTTAGGAGATCCTCCCATTATCCCTGAGGTGTTACCCGACACCACAGGGGCCCTGATATTCATGATGTACACATCAAGCACCAAGGTTAGTCAAGATACAGACTCAAGCAGTAATGACACCGAGGCATTAGCCACGACAGCCTCTCTAGCCTACTCTATCTCCCAAACCCATTTCCTCTACCGACCTCCTGGCTTCATCTCCCAACATGTTTTGGTGACACTGGTGTTACCCAACATATCATTGGCATTCTCAGTTTGGTACCTTGTTCCCCCTTCTGGAACAGGAGCCGAAAATTTTACTGTTGTAGGGTTAAATCCCCTCAATCCCGAGGAGCCCCAACCTACCCAAGAAACAGTCAGAATTGCCCCCACAAAGGAAGTTTCCATTGCGAAATCGGTTACCATGGCCAAGAAAATCACCAAGAGAGGAAAGAAAGCGATGACCCTCACCATGCAAAGGGAGTCATCAGCCTACGATGTATGTGATGTCATAGGTCATCCTACCCATGTATGTCCGGAGTTGGATGAGTTAAAAGCACTCCTTGGCTCTGAAGCAGGCACCTCGACACCGCTTCCCATAAAAAGGAACTTTCTACCAAAATTACAGACAAACCATTGCGTACCAATCACACATGCACTTTCTGTGACACCTATGCGCATTATACCCACAATTTTTCAGAAATACCATGATATAGGGATGCCATACATGTGGTCGAGCAATCCTATCAAGAGAATCCCTCCATATATCCATCAATGACGAGCCATGTACCATCCTATATTTACAAGAGGAGCATAGATTCGTAGAAAGACCCCCAGTAATGCCCATTATATGTTGTATGCTATGCGATGAACATGAACACCACCTCTAATAGTGTGCCACGTTGGAAATCATTCATAGATGGTATCCAATCGAAAGGTTTTACTATGTGGGGCTACGAGCAACAAAATTCACATGCCCGCTATGCACCGACAATCACCTTTTGGAGGATTGTCACTACATACCTCACTTCTGGCTAGCCCTTGCTAGCCTCCGCTCAGCCATAGTTTTCCTTTCCCAGGAAGACGATATGGATGCCAAGTCTATAGGAAACTCCATGACCCAAGAAAAGGAGATGAGCGGGTCTATCATGTTCTTGTCAGGCAAAGAACAGCCTAGCAGGGAACCCCTAGTTACCCCTAGTGGCACTTCATGAAACACACCCGTATGCACGTTATGCAAAAAGATGGACCATATAGTCCTCCATTGCCCTGACTTAGCAACATTGCGACATTGGTTCCCTGCCTGGCCTCAGACCAAGCACAATGGGGCCCCATATCATGGAAATTTTTCCTAATATGTCAAGGTAATCATTATGACCGATATTGTACTTATGTCTCGCAGATTTGTCCCGCTATCGACATGATTAATGTCATAGAAAATAGAACAGACGATCTCCAGAAATGGCATAAAAGGTACATCACGGACTCAACGTCCCCACCACTGCAATGGTGTGTAAAGTTTGATACGACCACACACCAACAACATGTGCCCTAGGCAAAGCCTAGGATAACATGTGGCCTATGTGATCTAAACGATCACCAAGTCAACCAATGTACAGAACTCAAGCCCCTTACAAACAGTCTCCACATAGTCTCTTCGCTCCATAAAAAACTTCTCTCTAAACAAGAGAAGATCACATGCACTTATTGCTTAAATTTCTCACACTTCCATCATATGTTTAAGTGTGCACATCTCCCCAAGATGAGAGCAGCTTGAGCGGCATTAACCCTACCAGCTACCAAAGAGGGAGACAAGTCTAAACCAGCAACGTAGAAATGGAATAAGAAGACGATCTCTTCCATGACGGACCCTTTCCAAGCGTCCACATCAGGGACAACGAGTAGCGTAGAATCTCACACTATCTAATCTGTCAACGTTGTGATACCATGCACCATTTTCACTGGCAAAGATCACACACCAGAGGTATGCCTACTAATGAAAGTATTTAGGCACCTCTGTGATAAGAAAAAATTCCACCTACTAGAGATTGTCTATCTTAGCTAGAAACTGAACCTTATGGTCATACAGGACTCCATTACCAAGATCCTTACCCCACCGCATGCCAGTGATGTAGTTCACCACATACAACTTGTATCATCGCATGCCCAAGATAGGATCAAAACCACCCCCTCGTCCAAGGATCTCCACTTTATTCCTGTCGTAAAAGACCAAGGTACCTTAAGATTATGCATTGATTTCCCCAAGATCCCAAACTTACACCCAACCTCTAGAACAACACCTAATACAACTACAACTAGTTGACAAAATTCGGCGACAATCGCTGCAACACAATGAGGCCCATAATAAAATGGTGAAAGCAAAACTCGACCACCACATCACCCCTTGCTCATTTTCCGAGGGCGAGTTAGTCCTTTTCTACGATGTCAAAAAAGAGGACTTAGGGCCAGGAAAGTTCGAAACCTTGTGGAAAGGACCCTATATCATCAAACATTGTATCCGATAGGGGGCATACATCTTAGCAGAACTAGATGGGACCTACCTCACTAACCATGTTAACGACCTGTACCTCAAGAAGTTATACCCATAAGGGCCCCAGTAGCCCTTATCCCCTAGAGTTAGAGTACACAAAAATCCCAACACCAAAATATTTTTTACCCAAAGAGCTATGTGCCACCATGGATCACCTACTTGAACCCTATTTTGGATTTGTTGATGGAGCATCGTGATGGTCTCAAAACTTAGTTACAGCCACCTGGGTCATTTACCACCCTAACCGGTCACCACTGTGTTCAAACGGTGTGTGCATTGGATCAACAACCAACAATCAGGCAGAATATGATGTCGTTATCATACTTATGTGCGAGGCCCTCCATCATGGCATCTGCCATATGCATGTCTACATCGATTCCCAGTTAGTAGTATTGCAGTTAAAACAAACATTTGAAACCAGAGACGAAACCCTATTTAGAAAATATTTGTGTGCCAAAAGATTAAGCAGAAAATTTGATTACATTACATTTTAAGAAATATTGAGGAATCAAAACCAAGTAGTTGATCACATAGATAACAATATCCTAGACTGGAATGCATCACAAAGAAACCATCATCCATAAAAAACCAAAAACATATACATCCATCAGCATAACACAAAATACATAACCGAAATAGACAGCACACCATGTCAAGCCGCAAAAAGATCTCTCATATATATATATATATTAAAAAATATGTGTATCTGAGTACAAAAATAGTATCGCTTGCGCATTAGCTAGCCCAAAGATACAAAGGTCGTCAAAAATAAGGGAAGCATCCTCATAATGGGTGCTTTCCCTATGTGCAAAACTACTCTAGGGGGTGCCCCCTCAAGAGGAGCACCTGGACCCACCACTGCTCCTAGTGCCACCACCAGAGCTGTTGTTGCCACTACAATAGCTACTTGTCATAGAGTGGGTCGATAATCCCTCTCATGGGCCATCACCATCTCTAGCCAAGCATCCTTGAAGTTGTCCATGGAACCTTGAGTAGGCATTCCCTAGGTCAAGTCGTCCACTCGACCCCAAAATTCCTCTAGAGCGGCCACTTGAGCTGTAAGTATTGAAATGCGTGGCTCAGACGCATTTGCATGAGCTCGCTCGGCCACAACCTCAGATGTAGTCGAGCTGCTTCCCTCACCAGAAGGACCAACACCATCCCCACCAGGTCCACCGGCACCATCGCCCAGTCCACCTACGCCACCTCCCAACTGACCACCTCGACGTTGTAATGGAGGATCACGACCCACCAAATGGGCCACTGGGCGACCTACCTCGCCAAAATCTACAGGAGTAACCAAAAAAATGTAAGTGTTAGAAAACAAAACACATAAGTACATAAAGACTCGAACAAATTCATAAGAATATAGCACATACCTGTAGGACCCCAAACATAACAGAAAGGGAGACCGATATCTGGATCACCCTGAAAGTTTATCCCCGCATACGGGTATGGAAAAAACATCTGCGAGTTGGCCTCAAACCAGGCCTCTATCTTGTCATTCCAATAATGACCCACCATGCCACCACAGCCGCGTGGCATCACTGGAGCCCATCTCCTCATTCGCGGCTCCCGCGGCCCCCCAATAGGCACTGCCACAACGGGCCTTAACACCACCACCCTCTCATAGATAATTCTACACAAGATGGTATCATACGCAAATGACTTGGATCCACGTTGGACCCTATTCAATTGTGACACCATACAATCAAAATAGAAATGGGTGAAATAAAAAAAATGCCCATTCCTCAAACGACATAAAACCAAAACTTGCGAGCCCGATGCCCGATCTGGAGCAAATGACACCACTAGTTGCACAATAATGGCTAGAGCATGTCGCTCGGCCACATATGTCAGTGATGCAATATTGATGCACCCCTTAGTAAGAGGCACACCATCGCAATGTCTCCTCTAGAACCTGTCTAGGTTCACTCTCCTAGTAGGGAGTGGATACCTCAGTGCCTCACCTTGAGGCAGTAACCCGATCTCGAAGTATATATCTGTCTCCGAAGGATAATCAAGTTTGTCCCCCTGAGTACAAACATATTGCACCTCCTGCACCAATGCTGTATAATGTAACATAACAGTCTATCCTGTGATCGAAGGAACTCGTTCTCAGCAAATTTCAGAAGGGCCCATGCGGCCAATTGACGACATGCCCCAGCATCAACAGCCAGAATGGTCCAGATCTAGGGCCAATATCGATCTCTCCACACTAACCTTCCAGGCAATAGGTACCCATCAGCACAGAGAAAAACACCAAAACAGAGAAAAACCCAAGTTTTTTTGTCACCCCTCCCTTTGCGTGCCTGCCTCTGAGATAGGTGCACCCTCGCGCGCCAGTTCCCTACAAAGGCGCTCCATTGCACACAAAAAGGATGGAACAGTGCACCCTCACATGTCTGTCCCTCATAAACGTGCGTAAGAGGGGTGCCTCTTTTCCTAGATCGCTCGCGCAATCTAGGGTAAAAATTCCCTTTGAGGCCGTACAAACCCAATTTATATGGCCCTCGGCACCATCAGACTGAAAAATTTGAAATGCAGGACATCATGAAATTTACCTCGGAATAATATTGCTAATCCCTAGTACACAGGCTGACCGCAACGACAAGAAAGGCTCCGCAATCACCTCTGATCTCCCAAAATTCAGCAAGTACAAATTAATAGGATTAGGGCCATAATCCCATATTTATCACCCTTTTCCAGAACTTCAAATGTCAATAACAGGAGATCAAAAGGTCCATTTCACAAACCATAAGTTTCACCATCATCAGTATGCCATGACAAACAAAAGCGATGCCACACATTCACTTTCTGGAAAAATAATTTTTCAGCGCCGATAGGTATGCACCCTCCCATCTTCCTTTCCAAAGTTCATGTCTTTCAATAATATTTGATGAAAAGAAGATGCTTTCACTTGAGGTAGGTTTTTTTGCAGATAGAAACTGCAAACCATTCACAACACCATTCACTGAAAGTTCCGGAGCAGGTATCACTCTACCCTCAGCATGATAGAGTCCCAGAAAAATTTGCATATCCTGACATAATCTCTCCATCAGAAATAAGCCATAGAGTCCTCATACCTGACCACGTTTATCATCACCTCAACCTGCATATGATAAATGTCCGTGTTGGTCTGTAGAGCCTCCCTTCAATGGCGCTCGTCACCCAAAGTAGACCATATATCGCCACACAAGTGATGCCATGGCCATACTATTTCAGTTTGGGAAGCACCTCATGCGCATCCATCTATCATGCATAAGGTCAAGTTTACCATTCAAACTCAAAACCCCCTTCCCGGATGACCAAGTTGTACAAGCAGATTGAAATCGCACCTCCGAACATTGCATTTGGCCCACCATACCTCCGTCAATATAATCCCATCTGCGACATCTTCCGCTTCATTAACCCGGCACATGAGACCAACCAATGGGACCCTTACCCCCAGCAAAACATCGTCCTCACGCATTCAGTGAGAGACCCTCTTTCATGTTTTTGGGTACCCCTCTCTGTGTTTTGTACAAACCAACCCCCATTATTTTATTCTTTTGGCAAGTGTACAAAGACCGCAAATGATGCCCTTCGCCACTTCACCCTCATATTTCACCTTTTCTCCCATGGCAGTAGTCCCCCATTTCCCTTGGTCAAAGTATTTCACCCCCTTGCATGCACCATCATGAAATTCATAGTCGGTCCACACCTGCCCTATAATTCCTACCGACTCCAGGGATTTTCCCTTCAGAAATAACTATGAATACCGCTAAGCTGCTAAATTCTACTTCAACCTTGGGCCACTGAATCCCCATCATCCATTTTCAGCCACCTCTCACCAATATGCCTATGTTAAACCCATCACATCTAGGTACCTGACCCCTCAAGTCGGAAACCCTTGATTCAGTTAAAGGCTTCCTTTTTGTTGACCTTGACACCTCTTTTCCAAAAAAGAGGTGGTACCTTGGATTACCCCTCCCTTTGCAAAGGAGTATCCTCGGATGGCACTGTGGGAGACATCATTGTCCACATATTTCATAGATCCTCCTGACATTCAACCACAACAAAATCTTTCATGTCACAATGGTATTGTACCTTACAACCATTGCACTTTGATCAGATCCGTCAAAGACCCATGCCTCCATAAGCGTCTCTAAAAAAAATGCTTACATGGGAAGGTCCCATCCAGTACATATGTGTACATGGCATAATGATATGCCATACCAATATTATTCATATGGGTACCACATTCCACCTATCGTCAAAGAAAAAATGCCCCTGAGGGCATCAGTAGTTGTCGTCAACAACCACCAGCATCACTACTACGGTAATGGCACAGACAACACATGTACCTGTCAATTTTGTTTAACTAGACATAGCATCACGAGCATCGGACATGGCTACCTCGTTGAAATTTTGTAAATATGATGTATATTTTTGTCTATTTGTAGGGGGTCCCTTAGGCCATGGTTATCTCGGAAACGGTGCAAGGTGTTGCGAATTCCAAAATACACGCAGACCTCTCTCTCTCTCTCTCTCTCTCTCTCTCTCTCTCTCTCTCTCTCTCTCTCTCTCTCTCTCTGCGTATAATATAGAGAAAAAACTATAATTCATTTGAGCTATACAGTGCTTCCTAGACCTCATACATTAGGGGGCAACTGTTAACATTTGAAAATATTACAGTAGAAGACAACATCAATTAATGTTGAGCCTAAGGATTTATAGGGCAGGAACACATTATGGAATCAAGAAGTATTTAAAATCTTTAATGTTTTGAGAAAATCAGATTTGAACTAGTCATAAATGTTGAATTGTGCACTTTATCCTTCGAGAAGAGCGCCTTCTGCGTGCCTTTTGGCCTGATAATTGTGCATTCCTGGAAATGGTAGAAATTAACTTTGCGGGACCACACCGAGCAAAGGACAGTTACTCCTTGTGTAAAAGCTGCCTAAGGATAGCCACCAGTACCTCCTTAGACAACATGTGAGCACAAAAAATAATATTTGAGCACACAATGGAATCACACCTCTCCCTTGGGTCACTATCCATCATGTACCAAGGGATGGAAGGAGGATTTGAAACTCACCTATATAAACCCACCAAGAGCTAAAGAAATGGTGATCACATTGTTATGCTGGCCAAAGTTGCCGAAGAAACACCAGCATTGTGTGAGACCCAGAGTTGGAGCTAAAGAGGACTTGATAGTTAGCCACCCAAATTCTTAGTCCACCACATCAGAGAGAGAGAGGGAGACTGCATCAGAGGTAGAGCTTGGAAGGCAACATCCTTGCATCGGGACCTAGAGCCATTGCCTAGGGGCCCTTTGGCAAGTGGGTAAAATTTCTTCTCCATTTCAAACGTTTAATAAGAAGAGGCCATCGAGCCATCGTTTGCATTATTATCGTTTTGACTCTCCATATAGCTTATGTATATTTGTGTTCTAGTTTTAGTTTAGCCAGAGCATACTTTAGCATACTATTTCCACTAATTTTTATGCTTTTGAGCTCCCCCACTTTCTGACTGTTACCAATAGTTTAAAGAGTAGACCACACTCTTTAAGCTAGTGCGATTTCATACACCTATACGGAAAGTCCACCACAAAACCCATCAATTGGTATCTGGAAACCAAGCTGCGAGACGATATTGTTGAGTGGGTTGTGCTCAAAGAAAGATTTATTTTGAATTTCAAATTTGAAAGTGGATTCCACTGCATTGATGAGGAATTATAGGAGATTCGAGACGTTATTTTTGACATCCCAAAGGAACCAGTAGTATGGGCCCTACCAGAATGGAATGCGCAGATGAATGATGGAGTTGAATGTTGAAATGTGACTTCTGAAGAAAATGATGAAGATTAAAGAAACATTAACATCCCTAATTCCAAAGGGCAGCGCATAGTCGCTAGACCTGAGATTCAATTTCTATATGTTACTGAACTTGTTAAGACTAGAAAAGCCAATATTGAAACATAAGAGTAGCTCAAGTTTGCCAATATAAGAGATTATTGGGATGAATATGTCGTGGGTATGGTTGCAAAGCTTCTCACTGAATATCAAGATTTGTTCCCCACTAAATTTTCTGAGCTAAAAGGGATTATTGGAGATCTTGGTGTGATGAGGAAAACTTTAAAACCAGATGTTACATGGATTAAGCAACACCCTTAGAAATTGAACCCAAACCATAAGAAAAAGGTTAAACAAGAGTTTGATTGGATGGTTGTTGTAGGAATTATTGAGCCAGTGGAGGAATCACATTGGGAGAGTCCCATGGTAGTCTAAGAAAAGAATACAAAAGGTGAAATTAGGATCTGTGTTGGCCTGTGAAAATTGAATTATTCTTGTGTGCATGATCCTTTTATGACCCCATTCTGCTATGAAGTTTTTGAAAACATATGAGGGAAGGAAGCCTATTCATTTACTGATGGAATTTATCGATATCACCAAATAAGGATCACACCTAAAGAATGGAGCAAGAGTACGTTTGCGATAGAATGGGGTTCATTCCAATATACTATAATTCCATTCGGTTTGAAGAACATGCCTGCCATATTTTCACACACAGTAGTTCTTTCTTTCAAATATTATATACATAAGTTCTTAGAATTCTATTTTGATGATTGGATTTTCTCTGGACTATTAAAGAAACATGTCTGTATCCTACTCTTAATGCGAGATACTTTTCGGAAGTATCAAATTTATCTAAACTTGAAAAAATACATATTTTGCGTCCCTTTTAGTAACCTACTGGGAGATATTGTCTGTAAACAGGGACTGATAGTCGATCCACCCAAAATTGTTGTCATTATTAATTTTGATCCTCTGAAGAGTGTGAAGAAACTACACTCAATATTGGGACATACTAGATATTATCGAAAGTTTATTCAAGCTTATACATAGATCACTGCACCGATGGAAAAGATGTTGAAGATGGAGGCCATGTTTTTTTGGGATGAGGACTCTTAGAAGAGTCTGGACACACTTAAGTAAAATATGGTGACTGCACCAATATCGATATTCCTATATTGGTCGAAGTAATTCCATGTACTCGTAGATGCTTCATGTATCCTGTTAGGAGTTGTGTTAGCGCAATCAGGCATTGGAGATATTGGTCATCCGAGTGCATTTTCAAGTCAAAAGCTTTCAAAGGCAGAGTGAAAATATTCAACCACAAAAAGGGAATGGCTAGCCATGGTGTATGCACAAAAAAAGTTTCGTCATTATCTATTTGGAGGTTATTTCAATATGTTCATAGATCATTCTTCTTTGAAATACATGGTGAACAAGCCTGTGTTGGGTGAGAAGGTTTGTAGGTGGCTCCTTTTATTCTAGGAATTCGATTTTGAGGTGATTGTGAAGCCTAGAAGGTTTGACGCAGGACCATATGACTTATCTTGCATTGAAAATGGTGAAGATCAAAATAATTTGGATGAGGGGTTACCAGATGTGCAGTTTTTCTCTATTAAGTTGACTAATGATCATTTTTTTGATATCATCCATTTTATAACCACTAGGAATACACATGCAGTATATACGGTTAAGAAGAATAAAGAATTGGTACTACGTGCACTAGATTTCACTTTAATCACAAGTCAATTATATAAGATTGGAGCTGATGAAGTTTTGAGGTGATATATTCTCGAGTTCGAGAGGCCTATCATATTGGAAAAAGCACACAGAGGCATTGCAGGTGGTGACTACACTGGTAAACTGACTGCATAGAAGATTTTGAGGGTTTTTTTATTGTGGCCTACTTTGCACATTGATTCTAAGGAATACTGTCGCGTTTGTTATGTATGCCAAAGAATTGGAAGACCCTCACATAGGGACAAGATGTCACTACAACCACAAGTCTGTAATATTCCAAATAGGAAAGACAATAATATAAAACACAGTAAACCAGAAACTAGAACAATATGGAAATAAACTGAAAATACCATAAAAATAGATAGAACAACTGAGCCATTTTATTAATCTGAAGGTAAAAAAAATACAACACTGCTTCAAAATAGATAGCACTGAAGCTGAAAAAATCATGCTGGAATGGCCTCAATCTCTCCCACTGAAAACACTGCTCTCTACTGCGCTGTTGGATCTCTCCCTCTACGCTGCCCTGCTAGAAATGTGGATATTGGGTGAATATGACTACATATATGAGGGTGATTTAGTGCTCAAAAAAATCTGGGATTTAGAATTTGGACACTATGGAAAAAACCTAGAATAACCCAGAAAGGATTTCCACATTGGCTGACCTTAGAAAATCACCCTCCTAGGGTGTGCAATGAATAACTACTGGGTATGTCGGGCTATGGGATGAACTGAAAAATAAAATAGCTGCATGTATTCCCAAGCCCAACTATTGAAGGTTTGATCCCTTCAATGTATTCCAAGTGGAATTTCTTTGAAATTTTCCCCTCTTCTAATGAACTCTTCTACTGGACTGCGTAAGTTATTGAGTGACTGTGCAATACTAAAGGGTCTGAAAGTGGCCTGAATATCAGATGATGAGATAAGCTCACATGAAAAACAATGTTCCTCTCTTAAGTAGGCACTCAAAGTCCCCCGAGGATGAGGTTGGGATCTCCGCTTGGAGACATTGTTGTGCTAAACAACACTGCAGACTCAACTAAACAACTCAGGCATGCTCAAGTCGTGAACGACAAGAAAAAAAAAATAATCCAGAATGCTCTCTATGGCTGCCATACCCTACCTTATATTCTTGTGAGCCCTCACCCTCTTGGCCCCACAAAATACTGATGTTACAGACATGGCCACTAACCTCCATTATGACTACGCTGTCCTCCATTGCCTCCACTACCTCCATGACTGCGTTGTTGATTTGGTCAAATTGACCCCATCCACATGCATTGAGCCACATTCACACCAAGAAGTGGTTTATTCATCTTGAACCCATATAGATGCATTGATCCAAATTCATATTAAGAAGTGGTTTTATTCCTACTAAAGGGATTTATGGGTCCCTCTACCCTCTTATTCATCTATTAATTAAGGAAGAAAAAATTTAATATTCTAATTAGCTAAAAGCTAAAGTAAGAATATTACAAGGTCACATTATAGGCCTTCGACAAGTGGGAATTGACTTTGTAGGGAAAATTAACCCCCCAGGGAAGATATCTGGATCGTGATACATCATTACTACCATAGAATACTTGACTAGGTTGGAGGAGGCTCATCCTATGAAAGATTGCAACACCGAGACGACTACACACTTTATCTTCAAGAATATTTTGACGAGGTTTGGGTTCCACAAAATTCTGATGAGTGACTAGGGTATGCATTTCCTAAATGATACCATTTAGGCAATGGCAAAAGAATTCAGAATACATCATCAAAAGAGTACACCCTATCATCCCCATGTGAATGGAATTGTAGAAGCTTTGAACAAGACACTAGAGAATGTGCTCACAAAGATATGCAATGCTAATTTCAATTACTGGGTGATCTAGGTGGATATTCGTGGCCACCCGCCTATTCCACTTGGGGCCCCACCATTGTTTCTTTTAGTTTTTCAGCACAACTTACTATTTTTAGCAGTTTTTCGGGTCCTAAACTTTCGAACACATTTTGAGGCCCTAAACGATTTTTTTGGGAAAACTGGGAGCAACATGGGTTGTAGACTGATGCTTCTCACTCAAAATTTGTATTCCTCAGATAGATATTTAAAACGATGTATGGTTCGCATCAAACGGAGATTATATGCCAAATTTCTGCCCCGGGGAAATTGATGTACCAATTTACCCAAACGGGGCCCATAGTTTTTGCGCTTCATATCCTAGGGTTAGGTTTTTGGATTTTTAGGGTTTTTCATTATTTCTTAATAATAAATAGGGCCTCAAGCCTCATTCTAAGAGAGTTCGGAGGCCTGTAGCCACCACATCTCTTCTCAGAGATAAGCTACCAACGCCCTAGGTAGTTTATTTCCATTCTATCTGTAAACAAATTTTACTTCATTGATATTAATGAAATGAAATGTTATTTTGGCTGCATTTTTGTATTTATGGTTATATGTGTATTCTGTTTCATTCCTACATAAATCTTGATCAGTGGTATTAAAGCCGTTTTCTCTTTCTCGACTCTTCTTTGCATGTCCCCAACCAGGTTGGGGTATACAGAGTTAGGGCTCGATGTGGTTGAACCTTTGCAATATCAACCTCGCAAACACTGACGGACACCCATGGGGCACCAAAAGAAAGATGAGGGAGCAAGAGATCCTATCAAAATATTGCTCGAGGAGGCCCTAAAAATAAAAAGGAACGTGATGATGGATAAATTTTCCCAAATCCTTCTACGCCCACCGACAGTGCAACTGCATCGAGCAGCTACTATGGAGGTGAAACTTCTTTTAAGGTACAAGTAAACTTTGACATTCTCATATTTTAGGGACTAATAGATGCAGACGCCATAGATATATGGTTGAAGCTATTATAAGGATATTTCTCAGTTCATGACTTTTCCAACTGGGAGAAGATTATTTTTTCACTCCTCAAAGCTAACCCCCATGTCAAGGATTGGTGGGAAACCTACTGTGAGAAAAGGGACGAGTTGGAACCATCTCTGTTCTCAGTCGTACCCACTTGGAATTATTTCTGAGACACCATCAACGAACAATATTATCCCATGGGGATCTATGAGGAAAAGTACATACAATGGACTATGCTATGGCAGCAAAGGGATCAATATGTGGATGAGCTAACGAATCTGTTCCATAGCCTATGCACAAATTTGGGTATCTAATATTTGGAGAAACATTTGGTGATGAAGTATTGTATTTGTCTACACAGATACATTCAGGAGGAAATGGATTTCCTTGAAATCTCCTCGCTCGTAACGACATACTGGTATGCTACCATGATTGAGCATAAATTCAAACAGAAGAAGCGAGACTTTGAATCTACAAATCAAAAGCAAGGGAAAGGTGCCCTAAAATAATAGAACAAAGGAAAAATCCAAGGCATGGAAACCCAAGACAACCTACCAAATCCACAAGAAAATAACAACACCGTGAACCCAAAGAAAGACAAGGGAAAGTGGTGTGAGTTCCATAAGAGATCCACTCACAACACAAGTGAGTGTTGTGCCAAGAAGTCACTGGTGGATGAGATGAGGACTTCTAAATAAAATTTATTCTCTGACTTTGAATCAAAACCTAACAAGGGGAATGAAAAAGGGAAGAAAATTATTGATGTAGAGCCCAATGCCACCATTGCTGCTGCAAAGATCCAGAGGGAGGAACTGAAAGATACAGAGGAGGAGGAGCATCTCTTCCACTCCTAGATGTCTGTAAAGGGTTCCTTGCTACAATTCATTTTCGAAAATGGGAGCCAAAAGAAATTGATTTCAACAGAGGTCGTGAAGCAGTTTGTCTTGTCGACCACAGCACACCCACAATCGTACTCCATTAGGTGGCTTCACCAAGGATGAGATCTTTGCGTTAGCCAACAGTGTCATCTTCCCTACAACATCACGCCCTTCATGGATGAAGTATTATGTGGCATTACTCCTATTGATGTTTGTTATGTATGATTAGGCTAACCGTACTTGTGGAAGTGACATTTTGTGTATGAGTCTGGACCTCGCGTTGATATTGCTACTTTGGGAAATAATTTGTACAAGATACCAGAGGTACCATTGACTGCCACTATCTCTGTGGTTACTACAAAACAATGCATCAAGCTCATTTCCAAAACCTGGAAATTTTTTTTCCTGACGATATGCCCTCAGGGAAAGAAGAATACTATGTCCATGACCTCCATACAGGGCTCCTCCGCATGAAAAAAAACGTATGGAAAAGGTTTTGAAGGAGTACGAGGACATCTTCACCTCACCCACATGGGTGCCTCTGCATTATTAGGTCAAGCACCCCATCGATCTGACCCCAAAATTGCCACTGCCCAATTGACAAATCTATTAGTGCTCTATTCTAGAGAACGATGAAATCAAGAGGTAGATTCAGGAGATGCTACAGAAAGGTCACATATGGCCGAGTTGATCACCCTATGGGAGCCTAATTGTGTTGGTGTAGAAGAAGGATGGGACTTGGAGACTTTGTATTGACTATCGAGCACTGAAAAAGATCACTGTCTAGAATAGGTACCAGATCCCACATATTGATGGCCTTCTAGATCAACTCAAAGGGGCAAAATATTTTAGCAAGATTGACTTGAAGTCCGGGTATCACCAGGTACCAATCAAACCCTTCGATGTTTGGAAGACTTCCTTCAAATCCAAGGAGGGCCTTTTCGAATGGCTGGTCATTCCTTTTGTGTTGACAAATTCTCCTGCAACCTTCATGAGGCTGATGGATGACATCTTGCAGCCATTCACCAACTCTTTTGTGGTAGTGTACTTGGATGAAATCCTGATCATCAGCTATACTTGGGAAGAGAACCTCCACCACATCCGACAGGTCCTCCAAACACTATGGAAACACAACTTGTGTGCCAATTTGGAGAAGTGCACTTTTGGCATGACCCAGGTTCAGTATCTAGGATACATTATTGATGAATGGGGGGTGCATGTGGATCCAACTACGATCTAAGTAATTCGGGATTGGCTAACCCCAACCACTCTAACAGAGCTTCACAACTTTTTGGATCTTTCTAATTTATATCGCAGGTTTGTGTTGGGATTCTCTCATATCACTTGGACCTTGAGTCAAGTCACCAAGGGAGGAGAAAAATAAAAACTCTTTTGTTCAGAATATTTATAGAAGGTGTTCGTAGAATTGAAAAACCAACTCTGCTATGCCCCAGTGCTCACATTACCAAACTTTAAAAAGCCATTTGAGATCGAGACAACTGCCTCTGAATATGATATTGGGGCATTTCTTACTCAACAGGGGAATCCAATGGCATATCAGAGTGATACACTGTTCGACACAGTCCGCAGGTATCCCACTTATGAGAAAGAAATGTATTCCATTGTGTAGGCTTCCTGACAATGGAAAAATTACATTTTTGGGAGGGAAACAGTCATCCACACAAACCACCGACCCTAGTAGTTCATACAGACACAAGGGAAGTTGTAGAATGATCACCATCAAAAGTGTTGCACATATCTGTAACAATTGCATTTGAACATCAATTACAAGAAGGACAACACCAATAATGTTGTATACTACCTCATCCGACCACCGATTGTGGTGCTAATCAACATTCTGAACTATTGTGGGCATGAGAATTCTGATGGGCCGCTTCTCTACAAGATCGATCCGGAATTCAGTTACACATACAAGACACTCTTGGAGGGTACGCAAGTTCCAAAATTTCACCTCCAAGATGCATTGCTATGTCACCTAGGACACGTTTGTATTCCTTCAAGCGAGTGTACCAAGTTCACACTATAGTTGAGTCACTGGGCATTTCAGGGTTGAGGAAACAGTGGTAGTAGTGTTGAAGTATTTCTATTGGCCAAACCTTCGACAGGTTGATGGGAAGTACATCAGATCCTGCACTGTTTGCACCATTGACAAACCAACCATCAATAAGAAAGGCCTCTATACTCCGCTACCTACCCCTAGTCGACATTGGGAATCCATCTCTATGGATTACATGTTGATCCTTCCTTCTATGAAGCATGGATATGCCTATGTTTTTGTGGTGGTCGACAGATTCTCGAAGATGGCCATTATGTCAACCTGCAAGAAGAATATCACAGTAGAAGACACCACTAAATTATTCTTTGAATGAGTTGCAGTGCACTTTTGGATCCCACAGTCTATCATCTCAGATCGAGACAACAAGTTCCTCAACAAATTTTGTTCCAGCCTCTGGTCAATGCTAGACACCAAGCTCACCAAGTCCACAAATTTCCATCCCCAAAATGATGGCTAGACAAAGGTCGTCAATAGTATTATTGTACACATTTTGTGCATGTACAATTAAAATCATCCGCACACATGGGATGAGAGCCTTCCATATGTACAACACATTTATAACTAGGCTCTCCACAGCTCAACCGACCATAGCCCCTTTCAGGTGGGCCTGGTGTTCCAGCCATTATGTCCCAATGACATAGCCAAGCCATTTGCGGCTAATCAGGCCAATTTGGCTCATGTCCCATCTGAAGCTAACAAAGAAAAAAAATTCATTGAGCACATTCAACACATTCTCCAATAGGTTCATGACATATTGAACAAAGCCAATGCTAAGTATAAAAAACGACATGATCAACATCAGGTGCGACACAACTTCCAGGTGGGTGACAAATTGTGGCTAAATTTGCATAAAGAGTGCCTCATTGGACCTTACTGCAAGCTTCGCTGACTTTGATATGGGTTGTACGCCATAGCCAAGGCTATAGGGAACAATTCCTTTGAGCTTATTATTCCACCATTTGTTGGGTATGTGTTATATTCTTTCCACGACTAGCCCCACGCGCCGGGCGTAGCAGGGGGGGCGGAAGCCCCCCTGTCGGGGTCCGGGGCAGCGCCCCGGCGAAATTTTTTTTGGTATGCGGTCCCACTCATATGCGGACCCACCCATGTTTTGTGCATGAGTTTGCACATGGTTTTGGGGTACGATGGTTTTCAGCCCCTGGTATTTTGTAGATCCGGTCAAGTGAACTACGGTTATGTTCTAATCCAGGGTTAATGGATTGGGGTTTATGTATGCTTCGGCATGTATATATATGTGTTGTAACACTAAAAGGAATATAATGAAAAATCAAGCTGGTCGTCCCAATTTGGGATCCAGGGGAAAATCTCTGTGTTTCTCTGTTTTATGTTTTATGCTCTCGCTATTGTTTATTTTCTGTTATAAGATTCGTGTGTAGATAATTTCTGTTCAGGGTTAAAACCTACATTTGGTATCGGAGCTGTTTCGGCTTCAAGGGGATGCCTTTGCTGCTGAGGGTTTTTTTTTCGGGCCTGAGGTAGACCCTGTTCAGTGGGAGATCTACGGGATCAACTCTTGCGGTGAAAGAAGATGGTGCGCGGTGGAAAGTAGAGATCGAAAAATTTAATGGTCAGATTTTTGAGTTGTGGAAGCTCAAGATGGAGGATCTGCTGGTGGATAAATATCAGTGGATCGTGGTAGATCCAGCTACTAAACCAATGGCAATGTCAGATGAAGACTGGAAGAAACTGGATCGGAAGGCTAAGAGCACAATACGGTTGTGTGTATCAGATTCAGTATTGTTGAATGTATCTGGGGAAGCTACGGTGAAGAATTTGTGGGAAAAACTTGGGACTTTGTACCAATCTAAGTCTCTGGTGAATAAGTTGTTCGGAAAAAGCTGTATAACCTGAGGATGAAGGATGGAGACTCAATGACAGAGCATCTGAACGCCTTCAATACTGTGGTAAGTCAGCTGTCATCTGTTGATATTAAAATATTAGATGAAGATAAGTGCATCAGTTTTTTGTGCTCTCTACCAGACTCGTGGGACAGTCTGGTTATTGCAATAGGTAGCAATACAACTACCTTGAATTTTGATGACATTGTCTCAGCCTTGCTGTCGGAGGAAATGAGACAGAGAAATATGGAGGGTCAGAATGGAGATGCCTTATCTGTACGAGGAAGGTCCCAGAACAGAAACAAGAATAAGGTTTCGAGTGGGAGATCCAAATCTAGAGGGAGATCTAAATCTCCTGGAAAGTTTGTAAAGGTGTGCTGGAAATGCGGAAAGGAAGGACACTACAAAAAGGAATGCAGATCTAAAGCTCCCGAGAAAGGAAAGGGATCTGATGAAGCTCCTTCTGCAGAGGCAAAAACCACCTCAGATGAAGGTGGGGATGTGTATTTGGCTTCTTCTTCAAATACACATGTAGATCATGATTCATGGTTGATTGACTCAGGTGCATCCTTTCACTTCACTCCCCATAGGGAGTGGTTCTACGAGTATGAGAAATATGATGGTGGTGATGTCTTCCTAGGGGATGATAGGAAGGACAGAATCGTTGGACGTGCAAAAGTCAAGCTGAAGCTGCAAGGTGGAAGGATTAGAACACTTCCTGGTGTTCTACATATTCCTACATTGGCCAAGAATTTGATTTCTGTAAGCAAGATGGATGATGCAGGTGTAAAAACAGTGTTCGAGAAAGATGCCTGCAAGATGGTTCGGGGAGCACTGGTATTAATGCGGGGAGTTTGGACTGGAACTCTGTACAAGCTACAAGGTAGCACTATTATTTTTGGGTGTAACAATTATGTGGTTCCTAAAAATGGAGCGGAAAGCTTAGCTGTCTCTGGAGAAAAGACCATGCTATGGCATCAAAGGCTTGGACATATTGGAGAGAAGGGCCTTCGGATACTACATAGAAATGGTATGGTAGAAGGTATGTCTAATTGCTCTCTGGATTTCGATTTCTGTGAACATTGTGTATATGGAAAGCAGAATCGGGTGAGTTTTCCTTCTGGTGCTAAGAGGGCAAACAAGATATTAGAACTTGTGCACAGTGATGTGTTTGGGCCTGTGTCAGTTCCATCACTGGGAAAGTCTGTGTACTATGTTCCATTCATAGATGACTTCTCAAGGAATACATGGATATATTTCTTGAGGAAGAAATCTGAAGTCTTTGACAAATTTAAAGAATTTAAGGCTCTGGTGGAAAACCAGACAGAGAAGAAGATGAAAGCGTTGAGGACAGATAATGGTGGGGAGTTCTGCAACAAGGAATTTGAAGAGTTCTGTAAGAAGTGTGGTATAACACAGCAGAAGAATACTCCATACAAACCTCAGCAAAATGGAGTTGCAGAAAGAATGAACAGAATGCTGATGGAAAAGGAAAGAAGCATGCTCAGTGGTACCGGGTTAGGACAGGAATTCTGGGCAGAGGCAGTGGAGACTGAATGTTACTTAGTTAACAGATCACCTTCATCAGCGTTGGAGGATAAGACTCCACATGAGGTATGGACTGGTAAGAAACCCTCTCTTTCACATCTAAGGGTATTTGGATGTGATGCATATGTACATGTTCCAAAGGAGAAAAGGACTAAGTTGGATAATAAATCTGAAAGGTGCATCTTTATTGGGTATAAGGATGGTTTAAAGGGTTACAAGCTTTGGAACCTAGAAATAAGGAAGGTTGTGTACAGCCGAGATGTGGTGTTTAGAGAGGTGAAAGATTTTGTTACACATGAAGTCCTACCAAAGAAACCTGAGAAGATAGAATTTGAGCTAAAGGAGGATGAATCAAACTCTACAACAGAAGAAGATTCAGAAGAGGAAGAGCCACAAACCCCATCTTTGAGAAGATCAGTTCGGGAAAGAAGGCAACCAGAAAGGTATAGTCCATCTGTTTTCTGTTCAGGTTTTTCCTTAACTATAACTAATGACGATCCCAGAATTGTCAGGGAGGCAGTAGACTCAGAGGATGGAAAACTCTGGAAGGAGGCCATGATTGATGAAATGGCATCCTTGCACAAAAATGAGGCATGGGATCTGGTGGAGTTGTCGTCTGGAAGGAAGCCCATAGGGAGCAAATGGGTGTTTAAAAAGAAGATGAATTTAGAAGGCAAGGTGGAGAAATACAAAGCTCGGTTGGTAGCAAAAGGTTATTCCCAAGTGCCAGGAATTGATTTTGGTGATATTTTCTCTCCTGTTGCCAAAGTTACTTCTATTAGATTAATTTTATCTGTTGCTGCTGCATTTGATTTTGAGATAGAATAGATGGATGTGAAGACAACATTTCTTCACGGGGATCTAGAAGAGGAGATATACATGAAGCAACCTGAAGGCTTTATGGTGAAGGGTAAGAAAGACCTGGTATGCAGGTTGAAGAAGTCGTTGTATGGGTTAAAACAGTCACCAAGGATGTGGTATCAGAAATTTGATACCTATATATGGGGACTTGGCTTCACTAGAAGCAAGGAGGATCACTGTGTTTATTTTAAATTAATTTGTGACCGTGTTATTTATTTGGTCTTCTAAGTGGATGATATGTTGTTGATTGGAAATGACAAAGAAATTATCTAAGATTTGAAGACCCAACTGTTCTCCAAATTCGACATGAAGGATCTTGGTGCAACAAACTATATTTTGGGCATGGAAATTAAGAGAGATCGGGCAAAGAGGAAGCTCTGGTTAAACCAGAGGAAGTATGTCGAGACTATATTGCAGAGGTTCAATATGCAGGATAGTAAACCGGTGAGTGTTCCTATTCCCGTAGGTGCAAAGCTGTCTGCTGAACAGTGTCCCAAGACACAAGAAGAAGAGGAGGATATGTCCCGTGTTCCATATGCAAGTGCAGTGAGTAGCCTGATGTATGCAATGGTCTGTACTAGACCAGACATTGCACATGTAGTGGGAGTATTGAGCAAGTTTATGTCAAACCCAGGGAAGGAGCATTGGACAGTAGTGAAGCGGGTTTTCAGATATTTACGTGGCACTAGTGATTATGGCTTGTGCTACCAGGGAAGACCAGGATTGGAAAGAATGTTGGACATTCTTGGTTTTGTTGATGCAGACTGGGCTGGAGATCTGGACCAAAGAAGATCTACAAGTGGGTATGTGTTTAGCCTATTTGGAGGCGCAGTCAGTTGGATGAGTAAAAGACAGTTTGTAGTGGCTCTTTCAACTACAGAGGCAGAATACATAGCAGCCACTCATGCAAGCAATGAAGCAATTTGGTTGCAGAGATTGTGTTCAAGTATGGGGTTGGTACAGCAAGCTATAAGGATAGACTGTGATAGCCAAAGTGCAATTTTCTTGGCTAAGAACCCTGCTTATCATTCAAAGACGAAGCACATTGATGTTCAATATCACTTTGTTAGAGATATGGTTGAAGCTAAAAGGGTGTTGCTGGTAAAGGTGGACACTTTGAAGAATGTTGCAGATGCATTGATGAAGTCTGTAAGCACTCAGAAGTTCTCTTGGTGTAGAGAAATAATGGGTGTTGAAGAATTGTCCCAATGACTAATCTCTCCCGTGTCCCCTTGTGGAAAGAAAACAAGTGGGAGAATGTTGGGAATGTGTTATATTCTTTCCACGACTAGCCCCACGCGCTGTACGTTGCGTCGGGCGCAGCAGGGGGGGCAGCAGCCCCCCCTGTCAGGGTCCGAGGCAGCGCCCTGGCAAAAAAAAATTTGGTATGCGGTCCCACTCATATGCGGACCCACCCATGTTTTGTGCATGAGTTTGCACATGGTTTTGGGGTATGATGGTTTTTAGCCCCTGGTATTTTGTAGATCCGGTCAAGGGAACTACGGTTATGTTCTAATCCAGGGTTAATGGATTGGGTTTTATGTATGCTTCGGCATGTATATATATGTGTTGTAACACTAAAAGGAATATAATGAAAAATCAAGCTGGTAGTCCCAAATTTGGGATCCAGGGGAAAATCTCTGTGTTTATTTGTTTTACGTTTTATGCTCTCGCTATTGTTTATTTTCTGTTATAATATTCATGTGTATATAATTTCTATTCAGGGTTAAAACCTACACCATTCCTTGGTCTGCACCCAGTATTCAATGTGGACTGCCTCCGACCCTACTTCCCACCTCTACTGGACACCTCCAACATTGCAGAACAACTCACAGCAACAAAGTTAAACCAAGACTGCAATTAACAGGCCACCAAATATTTTATCATGGACATGAAAATTAATAACACTCGCTAGTAGAATATCCAACTATATCAGGTTTTCAATGATGGCCAACTCTTGCACCAAAGCAAGTGGTTCACCAGTGACCAAGTTCAACAGAAGTTTCATCATCTCATGGAGGAACTCAATCCAATGGGGACCACTGTTTTCTTGGGGGGGGGGGGGGAATGACACAGGTGGATATTGGTTGCTACCCATCCATTCCACTTGGGGACCCACCATTTTTTCTTTTATTTTTTCAGCACAATTTTACTATTTTTAGCAATTTTTCGGATCCTCAACTTACGGAGCCGTTTTGAGGCCCTAAATGACATTTTTTGGGAAAACTAAGAGTAACATGGGTTGTAGAGAAATGTTGCTCACTCAAAATTTGTAGTCCTAAGATAGATATTTCTAATGAGGTATGGTGCATTTCAAACGAAGATCGTATGCCAGAGTTACGTCCCTGGGAAGTTGATGTACCAATTTACCCAAATGGGGCCCATAGTTTTGGCGCTTCATCTCCTAGGGTTATGTTTTTGGATGTTTATGGTTTTCCATTATTTCTCAATAATAAATAGGACCTAGAGCCTCATTGTAAGAGAGTTTGGAGGCCCATATCCACCACATATATTCTCAGAGATAAGCTACTAGTGCCCTAGCTAGTTTATTTCCTTTCTATCTGTAAACAAATTTCAATTCTTCGATATTAATGAAATGAAGTGTTATTTTTGCTAATTTTTTGTATTTATGGTTATATGTGTATTCTGTTGTGTTCCTGCATAAAGCTGGATCACTGGGATGTGCACATACCTATTGTTCTATGGGCATAAAGGAGTACATGCAAGAAGCTGACCGGAGAAACACATTTTAGGATGGCCTACGGATAAGAGGTCATTATGCTTATGGAATACATTTTCCCCAGTATATGTATCATAACCACAACCAGCATGGATAACCAGGACATTATGGCAGAGTGTCTGTCGCAGCTTGTTGCACTGGAGGAAAGTAGATTCATTGCTGGTTTCCACCAATAGGTGCTGAAGGTGCACAAAAAGGCTTGGCATGACCGACACATCAAGCGAAAGGTTTTCAAGAATGATTATTTGTGTTTCTTTATGACAATAAATTTTTTCCCTTTCCATGGAAATTCAAGATGCACTGGCTTGGAACCTATATTATCAAGGAAATTACCACGGGAGGTTTAGTACGATTGGCTAAGTTAAGTGGTGAAATAATTCTCGTATATATTAATGGTATTTTCCTAAAACCTTATAGGGATGACCCCATCCCTATGTACACTAAATGTCTATATGCCCAGAAAAATGTCTTAGAACCCCCGGAAATTGCGAGAGGAAGTAGGACTTTAAAGAAGTCTTTTAGCTGTTATTGAAAAACTTTTGTGCGAATAAGTTTGAGGGGGAAAAAGTATCTATGAAGCCACTATAGAGGCAACACGAGGAGGCTGCTACAGTCATAGACAAGCCAGAAACTAGCCATTGGAACAATAAATATTGAAATAATAGCTTTGGGAGTAGGTAACTTGCATTTAAGGATGATATTATGCCAGATTTGGAGTCGTTTTAGCATTTATAGAGCTACATCAACGGACATAAGTTTGTTTAAGCCACGTCATCACTATAAATACGGTGTGGAGGTCTACACAAGTTCAATTTTCTTACTAAGTAATTAAGATGATTCATTCCTTCTCCTCTTCCTCCCTTTTCCATCTCCTATGTCTACATCATGGAAGCCTCCTAAAGAAATGCTACACCAACAAGGTTTAGGCCGCTTAATTCTAGAGATGATTACAGTGATTCAACGCACCTTTACTACACTGCAGAGAAAACCAAAGGGAAATCTGTTAGGTACCTGGAAGTCCCCATGCAAAGTGACCCCGAAACAAAAGCAGACTTCCAACGCAGACAGACAGAAGAAACCAATGGAATAAATTGAGGAAGATGCTGAGGTAACTATTCTGAAAGAAGGGTTTGTGAAGGAGGTTGACCCCATATCACAACTAAATTTGTATATGGCTCCACAAAATCCATCAGTAGATGTCTCCAAGGATCCCGATAAGGTCAAGTCACATGTCGTTAAACCCCTGCTTCCTGATAATTTTCCCATCAAGAGTGACCTATTGGGATGGTTCCCCTCTCTGAAGCTAGAGGAATTGGATTTGGTAGACTGCACAAAGTTTCCTGAGCTTTCCCTGTCACAGTATTTGGAACAAGTACCTTATGAAGAAGCTGGCATCATCAAGGTGGAGCCTATGCGATGGGCTCTGGGACTATGCAACTCCGAGTTCCAAATCCTTTTGAATTTCACCCACTTTGGCCATAAAAATATTAATGATACCTATCTGTGCTAGGTTTTGGCTCTAGTGCATGGAAACTACCTATGGCTAGGAATACGAACTCCTATTGATGACATTCTCATCCACCATATAACGAGTTTTCCAATACAAGGAGAAGACCCTGAAAAATACTTTGAAAGGAAGGTCCAGGAGAAGAAATTCACAGATAACATGAAGAAAACATATGGAGTGGTCAGGAATACGTGAAGTATTGTTGTCAGCACCATCAATGACCCCATTGTGGTATTTTCCATGCAGATCTTGGCTTGCATGCTGATGAGGAAGTGTTGTGCCAAATAAGTACCAGTGTTGATCATTATGTTAGTTGTGCAATGTGAAAAAGGCGTAAAGTACAACTGGGAAAAATATTTGTCCCAAGAATTTGTGGAGAATGTATGGGAGGCGCACGAAGAAGGGAAGTTGTTCCATTATGCATGGCTATTGTTTCTCTTCGTGCTTGTTGGATGGAATTTGTCGTCACACTCACATCTCCCCACAATTGAACCTGATCTATGCAAAGATTCACACTATTCATTGTTGTGGGTGATAAAAAATCCAACATGGGTGACAAAAAATAAATTTTTTTGGGTCTTATTCCATACATAACGTCACCAGGTTGTTGTGTCAAATTTTCACCTCTTGCCAACATTGTATGACCAATATAAGCACATATCAGACTTCAAAGCTTCATTCCACAAGGTGCACATTCGTGGCAAAGCAGACATGTTTGGGGTATGGTATGACTTGCCTTAACTCGTCACAGAAGATAACCTCATCCAAGTAACCACAAAATGGCATCCCTCCAGGTTGAATGTAGCAACAAACATTGGTTCCACCTCATCCACCCTGCCCAAGATGTCTGTGAAAAATCTGCACATCAAGAAAGACACCTAGGGTCCTACGACTATGAGGGAGATAGAAGCACATCCAAAGGACACTGTATATTCTCATAGTGATAAGGAGTTGGAGGAACATGATATAGACAGTGTTGATGCCCCTTCGATGCAAACAGAAAACCATCAAGGCACCAAGAGAGGGCCCTAGTCCACGATGGGACCGTGCAAGAAGTGGAAAGCATACAAGAAGGCGAGACTGAGCCCCTTCTGTTAACATAAGGAGACTATGATGAAATTAGAAAACCTTTGAAGTTAGTCACAAAATTTGCATGGATTAATATTGAACAACAATACAGGACAACCCTTGACGAAGTTCAACAGGGCATCCAACAGTTCAGGGTTCACGCAAGTGAGTGTGGTTCAAGAGAGCATGCTTACAGTTAGTACACTACAAGAAGAAATGCCATCGGTGCGGGTCATGCTTGTGACGGGCCTCTAAGGTCCATCACCAATGTCACATATGGTGACGTTCCTTAAAAAAACATTGTTGGAAGTGCATATAGTGATGATCCTTTAAGGTTTGTCACCAAAACAATTTTTAGTGACATGTTTGGTGACGGTTGTAAGGGCCCATCACTAATTCCTTCTTTGGTGACACTTCGAGTGATGATATTTTATTGACCCTCACCAATGCTCTTTTTGGTTACTTTTGGTGACGGTCGAAAAATTTTCATCATCATTGATCATTCCAATTATTAATTTATGACGCTATGTGCATGTTACTATAATTTTTGTCAAAAGATAACAATTTAAGACCATTGTTGTGGAGTCTTTTTCATTATGTGTCCAAGGCAATATAGTGGTTAGAGTCAGTCAATTTGTTAAGAATTAATTAGTGTGTATCATTTCCCTCAAGTATTAATAATATATTTTTCCTGTGAATCAATACATGATTCATCTCTGTTAGGTTTATTACCTAAGAAATTCCTTTTAGATAAAATTCCACTACTATGTGTAGAAACTATATTATATAATACATAATCAAGCATTAGAAATTCTATTAATGAGAGATATCTAACACTCCTCAACACTCTTTGCACATCTTAACATGCTTTGTCACACACTAACATTCCTTGGCACCTCACATATCTTAGAACATAGTACTTAGAACATCTTGTCATGACGAGGACATCCAAGCATATGTTGGCAGTCCCTAGCATACCATAACACTCTCCTAGCATGTTTCGGCATGCCTTGTGGTAGCTAGCATGCCCTGGAACACTTTGGCTTGCATTAACATACATGAGCACATGTTAGAAATTACAACTTGGCATGTATGGGAACCTATTATTAGTGTGCCTAGGATGCCCCTTTTGAAAAATATAGTCTTGACTTTTATCCCTCTTATGTGTTCATTTCCTTGCATTTTAACTTGGTTCTTCTTTTTGTTGCCTTGATACTCCTTGAAACATATTAGCATACCCTAGCACCCTACACATCCTAGTATGCCTTATCATCTTGGATGTCTTTGCACTATTTTCACATGTTAACATAGATTAGAACTCCCTAGCACACTCTAGCACTTCTTGACATGCTTGATATTCCCTAGCATGCCTTACTAGTGATCAACATAACTTCTCACTCCCTCCTTGGAATTCTAGCTACAACTCGTTGACACTCCTTGGAACACCCTCATATTCATTCCCTTCCATGAATTTTGACTTAGTGCTCCCTTGTGTTGCCCTAGTACTCCATAACACTCCTCAGCATGCATTAGCACACTGTGTCACAAATAGCACTCTTCGACATGCCCTTCCACTTCCTAGCATGTGTATCACTCCATAACACACATTGGCACTTGGAAGCTGTTGGTGCTTGGAAAGTACTAACATGTCTAGCATTCATTGATATGCCTTGGTATGCGTTGGCATGGTTTAATATTAAATTTATTTGAGATCAATTATTGGAAAGTAGACGAGAAGTAACAAAGGATGATTTGGCACTTACAATGTGCTAACATTTGGCACTTGGAACCTATTTTCACCTAGTGTTGGTGTGCATAGCATGCGCCTTGTGGAAAAGGTAAATTTATGACTTATTAACCCTCTTATGCATTCATTTCCTTGTAGTTTAACTTGTTTCTCCTTTTTTTTTCCTTGATAGTCCCTGACACTTATTTTCACACCCTTTCACATCTTGGAATGCCTTAGAACTTGGCACATATTAGCATGTTTGACATGCCTTCAAACTATGTGGAACATGTTAGCATTCCCTAGCATGCCTTGGAACTTATTCCCTCACAACTAGAATTACATTTTTTCACGACCTCGGAACTTAATCAAGTCCTTAGTTACTGTAGTTCATGTGACATTGGCCTGCTTCAACCACAACAAATTGACCAATTGCACGAACTATAAGTAGATTGTGCCTTGTTCACCTAAGAATACATATAACTCATCTTAGGCCACTCATTTCCAAGTTGAACTTTTCCCACTTAAGAACTTACCAATACAAGGATCACATCTAGCCATGGCCATAAAAAAACTAAGTAACATAGCTTACATAGGAAATATTTCACATGTATGTCTAGTTCATATAATCAATAGAGAATTAACTAAGAGTTTGTAAGAACCACAAGATACACAACATATACGTTGGTGCAAGCCGAGTGCCCCAAAACATATACACAAAAATGTGCAATACGAAATTGTCTAGAATAGTTTAAAACATGAGAATTTGTCCAGAGTGTTCCTAATAGATAAAGAAAAATAGTCTTGTGCCCAACACAAATTCAACCTTTGTATAAAACTTCTTTTTTGGGCCCCTTATCACAATTACAGACTTACCTCTTACAAATCCTATTATAAACTTCTTCTAACACACTTCATCCTTGGCACACTTGAATTCAATGACACTTCCTGGCACACACTCTTATTTGTTCATTTCCATGCATTTCGACCTAGTTCTCCGTTGTGATTCCTCAACACTCCTTAACACTCCTCAACATCCATTGACATTTTATGACATGTGTTAGCATGTATTTTAATTCCTTGGCATTCCCTAACACTCCCTAGCTATGATGCCCTCACAACTACCCTTACTTAATTTTCAACTTGGGAACCCAACCAAGTCCTCGCTTGACTACAAGAGCTTGACCAAGTTATGATTACTACAACTAGAATATATTGTTGAATTATGTAGCTTGGGAGGTACTCCACAATCCTATTGAGATGAGTTTGTGTGAGTTTGGTCACAAAAGGATTTGTCGGAAAAGAACCCAAGTGAAGGGGTTTTGGACCAAATATGGGGTTTAAAATATAAAAGAAAATTAAAAAGGAAAAGTAATATTTCCTCAGGTCTAAGTGGATTAAGCTCGTAAGTTCTAGAGGGCTCTTAAGAGGTCTAGCTAGGAAAATATATTAAAGGAGGCCTTAGTATGAAAGAAAAAACATCAAGTGAGAAGGAGCTCATTTTATCAAGGAGAAAAGGAGAGATGTAGTCCTAAAGTAGGTCGAGTTAGAGGGTTGAGTAAGGGTTGCTAAAGTGGGGCCATGATCATACACCAAGAGATATATCATCAGGTGAGGGTTCACAAGAATGTCACATACCTTAATGGGTTTCATATAGGAAGTAGAATGGAATACTGTTTCAGGTTCTCTTATGGCATATTGAGCTCAAGAGAGGCAACTCATGAGAATTTGGGCATGTGATTTCAGTGGTGTTTCTGCGTGAAGGCTGCATCAAATTTTGAAATAGTAGAGAGGGTTGAGTCCCTATGTTGTGGTGGTTAGTAGACTGCAAGGTTTGTGATAAAGACCAACACAAATGGAGTAGGGCATGCACTATAATTTAGGTCCAGAATAGAATTTTCCACAGGTGTAATATTGACTTAGGTAATCGTAGTTTGGGGGTCGTAGATATTTAAATTTCACGTCAAGATTCAATCAAATAAATTCCCACAATCTATGGATCCATATGAGCTAGGCTGTGCTTCTTATGGAGGTAATATTTTTTGTTTTTGATATGGGTAGATAGGGTTTTTTCTAAAGAAATTAGAATAGAAGTATAATTCCCTAGTTAGGGAGGTTTCCTAGCATGTTCAATCCATAAGGTATGCCCTTAAGACTGTGACAAATATGCGTAGAAGAAGAGGCATCATGACCACTAGAGAGAGGTTTATCTCTGCAATATATACCACATATTTGGAATACGGTTTGCAAAAGTATACGCGGAGCTAGCAATTCCAAAGGAAGGTGGAACCTGAGTATAATATTGAGCATAGAAATGTGACATATGAGGAATGGATTGACATGAAGAGGAGTTGATTTTGGTGGATTTTCCATAGACTTTTGGACAAATATCTGAAGTAGACAATAAATAGTTAGTCAATGGAATATTAGTGGATGACTTTTTACCCTAGTTTAGTCCTCTACAAAATTTTAGAAGGATGATAGTAGGAGTAGTTCAAATTTTTTCATAGACTAGATAACAAATAAATTGGTACATAAGAATAGTGATTTTAAGAGGACTCTAATCACTATTAAGTCACATATTTAAAGAGCGCTAGATGAAAGTAGTGTTTTTGGCACTAGTTGAGTTAAATAATTGACCATGGTTGGGAAAATTGATGGCATTCCAAGTACAGTTGGAGGGTTGTTAGGTGATTGTCAAATAAGAGCCCTAAGTCTTGTACTTGTGAAGGAAAACATGACTGGTAGAAGCGTAGATGTATTGAGCCTAAGGATGTGCATAATTTGAAGGACTAAAGTAGCAGTAAAGTGGGCTATCCAAATATCCCTAGTTCACGATATTGTAAATGATTGAGTTAGTGAGAAGAAGAGAAACTTCTAGAGCCATAGACTTGTCATTTTGGAGCAGGAGTAAGGAAAAAGCAAGAAAACCAAAGAGCTTTTCACAAACATAGTTATGAACAACTGATTGAAAACCCTAAGTGCTACATACCTTAAAGGAAAAAAGAGGTAGATAAAGGGAAAATGTTTTTTAGTTGAGTTCAGTAACATAAAGTTGTTGAGTTCATTGACAAAGGGAGATTGAGGAGTTTCACAATGGGAGGCAAGATGACCTGCCAGATGTGTTCAGGACATGTGGACTGAAGGGACATATGTGTCCACCATAAAAAGTGGGTCAAGTGCTATCTTGTTCAAGGTATATTATCTTTCAAAGGACTAATACCAAGCCCTAGTTGTATTCCTTCAATCAATGTGATTGTAAAGGGCCATGATCCCTAGTATGAGATCTCTAGCCTATTCTATTATAGTTTGTAATTTAACGAAGAACAGTTTAAAAATGTTAAAAATTTTCATGTACACTAGTTGATTCCCTTATTTGTGTAGATTTCATTGTGAAAAATAGATGTGTTGTGGCACTCGAGTGTGTTTGCATTGAAGGTTATAATACCAAACCCATATTCTCATGTGCTGTGGAAATTCAACATATTCTTTGTTCACCTAAGAACTACATGTAACTCATTTTTGGCTACTCATGTCAATTCTCAACTCATCCCACATAACAATTTTCCAAGATAAGGCTCATCATATCCAAATGTGGTCGTAAAAAAACTAAGAAACACAATTTACATCTTGACATGTCATAACACCTAGCATGTCTTAAATGCCTTGGCACTACGTGACATGGGTTAGCATCCCCTACATTCGTTGGCATGATTTTACACTCCCTAACACACCCTAGCACTTCCTGACATGCCTTGGTAGTTTAGCATACCTTCGACTTGCCTAGCATATAACCTTGTCACTCCCTCCTTAACACATTAGAACTCATTGACACTCCATGTCACACCCTCTTATTCATTCAATTCCATGCATTTTGATCTAGTTCTTCCTTGTGTTTCCCTAACACTTCCTAACACTCCATAGCATGCATTGGCACACCCTAACACTTGAACATCGTTGCATGCCACCATAACACTCTATCATTCCTTGGAACTACCTATCATACCTTGTCACTCTCTCCTTAGCACACCTAGAGCTCATTGACACTCCCTGTCACAAACTCTTATGCATTCATTTCCATGCATTTTTAACTAGTTCTCCCTTTTGTTTCCATAGCATTCCTTAACACTCCTTAGCACGTGTTGGTACACCCTAGCACCTAGGACATCTTGGCATGTTGTCTTGGCATTTAGCATGCCTTGACACTGCCTAACATACCTTATCATTCCCTCCTTAGCACACCTGGAACTCACTGACACTTCCAATCACAAACTCTTATTTGTTCATTTCCATGCATTTTGACATAGTGTTCCCTTGTGTTTCCCTTTCACTCCCTATTAACACTGCCTTGCACACATTGGCACATATTTCCTGCATGTCGCCCTAACACTCTAACATTCCTTAGCATTCCTTCTCACTCCTTATAACACTTAGAACTTGTTGACACTCCCTGCCACACCCTGTTATTCATTCATTTCCATGCATTATGACATAATGCTCCCTTGTGTTTCTCTAGCACTCCCTAACACTCCTTGGCACACATTGGCACACATTAGAAATTGGTACTCTATCTGAGCAAAAATTTTCATTCAATGGAACACATTAACACTCCTTAACTATCATGTCCTCATAACTACCATTATTTTTTTTTAGACTTGGGAAACCAACCAAGTCCTTTCTCGACTACAAAAACTTGACCAAGTTACATTTACTACAACTATACTATGCCTTGTTCACCTAAGAATGGAGTATAACTCATCTTAGGCTACTCATGTGCAATCTTAACTCATCCCACTTAACAAGTTACTAAGTCAAGGCTGACATCCAACCATGACCATAAAACAACTAAGCAACATAGATTACATCTTGACATGCCATAACACCTGGAATGTATAACAATCGCTTGGCACTATGTGGCACATGTTAGAATTCCCTACATTCCTTGGCATGCTTTGGAACTCCCTAACACACCTTACCATTCCTTGGCATGCCCTATAACTCTAAAATTCCTTGGCATTGCCTAACATCTACCCTTTTCACTCCCTCCTTAACACACTTGGAACTCGCTGACACTTCCTATCACACACTCTTTTCTGTTAATTTCCATGAATTTTGAACTAGTTATCCCTTGTGTTTACGTGGCACTCCCTAACACTCCTCGACACACATTGGCACACCCAGGCACTTGATGTTGGACATTGGGTTCAACGCTCCCCATATGTTTCGCGACATGCACTAACCATCTATTGTGGATCCTAACTTTGTCGATTTTAGCAGAGAATAAAGCCTATGGGTTTTGGTCTAATGAAAATCATGATTCCAACAAGTGGTATCATAGCAACAGGTCTCGAGTTTGAAACTCACTCAGCTCACGTTGGGGGGATATTGTTGGAAATTGGGTTCAACGCTCTCCGTGTGTTTCGCGACATGGACTAATCACCTCTCATGGAGACTAAAACCTGTGGGTTTTGGTCTAATGGAAATCATGATTCCAACGCTTGGCACATCTTGGCATGTCACCTTGGCACTCTAGCATTCCTTGGCACTACTTAACATACCATGCCACTCCCTCCTTAGCACACCTAGAACTCGCTAACAATCCCTATGACACACTCTTATTCATTCATTTCCATGCATTTGAAACTAGTGGTCCCTTATTTTTACCTGGAACTCCATAACACTCCCTGACATGCATTAGCACACCTTAGCACCTGGCACATATTGGCATGTTTCTGTGTCCTCTAGCATGCCTTAGCATTGCCTAGAATACCTTGTCACTCCCTCCTTATCACACCTGCAACTCACCGACACTTCCTATCACAATATCTTAATCATTCTTTTCCATGCATTTTGACATAGTGCTCCCTTGTGTTTCCCTAAAACTCGCTAACACTCAACACACATTGGCACTTGGTATATCTTTCTATGCTTCCCTACCACTCTAGCACGCCTTGGAACTATCTAGCATATCTTGTCACTCCCTCCTTAGCAAATTTGGAACTCAATAGCATTCCTTATAACTCCTTAGCACATATTGGCTCTTGGCACTTGGTGGCACTTGACAATTATTGACATGTGTTTGGATTCCCTGGAATTCCTTGGCATGGTTTAAGATAAAATTGATTTTAGATCAATTATTCATAATTAAGAGAGAAGTAATAAAGAATGATTTTGAAATTATGACATGATAGAACTTGGCCCTCGCCATGTTTTTTCACTTGTGTTGGTATGCCTAGTATGCCCCTTTTAAAAAGGTAAGGTCTTGAAATATTTATCCTCATATGTGTTCATTTATTTTCATTTTATCTTGGTCTTCCCTTTTTTTCGCCTGACACTCCTTGGCACGCATTCACATACCCTAACACCTAGCACATCTTGTCATTCCTTAACATGCTTGGCATACATTTTCATGCCTTGGCACTATCTGGCACATGTTAGCATACCCTAAAATTTCTTGACTTGCCCTAGCATTCCCTAGCATGCCTTTTCACTTCCCCCTTGGTAGTCCTGACACTTGCTGATAGTCCCTGACACACCCTCTTATTCATTCATTTCCATTCATTTTGACTTGATGATTTATGTTTGATGGGGTTCATGTCTATAAAGAGTTCCTTTAAGAGAATAAAAAAATGATCACACAATTATTGAAATAAGTAATTGCGAGATTCTACTTGAATGACATTAGCAAACTACACACAATATTTTAAGAATGACATTTTTAGGGTTTTTTAATGGTGTGGGAATGGCAAGAATTGAGTGGTAAATATTGTGATTTTCTTTCTCATTAAAGTTCTTATCCTTATGAGTGACTCAAAAATGACACCCTCTTCATGCTTACCCTCCAACTCCTAATCTTCTCAAAATAAAGACCAACTTGCATAGTGAGGGAAGGCATGTTGGTATATGGTGTGTTGAGTGACTAGGTGAGAGTGTTAATGTCCTATGAGAAGGAATGAACCATTTTACTTTGTGTCCTATATGGATGGGATGTTGTAAGTGTGTGTCATGGAGCCATAGGGCCACTAGAAATATTGTATAAGGTATAACCCAACATAATCAATTCCTTGAGAGAAATCTGTGGAGAGGGATAAAAATCAATTATATTAGTGATTCCACCAAAAAATATTTAGTAGAGAGTGACACCATGGTGATTAATGACACACATTGAGTCTTTTGAGCTAGGCATTTATTTTCTAATTTTTTTTTTTTGAAGCGTCATTGAATTGGTATAATTCTCAAATTCATGATGTTTTAAATTATTTAGGAACTTTGTTGCTTTTGTTCTAGATTCTAAGATTTGTAAGGAGAATATATGGTTTGTAGGGTATTAGGGGAAAATAAACATCAATTTATAGATCTTTGATATACTAAATGTTTATTTGTGTAGCTTGGGAGGTACTCCAAGCCCGAGGGTTCAGGGTCTAGAGGGAAAAGCACCAGTACAAGTGTAGCTTGTGGGCTTGGAACCCAAGTGTGGGGTTTTCAACCCATTGATGTTTGGGAAAAAACCATAATTAGAAATAAACATGTGATGGATGAAGATGATAGTTCTTGATGAGGCAATTTCAATGCAATGGGAATCATCTGATTCTGATTTGTCGTTAGGGAGAAATGAATTTTTGAAGTTGAAAAATTAATTCTTGGTTTTCAAGTCATGTAGGCTTGATGTAAATCACTCCGATATATGTCTCTCTTCATGATTCGTTGGATCCCCTTTCTTGGATATCAATAAAGGGTGAAGATAAGTGTTTTATAACCCATTTTGTGAGCAACACTCATACAAAGAACTATGAAATTTCAAGGAGGTTGAAGCGAGAAAAGGACTTGGGACAACGTGGGAGAAAATCTTCCTTACACAACATGGGAGAGTTCAAGTTGTTGTAGGGAGTGTGGATCATCTAGAGGGATTGTTTTCGGGTAAAACATGGTTTTTTCAAGGCCAAGTTGATTGGAAGTCAAGGCCAAGGAAAGAAGGAGCATGACAGTGTTGTTTAATGGTTGTTTGGGTAGTCTTTGATGGAGGCCAAAAGCCTACAACTATTGTTGAGCTAGGCTGTAGGCCATAGCCAACAACTGGGTTATTTCAAGGGTAGCATAAGTCTAGATTGGGACATCATATGTGTGGATAAGTCCATCCTTGTAGGAATGCAACTCTTGAATATTTTAGGTTGTTGTTAGCATGGAGGGATAAGGGTTGCATTGTTCTCTAACCAGAATTTCATGAGCAACAAACTAATAGTGTGGACAACAAAATTTTGTGGAGGTTTGTTGGATCAAAGTGTTTGACCAGATTGGCTCATGACTTTGTAGCCTGTGGGAGTCAAGTTGGAGGATTGATTGGGTGATCGAGAGCCTCCTTAGGTGCAAATATTGTAGATTTTGGAATGTGATAAATTCAAAGACATCAAAGAAATTTATGAAAATATGTTAGCATCAATTTCTTGGCATTGCCTTTTCAGGTAGGAAATTGTTGGAAGGTTGGGTCATTTCATGATTAATTTTAACAAGAAAACGATTGAATTGAAAAAGGCCACAAATAGGGAACTAATGATCCCATGGACTATTTTTGATCTCGTGGATGTTAAAATTTCATTTCATTTCATAATTAAAACCAACTTGTTCAATGGTTTATATCTTCTAGCATTTCCATGCCATTGTTTGCTTGAAAAGTCTTATTTTTTGACAGGTCCTTGACATTATACCGAATTTTTTCCTCTATGGGCTTTGCCTGGGTAGATTTGGCCAATAAGATACTTCAGGTTTCATCCTCCTCCCTCGAATCAAATTTTTTACCACATGCAAGATCTCATGACTACCATATTTCCGGAAATGACTTCAACGATTTGGTTTTCTCTGTCCAAGGGAATATCTCTTAGAGATTTTTGATCGATTAATACATAGCCTCTACTTCTCCAATCCCAATATGTTTGTGATTTTGCATGATTGGTTGCTGGGGTGGGTTCAGACTAGTGACAAAACATCAAGTCCCTGGTTATAGTTTCAGTTGCATCAACGCCTATTTCTCAGTGATATTGGTGAAGGGGACTCAAATTTTGGAATGTGTTATATCATACAAACAGTGCTTACCAGATAGATTTATTACTTCCATATCTGGATGTGAAGAAAAAAGTCTAGAACTGATGAAAAGACATCTCATGAACAATTTTTGTGGCCTGGATTCTCAATTCATGGATGACTTACAACAAAAACGCCGAGAAAATTATGGTGAGAAGCCTCTGTTTCCCATCAGTCATCTTCTTCCTCAATAAATTTTGATAACTAATAAGGGTAATTCAAAATTTGGAATTTTCTTGAGATGGTTGGATGACCAAGCTCCAACTTTAATTATTTATGTTTCTTTTGGTACAACGTGTTCCCTATCATGCCAAAAAATCTAGGAATTGGCTTGAGGGCTTGAGGAAAGCCAACAAACCTTTATTTTGGTAGTCAAGGTTGTAGATACCCCTTGTTTCACAGTGTTGGATGAATTTCATGTTGGCTAGATAAGAAATATGCTTCCAGAAGGGTATGAGTGATAAATTGTAGGATGCGGCTTCATGGCAAGTAACTGGGCATCACATCTTGATGTTTTATTGCATGATTCTACTAGCAGTTTCTTAATGCATTGTGTGTGGAATTCGAATTTGGAGAGCATTAGCATGGGTGTTCACATGATGGATTGGCCGAAACATTCAGAACAATTTAACAACTCAATATTGGTGGCGAAGGAGTTAAAGGTGGGCATCGAAGTCAAGAAGTGGAAAAAGGAAGATTAGAATGAATTTGTCACAATGAACAAGATTGAGAAAGCCTAATTTGAAGCCTAATGGCCAGAAATTGATATGGAAAAGAAGAAACTCAGTAGAACACTCCATTGTTTGCGCAAGGATGGATGGGAAAGCATTACTATTTTGGTGGATTGAGATTTAAAGAGAGGACTCAATTCCGTGATTCTCTTCATCCTCCTGTGGAAATGCATGGTCATTATTTGAAGCCTAATTTGGCACCTTTTCTCTATCCTGTGGAAATGCATGGTCATGATTTTGAAGGAAGCGGAACGATTCATATCACTTGCCTGGCAGTAGCACCCATGTGTAAGAAGAATAGATAGATAGACTATTGTGTTGATTTCAACTAAAGTTATAAAGGTTATACCGATGAATTTAGAGAGTTTTCCATAGAATGAACAAATTCAAGGACATGGGGACACTCATGTTTCATTCCCAGCCATATTGAAAAATTATTCTGAGTGTTCAAAATTGATTTGTGTATGTGTAGAAGTGTGGATATCTATATACAGCCTGTTAGTGGACCAAATATGTTCTCTAGGACCACATTTCAATATGTAAAACTACTTGAAATTTTTGGTTTAAATATTGGGAAAGAGCTTTTGTACAACTTTGCTTCATCATGATTCAGCGAAGTGCTTAATTTTTTTGGTATTCAATCAACTTTATAGAGTGATTCACCAAGAGACCAGTTGTCTTTCACCTTTACTAAACCAACAATTACCCCTAACATTTTCGAAAATGAATCTCTCGAAGATGAAATTATATAGGTTGATGCAAGGTGAGGAAACAACATCAAACACATAAAAAAAAAGCTTGAAAATAAATAATTCTAGATGATTTATATCCTTAAAAACCAATTTTCGAATAAAATTAACATGTTGTGGAACTATGTAAATAAAACTAAAAAAATAGAGCAAATAAGTAACAATATCATGTCATCTTATTTGTAAATACACTAAAAGACTTTTCAACATTTTTTTTTGAAATCTAAATGGAGATTGATATTAATATTTAAAAAATAGTTTTCATATTTAATGATTTGGCTTTTCAAAATGATCTTCTAAATAGACTTATTGATTGGACATCATTTCTAGAGTGCCATTTCCATATAGTGTTAATTGACCTGTCCCTTGCCTTCATATTGGTGCAAAGGTCCAAAACATGGTTTGAAACTCAAATTTCTTTCGAGATCTCACTTTCTGAATGGATTCGCTATTGAAACTCATGGTCAGGGCTCTCTTCATCATTTGATATATCTCAAGTATCGTGAAATTGGAATCCTCGTCGCAATTAAGTTTAGATCATTTTTTTCTTAGAAAAAAGCCATGAAATGGAGGTTTTACTGAGAAAATTTGTGCAAGATGGGGGTTTTGCAAGAAAATTACATGCAACATTTGAAGGTACAGTGTCAAATCGATAGCCCTATATCAGCACATAAGCTTTTGAGGGTAGCCAGTGGGAGAATTTTTGTAGACATGACTCCATAGCCTTCGGGAAGTGGAAGAGCTCTAGGTGTCACACATTTGTTTAGCAGACAACCACAGACTATTGATTTGGTGTATGCCATATATGCTTCACATTCCCCTGGTCCTTCTATGAGGACAAATGAGACTCTAGTTTCTGTGCAAAAAACGTTAAGGGAAAAAGATACCTCTGAAACATGTAACTAATTGGTTGGGATGAACTATTTACCTACAAGCAGTGGAAAAGTGACTGATGTAACAGAGTTAAATTATACACTAGAGAAATCTTCTTGCAGTGTAGACAAGGAAGACATCACATCAAATACCTGACATTTAAATAAGGCCATAGGAGCAAGCGTAGCATGTCTTGGAACATGCATTTCTATTAACACCGAAACATGAAGCAACTCCACAGGCCTACTTTCAATCCTCAAGGTGTAGCAGAAGGTGATGTTGGCAAAGGTTTTCTTCCTTCTATATTGAAGAGGTCAGAGAATCCAACCAGCTAAGAACCAAACGGCAGACAAAGAGAGCACATGTTTCATAAGGTTTGTACTAGAAGTGATCCAGGAGATCAAGGCTTCATTCTCAGAAATAATAAAGGAAGGTCGTCGAAGCAGGAGTTACAAAAAAGTGGCTTATCTGCAGATGATGGAATATATTCGATATATATCTTGGAAGGGATCTTAAGTATGGATGAGAATGGTTTTTTCTCCAATCCACTGGAAGATTACTTTGGGCCAAATCATTTGAAGACACCTAGAAAACCAATTTTCTTTTCTTATATGCCTCATAAGATCCATTCTAAGGACTATAGTACATGGAGATAATTTATGGATGACTTTGAGGACATCTGCCAGTGTGGGATGAATTATAAAGAGAGAGGCTCTAGCATTTGGATTGCTACACATAATTTATTATATCGAGGTAGAAAATATATTGAACAATTTGTAGATAGAGTAGAAATGTGTTTTGGTCTCCTAAATGAAACTAATGAGGGTAAAAGCACCTGTTATCTTGAAAATTTTAACAATGACCATCGTAAAGTAGGATATATGCTTTATTAAGATGCAGAGTGTCGTTTCTTACCAAAGTTGTATTACCTGTGAAATATAATAATATGTGTGATTAGAAGCTTATCAACCTACTGAGAACCGCTGACATCAATGGTCTCCCTAAAGATGAAAGACTCCAATATGTCTCTGGTTCTACTTTTCCATGCACACAAAATATGGTCTATGTTGAAGAACTGGAGGAGAATATATCAAACACTGAGAGTATATTGGATAATATTTATGAGGCTAATCTGCAAGTTCAAGCATATCACTCAATGGTGGAAATTTTAAAATGCACTAGAGATGAAATCAGATTCAAGTTCACTGAGTGTTCGAGTTCATTTGGAGACATAGAATTTGACAATGATAATGATGGTCCAAGTTCTAGAATATGTGATGCTACTGAAGTAGAATAAGATTTGCATAATGGTAATGGAGCTGCAACTTCTGCAACAGTTTATGCAAGTGGATTAATGAAGAGGAAGAAGGCATTGACACTTGAGTGGAAATATTATAGACACCATATTGAATGGTGGTGTCAATGGCTTGAATTGTGGATCAGAGAAATTTTATGAGGAGGTTCCAAATACCAAGGTGGAGAGGGAGGAACAAATGGATGTAGAGGCAGCAACTATGATGTCGCTAAAGCTACAATAAAATAAAGAGAGGAATTTGTGAAGAAACTAGAAAGAGAGAAAGAGAGATTAGAGAACATATTGGCTGAGCATGAAGAACAAGAAGTTAGAGAGGTTAGTTATCATTAATTATCTTCTATTTATTATTATTCAATTCTATTTGTTTGCATGGTTGAAGGCAAGTTAATTAAGCCTTTTCAGTATTTTGTAGTGGCACATCAAATTGGTAACAATATCAAGATAAAAGATTAGAATGGTTCATATTACAGTCCCTTTGATAAGCATACTTTCATCAATCCTTATCTATCAGTTGTATTTGTTAAGTGTCTTTTATGTGAATCAATTTTCTTTCATGTTCATGCTACGATGTCCATTAACTAGTTTGGATTAAACTTAGCTTTTAATATTTATTTTGTTTTTATTAACATATTTTATGGTCTGATTTTTAATTCTGCGCATAGCATCTTAATAATGAATATTTAAATTGCATATTTTTTAGCATATATTCATTGTTATAACTATTAATCCTGATAATTTCCTATATAAAAATGTTGTGTGTCTACAAATCTCATTTCAATTTGAATTTTCCCTATTAATTTAACCCAAAGGAACTTGGCATCTCACGTGACATGGGGCTACTAATAAACCTCGGGGGTCTATGCCCTATCCTTTTTGTAAATCAGGTCTCAACCGAGTGGATTTGAATCTTGGATTTCTTAGTTACCATGAACTCACATTACTTTGATCACCAATTGAGCTGCCCTCTGGGAATAACATTGCATTTTCACTATTATTTAGGAACAGAAATATGATTTTTATGAAGTTTGTATGGATATGATAATATGCCTTATTTTGACACGTATCACATCACTATGAGCACCACTCCATGGATTGTTAAACTATTCATTATGGTTCAACCTATTAGGTAAACTCATAAGAAGTAAAAAATATCTGGATCATCCTTCAAGTGATTTTGTATATATTATATGAAAGCAATACACTGTAAAATATTACCAATTATTGGAAATTATTTATCTATTTCTTGAGTATTTCTATGCTAAAAGAGAGCAACATTTGGATTACTTCCTGCTAGTGTTTGGCTGAGGAAGGCTAAATCTATTTCTTGGGCATAGTGTAATTGATTAGGTTTGAATAATTTTGAATATATTGGTTTGCATATGTTCCATTCTTATCCTTCTCTGCAAACAATATCATTCAACTCCTTCAAAGGCTTAATATGTGTATCTTGAGGACAATATTTTGTCGAATCTTGATCTGGTTGTAGGTTCTTCCATTAGAGTAGAATCTTCTTTAGGTTTAAAACCATAGATAGGATCCATTGATTTTTCATGTAAACATGAGAATTAGAGGTTATATGTATGATGGTGTACAACTTGATGATGTTGACAGTTTGGGCCTTGTTTTAATCATAGTTTCATTGTATTGTAATGGAAATTTTGGTTGTGTATTAATTGAAATATGTCAAATCCTAATAAATAGAGGCATATTTTGAATATGCAACGATTCAAGATTTTTATGAAATTGGTTTCTTATTTTAGGTAACCTGGATGCAAATTCATTCTATAAGTTAGCTCTTGAGTCTTTACAATCACATTGATTTTAAGTTTTTTTTTAAATGTTTCATATATTATCCCAAATAACAAATGAGTACAACAAAGTTCCAAGATAGTTACATCATGATAAAAAGATGGGAAACCTAAAATTACCATCATAATATGAGCTTCAGTCCCCATGGGAGGGTTTAATCATCATGACAGAAAGCGCATTGGTGAACTTGTTGCAGTAGAACCAACTCTTGCTTAAAACTCCATAATCTCGAGGAGAAAGGGACAGAGAAAAATTTAAGTATTAAAATGATGTTTCCACATAAAACATTGTATTTGGGTATTTGAAATCCCTTTGGCATATGGATTTCTCTTACAGATCAATTGAATTTATAAAATAACTTATACCTTAGTCACTTGACTTGCTGGGGGTTACAGCTATGGAAATGATTTTTTATTTTTTATTTTTTAAACCATTGTGAATTGGTAACTCGTTTAAGTAATCCTGGCAAGGCACAAGATCAAACCTAATGGCTCCCACTATTAAACAATTATGGAAATTATTTTAGCAACAATCCATGTTTTTGAGACAAATAAGGAGGGGAAACATGGCTGCCTTTGGTGGCTTGGGACATGTGTATGTTATCGCATTTTCAATCGGGTTTAGATCTTGATATCCATGCTCAAGGGGTGGTCCTTCTTGGAAAATGGGTGATATAAGCAGTGATAGGGGCCTGATCCTTGGCAGGTATCAGTGCATCTTTGAATTTAACAGGGTCATCACATTGGAGGATTGAAGTCTTTTCATCTTTGTAAAATTATTGGCAATGGAAAGGCCTTTGTTATCTTGGGTTTTTTTCTTCTTAAGGGGGTTTCTCAATTGGTAGTTTGAGTGTCCTTGGGATCTAGCCTCCTGGAAAGTCTAACAGTCTGGACATGTCAGTTTTCTGGGGTCAGCCTGGACTCTCTTCAAGGTATGCTGGTAAAAGGTTTGCTCGGAAAGCTTGTTTTGAGAAGATTTTATGTAATACGGAATTCCAACACTATGCAATGGCACAAGTGAGGAATCTTAATCATGCTCAAGATCCTGTTGTCAAAACTCAAGTGATTTTCGAGTATTAGAGAGATACAATAATGGACTTTGGATAATTGGAGGACCAGAGCTTTCTCTAAGGAAAATTCATACTAGACTGGGGTAAGACCTGCTTATCCACTCTCAACTAAGGTGGTCAGTCTGGAAAAAGGTAACTGATACATTTCTTCCTAGAATGGGGGGTCAAGGTGCACAATAACATAAAAATATGAGAGAGAAATAGGAACCAAGATTTATCATTATGAGAACCACTCCATAGACTTTTAAACTATTCATTATGGCTCAACCTATTAGGTAAATCATAACAAGTAAAAAATATCCAAATCATCCTATTGTCAAAACTCAAGTGATTTCCGAGTATAGAAAAGATACAATAATGAACTGCAGATAATTGGGGGAAAAAATATTTCTCTAAGGCAAATTCAGACAAGACTGGGGCAAGACCTACTCATCCACTCTTAGCTGAGGTGGTTAGTTTGGAAAAAGGTAGCTGATACATTTCTTCCTAGAATGGAGGGTCAAAGTGCACATTGACAGAAAAATCTGAGAGAGAAGTAGGAACCAATATTTTATTGATCTTCTGCCTTTGAGTTGGGCATAAATTCCATCAACTAGAATATGCGATTTCATATAGAAGCATACCATTTTCTTAATTACCCATTTTTTCCAATATATTGTTTATAAGTATAAAAAAAAATGATTACTATGATACCAACCTAAAAGACATAATATCTTGTGTTGTATCTTTTTATAGTTTCAAATTCATAGTTATTGTATATGATTCATGCATTTGAATGAAAAATGCATAAGGAAATTGTGTTTGAGTTTTTCTTAAATCTCTATGTTTTGATCCATTATCATGTATCATCACCAGAAGAATGAAATTTCCCACAATTTTCCAATGAGCTCAATACTTCATATATACATGGATGGGAAACTGTGGGCAATTATGTTTTCAGAAGAATTTTGCAGTAATTGAAGCATCAATTGTCCATGCTTCATGAATCTAGTACCATTATCCCTATTAATATTTCCTGATATTTCTTTGATTCAATTCAATCTCCAAAGATTCCCTCACTATTGTTTTTGAGTAGTTATCAACTTTGGCAATAACCTCAACACCATCCATACAATGAAATTTGTGTCATTAGATTGTTTGGCTAAGGAAAATCTTTGAACTTTGTTATAAATGTTAATTTTCTTGCAAAATTAGCACCTGACAATCCATTGACCAAGCAAATTATTGATCTACTAAATGGACGCACAACTAAGTTATTAACATTAAATTAAGGGAAGAAAAAATATAACCAATCCCAGAAAAAATGGCAGATTCTCCCCCTTAAAAGTAGCCATAAGGCCTTCCTCTTTTGCAGCTTTTTGACCTCAAGGATCTAATTTAAAAACACATAGTTCCTTTAAATATTTGTAGGTTGAGGCAATGGTAAATCGCTTCAAGCCCTTCAACTTCAACATAATCGAATATTTACAATTGTTTACAATAATAAGTCCATTATGCACACTCATCTTAGAGTTAGTCAGAGAGGGAGAATACTTGTTTGATGCCAACTTTGTAAATGAGCAACCTTTCCTCCTCATTGGTTGGACTCTCCACAACTAGTTGAAGAAGTATATATGCCCTGAATCAAATATGATATCTTAACACGAGTTATTAACACTTGAACATAATTTCCATGGATCTCATGGAAAAAATATAGAGAGACTCTTTGAATCTTAGGAAAAATTTACTCATGCTCTACTTAATCTAAAGGTGGTAGGGCTTCAATATTTTCCATTTACTGGGAAATATCACCCAAAAAATCAACCGTTGAAGAATCAATCTTACGCTAAATCACACCTACCTTATCATTTTTAGCACCTTGAATGGTGGAATAGAAGGCATTGCAATATGAGGTAAACTCCATTCCCATTCACCTTTGTCAAGACTTCTAAAGGCACTTGCAATCTATATCCCTCCTTTGACTCGACATGAAATTTTGTTCAAGAGGATCCTCATAGGAAGAGCTCATGGTTGAAATATTACGACAAAAAAATGAGGCACACAATCTATTTTTAGGGTTTCAAGGAAGGTGTTTTGGAAAATAACCATCTCAACCCCTATAGCCCTTAAAACCTTCTCAACACATAAATGAAACGAAAAAATGATAACTAGACCCAAAGATAGATCTCAATGTTCAAGGCCAACCCCAAATAGAAAGAATGACACCATGGATTAAGCATTGGCATTGCTTTTTGGTAAAATCAGTCACCTCCTCTCAAGATCGTGACCTTGTTTTTAGCATTCTGAAATGGAAGGTTTAAAACCCACATTAAAAAGGGGAGAATTGCACCTTATCCTTTTGTTAAATTTAGATAACCATGGTGTTCCTTTGCTTTATGCACTTCTACTTCAATCTTTCTTAGGTCCAATAAAAAATAGAAATCACATAAAATTAAAATTAAAATGATGATAGAAAAAAATAATAGATCAATAGAATACAAGCCAAATATAGATCAGATTTACAATTCCTTTTTTCCAGCAAAGATATGAGATATCGTTGCGTTACGGCAGTCAGCAGGATGCTTCAACCAAAAAAGTCTTTCCCAGTCAGCCAACACTTTCATGTGTCATTCCCACAACCCTCAAATAAATCTCATCACAAGATGGCGCAAGTCAAATCAGGGACACTGCAGAAAATTCAATGTAGGCAGCTTCAGAAAAGTCAACGCAGCAAACTGGGGCTTAAGTCAAACAACCCGAAATTCCTTGATTTTAGTGACTAGCTCTACGAAATCCTAAAATCAGCATTTGTATATAATATTGAGGTAAAATGACCAAGGGTTGACCATGGTCAACATTGGTCAATGCTACAAAAAAAAATCCCTAAACAGATCAGTGCAGAAAACAACAGCAAACCCAAAATAGATCAACGCAAAAAACAGCAGCTGCACTCCACACGAGTGAGAATAAAAAGGGCCTCCAAAGGCTATCGAACCAATTAGATCACAATGAGAGAATGTGTGATGAGATGATTGGAAAATGAACTCCAATTCTCTCCAATTTAATTTCATCTATGAGGGTGTGTGACACATCTCCTAGGGATGTGGGATAAATCTGGTTGACCTTGTACATGTGGAAAATAAATTCAAAATCAATTTTCTTCTCATCCGATCAAGATGATATTTAGATAAATATTGGACCTCTTCAAAATAAGAATCCAAAACAAATATTACCATCATCATATGAGTAGTGAAACATGGATTTTGGACCTAGTTGCCCAAAATTAACACTCCCTCTCAACTAGGGAAAACTCAATCTGTCCACAAGTGTCATCCATCATGTACCAAACCAAACATCGTGCGTCATCTCGGCGTAACTTCCTTTGCTGGCTCTTTATTTCAGAACAAAATTTGAGTCACAAAGACATCAGACGCAGCTGACCCAAAGTCAGCTTAGAGGTAAAAACCTCTCTGGGACTCAAAAAGAGTCTCCTACTAACCCAAAGTTAGTTTACTGAATCGAAGTCAGTTTAGATGATAAAACCTCATCATACTTTATCCTAGAACAATGTGTTGGACACGTGCCATCCTAGACATAGAGAGTACGGAAATCTCTGATGCATCCATCGGTCTTGCTATGGTCTCTATCCACATTCCCACCTCATTGGCCAAATGAGAGATACTTCCCATGAGTCTGAAACTTCGTGGGTAGGATGTGTGTGGGGCACCGATCAGAGAGAGGCAAGCCAACTCAATGTCATAACAGTGGGGCAGAAGCACAACAAGGTTCAACAAGCCTAGCTCTATATGTGCTTATAGCTCCAAGAAGTTATCCCCAAGCCCACTGGAGCTCCTAGATCTCATAGTCCAACTCAATCAGGACCCTCAAAATAGGGTCTTTCCATGATTCCAAGGTTCTCACAGAACGTTAGGAACTTGAACTTCCCCAGGGGCTTCATGAGAATATCCACGACCTTCTCATCAGTTCCTATATGATCAAGCCTTACAACGCCTCGCTATACCATATTCTGGATAAATTGGTACCTGATATCAATATGCTTGGATCGATCACGGAACACATGATTTTCAGAAACACGAATCCCACTCTGGTTATCACAAAGGATAAATGTGGTATCTAGCACATTCCCGAACAACTCACTAAAGAGCTTTCATAGCCAAAAAACTTCACAACAGGCCATACTCGCTCCAATGTATTCGGCCTCAGTGGTGCTCAAAACCATCGACTTCTGCTTCCTACTCATCCAAGATATCGAAGCAGAACCCAAGGTCAAGCAACATCCATATGTGCTCTTGCAATCAACTACACTGCCAGCCTAATCGACATTAGTGTATCCATGGAGTATTAAAACTCCTCATAGTGTATCTCAGCCCATGGTTGATTGTGCCCCGAATATATCTCAAAAGATTCTTGGCACCAATCCAATGAATGTGATGAGGTTCAACCATATGTTGACTCAAAGTGTTCACTACAAAACATATGTCTAGACTGGAGTTCACTAAGAATATCAGCCCCCCCACAAGTTGTCGATAATTGGTAGGATTTTATAGCACGGTCCCAACAGTGTTTCCACTCAACTTATTAAATTTGAGTTCCATCGGTATCGACACAGACTTACAGTCCACCATACCAAATCTCTCCAGCAGCTTCACAACATATTTCCTTGAGAAAGGAAAATCTCGCCTGGCCTCTCCCATACCTCCAAGCCTAGGAATTAGTTCATCAGTCCTAGGTATTTCATCTCATATTCGAAAGCTAGCTCCCTCTTACACTAATGAATGAGAGGATCAATACCTATCAGGAATAGATCATCCAAATAGAGAACTAAAATTAGATGCCTTTCTCTATCAACCTTAAAATAAAGGTTCAGATCAACATTACTTCAAGTGAAGCCCAAATTCATGAAGTAGCTATCTATCCTCTTGTACCAAGCCCTGGGGGATTGCTTCAACCCATAGAGGGATTTCTTTCACCTGCATACATGGGTGTCTCTATCTTGGACTTCAAACCCCACAGGTTTCTCCACATACACCTCTTCCTTTATAGATCCATGCAGAAAAGTGATCTTCACATTAATCTGATGTAGAATCAATCCTTGCGTAGGAGCAAGGGAAATAATATATCGAATGGTGGTATATCGGGCCATAGGTGCAAATATATCATCATAATCTATGCCTTATTTTTTAGAGAATTTTTGGGCGACGAATCTTTCCATCTACTTTTCAGCACTTCCATCAAATCCCTGCTTGATCTTATAGAGCCATGTCAAGGTGACAACAGATTTTTCCTTTGATCTTGGGACCACTTCCCAGACATCATTCTTCATAATGGACTTATATTCTTCATGCATAGCATCCTTCCAAACTTGATGCTTTATGGCTTCTTCAAATGTTTGAGGCTTAGATTGTACTATCATACTCATGGCTACTAGATACCCTTGGTATCTCTTCGGCTTCTTACTTTCATGGAATGTCCCCCTTGGGGAAATATGACTCTCAACATCTTCGAGAGTATCCCTAATCCATGAGGGTATTCTCTTATTTGAAGGAGGTGCACTAATGGGTTCCACATGTCCTTCAACATCGAGCATCAGGTCATCCTTCGACTATTCCAGTTTCCCTACTTCTTCATCTTCTTTGTCTTCCTTGGAGCCAAGAAGATTTCTCACTTTCTTGAGTGAAGCATCTTCATCGAAGGTGAAATCATGGTATATATTCACTTCTCTTTGACCAGGAACATAGATTCTATATGCCTTCTAAGTTTGACTGTAGCCCACAAACATTCTTCTCTTTTATTTTGGCACATGAAAGTAAACAGGATAACCAAAAACTCTACAATGTGAAACATCAGGTTTCTTACTAGAGAAGACTTCTTCAGGAGTTTTGGAGTCCAAATCGAAATGCAGACATCTATTTTTAACATAGGCAATAGTGTTCATAGCTTCTCCCCATAGAAACTTCAGAAGACCTTGGCCACATAGCATGGCGTGGGAAACTTCCATAATGGTCTTGTTCTTTCTTAAAACAACACCATTTTTCTCAGGAGTGTACGTAGTTGTGGTGTCCCTCCTAATGTTTAAAAAGAGATCTTTCCCAATGCGAAATATACAACAGTCCTAATTACATGAAAATTTTCTTAAAAATAATCAATGGGCAAGAGGAGATATTAATTCATTCAACTATTTATGTATGAAAAAGAGTTCATTTATAGCTTTTCCCAATTTTCTGAAATACTTCTACTTCCTTTTAACTTTCAGGATACTATCATCAATGGTAGCTCAGGCTTAATAGCTTCAACCATCTCCTTTCCTTGGTGTAGCTTGCAAATGAAGGAAACGATAGAAAAACATTTCTTAATTGATTCACTTATTTTCTTTGTATCCATTCAGATATCTGGATATAGACATACCCACTTAGATGGTAAGAGTATGAGGTGCACATTTCCATTTCTTGTTATCTTCTTCTAAACTTTAAGGCCACCAACCTGATGCAAGATGTCAAAAATCCTAAGGTACTTCATCCTTTGTCCAAGTTCAAGGAATGTTCAACTATTAAGAGTCAAGTTGGTTTACTTTCAATAAATGTATTCCAAGTAATATAAACAGTCTGAAGACTTACTTTCAAATGCGATCATCGCTGTGCTATAATACATATTTGTCTAGTAGTCATTGATGCAAAAATATCTTCTTGATCCGAATTCATGACATTATGTTGTATACCATTGTCATATCATTGGTGACACCTTTGTCATGTTGGAGTTTACAATTATGTCACAGGAGCACTGTCATCATAATGCGAATTATGTCACTGATATCGAGGAGTAAAGATTAAAAACCAATCCTTATAGACTAGGGTTATCTCCTTCACTAAAATGAAACGAGGTCATCCTCAAAATTTTATTATCATAGTAGAGATCAGATTCTTATGTAATTGGTCAATCATCTTAATACAAATCATAGATAACGAGCTACTGTAGGCTGGTGGGTCTTTCTAGAAAGGTGATGCCCAAGGGTATATGAAACCATAATAGGTATTAAGAACTAAACAAGTTGCCAAATTAATTAAGGTGAGCAAGATACTATTCATCAAGCCATCCATCCACGTGACATTACATTGTGTCATATAATCTGGCTGAAGCATGGAGATAGTGCGAGTCTTCAGAGAGTGGATGCGAATCTCAAGATGAGGAACCAGCAATTAGGTTGGAGTACAACCTTTATATCTCATAAAGAATACATAATGATGCACATAGCAGAGAACTGTGCCTGTGTCTTGCCATTAAATCAGAATATGTGACATACATAGAGATTCTAAAATGAGGCCTTTTACTATCCTAGAGATTCAACATTTGAAGACTGAGAGCATGAAAATGATGCAAATCCAATCATTGAAAGACCCAATCCATTGACCAACGAGAGTTCTGAGGCAACAAGAAATGTGAATTTTTGTGCCAAAAGAGATGTGATTCCCTGGGCCCTTTCGTAGAATAAGATAGATGAAAATCTCAAAACAGAGACATATCGATCCATGTTGTAATGACATATCACTCTATTGCCAAACATGTTTGTGATGATGGTAAAATCATAATTATGATGACAATGAAGGCCATCCTTGATCTGACAAACCATACTACTGATACTGATTATGTCAATCAAGTGAAGATGTCATAGAGTGTTTCATCCTCTGTGAAACTATCACTGCTAGGAAAAACCTTCAACATAAGATGCTTTCTATCATTGCCATGCCAAAACCTGAGCAACTTAAGAGACATATTGACAACAGTGTAGTTGATTAATGTTGAGACCCAAACACATTGCATACAAACCTTAGATAATCTGTCATCCGAAACTCTTTCTTAGGCTTGGCTTCTCCTAGCTCTAATACCATGTTAAATTTAGATAACCATGGTGTTCTATGCTTGATGCACTTTTACTTCAATATTTCTTAGGCCCAATACAAAATAGCAATCACATAAACTTAAAATTAAAATGCTAATAGAACACAATAATATATCAATAGAAGACAAGCCAAATATAGATAATATTTACAATTCCTTTTGTCTAGAAAATATATGAGATATTGTTGTGTTACGACGGTGAGTAGGATGTTTCAACTAGCCAAGTCTTTCTTGCTCAGCCAGAAATTTCATGTGTCACACCCACAACCCTCAAATACAGCTCATCATAATTCAACGCAAGTCAAACTAGGGATAGCGTAGAAAATTCAACTCAGGAAGCTTAAGAAAAGTCAACACATCAAACTGGGGCTTCAGTCAAACAACCCGAAATTCCTCGATTTTAGTGCCCAGCTGTACGTCCTCCTAAAATCAAAATTTTTGCAGAATATTGAGATCAAACGACCAAGGGTTTACCATGGTCAATGCTAGTCAACGTTGTAGCAAAAAATCCCTAAACATATCAACGTAGAAAACAACAACAAGCCCTAAACATGTTAGCACATAAAACAATAGCTTTGCTCGACATGTTTGAGAAGAAAAAAGGCCTCCAAAGGCTATTGAACCAATAATATCACAATGAGAGAATGTGTGATGAGATGATGAGAAAATGACCTCCAACTCTCTCCAATTTAAATTCATCAATGAGGGTGTGTGACACGTCTCTTAGGAATGTGGGATAAATATGGCTGACCTTGCACATGTGGAAAATAAATTCAAAATCAATGTTTTTCTCATCTAATCAAGATGATATTTAGATAAATCTTGCAACTCTCTGGAAGAGGAATCCAAAAAAATATGACCATCGTCATATGAGTAGTGCAACATGGAGTTTGGACCTATTTTCCCAAAATTAACACCTTTGTAACCTTTGACCAAGATGAATCTATCTAATCGATTAGCTTGGATAGTTTAGGTCTTAGATTTCTAGAGTACCCAATCAATGCTTTTGAGGCCAACTCCCTACCTCTAGCTAAAATTTATTCCTATTGAAGAGGCAACCTGAAAAATCATACTAATAGGAGACATTTTTCCTTCCTTTTGATTGATTTATATCAAACCCTAGTGCCTCTCCTTTCTTATCTTCCTCTTCCATTCTCAGGCAAAAAATCATTAATATTATATCATAAACACTTTATACATGTAAGAATTGCAATCATTTTCCTCAACTCATGGAGTACCTTTACACCTCAACCCATGCAAGTGGGCCTAAGTCCATGGTACAACCCATCACACTCTAATATGGTTCTAATTTTCTCTCAAAACTAGGGCATAACACACCTTAAACTTCCAAATGGTTAAGCCATCTCAAACTTGTGGGATTTTTTCCTTCAGGGAACACATTATGGCTATTTCTCATCAAAGAAAATGCAATACCAGCACTAACACACACAAAAATTTCAAGATACCCGTAAGACATGGATTGCAGACTACACCTCCATAAAAAATTTGGATGTCCCAAAACAATAATATCCTAGGTCCTAACCCAATATGGCATATTTGTTAGATTTGTGTAATTCACTCATTAGATGCACCTCCTTGATACTCCATGAAAAATCCACTCCAATGTTCACCTTCCAAGTTCCAACACCTTTTGCAACATGAAGGTCAACATGGAAACATTATCATGGTTTTTTTCAATTGTAGGCACTGAAACAAGGGCATTTCACACACTAAAATCTTCTGACAGCTCTGTCTCATAGAAAACAATCCCATCCATATGTGGATTTGCTGAGAGATTTCATATGCACAACTCTGATACCATGTCAGTTCTCTACACCATATTTGAGATATTTACTCAAAGAATTAATTTTAGAGCTCCTAAAACTTTAACCTTTAGATTGCACCTATCAAAAATTTAAATGAGTATATACTAAAATATTGTAAGGAAATATTCCAGAGTGCAAATATTGCATTTCATGAGCGAATTTACAACAGATAAACAATGTCTACTCAAAATAAATTTTGTAATTTTAAAATTATGACAGCAAGCTATAGAAGGTTTCAGCTAAATAGGGCTTGATATACATCATGCAACAATATGAAATGTTCTGGATGGAAAGGACAGGCTCCAACATCAATCACACTGTTTTTGCATTACTCAAAAAATAAAGTATTTTAGCAGCTTGGAATCATGTTCAAGATCTACACATGTCTGAAAGGTACGACATAGATAGCTCTGTTGTCTGAAATATTAGTGTGTCCTCTGTCCTTTTATAAGCCAAGAGGAGGGGGTTAAAAATTGGCCATTAATGCTACAAGGAGTGCACCATTCTTGGCTAATTAAATTCTTCAGGGAGTTTAACTCCTAAACTAAATGAAGCCACTTTCTTAACAATAAATGCTCCTTGGTAAGTGTAGCCCTACTCAGCAATTGTAACTTCCAAGAATAAATGTGCGACAGTTGGATGGATGCTCCACAATATTACAAGCGAAGATGCTCTATGGTATGTACCTTGCCTCATGAATGAACAATAACCCCTGCAAATCCAAAATAGAAAGGCCCATAAGGAAAATTGAACTCATGAGGACCAACCTTACAAGTGTGCCATCTCTCTCCAATTGTTGTTGTTGTTTGCCAATGTGGAAATGATCTTCTTCTAACTAAAATTAACACATAAAAACATGCAATTAGAAAGTGGGTATGGTAATAGCCTTTTTCTATAAAATCATCTTCAATCATGCATGATGACAACTGCAACCTTTGTCACATTTCTAAAAATGCACTCTGCATATCTCCAATATATAGATTACAAATGATAGGCAGGGTATGAAAGGTAGTTGGAAAAATAAAAAATTATAAGTTCCTAGAAGATAATCACATTTGGGATAAATACGTTTGACCACATCTAGATAAATAAATGTGACTACATGTGATTATTCACATGTGGATAAATTCATGTGACTATATGTGATTATTCACATGTGGATAAATTCATGTGGCTACATATATAAAACCAAGTTATGTGAACCTAATGGACAAGTAAAATTAGACACAATAGACACACATGTCTAAACATATGACCTAACAATAGAAATCCCTCATAAAATTCTCAGCATGAAGACAATGTGCCACCTTTTTTTTCTTGAGCTCTCTCCCAATGTGTCAATTTCTCAGCCCTTGAAGATGGTTGATTAAGTTATTCATTGAGATCAAGCTCGCCATTGGACAAGCCTTCGTTGAAGCAGGAAGTTACCAAGAGGGAAATCCTTTTAATTCACATGATTGGTTTGTTCCTTTCGTGGCTTAGCATGCCAAAATGAGCATCCAGTGCTAGATAATTGTCCCCATAGTTGTAACAAAGTTTCTCCAACAAAATAAATTTTGTTGAACTCCATCATCTGAAAGTTTTTACAATGAAGTGGGAGGAAATGGCAGCTCAGCAACGCACCAATTTTTAACAGAAAGAGATCTGTCTCATGGAATTTATTGTTTCTTCTATCAAAATCTTATATTACAGCCAAAAAAAGGATGAAGACTTTAAAAGTAGAGTCCTCAGTAATTTGGAAACCCTGTTTGATGATATGTACAGGTGTTTTCCACATTATATTGAGTTTTGTGGAGACTTTGATGGAAGGTTTCACAAAATCTTGGAGTTAGATTTCGATTTATCCATTTCTTTTCTTAGCCATCACTCACAAAGGTACTTTAAAAATGATAGAACCATGTTTAATTTGTGATATCCTCATTATTACTCTGTATAATAGTTTAACCATTGTTCTAACTATTATTCATAGATTCTATCCAAAAGGTTTCCTCCTCTGCCCCCAGGTTGGCCAGGTATGGGTTATATTTAAGTAAATTGTAGCAAGAAAGTTTGAGATGAATATTATTTAACTTAATAATACTCTCACTGAAACAAATCAACTTGATGGTAGGTCAAAAAATGTTCCATATTTGAAGTGTCCAATGAGAATTGCATGCGGATTTATACATATCTAGTGTCTTAGTTAGATTTGGATTTATCTTCTTCTTTTCTTGGCCATCACACACTAAGGTGTTGTATAGATGCTAGAACCATGTTTAATTTTTCATGTCCTTTTTGGTACTCTGTATAATAGTTTAGACTATTGTTCTAATTACTATTGTATTTCTTCTGTTAAAAAGGGCTCCTTTGCTGCCCCCATGTGGGTCAGGTATGGACTCTTATGTTCAAATAAAATTTAATAAGAATGCTTGAGATGAATGTTCTCTATCTTCATGATCACACTAATAGAAATAAACTTGATGATAAGTTGAAAAAGATTCCATATTTTATGTTCGAAGAGAATTTCTTGCATATTTCAACTTTTCTAGTGTATTACTAAAGTAGTAGTTGTATCCATTTAAACACTAAGTTACCCAAAGTTGTTACAAACCCCAAGGTCGCATTATCATGCCACAAAGTTAGGTTAACATGAGGGGAGGGACATTTGAACCCTGCACCTCTCCCACCTTTTTTCAATCCTGGGTTAGAAACCATTTCAGCTTTGAGCCTTGGAGACATTAGTCAAAGGGTTTTATCTAATCATGACTTAGAGGTGCGTTTGTAGGTGCAATTTTGGTTGTAAAATTTTCCTGGGTAGGTCATAAAATCCACTATTAAATATGAACATGTAGCTAAAATCATGCTGACAAGGGTAAAGGGGATTTTTTATGTTATGATCTAGGTCCAACACTCTATAGGTTAAATGGCAGGTCAAAGTGGATTTTCCTGCACTTATAGTACTTAACAGTGAAACAGATCTCAACCTTGAAACTTCCAGCAGGATGAAACCGAGTAAAGATCTATGTAATTCTGAAGTATAGTAGCCATGTGAAAGGAAAATGAAGAATGAAAAGACTATAAAAAAAGGTAAGATTGGCTCAAGCAAAAAAGAGAACCAAAAGTTAACAAAAATGTAATAACACATAAGGATGGTAAGAGATGTTTGCAGGTTTGAAGATTGGGCATGTTTGAAAGTAGGAAATATTTGAAGGTTTCAATATAGAAAAATTGATATATGAACCATATTAAGGAAACAAGGGAATAAGTTGCAGAATGCCAAACATAGAGATTAAATAGAGGATAAGAAAATAGAGAAAATTCCATTAAGCAACAAGAACAAGAAGAACACAGATTCATAAATCTCCATGCCTCAGTATTTTGTTAAATTTTTTTCCTTGGGCTATAGTTTAAAGGCGACCGGTATTATAAAATTTACTTTAACCACTATTTTCTAAAGGGTACGCTCATCTGACATAGGACATTGATTAATATAAATTAATTAATTTTTTGGACCAAGGAAAATTATGTTTGCAATCCATTCTTGGCTATGTAATAATGAATCCCTTAGGCCTCTTGTAGGGACAAAAATCTGGTGCATTCTAGGAGAAAAATGGGAAAGGTGACATTGTCTAGTTGTATATTTCTCTCCAACATTTGAGAGAAATGGTCAAGGACTTCCTCACCTATCCATTTCCTCGCACACTCTTTAATCATTAGATTCCATAATAAAAGCATCCCTTGGGCATAATTTTTCAAAAAATTTGTAAACCTGTTAAACATTTCACACATATGATTCATGTTTAGTCCATGTACTCCCAGTTTGGCTCTTATCTCTCTCAATATCATCATGAGAAGGTTTTCCCTTTTACAAATTTGAAATGGTTGCATATATATGGATCACACTAGCCAACATGGAAACATTTATCCTGATGCCATGCACATGCATTTGATCAATAGTTTCTAGGCCTGTGTAACACGGCCATTCTGAACTCCTCTTATATTGTCATCAATTCCCCAAAATTTGGAATACCTCTTGTCGAAACAGAAACCCATACCTTTAATTTCTAGAAACCTTACCTTAGTAAAACACTAAAAATACCCTGCAAAACCAAATATTGCTAATTTAAAATAGATTGGGTCAAAATGTTGACCCTTTTTCGTGAACGAATAGTGCAATTGACCCAAAAACTCCATATTCCTTGTTTGATAATGGTCCAGCAGATGGAAGCCATTCCAAAATTTCTCCCTTATGATATGTCTGTATTATTTGTCTCTGGCCCATGTAGGCCTAGCATTGGAGCTTGGCTTTGATACCACTTGTAACATCACTCAGCGCTCCTGCTAGGTGACATCACTCACCTAAGCTCCACATTTCACAAATTTACTAAAAACATAGGCATAATCCAATCACAATTGTACATGCAAGCCCAACGTTGCAACTTGGATTTGATACCACTTGTAACATCACTCAGCACTCCCGCTAGGTGACATCACTCACCCAAGGTCAATATTTCACAATTTTACTCGAAACATAGACATAATTCAATCACAATTGCACAAAATCATATATAACCTAGGCACAATTAACCCTAATTCAAAAATCATAAACCACAACATAATCCAATAGACAGATAATAATGTAACAATACCAACAATATCAATGTATTAATATTAGATGCATAACTTAAATTTAACACGCAGTATGAGCATAGTCAAATCACTAGAATACCATTCCATGTGTAATTACAATAGAACAAAATGTGCACATAAAAAAATTTAAACACTTATTTGTGTCAGCTTTTCGCTAGCTGCACACAAAAGGTATGAAGTGTGATGTATTTTGACCTGTATGAATTGAGGTGTTGAAATTTCCCATATCGGTGTTCAAGCATCTTTGATGAAAAAATACTATTTGTGCTTATGGATGCAACAACACAAAAAACAATGGATGGATTCAGATGCAATTTTTGCGCATCTTTTGGTAAAATAAATTCCACACACTCGCAATCTCTTAGTGGATATGATTGGTTATAATTTGTCTCACTTTTATAGCAACATTGCGGTAAGAGGAGACTAGTTCAGATTCTCCCTTTGAGACATACAGAAAGGGAAAATGTTTCAAAATATGTCAGTGCAGTCATCTTTGTTAGGTCCCTATAATTTGTCAGATTGGCAAGACCAAATAGAGAAGGGTAACATCAAACCAACTTTGGAGTCCTAGGACCTAGCCTTCCTAGACTCAGAGATGGCTCTCTCTATGTTTGTATAAAACATATAACTTGTTTGATTGAGGATGTTGATTTTAGGCTAGTTATAATGATAGGGTTTGCTTTTTTTTCTTGTTTGGTTGGGTAGGTTTTCAAGAAGAACAGATAGAGTAAGATAAATTCAAACCATTGGGCTATGGAGTCTATGAAAGGCTTGAAAAGTACAACAATGAATCAAGGGTGTTTCATAGGGCAAGTTAACGAAGCCAAATGGATCTTAATAGCTTAGGTGGATATGAAATGAACATTAGATTGTGAATTTAGTAGGTTTAAAGGGAAATTAGGAATCCTTTAACATACTAGAACAAGAAAAGCCTTAAATATTGTTATGCTTGAGAAAGAACCAAAGTGCAGGGCACACCATAAACCTCTTTGACCAAAACCTAGTAAATAAAATTGAAGACAACAATCCAGTAATCATAGAAAGTAGTTAAGAATTCTCTAATCATTACTTTCAGACAAATATAACATTTAAGATAACATTTCAGTGAAACTAAAGAGCATTTAAGAATTCTTTAATCAAACTTCAAAGAAGGCCTTTTAAGCAACAGTTCAAGAATAGCCAAAGGACAAGGAAAACCATAGATTTGTTTGGCTAAACTCTACTAGGTAAATTTCAAGACAACAAACTAAATTCTCTAATCAAACCTAGTGGAGGAAAACATTTAAATGACAAAAATCAGACAAACTTAAGGTGTCTCCAACAACATTTCTTAAGCTAAGATTTTCGTTCTGTCATAAGAGAAATTAATGAACAATATGAAAACATAAGGAAATAAGTGTAAGATAGGAAAAACATCACCATTGACAAAGTTCATGAATCCAGTAAATGTGCTAGCTCCATTGATATTCATTCCAAAAACATATTACAAAGCTCCAAAGCCAAAAACTCTTTATCACTCCAAGTCTATGTTATTTTCATCTCAATAATCAACCAACAACCACAATGACGCTTACATGCAGTATTTAACTGCCAAAATGGTGAGGTAAACTCTAGATATGGTTTTAGAATTCATCAATTAAATAATAAATTCATTTGACCATTAAGACCATGCAAGGACCAAGGCATAAATATCCCTAACTCGTTAACTACAAAAATAACTTCTAATATAACTCCTCAGCTAATTTTAGAGATATTTGTCCTTTAAACCCTAAAAATATATTTTTCAATAGCTTCTTGTGTATTTTTTTTACTTTCTGGCAAGGGCGCAGTGCCATTGGCTGAGGGCGCAGCGCCAGGCCAAGGGAAACATGCTAGAACTAGAAAAATTGCCTATTTTACAGCTAAGATTTGGAGGCCTTCTCGGTGTCCAAATGAGCTCCATGACAGCTCGTTGGAAATCCTGTCCTATCTAGCTTCCAAATACGCCTTTAATTTCTAGAATGGTTTCCATTGTGATTCTCAATCCATTCTCCAAAGACTGCTGACGGTGCAACGCCAATGCTGAAAATAGGGCAGAAAGGTGTTTTTTAGGTAGCTTTTAACCCTTTTGAGGGACTAGTTTTTCTCCAAATGAGATGAAATGTTTTGTGGATGATGTGCTAGGAATGTGAAACATGTCAATGTTGAGTTTTTCCCACTTGAAACCCCCAAAAAAGAGTACAACGCCAATGGTGTTGCACGTTTGGCCCTTTTTTCTCCTAACCAAATAGTCAAAATTTCAAAATGTGCAACAAGTGCCAAAATTTGGATTTTTCTTTTCTGATCATGTTTGGAGGCTTGGAGGGATACATACACAAGGATTTCAAGTTTCTCCTTCTCATTTTCCTCATTTAGGACTTGAATCTTTGTAAGGGATCTTTTGAGCTTGGCCCTTGCAATCATGTTCCTCATGGCATAATGATTTGCCATCTTCTTTTGCAGGTCAATGTCTCTTTTTTCCTTCTCAAGTTGACCCTATAGGTGCACATTGGATCTCTCTAGCCAATATTCTCTGTCATAGCTGATCTCCATGGCAAGTAGCTCACTTGGAGTGAGCTGCTCTGCCAATGATGTCTCTTGCTCTCTCTCTCAGGCTAAGGCCTTCTTCAACCCAATTTTCCTTGGTCTCTTCCTAGGAAGTTGTTCTTCCTCATCTTCATTGTCATCAATAGTGCCCAAGGTCTAATCTAGCATAGCCTTGCCTTTTCCAGCCTCTTTCTGAGCTCTAATAGCTCTAACCTCACTAATGGCTTTCTCTGTCTCTAACTGCTGGGTTTCTATCTCAAGGAAGTTGAACACATTCTTTTCCCTGCCAAGATTGGTTTGTAGCTCCCTAATCTGGGCATCCTTGCTTTTGAGCAACATGTTTCTCATCCTCTCATCGTCCTCATTCTCATTGTCAATGTGAACTTGCTGAAACTCTTTCTCAGTTTCATGCTCATTATTGTTTTCAATAATGACCTACTCTACAACCTTTTCCTTACCCTTATCAAGTTGTTTTGTTGATGATGAAGGGAGGGACCCTTCCACAATATGTGGAGAAAACACCTACCTATGAACTCTTTGATAGGTCAAAGGAAAAGGCTCTATGTCAACCATATGAGTTTCATTTGTCTCACTAATCTCCTCAATGTTTGATGCTGTGGTATCATGAGATGAGGGTGAAGGATTGTGGAACGATGATGAAGGAGGATCATCATGCAGTGAAGGAATGTGAGTGAGTGTAGATGTCTGAACAGTGGGAAGTGATGGAGGAATGGATTCTAGAGGATGGGATGAGGAAGGTATATCTTGCTGATAATGGCCTTGTGGAGAAATGAAAACCTCATTGGCAATGAAGGTCTCCCATGGAATTCCTTTCTGCTGTAGTTGGTGCATAACAACTATTTTGATAAGAGAGTGATGGAAAAGGCTTTGCATCTGCTAAGGGTAGTTTCTCGTTTGCACTATATATTCCATTTTATCAATGCTTCAATAAAGGTAATATGGTATATGCAACATCCTCACTCTAGTAAAATGCATAAGCAGCCGGATGTGGTATGAGTAAAGACGGGAGAGCCTTCCCTCACATGTGAAATACTTCATGATTATCCTCATCATAGGTGCATATATCAAGCAGGTGAGAGAAAGGAAAGATGGATTTGTTGTGGCCTTTATACCTGGGCTTAAGTTATGGCTAAAAGTAACTCATGTCAAGGTTATCTTGCTTGAACCATTTCTCGCCTACACTAGGTATGCCTGTAGAATTAGCAATGGAATCTGTAGACAATTCAAACGTGACCCCTACAATATTAACTTGTTTGTCATGCAAGTTGATGATAAATAGTTTAGTTAGCTCAGGATGGTTTTTCACCTGTTGCACCTTTTCAAAAAATTCATAGCAACCTACATGTTTGAAACAATAAATAGTAAGGGGAGATGCCATGAGCTCTCTTTTATTGAGGGGTTCAAATATATTTATCTTTCTTCCCTTGTGATCATGCCTCTTTGGCATCTGTGACTCTATACCATTGTCTTGGTTTTGAGTTCAGATCTCTAGTTTTGCAGATAAGAAGCCTCACATGCTTGGTGATTTACTCATGTTATTTCATTTTTCAAGGCTGGTCTTTGTTGTTGTTCTTGGAAGCCATGATATTACAATCTGAAAAAACATGATTGCTTCAATATCAACCCTACCTACCCATCATAATTTTCCTAACATTTTTTCCTCATTTGGGTGCATTTGGATTGGCAAACCCTGGACATCATTTTTCTTTTGAAAGCATAAAAAATATCTATGTTTTGCAGATAAGAAGCCTCACATGCTTGGTGATTTACTCCTATTATTTTATTTTTCAAGGTTGATCTTTGTTGCTGTTCTTGGAAGCCATGATCTTACAATCTGAAAAAATATGATTGCTTCAATATCAACCCTACCTACCCATCATACTTTTCCTAACATTTTTTCTTCATTTGGGTGCATTTGGATTGGCAAACCCTAGACATCATTTTTCTTTTGAAAGCATAAAAAATATCTATGTTTACCCTTGTAACTTCCAAGAGCTCAGATTAGGCTAATGAGCTCCTTTATTCTCTACCTAATCTACTTATCTATCAAGTTTAAATAGTTTTATAGATTTTCATTCTCTAACCTATCAACATAAAATTCAAAACATGATCGAATCAAGGTTAGGCAGTTTGATTTGTCATGAGATGTGGCATCTTGGACTAGTGGCACACATATTTTATTTTTGTACAAGAAAAACTAGAAACTTGAGGGCTCATAATTTGAAGTTTGTTACCTATCCCTCTCATTTCTCTTTGGTTCATATTTAAGCTTTGGGAACCAACATCTTTTCCTAACCTAGTCTACTGATGAGCCAAGTTTAAATTGTTTGTAAAATCGTGCTTTTCTAACTTATCAACATAAATTTAAAACACTTTCAATCATGGTTAGGCTGTATGACTGAACATGACTTTTCTTTCTCAAAGTAGTGGCATTTAGACTTGCACACTTTCAGGCATATTCTTTTTTGGTATGGGGTTTTACCTCTTCTTTCCATCTGCCCTCTTTTTCTTATTTTCTTTTTTTTTGTGTTTTCATTTTTCTGATATTTTACTCAAGCAATGTTATGTACAATGAACCAAGCTTTAAACCAAAAACTTCAACAAAAATAGTGCTTGAGCATCTTGCCATTAACAGGACCTCCAAACAACTCTACTCCATCCATTTCTTGTAGAAAAAATTCTTGGTTACCTCTTACTGAATGGATGATGTATGGGCCTTTCCACATATTTTCAAATTTTCCATGCTTGCTTTTTTCCTCTCTTATTGAATCCCACTTCAGCACTTTGCGTCCAATCTGGAAATCATTTGCCTTGGTCCTCTTATCAAAAACAATTTTGATGCTCTCTTGCACTACTTGTGTTCTATTGTATATTTATTCCCTTAATTGACGCAAATGAATGGTTTGGTTAAACCTCCTTTGTCTATCATTCTCCTCTTATTGTACCTCTTGAAGGAGCTTCATCACTGGGACTCCCAAGGATGTTGGAAAAACTGCATACATGCCATACACTAGATGATAGGGAGACATGTTAATTGATTCCATGCTTATTAATCTGTCTTCCCATAGTGCATGCACTAATTTAGTGTGCCATGACTTTTTGTTCTGTTCCAAGAACTTCTTGACGATGTTAACAAAACTTTTGTTAGAGGACTCAGCCAGACCATTATCTTGAGGGTAATAAGCTGTATAATTCCCTAATGTGATGTGATACTTGTGGCAAAATTCCACCATTCTCTTGGACTTGAAGGTAGCAGCATTATCAGTGATGATCTTTCTTAGACAACCAAATCTGGATATAATTTTAGTTTCAAGGAATTTGATGATTACCAAGTCAGTGGCATTCCTTGAAGGGATGGATTCTATCCATTTGGTGAAATAGTCAGTTGCAGTGAGGATCCATTTGTGTTGCGAAGAGGATGCAGGGTGGATTTCTCCAATGAAATCTAAATCCCATTGTTGAAAATGAGTTTCAATACTAATAGGGTGCAAAGGCAAAGCCAGTAGTTTTCTCTTTCCCTAAAAGATTTGGCATTTATGGCAAGTCACTACTAGCTTGCGGATATTATGGAAAAGAGTGGGCCAATAGAAACCAGCTCTAAGGATTTTTTTTGCAGTGGTTTTCCAATAGAGATGACCTCCACACTCTCCTTCATAAAACTCATGCATGATTCTGTCTGCATCATCTTTAAGTAAACATTTAATCAAGATAGCAACATAGTTTTTCTAATATAAAGCTTTGTCTAGAATGCAAAAATTTACAAATTTTAGTTTCAAGAATTTGGCCTTTTTTTTGGACAAACTAGGAGGAGAATTTATATTAAAAAGCACATATAATATGTTAGCATACCAGAGTGACTTTAAAAAATAATTCTTCAATAGGTGGAGTCACCAACTCCTCTTGTTCATCCAAGGAATGTATCATGTTTATGTCCAATGCTTGAAATTTTGCTTCAGCCATAAGTTTTCCTAGTCCTTGCCCTTTTATTAGCTTGGTGGGCTTGATTTCCATATCATACTCTAAAATGATAGCAATCCACTTGCCTCTTTTACCATAAGGATCCTGAGTTAGTATGTCCTTAAAAACTGCATGAGGAACAAAAGCATTGACATGTGAATGCAAGATGTAAACCCTGAAATCATTTAATGCTTTGATTATGGAAAAATCTTGTTTCTCCATGATGCTATATTTCATAGGTGCATCTCTTAGTGCCTTACTGAATAAATATAGGGGTTTTTCTTGTCCCATTATTTTCTTTTGTAGCAATACTGCAGCAATTGTGTCTTCTAATGCAAATGAGAAGACGAAGAAATCCTTGGTAAAGTCAAGGCTGATTAGAACTAGTGTTTGGGTAAGTGCTTTTTTTACCAGTTCAAAGGATTTCTTTTCTTCTATGGTCACTTTGACTCCTATTTCTCTTTTGACCATGTTTGTAATGTTTCTTAGCAGTTCAGCAAGGTTTTGTATGAACCTTCTTAGGACATTGAACTTCTCAATGAAAGATTGCATCTCTTTGATGTTCCTAGGGTGATTGATCTGTAATATTCCCTCAATCCTTTTCGAGTCTATCTTGATCCCTTCTTCAGATATGATGTGACCTAGAAGTTTTCCTTCTTGAAGGTCAAACGGATTTTTCTTAGGATTCAAGGATAAACCATACTTTCTACATTTTTTAAAGACGTTTCTTAAGTGAGCTAGGTGTTCTTCATCGGTTTTTGAGTAAAAAGTGATGTCATAAAGGTATATCACAATGAAGTAGCCTAATTCTTTGGAAAAAGAAATGTCCATGGCTCTTTGAGAAGTGGCCACGACATTCATTAATCCAAAATTCATTTTGACATACATGAAGGTGCCCCAAGGTGTATTGAAATTTTTTTTTGTGATGATCAATTGGAAGTACTAACACCTGATTATACCCAAAAAAACCATCAAGCAATGATATTATTTTGGAGCCTAACACCTGTTGGAAATGTTGTCATTGATGGAAAAGGAAGCGGAAAAGAAGGAGCATCTGAACAACAACAAGGAAAAGAGAAAAGCAAAGAGACCAACAGAAATAGCAAAGAAGCAGAGAGGAAGCAAGGCAGATAAGGAACTGAAGCAGCAGACAACGCAGCGACAGAGTAGGAGAAAAAGGCCATCGAATAGAAAAGAATAAGTGAATGTTCTAGTAAATAGTAATCTGTGATAAGTAAGAAATCATGCCGAAGATAGAACAGAGTTAAATAAGTAAGAAGGATATTGCAAACCCAGACTAACCCTTTGGAATCATGAATGGAACCTGGAAGGAAAGAGGTAGAACGTAACAAAAGGAAGTGCGACGAAACCCTGCGTGGAAGAGAGGAACCGTGACTGAGTGAACAGTGAAGGCGGTTTATGGTTTTCATTGCACCACCTATGCGGAACAAGTGGTATTTCCTGGTTGGGGAGCGATTCCATAGAGTGCTCAACAGGCGTCCCTGTACGACTCCACAAATCCGCTTGTCAATGCACGCCATCGCGCATTATAGTTCGACCCAGGATGCCCAGCGATATTTTTGTATGTCGTTGATCTGGGAAGGAGCCATCAAACAGTGGTCGTTTGATAAAGATGTGCGAAGGTTAACCAAAGTACAGCGGGACATTGCACGTTAACGTTTGGCATCGGAGATCGAGCGATATGCATATATGTCGTTGATCTGGAAGCTTGTTATCTAATGGTGATCGGACGCTGGACTTGCACGAATTTTTCTTATGGTACCATGTGCGTATTTATGTGGGCCCTAGTTTTTAAATAATATTGATTAAGCCGTCGATTATGCATGTTGGGTCAGATCCAAAGGTATATTTTAAAAAGGCCATTTGATAAAAGCATGAATTATTAATATAAATATTTAATTATCAAAGCATGTGTATAATATTTATTTATCAAATTCCACAAATTTGATAAATAAAAATTCCAATAAAAGAAGGAATACCATAAGCGGTTGGATGGTTTTGACTCATGGTTTTACTAAAGGAAAAACTATATAAGGAGAAGAGAAATAGAATACGAAGCGTGCATGCGTATGGGTGGTGAATGAATAAATTTCTCTAAGGAATATCTACATGGAAGAACTCTGTTCTTAATTGATAAATTTGAATCTACGATGCACCCATGGATATAATGATCTGACGATGATGAATCTCTGGTTTGATCGATTGACGAAATCATGAAGAACTGGTGCGAGTGAGTTGAAGAAAATGAATAAATCTGGTGGCCTGCAAGGTATGTTGTGTGGAAACTGGTGGATCCAGTATGAAAATCGATGAAACATGGTACGCAGTAGATCTGAGGATCGAAGCCTTCAGTGAGGGGGTTGTAGCTCCCTTCCAGTGGTAGCTGGTAAACGAGAGAAGGCTGTAGCCTTTCTGCAGGTAGGTGCCTGCGTGCTGGTATAAGTCTGCGCCAGCATAAATTGTAAGAAGTTTTCTTTATAATAAATATTAAAGACTGAGATATTAGCAGCGGTGGTTTTCTCCCAAATTGGGTTTCCACCTTAAATACTGGTGTTCATATGTGTGGCTTATGTGTGATGGTTTGTTCTGTTATTTCTGTTCATACTTACTACTTACTAAACATCTGATGAATGAATGATGCAATGATCTAAGTAAAGACATAATAAGATCTCTGGACATACACGTTGGATTCCGTAAAATAGCATATGGTTTTAAGAGAAAGAAAAGTAAAAATTGTCAACCCTAAATAATGATTCACCCCCCCCCTCTCAGTATTTTTCCCAACAATTGGTATCAGAGCAGGTCCTTCTGAAAAAGCTTAGCCGCTAGAAGGAAGATCAAGAAAGATGAGTAATCAAGATGGAGCATCATCTATCAGGCCTCCGCTCTTTAACGGAAACAATTTAATCTTCTGGAAAACAAGGATGAGATCCTATCTTCAGTCTCTGGGAGTAGATGTATGGGCAATTTTTGAAGGAGGATATCAATATCCAGCTGCAGTACCAACAGATTCGATGGAAATAAAGAATTATGAAACCAATGTAATGGCGGTCAATGCTCTATTAGGAAGTCTGACTGAATCAGAATTTGTCAAAGTCATGCAGCTGAATACAGCAAAGGCAATATGGGACAAAATAATTCTAAGTTATGAAGGTGATGCAAAGGTAAAAAGTGCTAAACTCTAAACTCTCAGAATTCAATGTGAGAATCTAAAAATGGATAATGAGGAAATAATTGTGAAATTATTTTTATGTCTTGATGATATTGTAAATCATATGAGAAATCTGGGAGAAACAATAACCAAATCTACTCTGGTTGAGAAAATTTTAAGATCACTAACAGCAAAATTTGAGTCAAAAGTTTCTGCTCTTGAAGAAAAGCAGGATCTTCAAAATCTTACTGTGGTGCAACTTCATGGCATACTAACTGCATATGAAATGAGAAGAGGAGTACCATTTGAAGTCAAAGAGGCAATCTTTAGAACTTCTACAAAAGGGAAGGAAGTACAAAAAACAGAAGGATGAGGATATATCTCAGAAGAAGATGAGATAAAAATTGTAAAGAAACTTCAACTTGGCATAGGACGGTTCAGAGTTAAGATTCCTTTCAAATGTTTTGATTGTGGAAGAGTTGGCCATTATACTGCTAAGTGTCCTCATAAAGAAACACATAAAAAGGGGAAGGAAGTAGTAAGAAGGAATAATAATCATTATAGCACTAGAAAAAGTTACTATACTCATGAAGACAATGATTTTCTTGATGAAAACAATCAACTCAAAATTTTCTTAGAAGAGAGTAAAATAATCATAGAAACTCTGAAAAATCAGCTTGAAGAAAAAGAGAAACACAATGAGAAATTAGAATGTGAAGTAGTAAGTCTAAGAAAATAACTTGAGAAAGTAAAGACTCTGAATCTTAGATTTGCTAAAGGATCTGAAACCTTAGATGAGATTATCAAGGTACAACGTTCTCCCCTCATAAAGACAGGTCTTGGATATATCGGAGAATCTTCTCAGGCTTCAGCACCGAATTATCTAAAAGCAGCTACTACTGGTATACAACATGCTGCCACTCAGCAAGGGAATAAAGAATCTTTGCAGGTAAATCATGATCATCTAAATTCAAAGAACACTAACAGGAATATCTTTCAAAGAAACACCAATCAACAAGTAAATTCAAGAAGGAGATTTTATGATCGTAGAAATTTCTTCTTCAATGGACAATGTTTCTCATGTCACAATTTTGGTCATACAGTTGTTCAATGTGTAGCATATAAAACTATCATGACAAGAGAAGCAAGAAATAAAAGGATTGATATTGAAGCAAAGAAGAATACCTATAACAACTTTTCTCCTCTTCAAAATGAAGTTGAATGTGCTTATTGCAATAACTTTGGCCATGAAGAATCATCAAGTGAGCAAAACCAAACAAAGAATATGTTCCTGAAGCTCCAGAAAGAATGAATTACAAAATAAAAATTGTGGCAGCTATTTGCAGATGAAGAACCAATGCACATCGATATAGAGATACCACATGCTGTGATAAAAACAAACTTTAAAGCATAGTGCTCTAGAAAAGAAAACAGAATGTTACATTGGAACACACCAAAGGTCATTAAGGAAAAGGAATCATGTTATTCTAAAAGAAAAGGTGAAAGCCAATTATTTATGTATGTGGATGATTAAATACAATTTGCTTGAGTGTAAGTCAAATGTGTGATCAAGGAATTGAATTTGTCTTTAGTTCAAAAGAATGTGTGGTACGTGATCTTGATACAGGTAAAACAATTATAAAAGGAAAAAGAACTCCAAGCAACCTGTATGTATTGAAGAACTGCAAAGAACAATGTTACTTGAGTAAATCTTCAAAAAACTGGCTATGGCATAGAAGGTTGGGGCATCTGAGCTTCTCTCAAATCAACAAATCAAGCAGACTTAAAGCTGTCCGTGATCTTCCCAATATTACTCTACCCGAAAATATCATATGCAAGTCTTGCCAATTTGGTAAGCAAACCAGAGTATAGTTTAATGCCAAGGAAGGATCATCAAGTAAGCCTCTTGAACTCATTCATACTGACATATGTGGACCTATGAGGAAAAAGTCACCACGTGGTGAACAATACTATATCTTCTTTATTGATGATTTCTCTAGAATGTGTTGGATTGGGTTGATTAAACACAAAGATGAAGCATTTGAGAAATTTCAGATCTTCAAAGCAATGGTTGAAAATGAATTAGATCTAAAAATCAAGTGTCTTAGATCTGATTGAGGAGGAGAATATACATCAGATGAATTCCTTGAATTTTGTGAACAACATGGCATAAAAGACAGTTTTCTGTAGCTGGCACTGCACAACAAAATGGCGTAGCAGAAAGAATGAATAGAACAGTTCAAAAAATGGCTACAACTATGCTTGATAATTCCAGAACACCTGACACATTTTGGGGAGAAGCAGCACATACAGTGGTAAATATTCTTAACAAGGCACATGTTCGTGTAAATAATGATAAAACTCCATATGAACTATGGTATGGCAATCCTCCCATTATGAAGCACTTTAGAGTTTTTGGGAGCAAATGCTTTATCAAAAATAATGATGAAAAACTTGGCAAGTTTGAATCCAGAGCATATGAAGGAATATTTCTTGGTTACTCCTCTAGGAGTAGGGCATATAAATGTTACAATAAAAGACTTCGGAAGATTGTTGAATGTATAGATGTTGTTATTGATGAGTCTCCTGCAACTCCAAAAGAAGAAAAACAAACAACAAATGAAGACGATGATGATGACATATATCCTTCTACATCAAATAGGAATGATATAGATAGTGAACCCAATGAAGAACCCGAAGATGATTTATCTGAAAAGGCTCCATCTAGATATGTTCAAAAGAATCATCCAGAATCTCAAATTTTGGGAGAAAAGGGATCAGGTGTACAAACAAGAAGGACTCTTGTGGGATCTTCTAGCAATCTGGAATTTATGTCCACTATTGAACTACACAATGTCAGTCAAGCTAGCAAAGATGAATGTTGGATTCAAGCCATGAATGAAGAGCTTGATCAAATTGAAAAGAATCACACTTGGGAATTAGTACTAAGACCTCATGACAAAAATGTCATTGGAACTAAATGGATATTCAAAAACAAGTTAAATGAGAATGGGGAGGTTATAAGAAATAAATCTAGACTTGTTTGCAAGGGGTATGCTCAACAAGAAGGTATAGACTTTGAAGAAACTTTTTCTCCTGTAGCTAGACTTGAAGCCATAAGAATGTTTCTTGCTTTTTCAAGCTTCCAAAAAATCAAAGTTTATCAAATGGATGTTAAATCTGCTTTTCTCAATGGTGATTTAGAAGAAGAAGTTTATATAGAACAACCAGAAGGATTCATTTTTGGAAATGATGAAAAACTTGTTTTTAGACTTGAAAAGGCTCTATATGGTCTCAAACAAGCTCCAAGGGCATGGTACTATCGTCTTGACAAATATCTTCATCAACAAGGATTTTCAAAGGGGTCTGCTGATAGCAACTTATACACAAAAACTGAAAATGACAAACTATTGATTATGGTTGTATATGTTGATGATATCATTTTTGGAAGTAATGAAGAGTCTATGAGTCAGAAATTTGCTTCTGATATGCAGCAAGAATTTGAAATGTCTTTACTTGGGGAACTAACATTCTTTCTTGGCTTGCAAGTGCAACAAGCAACAAATGGCATATTCTTATCACAAGCAAAATACCTCAAGAAAATCCTGAAGAAGTATGGCATGGAAGATTGCAAACCTGTAAGTACACCAATGATAACTGGATGTAATCTCAGTTCTAATGATGATTCCCCCACGGTGAATCAACCAAAATACAGATCTATGATAGGAAGTCTACTTTATCTCACTGGGACAAGACCAAACATTATGCATGCAGTTGGGATTGTTAGACGATTCCAAGCTAATCCAAAGGAGTCTCATCTAGGCTATGAAAAAGAATATTCAAACATCTACACCTAACTTTCGAGCAACACTTTGGACTATGGCACCAAAGAATGTTGATTCTACTTTCGCATATGTATTGATGCATATCAAGGAAGTGATGATCTGAAAAGTGTTCATGGGGGCACTCTATATGGGGCCTGTGTTAGGGGACTTTGTTTGTGAGGCAAGGAAAGTTCATTTCCTTATTCACAAATTTAATGCAGAATATGTGGTCGCCACATCATGTTGCACCAACTCTCTCCTGATGATGTCCTTACAAGACTTTCAAATCAAATGTTCACCTCCTATCTCCATTATGTGTGATAATACAAGTGCCATCAGTATCTCAAAGAATCCTGTTATGCATTCCAAGACCAAGCACATTCCTATCAAATATCACTTCTTACGTGAACAAGTGCTTGAACAAAAGGTGAAATTGGAGTATGTTTCCTCCAAAGAACAAGTTGCTGATATATTTACCAAACCTCTACCTAGGGAAGCTGCCAAGTGTCTCAAGGTAAACTAGAGGGTCTCACATGCAGGACTCCATCTACTTAAATAAGGTAAGATCATATTATTTGAGACAATGTTAGGCATCTCTAATGCTCAAAGCATGTGTAGTTAATAATAAAGAGAAGGATGCATTGTTGGTCATATTATGTTTAAAGATGCAGCATGATCTTAGGGGGAGCATGGTATTGTCGGTTCAAAGGATCTTGATCAACTCTTTGCCATTGATTTCAAAGGGGGAGGAAAAGGAACAAAGGGCTTCTATAAGACAATCAGAGGAAGAGTATTTCCATCAATGCCAAAGGGGGAGATTGTTGAAAATGTTGTCATTGATGGCAAAGGAAGTGGCAAAGAAGGAGCATCTGAACAACAACAAGTTAAAGAGAGAAGCAAAGAGACTAGAAGAAAGAGCAAAGAAGCAGAGAGGAAGCAAGGCAGATAAGGAACTGAGGCAGCAGACAACGCAGAGAAAGAGTAGGAGAAAAAGGCCATCGAATAGAAAAGAATAAGTGAATGTTCTAGTAAATAGTAATCTGTGATAAGTAAGAAATCCTACTGAAGATAGACCAGAGTTAACTAAGTAAGAAGGATAGCGCAAACCCAGACTAACCCTTTGGAATCATGAACGGAACCTGGAAGGAAATATGTAGAATGTAACAAAAGGAAGTGCGACGAAACCCTGCGTGGAAGAGCGGAACCGTGACCGAGTGAACAGTGAAGGAGGTTTATGGTTTTCATCGCACCACCTATGCAGAGCAAGTGGTATTTCCTGGTTGGGGAGCGATTCCATAGAGTGCTTGGCACGCATCCCTGTACGACTCCACAAAACTGCTTGTCAATGCGTGCCATCGCGTGTTATAGTTCGACGCAGGATTCCCATCGATATTGTTGTATGTCGTTGATCTGGGAAGGAGCCATCGAACAGTGGTCGTTTGATAAAGATGCGCGAAGGTTAACCAAAGTATGGCGGGCCATCACACGTTAACGTTCGGCATTGGAGATCAAGCGATATGCATATATGCCGTTGATCTGGAAGCTTGTTATCTAACGGTGATCAGACGCTGGACTTGCGTGAACTTTACTTATGGTACCATGCACGTATTTATGTGGGTCCCAGTTTTTAAATAATATTGATTAAGCCGTCGATTATGCATGTGGGGCCAGATCCAAAGGTCTATTTTAAAAAGGCCATTTGATAAAAGCGCGGATTATTAATATAAATATTTAATTATCAAAGGGTGTGAATAATATTTATTTATCAAATTCCACAAATTTGATAAATAAAAATTCCAATAAAAGAAGGAATACCATCAGTGGTTGGATGGTTTTGACTCATGGTTTTACTAAAGGTAAAACTATATAAGGAGAAGAGAAATAGAATACGAAACATGCATGCGTAAGGGTGGTGAATGAATAAATTTCTCTAAGGAATATCTGCATGGACGAACTCTGTTCTTAATTGATAAATTTGAATCTACGATGCACCCATGGATATAATGATCTGACGATGATGAATCTCTGGTTTGATCGACTGACGAAATCATGAAGAACTAGTGCGAGTGAACTGAAGAAAATGAATAAATCTGGTGGCCTGCAAGGTATGTTGTGTGGAAACTAGTGGATCCAGTATGAAAATTGATGAAACATGGTCCGCAGTAGATCTGAGGATCGAAGCCTTTATTGAGGGGGTTGTAGCTCCCTTCCAGTGGTAGCTGGTAAACAAGAGAAGGTTGTAGCCTTTCTGCAGGTAGGTGCCTGCGTGCTGGTATAAGTCTGCGCCAACATAAATTGTAAGAAGCTTTCTTTATAATAAATATTGAAGACTGAGATATCAGCAGCGGTGGTTTTCTCCCAAATTGGGTTTCCACCTTAAATACCGGTGTTCATATGTGTGGCTTATGTTTGATGGTTTTTTCTGTTATTTCTGTTCATACTTACTACTTACTAAACATCTGATGAATGAATGATGCAATGATCTAAGTAAAGACATAATAAGATCTCTGGATATACACGTTAGATTCCGTAAAATAGCATATGGTTTTAAGAGAAATCAAAGTAAAAATTGTCAGCCCTAAATACTGATTCACCCCCCCTCTCAGTATTTTTCCCAACACCACCCTTTTTAGTATATTTTCCATCTTAGGTAAAGGGTAGTTATATTTCAGTGAGGCTTTGTTCAAATTTCTAAAGTCTATGCTCAACCTAATTTCTCTTGTCTTATTTCTCACTGATAGAAGGTTTGAGACCCATTCTGAATATCTGAGTGGGACTATTATTCTAGAATAATACATCTTTTTTATTTTTTTCTCAACTAGAGGTAATAGGACAGGGTTTATCCTACACAATTTTTTCTTGAACGGTTTTTGGTTTTACTTTAGAGGGATCTTCTGCTAAATGATGTTTGTGTCATAGGACTTCAAGTCCTCATAGCCCCATGCAAACACATCTTTGAACTCTTTGAACAACTAAATGTATTTATGTTTTATAAGGAGTGGAAATTTTTTGGACAGCTTTATCATTTTAGGTTCTTCTTCACTACCTACGTTGCATTCTTCTACATCAGTTTCGGTAGATTCCATCCTAGGCTTTCTAGAAACATCATTGAAATCAAAAAATTCTTCTAAGGCGGAAAGTCCTCTTGGAAATAAGTTATCTTTGCATTACAATACCTCAAGGTCCCTTTTGTCTAAATATTCACACAATTCTGGCTCATGAGGGTATTCTAGCAGATTTATATCAGCAGGATAAGGTGGCTTTGTTTTGTGTGTTTGTTCCTCAGCAGGGTTGTCCTCTTGATGATCTGAGTCTAATTTTTGCATTTCAAACTTGGTTTTTGGCTACAATAAGTCTTAAATCTCTTTTTCATTTTCAAACACTTGCCAATAATCTATGTTCTTAGGGGATTTTGGTCTGTACTTGACCTTTACTGTGTATTTTTAATTGGCATGAGGTAGTTGGCAAGTGCTAGCAGCAAAGGCTAGTTCATTTGCAAGGTTGTTTTGAGTCCTTGGGATAGAGGTAAGTTCATATTTTTCAAATGTCTTTAGGAGGTCTACGGTATAATTTTTATATTCTCTTAGCCTAAGATTATTGTTTGAATATTCTCCTTTGATTTTCCTAATGGTTAGCTCAGAATCCCCTAGAACAAAAATCCTCTTAGCTCCTATACTTTTAAGCATTTGTAACCTTATGAGAAGAGCTTCATACTATGCAATATTGTTTGTACATTGAAAATCCAGCTTGTAAGAGTGACCTTGATTAATGTTTTGTATCAAAACACTTGCTCCTAAACCATTTTTTCCACAAGAGCCATCAAATCTCATGTTCCAAAGTGTTTCAAGTTCAGATTCGCCATTATGTTGTTGTTCATGGCTGCTAGAGTTTCGGCTGTCATGTTCTTCATTTTGTGTTTGGTTTGACTGTTTTGACAGGTCTTGCTCTTCCTCTTTTTCATTTACTTGTTCATTAATGTCATACTCACTATACAAGATAAATGAGTCAAGGTCTTAATGGATATAATAGAGAAGGGTGTTGTATGGCCTATCTTGGCTGCTTACCATTTATTTCATGTGATATTTTCTATATAGTCTTCTTGTTTGGTTAAAGACTGGAATGGTAGAATATATCATGTCCATTTGGAGGTTTCATTGGATTTTTGCTCCCCATGATCTAGATAAAATCATGCCATACTTCGAGGGAATGTCAACCACTACAATGTCCATGACTAGGCTCTTAGCTGGTATTTGTGCCAGATTGACACATAGATCTTTGATCAGGCCCATAAATTTAACTCTAATTGAATAAAAAGAGTACAAGTCTTTGTAGGGTTTGATTATTTCGAGGCCTAATCTCTACATCACTACCTTTGGCATAAGGTTGTGCGTAGCACCAGAGTCTAGCATAGCATTGTGTAGGATTTTTCCATTGAAGTTCAAACTGACATAGAATGGAGGCACAACTCCCTCTTGAAACTTTCCCTCTACCTCTAGTCCAAACAATAATTCAGGATTTTCATCACTGAGATTTAGAGTATAGGTGTCATTCCATATGTTTAAAGCCTTCAGAACTTGAGATCTATATACATCTTGAGTCACTAGTTTAGTAAGGGTATGGTTATTTTTATCTTGGCAATTTCACCCTCAATACTGAATGGTGTTTGTATTCTTGGTAGAGTTAGATCAGTTTTATCATACATGGCCTTTTTAGCAACTTTATATTGTTGAGTTCTATTTTGGATCTTAGTTAAAGAAATTTTTTCAGGACCACTAGTTGATGTACTAGGGAAGCTTTGGTCACCATTATGTTTGCTAATTTCTTTTTTCTTTGATCATCATTCTTAGCCATGGTGTTTGTATTTTCTGTTTTCTTTCTAAGACTGCTTTTAGGGGTCTTCCCAGAAAAAATTTCTGATTTCTTCCTCTTAGGGATGTCTTGTGTTTTCCCACTTCTAAGGTCATACTGCCTATGAACCTCCATGATGGAATTTTCAAACCCTAGTTTTTATTCTTCAAAATCCTCATATGTTCTTTCAGTTTGGTTAGAGGAAAACATACCTTGTTCTTCTTCCATGAGAAAAACAACATCCTCATTATTGGAGTCTATTAGATTGCATTATTTTCTTCCAGCTCTTCAGTCTCTCTCTCCTCTTCATCTACATATTTTTCTTGGAAAGAAGGTCTGATTTGCTGGTAATTTTCTCTTTGTCTGATTTGAGGAGGGTCCCTTCTGAATTTTTGGTTCTTGTTTCTGTTTTTCCGGTTTGTTTGGTTTTCCCTAGGAGGTGCTCTTTCATTCAAGTTGATTCTCTCCATCATCCTTTCCATTTTCCTAACTAGACTGTCAATTTTAGCATTAGATGTGGAGGCCATAGTTTCCTCTTTGTATGTAACCATCTTCTCTGCTCTTAATCTAGCCCTTTTAGCATTTAGGTTGGCTTCTACACTTACTTCTCCCATTTTCATGTCCTCTAAGGTAAGGGGATCTCTTTCTCTTAATTGATAAGACATGTCTGGATCAAATCCATTAGGAAATTTTACTAAGGCTAGGCCTTGTGGGGGTTTCATGTGGGGAGGGAGTGCATTATATACACTATTGAACCTAGTCCAGTAATCTTGGAAATTTTCCCCAACGTTCTGTTGGGTGCAGGAATTACACTTAAGCAAAAATCCTCAACACTTAATTTTTCAACTCGGGGGATTCGTAAACTTAGAGACGAAGCACAGGAAATTCCAGAGATGGTATGAATCTTCCTAATGTAAATCCCTACTTTAATCAAGGGAAATATTACATAATCAAATTAAAAAGAGAAAAGAAAGGCAACTTGAACCTTCAAAAATAATCTAAGACTGAAACATGAAAGAATGCATTTGCAAAAAGTTAATCACTCCAGTTTATTATTGGTTAACTACTGAGTATGTGTTTTTTTACTTAATATAGACGCTTAGCAGTCTCATCAAATGGGCCCTTAAATCTTCTCCTTTAAATATTTCCTTCTGCACTAATCTGTCCTGCACTTTCGTCTTCTTGCACTAGTGCAGGAACAGAGATTTATGCAGAAGGAATAAATGGTGTCTTTACTAAAGGATTTTTACTTCATGCAAGAGCTTGAAATTTTCTAGGTTCGAAACACTCAGAACCTGTGGCAAGAAACTAGTTCTTGCACCAGATCAGAGCTTCCTGCACTTAGCATTTAATTCTTTAAAATGAGTGCTTAATTATTGCAAGTGTTATTATACTATTAAATCAAATTGCACACATAACAGGCTACACTACCATTTTTCCTAACTCATAATAGATACACAGAGAGGATTGGATGCTTACTTGTTTCAGTCGCTTCCAAATGGCTCCTTTCTTCCGCTTCCACTACAGCCTCAAATTCAAGCGGTTTCAAATAGCTGAATGCTTTTTGTAAGAAAGAGCACTGAAACAGCAAAAGATGCAATAATATAGATATATATTCAATTTAATTAGCCAAATTAGTTAAGCATAAACTACATTCATCAACCAAGATTTTACAACATGGAAAATCAAAGTTATCATAGATGCATGTAGGAAAAAACAAGAAGTACTCTTTATTGATGATAGAAGGAGAGGTTACAACCTAGTGAATGACTTGAAGTGACCTTCCATCAGAGTTCCCAAGTCTCATCACAGCATAATTCTCTCTAGTAGCAACTCCAAAAATCAAACTCTCTACTGAAAATTCTCCAGCATTTCTCTACTCAAATTATTCCTCCTTGAACACTTAGATCTATGTTCAATTTATAGATGAACTGTAGGTTGTTTTGCAATAAATTGCATTCCAAAAATAGGCAAGACATGTTTTCCAGTCATGTAGATGTCAAATGGACACTTGGATCTTAAGCATGACACATGTGAACCCATCTAGAAGACACTGGCCAAGTGGAGATTCCGGAAAAATGAGAATTTCGCTCCCAATGTGACCAACACACCTTTCAAAGTCGGGAAGTGCTTTGCAAAGCAGCCTTGAATGGGGCTACCTGCATATGCAACACACCTAGGCCCCTTTGAGCCTGCGTTGGTGAGCTCCCACATGTTTAATAATAAGCTTCAAACCATGGAAAAGCCTTGCTTTGATGAAAGTATTTTGTTTGATTCATGTTGTTTCAAGTCTTAGGGCACATAGCAACTAAGATGATAGGGAATTATAGACCCTTTGATCATCGGTCTTGGAGATGATGACCAGTTAACCAGGTCCTTGGGAATGGTGCTCAAATTGACCTATAACAATTACCCCTTAAAACATGAGATCCAAATAATAAGAAAATTTGATTGAGATGCTTTACACTGAGATGAGCTTGGAAACAAAGTAGAATGGTCACCTGCATCAATATTACAACACATTACATCCTGATAAATCCTCTATTGATCATAATTTCTGAGGGTAGGCATTCACATAGGCAGCACATAAAGCAATCTAATAACATGCACATAATTCAGAAAGTCGTCTACATTGGAATGTTGCCTAGATGCAGACATCGCCTAGAGATATAGGCCCATGTTTGGATGAAAATTTGTATGTAAGGTCACCATACAGATGATGTGTACAATACTCCTGAAATCGTAGCCCATATGGCTGAAACTAGATCTGGGGTCTTCTTATCTCATTCACTTGATCATTCGGGTACAAGTCTAGCCATGCGAATATATGATTTTCCATTGAACATGGAAAGACATCGTTTGATTACTAGCCAATAATGAAAGTTGTTAACAAATGTGAGAGAACCACCATTAATGAAAATGGCCCTCAAGGTACTAAATTACATTTTGTAAGGCGTGAATAGACAATTTGATGTCGAACGGAAAAAAAAATCTTTCGGTCAAAAGTCTAGAAGCAAGGATCCTATCGATGTTGTAACAAGCCTCATGCTACTGGAATCTGATGTTTCTAAGTGAAATTCATGGATATTGATTTTTTGTCGACAGGAAGTCACCTTATTGCAAAACTGGAGTTACTGATTTCAGAGACAAGGGTATGACTTGATATAGCAAGGTTCATGAGTATTGCAGATGGATGAGTTCTAAATCACTAGATGACTTCTCTTGGACATATCGGTGACACTGTGATGAGTTGGTAGCATTGACCCAAAACTGAAGTGAAGGGATGATGAACCATAAGTATGAATGAACCGTTAATATGATTACCCAACCCAAACAGTCACGACCATGGAGTGAAATAAGAGTCATGTTCAAGAGTGACTTTCTACCAAAAGAAAATTTACTTGCTTTTCCCAAATTTTCCCCGGACATTTGTCGACCAGTACCTCTTTGTTTTTTAACAAGCTTGAGGAGGATAACATTTTCTTGATCTATAATTCAACCCTTCAGGTGAATAAAGAATAAAGTATCATTATTTAATAATTTAATGAGTCTAGCGATGAATGAAACTCGATTCTTGCCATGATTGAAAAGCCCATCGCTATTTTATGTTTTCACGAGCTTAACGACAGTGATTGCCCGATCCTTTTTCATGTTTAGAGAGTCTGAAAAAGAGGACGAAAGAGGACTCCAAAAGACATTTTTCATAAATTTGTCTCTTAGATCCGAAAAAGTGTAAAATAATATCTGAAAGAACCTCTTTGGTCATGTTTAACCAAGGTATTCCTTTTTCGTAAATAATCCATCTCAGTTCGGAAAAGGGTTAAACTTAAACTCAGTAGATATCAATTCATTTACTTTAACGAGCTTGAAATGACAAGTGCTCGACAATCTTTTCACATTATCAAAGTCTAAAAAGAGCTGAAAGAAGACTCTAGGGGTTCCTTTTTTGCTGTTATCGAAGCTCGAAAAAGAGATAAAAATGTGCTTCAAATCCTTTTTCATTTTTATCAAAGCTCGAAAAATAAGGAGAAAAAGTATGCTTTGTGGTCAAATCATTCTTGAAATAAATCTGCATGACTAATCTGTTCATCAGTTGTATTTCCTGTTCAGAACAACATCAAATGGATTAAAAATACCTATTTCATGATAAAAACATAATAAAACTATAGTCATAGCAATAAATTTAACTTGCAAACAATTAAATAGCTATAAAAAGTAGTTTCACTATTCATTTTTACCATTCCATAGTTACCATTTGTATTTTGGAGCTCTAAACCTGATTTTGCCCCTCAACTTCAGCGGTCGATTGTGTGCAATTGGTAAGAATGTTTTGAATGCCCCCTGCAAGAGTAGATGCCCCCCAAGCTTCATTTCATTCAACTGAGTAGATTACTGGTTACTAATAGTTGGATGGAATGAAGGTTCATTTACGAGATCAGATGGAAGACTCATCATAATTAGGAGAGGATTTGTTTCATTTTTTAACGAGCTTGACAGAGGAAAAGAACTATGCTCATGACCTATTTTATTTTTTAACGAGGTTGACACAATAAAAAAGAACCATCCTCATGGGAACCTGTTTCATTTATCGAGGTTGACATAGGAAAAGAACTATCCTCAACACCTGTTTCATTTTTTAACAAGGTTTACATAGGAAAAAAACCATCCTCATTAATCTGTTTCATTTTTTAACGAGGTTAACACAGTAAAAATAACCATCCTCATTGTGCAGTTGTAGTGAGTGTGCTCTGGAAAAGATGTAGTCTAAAAAAATCATCATTTAAGGAGTTTTATGAGCACCATAAATGATAAGTTATAACATGCGTTGACAGGTCTTCTCCAAGGTTTTCACTGAATTTTGGAATTTCTGAGGGTAACATATGTGGTATCACCAGCCACCAAGGAGAGGAACTAGATAGGGTTCTAGATGATGACATGGGTGAAGTAAATGGACAAAACATCTAGGATGAAGAAACAATAGATGTTGTCGTAGCTGAAATAGATGGTTTAGTCTGGGATGTTATCTCAGCCATGGTTAAATGACCCATTGTATACCCTATAGAATCTACGGGAACTGAAAGTGAAACAGGATCAACAAAAGAAGATGGAAACAATTGAGGAAAAGACTGGTACAGGTAAAGGTCTCCCCTAAAGTGGGTTTGACTTAAAGGTGTATCAGGTTGTGGGATTTATTCAATCGCAATTAAACCAGGAGGAAGAAATTCACCGTGAGGCCCAAAATATATTTCAGATGGTTGATTGTGTGATATAGGAGTTTCAGTGGCTACAAATATTTGTGGAATGACCAATTCAGGAACAACTTCCGGTTGTTCGACTTCGGGATCAAGATTTTCTCCACTTAGGTAATATAGCAACAGAAATATAAGGGGATGATAGACCCTTTTTCATAGGTCCTGGAGATGATGTCCAGTTTGACCAATAACAGTTGCCCCCTATAGCACAATGGGATCCGGATCAACTCCCAGTTGAACAACGTTGAGTTCAGGAGGTATGGTCTCAATGAGTGTATGGATCGTGACAACGGGTAGTTGTGAGAACTCCGTTTCGACAATAGTAAACGAACCAGGATGTGTGGAAACAATTTGAGCTAACTCTGAGTTAAAATATGATGTTTCGCCAGAGGTATGAATTGTACTTGATTCGGCAGATCGTGATCTCCTTCACCTACCAGAAAGAAATTCCAGTGGTAAAGGTGGTCTTAAATCTAATCTACATGAACGACGGGGGGTGGGATTGTGTTCTTCCATGATTACTGATTTATTTTATCCAAAAAAAAAAAAACAAAAAGAGGGTAATGCTAGGCAAAGGGTTTACCGGGAAATTGTGAACTGCAGAATACCTCTTGGCGAACCAAGAAGTATGGGCAGGTAATCTCTCTGAATGTTGTGTTTGGTGTATCAAAATTTCAAGGTGGCCGACTCGGTTCACTATGGATGGATAGCACCTAAAAGTTTTCCTCCCAAATATACCCGAAGATACGTGGAGGGCCAAGTCCGTATTGGCATTGTTTGATGCAAAAATGCACAGTGAGAGCACCCCTTTATACTTATCGTACTGTAACACCGCCTGATATACCTGAAAGTACATGGACGAGCTACGATATACTTACATACATGGAGTGAGGTATCACACTCGGAATGTATCACAGACAAGTTAACAATAGTTGCTATGTTTTACGACGCTGGAACACGTCTCTAGCCTAGACCTCTAAATGTTATCATTAATGTTCCAAAGCATTGTTAAGAAAATTGAGATTTATTTTATGTTGATCTTGCTTAATAGTTTTCCTTTCAGGTTCACCACGATGATGTATATGAAATTCATAAAATGCAAGCTAAGAATGATAAAAAAAACTTTCACTTTCAGCGTTTTCAATGAAATACCTAGCTAATAAGGGAAGAGAGCAAATAATTTGAGAGCAAACAAATCAATGAACAAAAACAAAATCAATTAATCTCAAACTAAATGCAGATTTACTAATGTTCCTTTTGCAAAAAACACACAATCCTACATGCAAATGCAAGTTTTTAATTTTAGTTTCCTTAATTTTATGAATGTAGAAAGAAAACTAGGTGCACTAGATCAATAATCGAAATGCTATTTACTTTCGAGAAATGAAGAATACAAAACGAAAATTTCTCCTTTGAAGGAAAAACGAGGATTTCAACAACAATTTCTCCTATCAAGGAAATGAATATTTTACGACAATTTCCTATTTTGAAAGCAAACGATTCTTAATGCGACCATAAAAAGTACTTTGAAATCAACTTGTCAATAATAATGATTTTTTTTTTTTTTAAACATTGAACAAATTTTCAGTCAAAGGAGAATAAATATATAGAGTTACTGTTCAATTAGAGCATCAAACATTTTAGAAAAAATCAGCAAACAAAACTGAAGCAAAGTACAAAGTCAGATTCAAGGGGATTTTTTCCTTTTAGGAGCCAACATAGTCTCCAAAGTGAGACAGTGCTCTGCAATGCAGGCTGAGAAGGGAGACAGTCCTCTACAAAGCACTGTGCCCTGACCAAGGGTGCGTTGGGTGGAGTAAACAAAGAAAAAGCTACTGTTTGGCTCACTAAATTTTCAAATTAAGCTCTGAAAAATTCTAATCTCTATGTGAAACAACTACTGGGTGGATTTAGAAAGAAGATCAGAGACTAAAACACCAAGAAACAAGTGAAGTTCTCCCCAACAAAGTCGCCAGTTTGTTGGGCCAGAATTGTACTCTATGGATAAACTATGCTTCCTTAGACCGGTGTCTAGTATAGAACAACAGGTGAAAGACTGCACTACCCTGTTTCCTAACTCATAATAGATACACATAGAGGATTGGATGCTTACTTGTTTCAGTTGCTTTCAAATGGCTCCTTTCTGTCGCTTCCAATACAGCCTCAAATTCAAGCGGTTTCATATAGCTGAATGCTTCCTGCAAGAAAGAGCACTGAAACAATAGAATATGCAATAATATAGATATCTATTCAAGTTATTTAACAAATCATTTAATCATAAAGTACATTCATCAACCAATATTTTACAACATGGAAAATCAAAGTTATCATAGATGCATGTAGGGAAAAACAAGAAGTACTCTTTATTGATTGTAGAAGGACAGGTTACAACCTAGTGACTGATTTGAAGTGACCTTCCAGCATAGTTCCCAAGTCTCATCACAGCATAAGTGTCTCTAGCAGCAGCTCCACAAATCAAACTCTCTCTTGAAAACTCTCCAGCATTTCTCTACTCAAATTCTTCCTCCTTGAACACTTAGATATGTGTTCAATTTATAGATGAACTGTAGGTTGTTTTGCAATAAATTGCATTCCAAAAATAGGCAAGACATGTTTTCCAGTCATGTAGATGTCAAATGGACACTTGGATCTGAAGCATGACACATGTGAACCCATCTAGAATACACTGGCCAAGTGGAGATTCCAGAACAATGAGAATTTCGCTCCCAATGTGACCAACACACCTTTGAATGTCAGGAACTGCTTTGCAAAGCAGCCTTGAATGGGGCTACCTGCATATGTAGTGCACTTAGGCCCCTTATAGCCTGCGTTGGTGAGCTCCGACATGTTTAATAATAAGCTTCAAACCATGGAAAAGCCTTGCTTTTATGAAAGTCTTTTGTTTGATTCATGTTGTTTCTTGTCTTAGGGCATATAGCAACGGAGATGATAGGGAATGATAGACCCTTTGATCATCGGTCCTGGAGATGATGACCAGTTAACCAGGTCATTGGGAATGGCGCCCAAATTGACCTATAATAGGCAGGGTCCTCTGTCTCCTTTCCAGCAGCTTTCTTTTTATGCAGCTATTTTAACAATGCCTCCTAGGTCGTACCTTTAATTTCTAATTGTTTTTGGACAAATTTTTTTATCATATCGTGATGATATAATTTATTTTCAGACTGGTTTGCCTGTGTGTCCCGCACACCTTTGGTAATCTTCTCCAAACTCTTAAGCAAAAAATTGGGGAAATCAATCTGCCACTGGACATGCTGGCCACCTTCGAAATGCTGCAACATCCTGAAATGGTACACAAAAGTGAGGGAGTACCTTCCCTCACATGTTACGAATTTTTGTAGGATGAAAAGGAGGTCCCGCCACTGTCCTAGTAGGGCACTATGCGGAATTCCTTTCTTCCAGTCTACCTTCATGTTCTGATCGACAACGAAACGTTGCCACCGATTCTTATCTAGTTTCTATTTTTTAAAACACTGCTCACCAGTATTCTCCAAACCTATCGCTGCTACTATAAACTCCTCCGTAACTTTAAATTTTAGAGGCCCAATTTGTATTCGACCATTCTTGAAACTTCGAGCAAACTGTAGGGCCACTCCATGATCGTGTCCGTCAAACTTTTGCAAAAATTGAAGGAAGCCTGAGTCTGGAAATAGTGCAAGACTATTGTGAAACTCAGTTGTCTGTTCTACTATACTGAGAGAAGAGGGTTCGCTTCAAATAGGCGGCATCACTACTTAACAGTTATGAACAGTCAAAAAAAAATTTACATGTAACACCGAGAAAATTAGTTCTTATAGATAGGGATCCCACCGTCCACCATCCCTTCCATCTTATCACCCATTCATTCCACTGAGATAGCCATGAATACGTGACATCTTTGAGAACATGCAGGATTGGTACTTTCAGTAGTGTTTTTAACGGTTAGGTGAGGTAATCATTATGAATGAAGGAAATTTTGGATAATGGAGGAAAGGGTAATTATATCCAAGCAATAGTTAAAACATTTCCGCACTCCTTCATAATTCAAAAAAAGAACTTTAGCATTCATTAAAAATGATCATGACTCTTAACTTAAAAGCACTGTGTACTTTAAATTTTCTCCTAGTTAATATGATAGTCACAAGTAATTCTTGACTAAGTGAAATAATTTCCCATAAAAATTCATGATGACCACTTTCCTATGACATATGCTATGAAAAGAACAAATTGTACTCTATTTCTAACAGGGTGCATGCTTGCACCAGTCTGCTTGCACCGCTTAAATTATGCCATATTGTTGGTACCATTATGCTTGCACTTAAGTACAACGTGCTTGCACTAGTGCACGCATAATATCTGAAAAAGAACAGGGAATTTAAGTAAAATATAGGATGGAATTCCAACATGACTTCCTCAATTTATACTAGAAATTTTCTTCGCCCTTTCTTGATGTTTCAAAGCATATTTCTTTGCTCTTTGTATGCGAGATCCTGCAATTCATGAGGGAATAAAGAAGTGGGAAAAGGAAAATTTAAGAATGGGAAGGAATTCTATTACAGGGATTCCAGGAATAGTACCACTAGAGGGAATAAACAGAAGTGGGATAGGGAAAAAAATTCAAGGGTAAAGTGGGATTTTACGAAACAGACAGGGTAAATTAGAATAATATGGGAAGGTTAATCATTTGGGATTGAAGAAGAAACTAAGGGAGTATTACGAAATGGGATATGAATAAAGGTAGAAAATTTTATGGAAGGTCTTCCTGCACTGGTGCAATAAAAATAACTATAGCAAGAATTAAGTGTTACTTGAATAAAAATATCGATGATAATTACCCCAATTGTATAAAGGTTGGTTCTTCTGAACTTGCTTTTACTTGGTGGTCGCTAGCATATCTAAAAATCACGCAACATTCTCTTTTTATTACAAATTTTTGATCCCCCTGCCAGCAAGCTGTTTTTCAGGTTGATCCTTCTGCAATCATGTCATCGAACTGATTTTCATAATTAGAGGAAAATATTTTTTTCCTTTACTTTTTTTTATTAAAAAAAAAATATTTTCTATTTATTTTTTTCATTTTTTTTTAAGAATAAGAACTCATAGTTTCAAAAAGTTGGTATTACCATTCACCACTACCATCCCGAATTGTTGTTGGACTTGCTGTGTAAAATATTTCCTGGCAAGTGGCTGAAAATACGTCTTTAATCTGTGTCCATTTACCAGGAATACTAAATTTTTTCCAGCAATAGTTTTAACTTCTACTGCTCCATTCTCAAATACTCGGATCACTTCATACGGTCCCATCCAACGTGTATGGAATTTCCCTTTAAAAATTTTAAATCTAGAATCATAAAGGAGCACCCAATCACCTGGTTTGAATTTCTTTTTCTGAATAGACTTGTCATGCCACCTTTTGTGTCGCTGATGATTTAGTATGTTCTATTGAACAACATCCCTACAAAATTCATCTAACAACTTTAATTGGAGAAGACACTGTTGTTGTGCCTCAGAGAGATCTAGTCCTAACTAAACTGTAGTTTTGAAAGTTTTGATCTGGAATTCAATTGGTAATAGAACCTTTTCGCCATATACCAGCTCATATGGTGTATTTCCCGTGCTATTTCTCCAAGTGGTTTTGTATAATGTTCAAAAATTTTAGCCTCAAAGCTAAATGGAATATTAGAGTTAGCAACAGCTCTAACCGGTAAATAAATGGGTAGAAAATCCCATAAGTCTCCTAAGGAGGAATAAAAGCACACCAAGTGTGAAAGGGGACACTCTTTCTAGCTTAATAAAACACCTCCATGTGTGAATAGGGATGAAATCAAGCTTCTTTGACTAAGTCAACAACGTAGTTGTGGAGGAGGAGGAATCGAAGGAGGAATAACGAAGTTTTGGAAGGAGTTATATCTTTGGATAGAGATGACCTAATTGAGTGGGGCCAAGGGCAATCAAACTCATATTTTATATAAGGAAGAGGATGGTAGCATTATTCTTCATGTCTTAGATTATTATTCATGTCCGCTCAGACTTTTGCTTCCTCTTGCTGTTTAGCAGAGTAGCAGTATTGTTTAGCACAGGGTGTTCCCGAGGGGAATCCCACCTCTTTCCTTGAGGAGTCTCTGGGGAGAGTTTTTATTCATCATTCCACATCAGGTTTTTAGGCCAAGCTTCAGCCTAATTCACTAGCACAGTTTTTTCCGGAGATTGTGCAGTGTTACTGGGTGCAGCAGTGGAAGGGATTGGAATCTCGGTTTCTGAGCTAGTTTATCATTGGAGAAAGGTTTCCTTCACTTGGGGGACCTATTTGGAGAGCTCCAGAGCTTATTTGAGATATTTGGTATCAAACCACACATTTCCCATACATTCCTAGCATTGTTATAGCTAGGGCATGCATTATTTTGGAGACAGTATTCAGTGCATGGTTTGGTGGCTCTGTTGCAGTGTTTCCTTGTGATTGAGAGGTTCATACTTTAATGGGAGTAATCCCTTGAGGGATACACATCAGATAAGACATATTTCCAGCCTTTTACACTCATTTGATTCATTTTTGCATTGGTGATTCAGTAAATTACTGAATATCACATTTTTATGCATAGTGTTTGACAAGAAACCCTTGCCAGGTTATCTTGCATTTTGTATAAGGAGACTAGATCTCTTTTCTTCAGAATTCTTAATAAATATATGAGTAGATCTAATTGTTTCCCTCATTTATAAGTTAAAACCATCATAATACTACGCAGTCCTTTTTTTCAGCATTTCTGAGTAGCAGTGTTTGGGGTTTTTGGCCAAATTCAGTTACACTAGTGTGGGAGGTCTGTTTAACCCACCTAGTTTGATTTGTTTCAGCTCTATTCCTGGATTTATATTGAATATTGATTAATTTATGGTATCCAAGGGTCCATTTCAGTATTTTATTGCAAATTTTGCTGGGAATGCATTTTTAGTGCATGATTCCTAAGTTGTTCCAGATTTGGAATATTACAGTGGTATCAAAGCATGATCTCTGGCTCAGCCTATGAGATCCATCTATCAAAGGAAGGTGAGATGGAAAAAAATATAGAAAGATTCAGTATGTGAAGGAGGAAAGGAAGACAAGCTTACAAAGCTTCTTCCAAAATCTATGCAGAGCTTTTAAGGATAGTTGGAGAAGATGAGATTGGAGATGGCATATCCAAAGGAGGTTGAATCTAGAGCTGAATCTAGATCATCACATGATGAGTGTAAGCATGTAGCTACACACCATGATGCACAACGCAGTCAAGTGCCCAAGTCTATCTTGAGATGGCTGGGAGGAGGAATAATGCCTATGAGGATGACTCTTAGTGATCTAGGGAGTATGAGTCTCAAGCTGAGAAGTTTAGAGATCATACTGATTTCCAAGAGTTTTGTAAGATCCAAGTGGAGAAGAGAAAGCAACAGAATGCAGGTAGATTTTTTCTATCTAGTTTTTCTGGAACACCTACATGTTCAACCGGAGCTTAGGTGAAGGAGCTAGACTCCTATTTTCAGCTACACCATATTTCAGGAGATGAAGCCATTAGAGTAGCAGCGCCGCATTTCAGAGGTAAGGCTCATGCATGGTGGATTTTTGAATCTTGTTCTTTAAAGAATGCAAACACTTCCTCTTATGAAAGATTCATAGAAACTTTGATGGGAAGGTTTGGTGAAAAACTTCCTAAGGCACATGAGCAAAAAAAACTTGAGAAAGAAAAACCCTTGCATGTGATGGAGGAAATTTCACTTCAGAAAACCATGAGAGAAGCTAATATCTTGCATTACACATTGCCAAAAGCAAGACCTCCAGTTCATATTCTTGAGCAAGAGGGCATGGGGATATCCTTTTCACAAGAGGATCCAACTATTGAGATGTTGCCCATACACATTGATGAAGATGAGGGCAACAACGCTGTCACATCTAGAGCACATCCATCGCCTCATGCAGAGGGAGGAGGAGCACATTCTCTAATAGGAGGTATTCTTGCATCTTTGTAAGGAATTATCTAGGATCTCATACATGGAGGTCCAAGCACAATCAGTGAGCAGCATGATTGTGCAGCATTGCAGCTAGAAGGAGGAGGTAGGGAGGAAGAGCAACATCACTTGATGAGAGGCACATATCATTCTCTATTTCAGAAAGATAATGCAAGGAAGAGGCAGACTGATTTGTGCTATAAGAGCAGGGGCAAGGTTTCCCAACAACGCGAGTAGGCTACTCTTGACTTTGATGTCTCACTACATGGAGGCATTCCACCTAGGAGGCCACCTGATCTAGATTTGAGGGAAGACATCTTTTCTTTGGATTCACCACTCTTGGATTTCGGAGAGGTGAAGAGTTTGGAGGAAGAATTTGGCATGGGGGATGTCAGAGTAGCAGGCAGCAGCATGAGGAGAGATTCACATGCCAGATCAACAGTGTTGTCTCTTAGGAGGACTGATTCTTATTGGAGGCCTCAACTATTAGTAGAGTACTCCAAGGATCTTGGTGCATGCATGATTCTTGATGACCTGGATGGAGATGATAAATACCTGGTGGATTATGTGGTCATCTATTCCTATGGCAGGATCTTCTTGGCTAGATCTTCTAGACTCAAGGAGAAGTTGTTACATGCATCACATGAGGACTTCTCTTCTATGCACTTTGATGCATATTTCCATTTGATGGAGGAGTTCACTTGGGAGGGCATCCAAAATGATATATATCAACATATGAAGAGATGCATAGCCCGGATGATGATAGATAGGAGGTCACAACCACTTCCCTACTCATTAGAGGTGAGGGAAAGATTCCTGTTGAGCCATTGCAGCTCAAGATCTCAAGTACATGACGGAGGAGGTATCATTTCATATTTTGTATTGTACTTATTTTCCTTATTTGAGCAGCATGATGTAACAAGAATAATTATCTCTTCTTTCATATTGTATGATGATGTACTTGCAGTTACTTGTAGCATTGATTTTCGCTATCTTTGTGATGGTTTGTGGGGGAAGCTACATGATTCTTGGTGTGCACCACTGACACCATATTGTAACTTCATGTTTCATCTTATGATATGACTGTGGAAGCAAACAAGTGTCTAGTAAAGAACTTGTTATTTATTATTTTCATGCAGGAAAAGGATGCACTGTTCCGGTTCCATGAGAGGGACCATGATTCACTCTCTGGTTATCACTTGGCAACTTGTTCTCATTGCACTTTGCTTCCATATATTGCTGATATGTTAATTTTCATGGGGAGATTTATTTGGAGAGTGGGCTTGAGATTGAATATTCCCATTGGGATCATGATTCTCCTCACTTTATATGTTGTACATTTCAGGAGGAACCATGGGAAAACCATCATTGCCACATCACACTTTTTCTCTTCTTATGGGAGGAACCACCTGGAGGAATTGAGGAGGAATTTCATGGTTGAATTGTTTGTTGGGACATCATACAAGTCGACCATCATGATCTTACTCTATGGCTTGTATGGGGGAGAGATGAGGCAGCAAAAAAAGTTGTTGTTGTAGTGGTTGCACTTGGGAGAGTATGGGCAGAAGTTTTCCCATACTTTTCATGGTATTTCTGGAGAGAAGGAAGACACATTCATGGTGCAAGGAGGCTAACCTTCAGCATTGGAGGATTATGAGAGGATTCCATGTCTAAATAATATCTTCTCACATAGAATCATGATGGTGGATGGCTTTGGCATGTGGAATTTCAAAGGGAGAAGTCATGGAGTGACAAGAGCCTTGTTACTAAGGCCCACAACGCTGTCACTTGAGAGCATGTTTCTATTGATGGAGTGTTCCAAAGGGAGTATGCACCCTCTCCTCTTGCATATTTTTATGAGGGGATTCTCATGGGAAGACTCACTCATGGACCTAACCTTCAGCTCACACATGATGCATGGTAGAAATACATTTATATGCTTGTTGATTACTCTATTGAGTATTTGTACTTTCTCACCATATGTACACAGTTCATTGCTCCACATGAGAGCAATATTATTTATGGGTTTCATGGTCACTTCAGGGCCAAATATTTTAATATTGATAACCCATCTCTACATGACTTTGGGCAAGTGTTGTATTTCTTTGATTGTACACAACTGGTATATATTGCAGCTAACTACTTTATAGTAGAAGATCTAACATGCATATCCGTAAATTCTTTGAATAACAACTTGCCACTTGATGCTCTAAATCAGCAGTTGAAAGGACTGCGCTGCATACACTAGAGAAACCATATGTATCATCCAAACTTGCACATAACATTCATCCATTTTCTAATTTGGATGCCATGTGGTGATGATGTGCCATTCATCTTGTATGGAATGGTTTGGGTTGACATGACTCATGACTTTGGAGGAAGGGTCCTTAGTGACTCAATATTCTCCGTGCCATTGGAGGGCAATCATGTTGGAGCCCGAGATCAGCATACCCTCTACACTTATCATCAGTGGAGAGGAGGACAGTGTGGGATAGGCCCTCTTGCCTATCATTTTCATTTATTCAGCCCACCTACATTTAAGAAGCACAAGGTGGAGGAGAATTTTCATGAGTTTCTATGTTGGAGGGTGACCTACTTCATTTGGATTATAGCATGGGTGAGGGAGGCACTCAATCACTATGTTGGTAATCACTCCTACTTTTTGGAGGCCATGAGACAGCTAGCAGGTTTCCATTCACAATTTCCACCTTTGATTGATGCAGACACTTTGGTTTTTCACACTTGGGAGGAAGCATTGGATGACAATTTATTTGCATATTCTCTTAAAGCAGTGATGGAGGCTATTGATGGGAGGCCACATGATGAGGGGAGAAAATGTTTCTCTCCCTATACATTTTCTTGAGCAAAAGAAAATTTTTTGGAGGGGAGGACTGTAATGTTCCAAAAATTTAGCCTCAAAGCTAAATGGAACATTAGAGTTAGCAACAACTCTAACCGGTAAATAAATGGGTAGAAAATCCCATAAGTCTCCTAAGGAGGAATAAAAACTCTCCAAGTGTGAAAGGGGACACTCCTTCTAGCTTAATAAAACACCTCCATGTGTGAACATGGATGAAATCAAGTTGTTTTGACTAAGTCAACAACACAGTTGTGGAGGAGGAGGAATCCAAGGAGGAATAACACAGTTTTGGAGGGAGGTGTATCTTTGGGTAGAGATGACCTAATTGAGTGGGGCCAATGGCAAGAAAACTCATATTTTATATAAGTAATAGGATGGCATCATTATTCTTGATGTCTTATATTATTATTCATGTCTTCTCAAACTTTTTCTTCCTCTTGATGTTTAGCAGAGTAGCAGTGTTGTTTAGCACAGGGTGTTCTCGAGCGGGAATCCCACCTATTTCCTTAAGGAGCCTCTTGGGAGAGTTTGTATTCATCATTCCACATCAGGTTTTTAGGCCAAGCTTCAGCCTACTTCGCCAGTACATTTTTTTTCTGGAGATTGTGCAGTGTTGTTGGGTGCAGCAGTGGAAGGGATTGGAATCCCGGTTTCTGAGCTAGTTTATCATTGGAGGAAGGTTTCCTTCACTTGAGGGACTTGTTTGGAGAGCTACAGAGCTTATTTCAGATATGTGTTATCAGACCACACATTTCCCATACATTACCAGTGCTTTTCCAACTTGGGAATGCGTTATTTTGGAGGCATTATTCAGTGCATGGTTTGGTGGCTCCGTTGCAGTTCTTCCTTATGATTGAGAGGTTCATCTTTTCATGGGAGGAATACCTTGAGGGATATACATCAGATCAGACATATTTCCAGCCTTTTACACTCATTTTCTTTAGTGTTGTAGTGGTGATTCAGTAAATTACTAAATATCACATTTGTATGCAGAGTGTTTGACAAGAAACCCTTGTCGGGTTATCTTGTATTTTGTATAAGGAGACTAGATCTCTGTTCTTCAGAATTTTTAATCAATATATGAGTCGATATAATTGTTTCCCTCATTTCTAAGTTAAAACCCTCATAATACTACGCATTCCCTTTTTTGAAGTATTTCCGAGTAGCAGTGTCTGGGGTTTTTGGCCAAATTCAGCTACACTAGTGTGGGAGGTCTGTTTAACCCACCTAGTTTGATTTGTTTCAGCTCTATTCTTGGATTTAGATTGTTTCTTGATTAATTTATTGGATCCAAGGGTCAATTTTGTTATTTCATTGCAAATGTTGTTGGGAATGCGTTTTTAGTGAATGATTCCTAAGTTGTTCCAAATTTGGAATATTACATTATGTATGCCTACAATGCTTCTGGTAATCTTTCAGCCCAGTCTTTCCGATGCATGTTTACTGTCTTTGTAAGAATAGACTCGATCACTTTGTTTGTGGATTCCACCTGGCCATTTTCTTGCGGGTGATATGGCGTGGATTTCCTATGCCAGATCGTGTATTGCTCCATCACGCCCTGTACCAGATTAGAAATAAACTGCGGACCATTGTCAGAAAAAATTTCTGTAGGCACACAAAACATAGTAAATATTTCAGTAAAAATAAAATCAACAACAAATTTTTCTATAGCAAAGGAAACAACTTTAGCTTCTTCCCATTTTGTAACAAAATTTATACAAACCAAAATATGTTTTTTACTTAATGACGTTGGATTTATTGGCCCTATAAAAGCAATAGCCCACTTTTCAAATGGCTCAATCATAACTTGGGGGTATAAAGGAATTTCATTGGTTTGATTAGGCTGGCCCATTCATTGATAGCTATCACATCGCCTGACATACTGTTTGGCATCCTTAAACAGGGAAGGCCAAAAGTACCCAGCACGTAATACTTTATATGAAATTCGCTTATCAGCGAAGTGGCCTCCACAAGGTTCATCATGAGCATATTTCATTATGTCAAACACTTCCTCCTCTCTTACACATCTACGAATGATCAGATCTGGACCAGTGTAAAAGAGATCTCCTCGAATCTAGGAATATGCAACACTTTTCTGAATAATATTCCTCTTTTCACGAGTGGACAAGTGGGGTGGTGTTTTCCCAGTAACCAAGTAATTTGCAATGTCAGCAAACCACAGAGAATCTGTTGATAGAGCAAAGAGATGTTCATCTGGAAAATCATCATTAACAAGAGTTGCTTCACCAGGATTATCTAATCTAGAAAGAAAATCTTCTACAACATTAGATTTCCCTGGTCTATCAACAATAGTAACATTAAACTCCTACAACAATAGCAACCACCTAGTCACTCTACCGCTAGTCAATGGTTTATTCATCAAATATTTAATCATGGAATGATCAGTATGTACAAATACATCATATCCTATAATATAGTGCCTGAACTTACTAATTGCAAAAATTACAGCTAAAAGCTCTTTCTCTGTAATTGTATAATTCAATTCAGCGGAAGACAAATTCTTACTAATATAATAAATAGAATAGGATTTATTATTTTCTTCTTTTCCTAAAGCCGTGCCAATAGCCAAATCTAAAGCATTAGAGGAAATGTGAAAGGGCAGGGACTAGTTAGGACCTCAAAAAACTGGTGCCTGCACCAGCTTTTCCTTCAATGTTTCAAAAGACTGTTGGAAAGCTCTGGACCAAGAAAATTCACTATCCTCAGTTAGAAGTCGGAAAAGAGGGGCAGCTATATTTGAAAAAATTTCAATGAATCTTCTATAGTAACCAGCATGTCCTATAAAACCTCTTACTTCCCTTTGATTTTTGGGTGCAGGAAGATGCAGAATGATTTCAATATTTTCCAGATCAACCTGGATAACTTTATCAGAAATAAAATGGCCAAGTACCACTCCTGATTTGGACATTAATCTACATTTCTTGTCAGTCAAAGCAGGATGGGCTTCCCGATAACGAAGAAGTACTTTCTCCAGATTTTTGAGAGCTTCCTGAAAAGAATCACCAAACACAGAAAATTCATCCATATAAATTTCCACAAATTCTAGATCAACAAAAATAGCCAGGACTGCCCTTTGAAAGGTAGCCGAGGCATTACATAAACAAAAGGGAAGCACTCTATAAGAAAATGTACCCCATGGAAATGTAAAAGTATTTTTATCCTGATCTTCGGGTGCAATCTGTATCTAGTTATAACCACTGAAGCCATCCAACAAGGAAAAATATTTCTTTCCTGCAAGGGTATCAAGCACCTAGTCAATAAAAGGGATAGGGAAGTAATATTTGAGAGTGGCTTTGTTTAATTCTCTATAATCAATAAAAACATGCCACCTCCCATCTTTCCTAGGTACTAGCACTAATGGAGAGACTCACTGACTGTAAGAAATAGGATAGATAAAACCAGCATCCAAGAGTTTATGTACTTCTTCCTTCACAATATACCTTAGAGATGGATTCATTCACCTTTGGGGTTGTCAGACAGGTCGGGCTCCTTCCTGAATATAGATATGATGTGTACAAGTTTCAGGATGTGTATAGATATGATGTGAACTAATATGCAAAGATTTACCAGGGCTAATCTCAACAAGAGTGGTATCAGGCTCAGGAGTACTCAAGGGAGTGGTCAAATGCAATGGTACAGAAGAATGAGAAACATGATTATCTTCAAAATCTAGGCTAAAAATTAGGCTCAATGGCTCAAAATTAGGCATAGTGTATAGATTATTTAGGAAATATTGAATTTCAACTTCTTGTGAAGACCCAGTATAATGATGGATAAGGGAAATAGGCTGAGTCTCCTCATCACTACTTTGATCCAACCATAAAGTATCTTGAAGATCCTGAATGGATCTGGCATGGGGGTATAAGGTAACTTTCTTCCTAGAATTTCCATGCGAAATATACATATCACCGGAATGACATCCAATATAGGCATCAACTGTAGCAAGCAATGGTCAACCCAAGATCAAGGGATGTCCTCCTACTGGGCTCTTTTGGTGAAGCACAATGAAATCAGTAGGGTATTCCCAAGAATCTAATGAGATGATCACATCATTGAATACTCCTTCCAGCATGATTTTAGATCTATCTGCCAATTCAAGCACAGTGGGAGTCGGGCAAAGATGAGATAACCGAAATTGATCCATGGTTTGCTTATTCATGACATTAATGGCTTCCCCCAGATCTATAAGAACATTAGAGACAAGGAAATTACCAATCTGAACTGAGACAACAGGGTTTCCGGGATCAGTATATTTTTCGACACACACACATCCCGTCATCAACTCTGCTTCCCTACTAACAAATTGAATGGTTTGGGGTTCTATTCTCTTTCTCCCGGATTTCTTGAGACAGATTTCATTAATAATCTTAGTACAAATGGGGATCTCTTTAATGGCTTGGAGAAAAGGTATCTTAATAAAAATATTCCAAAGCTTGGATGCCAAACTAGTCTCAGAAATAGGCTCACTCCTTTCCATTACTAGCCTCTCAGGGAAGGGAGGTTGGTTGGAAGAGGATGGCAAGGATTCAGAGGGTAAAGGCTGCTTAGTGATAGCTTTCAGAGAATGGTTAAGATTTTCCTCTTCTCCTTTCTCTTCAACAATCACCATAGGTTGCTTCTGATTTTATGATGTTACAGTCCTTCCTAATCTTAGTTGAATATCATGAACCCCAACTGGAATAGACTGGTATTTGAATGGTAAAGGTGGGTTTGTTACATAGATCGTTTGCACTAATTTATTATTGTTAGAATTGGGCATAGGTTGAGCAGGAAACTAAGGAGGTCGAAAGGGTGGAGGTAAAGGTAATGGTGGAGTAGACTGACTCGGAAGTTGAGGCATCGAATAAGGCGTAGGCATAGGTGGATATGATTGCATAGGTGGCTGGTGGGAATATGGAAAATGCGTTGGCCCTTTCCAACATTGTTGCCATGGTTGAGAAGGGTGCCCATGCTGATATTGATTCCCATACTACCATTGTTGATTAGTGTTAGGATAAGAATATGCATGTGAATTATAACCAAAATAGTGTGGAGAAAATTCAGGGGCCATGCCTGTACCTACCTTAGGCCAATTCCTTCTTGATCCCATAGCATACAAGTATTCAGCTTCAGGTTGTGCCCTTGTAAATATAGCTTTAAGTCCAAGTATAGAGGGACATTTTTCTGTGATATGGTCTTCTGCACAAATAACGCACTTATTAGTTTCTTTCAAATTAAGAGGACACTATTTAGGAGGATGGTTGTCTATACATTTAGGACAGAAAATACATAATGACTCTTGTTACTTCATAAGTTTTTGTTGGAATTTTAAAGAGTCTAACTGTTTGGTGACAATATTCATTATATCAATTTTCATATTTTCCATTTTATTTTCTAGTCCAATAATCATAGCATCCATAGATTTAGTTTTTCTATTTCTGTTTCAAGTTCCTCTACCAGATCTATACTGATTTCTTGAAAATTTCCTGCATAATTCACAAATTTTTTCAAAAGTTTGCTGAGAAATGTCACCTTGTCCTAACAGATTTAAATTATTTCTAGCATTATCAATAAGTCCTCTTAAGAACAAGGTTCTAATAGTAATGGGATCAAACTTAAGTTTCGAACTTTGTAAAATATACATAAATCTTTCTAGGTAATCTTCGAGAGTTTCATCACCATCCTGTATGAACATAAAAATCTCATCCTTCATATCCTGAGTTTTACAATATTCTTGATATTTAGACAAAAACACTCTCTTCATCTGATCCCAAGAGTTTATAGTGTTTCCTCCTAACCCCATAAACCAGCGTAGAGCTGAGTCCTTGAGAGTAACAGAAAATAATCATAACTTCTGAGCATAAGTTGAATAATCATAACTTCTACACAAAATATCAAACTCGAATAGAAAAGAGTCACGATCTTCATGAACTTTACCATGGAAATGAGGGAGAGTTGATGGTGGAATATTCTTCATTTGCGCCACAGTATCAGGATCCACAATTGGAAACACAAAAGTGGATTTTTCTCTACTTACCTGGTTTTCACCAGTCCCTTCCAAATGATCTTCATGGTCCATCATTATTTCCCTTTTACATGTACCGCTCTCAACAGGATGATCCACACCTGAGTTGTTGACACCAGAATCCAGGTGGATTCTTCCTGCATGATGGGTTTGAATTGGATTGGGCTTCCTGCTTATAGAAGGAGACCCAATATGAGAATTGTTTTCAAAATTATTTTGGCCCTTAGTGGGCTTCGAACCCTTACCTTTTCTAGGCATTCATTTCAAGAAAATAAAAATAGCAACAACTTCTAGAAAAACTGCTGTCGTAAATCAATTAACACCAGTAAAATTCCTTCAAAGAATATTTTTCCAAACAATGCAGCAAAAAATAAAGGAAAATTACCTCTATTTTATAATCAAAAAATTCTTACCAAATCAAATCGCCTCCCTAGTAATGGCGCCAAAATGTTGGGTGTAGGAATTACACTTAAGCAAAACTCCTCAACACTTAATTTGTCAACCTGGGGGATTCTTAAAATTAGAGATGAAGCACAGGTAATGCCAGATATGGTATGAATCTTCCTAATGTAAATCCATACTTTCATCAAGGGAAAGATTGCATAATCAAATTAAAAAGAGAAAAGAAAGGCAACTTGAACCATAAAAAATAATCTAAGACTGGAACAAGAAATAATTCATTTGCAAAAAGGTAATCACTCTAGTTGATTATTGGTTAACTACTGAGTATGTGTTTTTTTCCTTAATATAGACACTTAGCAATCTCATCAAATGGGCCCTTAAATCTGCTTCTTTAAATATTTCCTTCTGCACTAATCTTTCCTGCACTTTCGCAGTCTGCCTGCACTAGTGCAGGAACAAAGATTTATGCAGAAGGTATAAATGGTGTCTTTACTAAAGGATTTTTACTTCATGCAAGAGCTTGAACTTTTCCAGGTTCGAAGCACTCAGATCTTGTGGCAAGAAACTAGTTCTTGCATCAGATCAGAGCTTCCTGCGCTTAGCATTTAATTCTTTAAAATGAGTGCCTAATTATTGAAAGTGCTATTATACTGTTAAATAAAATTGCACACATAAAAAGTGAATGTTTCTTATTATAACAAAGTGTAGAAATAAAGAAACAATCAATATATATATATATATCCTGCCATAAGCATTTGATGAAAGAAAGAAGGTTGCGGGAAGCTAAACTAAGAAATTTTGTTGCATCACACCAACGTGCACTGGTGCAGCTTCATTTCTCCTGTTTAGACCAGGCGGGAAAACCAATCAAGCAGAGTTGCAGAAAATGATATATCACACCAACGTGCACTAGTGCAGGTTCATTTCTCCTGCTTGGACTAGGCTAAGAAAGCGAATCTGAAATCAAGTGTAGGAACAGAAATTACAGGAAAAGAAAAGTTATCTACTTCACACAACGGATCCTCTTACACTCAGATAGGAATATATGTGCTTAAGATTAAATCACACTTGACAAGGTAAACACAAATTACAAGAAAACACGAGATGGGGTAAACGTGCTGGGTTGGCTAAGCCCTAGCCAACCAACATGTTTCCCTTTTAAATAGAAACGTTGCTCAGTACTTTAATTAATTCATCAAATAAATACAGAAACATAAATTTTGAAACATGAGGCGGAGCTCATTTTATTAATTCACTGAAGCAAGTGCATACATTAAGGCATCGTCCAGCCCAAATTTGGGCAATAACAAAATACAATGACCTGCCACCGCCTCTCGGCTGCATTCATGTTCTCTTATAATATCAAAACTTCCTCTTCCCTTTATTCCTATTTACATTTTACATTATATAGACCTTTGGCCAAAGGAAAAAATAGATCCTCTAACTGATTACATAACAAAACACAGAGTTTATATTTTCCGTCTTCAAATTAGGCAGTTAGCATAACTGGCCGTAGCTAACCAGCTTTTGCCCTTCATGGATTGGTCTCGGATGCCTTTGGATCACTCCACTATCGTGGCTGAAGCAGCTCAAGACAAGGTAGTGATCAAGGAGGTTCAAATCTGCTGCAAATATTTTTTGTGTTGGCAATGGTGCAAGATTCGATCCTACACTAGGATCAGCGGTCACGGTAAGTGCTCCAGCTACCAAATACACATAGGAGATAAGTTACAAATAGTGATTACAAGTAAGAAACCATGTAATAAATGATTAGTAAATGCTAAGTTGAATTAAAAATATGAAAAATAAAGTTTATACAAAATATGTCACCGTGCTTGGACTGGTGCAAGATGAGGGTGCATAAAAGAGGTAAAACAGAGGTAAATGGTTATGTTTTAGGAAGGGGAAAATGGAAAAAAGAGAGAAAATTAGGGGGCTAAAACATTCCTCTTAAGGTTATCATACTCTGATAGGATTTGAAGAGGGATTTTCGTAGTCTCCCACTTGTTTATGAATGTTTGATAAAGGGAAGGGAGATCATGAATTCTATTGGCAGTTAAGTTCTTGAACCATTTCTTTGATTCTCCTCCTAAAATTTGGGCAAACATTCTCATTTTTATAGTCTCCTCTTCTATTTCTTGGTAGTCAAATGCATCATTCATCTTGTCTACATGTTTTTGGGCAGTTGTAAAATCAACTCAAGTAAAGTGAGGAATTTTAGATTGGTAGTCCTGTGGCTATGCAGTAAAGGTTGTGGTAGTACTAGGGAGGCATATGATGCTACCATGATAGGAGGTAATGGAACCCAAGGAGGATTTACAAGAGGAGGGTTTATGAGTGGGGGTGGAGGATGAAATGGAGTGGTTTGAACAGTGGCTGTATGAGTGGGGGTAGCAGATGTACTTTAACCAACTAGTTGAGATTGAGCATATTTGGAACGAAAGGAGTCAAAGTGTTGGAGAAGGTGAAAATCAGGAGGAGAGGAAGGAGAGGCTTCTCTACTAGGACTCTGCTGTAAGTTTGTAGGCTCAAGTTCTGATTGGTCTATCCAATTTTGATACTTAGTTCTGGATAGGTTTCTTCTATGGTGTAAGTCAAATTGGGCATCTTGCAAGGATGTAAGGTTTTCAAGGATAGAACTTTCTTTGTGAATTGGTTTAACAATAGTCAAATCTTCAGTCTTACAGTTTTTCCATAAGATTCTTTCTGGGTCATCAACTATAGTAGGAGGGTTTGGGTTAGGGTGAGATCTGGTGAAGATTATTTGTGAAGCCAGATTTTAGACCCATAACACAGAGAGGCTAAAAGTTTATAAGAATTTCAAAACAAAACCAATCTGTATGAATACTGAATTCACAGAGTGAGTGACTGGGTTTCCTTCAATCAGTTTTGATTAGTACGTTCCCAGGTTAGTCAGTAAGAAACAGTGGAGTCACCAGGTCTACTGGAGAAAAGTGGAGTCACCAGGTGGATGATGCTAAGGGTTTTGAGGATTTGTTTGTTGTCCATCATCAACAATTGGATACCAATATTGAAATATTTTTAGGTTTTCTGAGTTCTTTATGTACCACTAATATTTTCAATAAGTGTTCCCCAGTGGAGTCACAATTATTTTAGGTGGTGATTCAACTGGATACTATTCTTGGCTAACACATGATTTATCTAAGTTTGACAGGGGTTTTCTGAGGTCTTAAGGAATATTTAGGCTATTACTTACTCAGAATCCCCAGTGGAGTTGCCATTATGTTAGGTCCCTGTAATTTGTCAGATTTGCAAGACCAAATAGACAAGGGTAACATCAAACCAACTTTGGAGTCGTAGGACCTAGCCTTCCTAGACTTAGATAGGGCTCTCTCTATGTTTGTATAACATATATAACTTGTTTGATTGAGGATGTTGATTTTAGGCTAGTTATAATGATAGGGTTTGTTTATTTTTTTTTGTTTGGTTGGGTAGGTTGTCAAGAAGAACAAATAGAATAAGGGAAATTCAAACCATTGAGTTATGGAGTCTGTGAAAGGATTGAAAAGTACGACAATGAATCAAGGGTGTTTCATAGGGCAAGTTAACGAAGCCAAATGGATCTTAATAGCTTAGGTGGATTTTAAATGAACATTAAATTGTGAATTTAGTAGGTTTAAAGGGGAATTAAGAATCCTTTAACATACTAGAATAAGAAAAGCCTTTAAGATTACTATGCTTGAGAAAGAACCAAAGTGCAGGGCACACCATAAACCTCTTTGACCAAATCCTAGTAAATAAAATTCAAGACAACAATCCAGTAATCATAGAGAGCAGTTAAGAATTCTCTAATCATTACTTTCAGAAAAAGAGAAAATTTAAGATAACAGTTTAGTGAAACTAAAGAGCATTTAAGAATTCTTTAATCAAACTTCAAAGAAGGCCTTTAAAGAAATAGTTCAAGAACAACCAAAGGACAGGGAAAACCATAGATTTCTTTGTCTAAACTCTGCTAGGTAAGTTTCAAGACAACAAACTAGATTCTCTAATCAAACCTAGTGTAGGAAAACATTTAAATGTCAAAAATCAGACAAACTTAAGGTGTCTCCAACAACATGTCTTAAGTTAAGCTTTATGTTCTGTCATAAGAAAAAATAATGAACAATATGAAAACATAAGGAAACAAGTGTAAGATAGGAACAAAATAACCATTGAAAAAGTTCATGAATCCAGTAAATGTGCTAGCTCCATTGATATTCAGTCCAAAAACATATTAGGAAGCTCCAAAGCCAAAAACTCTTTATCACTCCAAGTCTATGTGATTTTCATCTCAACAATCAACCAACAACCACAATGAGACTTACATGCAGTGTCTAACTGCCAAAATGGTGAATTAAACCCTAGCTAGGGTTTTAGAAGTCATTAATTACAGCATAGATGTATTTGACCATTGATAACATGCAAGACCCAAGGCACAAAGATCACAAACTCATTAAATGAAAAAATAACTTCTAACATAACTCCTCATCTAATTTTAGGGATATTTGTCCTTTAAACCCTCAAAATATATTTTTCAATAACTTCTTGTGTCTTTTTTTGACTTTCTGGCAAGGGTGCAGCGCCACTGGCTGAGGCCGCAACACCAGGCCAAGGGCGCAGTGCCAAAACTGGAAAAATTTATTGTTTTGCAGCTAATTTTTTGAGGCCTTCCCGTGTCCAAATGAGCTCCATGATAGCTCATTGGAAAGCCTGTCCTGTCTAGTTTCCAAATCTATCTTTAGCTTCCATAATGGTGTCGATTTGCCTACTCAAAATTCCATTCTCCAAAGGCTTCTAAAGGCACAGCGCCAGTGCTGAAAATAGGGTAGAAAGGTGTTTTTTAGGTGGTTTTTGGCCCTTTTAAGGGACCATTTTTGCTCCAAATCAGCTGAAATATTCTATGGATGATGTGCTAGGCATGCGAAACATGAAAATTCTGAGTTTTTCCCATTTTAGTGTCGCAAAAAAGAGCGCAGCGTCAGTGGCGCTGCGCATTTAGCCCTTTTTTCTGCTAGCCAAACTGTCAAAATTTGAAAATGTGCATCAAGTGCCAAAATTTGGATTTTTTCTTGCTAATCATGTTTGGGAGGCTTGGAGGGATACATCAGCAAGGATTTCAAGTTTCTCCTTCTCCTTTTCCTCATTTAGGGCATGAATATTTGCAAGGGCTCTTTTGAGCTTGGCCCTTGCAATCTTGTTCCTTGTGGCATAATGCTTTGCCATCTTCTTCTGCAGGTCAATGTCTCTTTTTTTCCTTCTCAAGCTAACCCTCTAGGTTCACATTCGCTCTCTCTAGCTAAAATTCTCTGTCATAGCTAATCTCCATGAAAAGAATCTCACTTGGAGTAAGATGCTCTGTCAATGCTGTCTCTTGCTCTCTCTCCCAGGCTAAGGCCTTCTTCAACCGAATTGTCCTTGGCCTCTTCCTAGGAAGTTGTTCTTCCTCATCTTCATTGTTATCAAGAGTGCCCAAGGTATCATCTAGCATAGTCTTAGCTTTTCTAGCCTTTTTCTAAGCTCTGATGGCTCTGGCCTCACTAATGTCTTTCTCTGTCTCTAACTGTTGGTTTTCTATCTCAAGGAAGTTGATCACATTCTTTTCCCTGCCAAGATTGGTTTGTAGCTCCCTAATCTGTGCATCCTTTCTTTTGAGCAGCATGATTTTTATCTTCTCCTCATCCTCATTCTCATTGTCAATGTGAATTAGCTAAAATTCTTTCTCAGTTTCATTCTCATCCTCTTTTTCAACAATGAACTGCTTTGCAACCTTTTCCTTACCCTTGTCAAGTTGTTTTGTTGATGATGAAGGCAAGGCCCCTTCCACAATCTATGAATCAAACACTTGACTATGACCTCTTTGATAGGTCAAAGGAAAAGGCTCTATGTCAACCATCTCAGTGTTATCTATCTCACTACTCTCCTCACTGTTTGATGTTGTGGTATCATGATATGAGGGTGAAGGATTGTTGAAGGGTGGTGAAGGAGGATCATCATGGGGTGAAGGAATGTGAATGAGTGGAGATGTGTGAATAGTAGGAAGTGATGGAGGAATGGATTCTGGAGGATGGGATGAGGAAGGTATATCTTGCTGATGATGGATTTTTGGAGCAATGAAAACCTCATTGGAAATGAAGGTCTCCCATGGAATGCCTTTCTTCTGTAGCTGGTGCATAACAACCATTTTGATAAGTAAGTGATGGAAAAGGCTTTGCATATGATGAGGGTAGTTTCTCTTTTGCACTATGTATGCCATTTTATCAATGCTTCAGTAAAGGTAATATGGTATATGCAGCATCCTCACTCTAATAAAATGCATAAGTAGCCTGATGTGGATGAGTAAAGACGAGAGAACCTTCCCTCACATGTAAAATACTTCATGATTATCCTCATCATGGGTGCATATTTATCAATCAGGTGAGAGAAAGGAAAGAAGGATTTGATGTGGTATTTATACTTGGGCTTATGGTATGGTTCAAAGTAACTCATGTCAAGGTTATCTTGGTTGAACCATTTCTCCCCTACACTAGGTATGCCTGTGGCATTAGCAATGGCATCTGTTGACAATTCAAAGGTGACCCCTACAAGATTAACTTGTTTGTCATGCATGTTGATGATAAATAATCTAGTTAGATCAGGGTAGTTTTGCACCTGCTGCACCTTTTCAAAAAATTCATAGCAACCTACATGTTTGAAACAAGAAATAGTAAGGGGAGATGCCATGAGCTCTCTTGTATTGAGGGGTTCAAATATATTTATCTTGCCTCCCTTATGATCATGCCTCTTTGGCATATGTGCCTCTATACCACTATGTTCACCCTCTGACATTGTAAACTATGCTTTTATAAAACCCTGGAGTGTAAATGGAAATGATATGAAGGGATGGTAATGAAAAGGTATTTTTGACAATTGAATGGTATGAGTGAGTGACGTTATAGGTTTATGAGAATGAGTGATAGGAAAAACAACTCAATGAAAACCCTTCAGCTATGTAATTACCCTTTCTATCACTGAAACTCTGTCTAGGAATATGAAATGACATTTAAACTGTGATCTCCAACTTTAAACGTAGGGTTTGATTAGGTTTCCATTCCATTCAATAAGGAAAACACCAAAATTTCTTGAAGATAGGTGTATGTTAGGTACTTAACCTTAATATTTGCTTGGAGGACCTTTGATAAGGGCTTGGAAGAAATTTGGAGTGATTTGAGTGGTTTGAGGGCTTAGAAACACTTTATTTCCAAGAGCACAGCACCAAGGCTAAGGGCACAACGCCAAGTTTCAGCGCACAACGCCAGTACTGAGCGTGCAACGCCAAGGGCTTTCTTCACATGCTTGTTGGGAAAGAGCACAAGGCTCTGTCAGGCGTGTAGCGCCACTTCCCAGGCACGCAACACCTTCAGAAAATGCATGGGAGAAAATTGCTAAGGGAACATCAACTTCTTCTAGGCGTGCAGTTCCAAGCCAAGGGCACAACGCCAAGGAAACTTAGCCAAATTTTACCTGAAATCTCAAAAAATCTTCTCTCCTTGAAACTTCTAACTCTTTGCAAGGAAACACTGATTCATGTAGGTGTAAAATGACCTCTTATAGGCTTTTGAATTGAATTTAATCTTGAAAAACCCACTTTCTAAGGTTTAAAGTTCTTTACCTTTTCTCACTAACACTTTTTTACACTTTTGTGCTCTGCAGGTGACTGAAAACATTGAATTGGTTTTTCTTTTGGCCATTTGGGCATGACAAGTTCAAATTGATAGCTTTAGGATGATTACACATACCAGCATCTTCAAAATCCTGTTTTTCTTCCACCATGGAGTTCAAGTCATGATTTTTACCTTCTCTAACCATCTTCTTCAAAACCCTAGGTGTCTAGAGTGCTTTACATCACTCATCATTGTTTTCTTCTAATTTCTCTATAGCCATTACAAGTTCATTAATTTATGTCTAGCTCACCTCACCTTTTTCCATATTTCTTCAATCTATTCTGATAAAATTTCTTCATGTTTTTCCTTATGTGCTTCCTCCATGTCATTTTCTGCAAGGGATCACTGTTTTGGCACTCAAATGGACCATCAAGCTCAAAACCCTAGTTCTATTCAAGACCAAATTGTTTTCCATTCCTTTGTTGTAAGTTGTCTTCATTTAGGAGTAGACAGTCTACCTCATCAGTACCTTCTATTGACAAAGCCTTCAACACTATTGCAGAAGTGCTAAACTCTGTTCATTTTTCTCATTTGCAGACTTTGAACTGATGAGGTAATCTTCTTTGGAAATATTTTAGGTTATTCTTGAATAACCATATCTTGACATTCTAATACATCTGAACCAGATTCTAGCAAAGGAAAAGGAGTGCCTGAAACATCCAAGGATGACCTTAAACAATGTAAAAAACCCTAATAACCTAGTGGGAGGGTCCTTTGACCTGATTTTGACTGGGATTTGACTTGGAGGTTTTCAAGTGAAAAACAAAGTATTGTCAAAAGTGTTGAATTGAAGATCCAAAGTCCAATGTACTTGATTTTTCTAAAGACCCTACAGAGATATTTTTGAGACCATCAATGCTTGAGGGACTTGGGGAACATGTGAATGAGTTAGCTATAGGAAAACCCTAGAGGGATGGTGGAGTTCAGTGACAAGGGGGAAATATGGAAATGAGGTTATAGGCAAGAAAGGACGATATGAATGAGAGGTATAAGCTTATGAGGAGTTTGTAGGAGCAATAGGGTGACCATGAAATGGGAAACTAATGGAATAGTGAAAAAGTTTCTATAAGGATAATGAAGGTAGTGAGATTTATAAAACTCAAGATATTCATGGAATATTGTTTTCAGAAATCTATAAACACCCTTTAGTCATCCAAAGATAGTGAAAAATAATGATGACTAATAATCTCTATCAAACTTCCTTTTCAAAATCCTAGGTCAAGCACGTTGACTACCTTAGGAAAACATAATTAAGCTCATTGCATCTTGGTCGAACTTGAAAAGATTTGACTAGGCTTGCTCCAAGCTCAAACAAATTTGCCATATTTAGAAACAAATTTTGGAACTCTTATTTTAATGTTGGAGAGTTAACATAGAGTGTAGCACAAAAACCTAATGACATACATAGAGGATTTATTCTAGAGGAAAAAAGAAAAGAGGCTCGGATTTTCTTCCTTTTTACTAAAGAAGTAAATTCCATTTTATCAAGTGCATAATCAATCAAGTTGGGTTCTTTTGTTTCATCTAATATTTGAGTACATGTGGATGCATGTTTAAATTAGTAGATTTCGTTGTTGGTTATTTTTTTGCTGATCAACCTTTTTTTTCCACTTTAATCCTATTTTCTATGGGGTTTTTTTTTATCCCCCTAGATCTATTCTACAAAGGTAGAGGGGGGATGAAGTGTATTTTTGTATTCCTTGTATCCATGCAATTACATTTTTGGATAATTTTTCTTTTTGTAATGTGTAGTTATTTTTTCTTTAAGGTTCTTGTATTCACACCCCTTTGCTAGTTGAAGTACTTGTAGGAGGACATCATTATCATTGAGCGGTAGAGAGTGCTTTCCTTGTATCCATGTGATCACATCTTTGGATACTCGTGGATACCCCAAGTGGATACCTACATGGAACAATAGAAGTGTAACTATTACTTTGGAATAAACATATTTCCCTCTCTAAAAACAAATCTTGCATATAGTGGGTCAAACATGACCACTCTCCCATATTTTTTACTCTTTATATATGTCTTAGTACAAATGAGTTTATAAAGATGTGGACAGTTTCCACAATCTCCTCTAATACTTGCATATTTTCTTGTGTTATTATTCACATTTTTGTTACTTTACTCATAACAATAATGTTCATAAATATTCCATCTCATTTTCTATGTATATCCCATGTTCAAACTGCTACCCACACTCTCCAAATTGGAAGACAACCTACTTTGAATGTTAAATTGATAAGGTGAACAAGCCTTTTCATTGGAGCAGGGTTTTTACTTTATGGATTTGGTGCTTCAAAAAAGATAATTTTTGGCTCCATTTTACTGTTTTGTAAGCGATATCTTATGTATAGAAAAATGTGTTCCCTCTACAATTCTAGAAGTTGCAATCTTAAGATTTTACATTTGAGGTTTTAGACCTTTAAGTCTCTCCTCCCCTTTTTCCAAGGAAAAGAATGAATCATTGTCAGGTGTATTATGCTGGGCCATATGCAAGTCAACAAGAACATGTTTCGAAGGTTCCTATTCTTGGTTGATGATTGCTTTTATGTACATTTTCTTAATCACTAAAAATAATAGGATTGATTTTGAGTATGATAGACGAAAAATTCCTAATGCATTTGTTATAATATAATGGGCATATTGTGGGTTGTGCAATATATGTTTCAGTGTTGTAGGAATCATTGATAAGTCACTAAGGCCAAACCAAAATGAGAACTAGGCTTGAAAAATTGGTAGATTAACAATTTATAAAAATTAGGAATGTGCTAATTTTTTTAAGAATATTGCACGTGTAGGAGGTAAAAAACCATTTTAAAGTGACTTTTTGGGTCTCATTTTACCCATTTTTGTTTGCATATTTCATTTCCATGAATGAGAACTTCTCTTCATTGTTCCAACAAAGGGGAATCATGGTTCTAATTCACAAAGAATATAATTACTTGAAAGAAAAAATTTTCATTTTAAAAATCTTAGCAAGATATTTGCTTGTTTTTTCTATGCCAATTTTTTGAATAAAGTTGCATAGGTAGGAGGAAAAAATCTATTAAATCTATTTTTATAGTGACCTTCTGGGTCTCATTTTACCCATTTTTGTTTGCATATTTTATTACCATGAGTGAGAACTTTGCTTCATTGTTCCAACATAGGGGAAACATGGTGTTAATGCATGGAGAATATAATTACTAGAAAGAAAAAAATTTCATTGTAATAATATTAGCAAGATCTTTGTTGGTTTTTTTCTAAGCTTTTCCTCAGTCAACAATTGAAGATGATGTTCAAGCCACTATAATTTTTTTGAATCCAAGTATCACATTACTAGTTTCAATTTCCCGGTCTCATAGAAGTAAAAGCCTATTTTTATCCCTTTGGGATAACCATATAATTTAGTTTCTGTAATTTTAATATCAAGACAATGAAACTATTTTGTCCTTTTCAATTATTACTTCATTTCCTTTTTCTTTTCTCCAAATATCAATTGGAAGCAACTTTGTTTTCCTACTAGATTTCTCTTTGATAGAGTTTTCTAGGAAAATTGGTGGAAAACTTATTATCCTTTGAAACTCAATGTTTGTTGCTAGAGTTGAATTATTGAGCACTTGAATGTGTCATTGCTAGAAATTTTGGTGTTTACAGCTTGGGCACTCCTGCTTGCCTTGTTATTTTATTATTTATTATTATTATTATTATTATTGTTATTATTATTATATATATATATATATATCTATATATATATATATATATATATATATATATATATATATATATATATATATATATATATATATATATAACCATTTTAGTATAGGTTTGTTGTTAATACAAAGCTTCACAAAGACTTTGAATGACTCTTCTTGGAAATTTTCTAATTGAATTTTGGTTATGCTTGGCAAGTAGTGGAGGCCAAACATTAGAAGAGGCCAAATCCGTTAATCTTTCCCTCAAAACACATCAATGTGCTAGCTGAAAATAGTTCCCATATTCTTATAAGGGATTCAAAGCTGACTAGATTGATTTGTCACTCATTTGCAGGTTATTGAATTACCTCTCTACCATTTGTTTTTGTTGTTCTTGTGTTCTTGCATTTGCTTCTCTTGTACTTTTTTTCATTTGTAAGCCTTTCCATGTGTCGTGTTGATAATATAAAATTTTCATTTGATGTTCAATTTATATGTAATGGTCATATATGCGAAAACTTGTTAACGTGTCTTTTCATAGTATAATTATGTAATGTAGAAATTAAACAAAAAAATAAATTCTCTTAAACCCTTAGTTAAACTAAGAGGGGGGGGGGGGGGGTGAATCAGTTTAACACATTCATGGACTTTTAAAACTTTTTCATTAACACTTGTTTACACCTTCATTTCATGTTCAACTTAACATGTGAGTAATCTTAGAATGTGAGCAGCAAGCATTAATATAAAGTAACAACAGACTTAATATGAGAGCAACAAGTATTAAGCAGATGATATAAATCAGATCAACACATAAACATCATGCACAGAGACACTAGATATAAGTGGAAACCCATAAAGCGAGAAAACCACATCTTATTATTATTGTGATGCAAAGGCAAGCTCCAAATCCCTCTCACCACTGATTTTCTGTAGGCACCAACCTACAGGAGGATCCTACCTCAATTCTGTAAACTACAACTTGCAAGGAAGCTCCAACTCCCATCAATTTTCTGCAGGCACCAACCTACAGGAGACTCCAACCTCAGTCGGCTACAACTGACATTTTATCAAGCTACAACTTGATGTGGAAGCACCAACTTCCATCTATTTTCTACAGGCACCAACCTACAGGAGGCTCCAACCTCAGTCAGCTACAACTGACATCTATCAAGCTACAACTTGATAAGGAAGCTCCAACTTCCTTACTCTTTCAAAAGGAAAACACTTGTTGATTTACCTTGGATATCAGCTTTGTTCTGTATCATCTTCACTGTTGTGTATCAGTGTTCATATCTACCTTATATCATTTCTGCATCTTCATAGATTCACTATCAGCTCCTCCTTCTCTTCTCAGCTCCTCCTTCTTCTCTGCCTCACTGCTTCATTTCTGCATTCTCTAAATTTTCACAACATCTTGTTCTGCTCTTCCTTCTTCTTCTCTTCTCTACCTCAATTCCATACTCAGCATTCTCTATGCTCACTCTCTCTCACCTCTTGCAGCTTTCTTATTTTCTTCAACTCTCTTCAATTCTGCTGCACACTCTCTTCTTCTCTCACTTTGTTTTCATCAACCTTCTCCCTTTGGATATTACCCTGTTTTATACAAAAGAGCTTCATGGCTGCATGTATTCTACTGGGAATTCAAAATGGACAGCCATGTCTCTTTGCCTTCTGCCTTCTCATCTCTTTTATCCGCTCATTCAGAAAATATAACTGTAGGTACCAATTTATCATTATAGTGGGACATTTGTTCTCTTCCGGAGACTTGCCAATGCATCACAACAATATAAATCAATTAAAAAATTTACATTTCACCTTTTCAGTTACATAAAAAAAATTTCACTTAGCCCATTTTCTGGCCTTTGGCTTTGTTGGTTTTGTCCTTTTCTGCTGCTATTAAGAAACTGTTCTGCATGCTCTAATTACTGCTACTCCGTGCACCTGCGCATGTACACCTGTCAATTTCATTCCTGTGCATATTCCTATTCACCGTGATTACGTGTCTGCTGTATACATATAGCTGCGTTACAATACATATAATTGCTGGCTTTAAATCTGGGCAAATTCCAACGCTTTGGTTTCCTTTACTGGCAGTTTAAATAACTGAATGCGGAGGCTTTAATATCGCCATGGTTATAAACCCAATATATGTATGGCAGATCTGCAAACTCTAATCAACATTCGACCTTCGTAATCGTTTCTGCACACTCTCCTCTACATTGCAGTTGTGTAACCGCTACATATATATAACTGTCTTTTTAATATAAATGTTGGGAAATTTCAACCAACGTGTATCATATCCATGGTCCTTTTATAATACAGTGCTTTAATAATGTCGCCCTCTCTTTTTCGGTTCACTATATTCATTTTCCCGTTCATTGCAGTTGCATAACTCTTTTAATCCAACATAAATAACTCTGAGCAATATTATTAAACCTTTTTAATAAAACTTGGATTTTAATTATTGAATAATCAACGCTGACCTTCAAAAGCTCTAGGTCCCATAGCTTTATAAATTCTAAACTCTTCTGCTCTGATCGCCGATGCGATTAATCGCAACTTGAATACTCTCGATGCGATTGATGTATTATCTCTCAACTACTTCCGATTGCGATTGATCGCAATCGCAACTCCCAGTTGCATGTTCCGACACTTTTCCTTTTTCCGATGCGATCAGTCATTGTTCTACCAAAATTCAAACACATATCAATTATGGTTCATTGATCCATCGGGTCCGGAATTTCATCACAATCGCAACTCTTTGTTTACATGTTCCGCTGCACAGTTTTTCTCCGATGCGATTAATCTCCTCCAGAGCTTTCTGATTACGATTGATCGCAATCGCAACTTTTGGTTGCATATTCTGATATGCCTATACTCTAATGCTCCAATTTCGATTACTCTGATGCGATTCGATTACTCCGATTGCGATTAATCGCAATCACAACTTTTAGTTGCAAGTCCCGCTGCCTTGCTTTCACTCTGATGTGATTGACCACTGTTAATTTAAATGTGCCGATGTGATTGGACCGGAACTTAAACATATAAAATCATAACTTATAGACCCATCGGGTCTGGAACTTCAATCGCAATCGCAACTTGTTGTTAACCTATTCCGCTGCCCTTATATTCTCCGATGCGATTCATAAGGGTCCCACCTTATATTACTTTGTTTTTTTTTTTAATATAACAATGGGACCTTTGTGTATAAGGCGCAATATATGTAAGCTTTATGTTTCAGCTTTAGTGTATCCTCTAGCCTGGGTAACGATTCTCGGAATATATACTTTACTTCTCGGGTTAGGATTCCCGAATATTGTGTATTCTTCCACCTGGGTTGCGATTCTCGGAATTGTGTTTATATATCCTCCCGCCTAGGTTACGGTTCCCGGAATAAGGTTTATATATATACATTGCTGCTTGGGTTAAGATTCCCGAAATATTACATATCCTCCCACCTGGGTTACGATTCTCGAAATTTTCTGCTCGCTCTGTCTCTGCCTTTGTTGTTCGACCATTTCATATTGATGCTATTTGATAACGGCTCTGCCTCTATATTCGTTGCCTCTGCCTCTGCCTTAGCTGTGTTTTTTTCTCTGTCTCTGTCGTTGCTTCCACTCTGCTATTTGACTGTTACATTTCGACAGTCTTCTTCCGCCTGTCTCCTTTGCTTCCTTTGTTTGCTTCTTTGCAGCCTCCTTTGTCTGTCTCTGTCTTTTCTGCCTCCGTTGCCTTATTGCTGGTTCAGGTACTTCTCCTTTGCCACAGGGTTTATTCAACTCTGTTTATAAACCCTGATAGACTCAAAATCATCCATGCACAGTCAATTGCACATAGGAGCCATTTATACTCCCAATTACTGAACAATTCCTCCCATAGATACAAATGAATCCACCTGCAAACACTTCTTCTTGTCTTGGCAGAACTTCTTCTTCTCTTAACTCTGCCCCTTTTTCAAAATCCAATGGCCCTCATTTTGTCCTCACTAATCTGCACCTTGAATATCTCTCTACTTCTTTGCTATCCTCTGCTCCTTGACTGATGCTACTCCTTACTTCTCTTTTTGTTGTCTTTGCTACCTCTCTTTTTGCCTCCTCTACTCCTTGAATGATGTTTCAGGTGCTCCTCCTTTGTCATCTCCTTTGCCATCAATGACAACATTTCCAACAAATTCTTCACATTAAAGTGTAGGAAACACCAATTGAATACTCTAGGTATGGAGTTCCATATCCTTTTATACTTTTAGGTCAACATAATAATAAGCCTATTTATTGGTGCTAACTCTTTCCCCATGATGAACAAGTTTTGCAAGGACTTAGTTATAATGGTTGAACCAAAATGCAACATCAAGGAGAGACAACATGCACAATTATGTTTGGTCAGAGAGTGAGTCATAAGCTTAGTGCGATTATGTATGTTGTTGATTATTTTAGCATGTTATATTTGTCTTATTTAAACTTCAGTACTTACTGGTAAAATCCACCAATGTTAACGTAGAGAATCAAATGAAATTTAATATGATTCCATTTAAAACTAAAAGCTTTGAGCCCATGGGAGTGTGGTCTAGAGGCAAGCAATGAGGTGATTGGGCTTTTTATTTACATGGATACTTGGGTTCAAAACACCCCAAGTGTATTTTTGTATTATGTGGTTCTTTTTTATTTGAGGTTCTTGTCTTCATACCCTTTTTCTAGTTGAAGTACTTGTGGGAGGACATAGTTATCATTGATAGGTAAATAGTGCTTTCCTTATATCAATGCAATCACATATTTTGATACTCATGATTGATGTGGATTTGGAAGTGTCTGAAAGTACCTTGGATTTTTTTTTTGCTATAACGAATATTAGCCAAACTTTATGCTTACAAATTTAATACCTGTTTAGTTGTTACATTTAAAATTCATTGTTATTGATCGTTGTATTTTGACACCTTGAATAAAATTAATAACTTGAAGCATTGCCAATTAGTTTTCCACACTACATATCCTGTTGAATTAAAACATGTAGCTCATTATTTATAATTGCATCATGTGTACTCACTTTTTTTTTACTTTTTAGCATGATAATAAATATTTTAGAGGAAGAGTTTTATGTTGTCACAACATATTTACATGATTCACAAGGTGAGAAATCAATCTTTGGTATAGTTGCAGATTTTAGGTTTGATAATTATAGGTCATTTATAGGTTATAAATGTCTTCAAAGTTTCACTTTTAATTGAGTATTCAAGTTAACATGGAGCATCTTATACGTAACTAATTTTCTCTCCACCTACTTTTCTTAACTTCCATAACCATTAGGTAAGGACTTGCAACTTCGATGATATTTTTCTTCTTTAGTAAAATATTTGCCAATACTTTACAAACTTTTATAATTTATTGAAAGTTGTAAAATTTACAATTTATAGAGTTTTAAGGTATAATATTTTAAATATTAATCTTTTAAAGGGTGCTAGCTCAATGGAAGAGCACCTGCTTTATAAGCAGGAGGTTGGTGGTTCAATTCCATCATGCCCTAATATTCATATAGAATGGTGACGATCAATTTTTGGTGACAGAGGCTCTTTTGACCATTACCAATGAGCTTATAGTGACATTTTTCGACCCTCACCAAAATATGAAATGGTGACAGTCAATGATCGCATATATATATATATATATATATATGCATCAATAGTGATGGTCATGAAAGGTCCATCACCATAAATTATTTTTGGTCATATGAAATGGTGACGGTCAATGAACATCACCATATATATGCATCAATAGTGATGACCGTAAAATTTCCATCACAATAAATTTTTGTTATTCATATGCAATGGTTGCGGTCACTATTCATCATTATAATTATTATTTGTGGCATACCTTGAATGTCACTACAACACTTATATTTTTGGTGACACCACCTTTGGGGAAATTCAACTTTTTGGTGATGGAAGCTAATTTTCATCACCATTTCTAACATGAAATGGTGACGATCACTATCCGTCATTATAAATCATTATTAGTGAAGGATTTTGAATTTCACCACAACACCTATACTTTTGGTGACATTTATTTTTTGGTGATAGAGACTCTTTTGACAGTCACCAATGAGCTTATGGTGACATTTTTTTGACCCCTACCACTATCATTTTTTCTTGTAGTGGTACCTCAGCCGCAAAATCCACCACTGAAACAATATTTATCCAGATACTTGGCAGAGGGATTTATTCATGACATCCAGTGTAGTGCAGTGCGCAACTGCCCAATCCTAGTTAGACATTGGAGTCAACTTGGTCGCGCTCCTTAGTGCCCACTTGGACATGATTCATAGCACAATTACAGATGCGTTGCAGTATCAAGAATATTGTGCTTCATTCATTGTAATGGAAGAAACAAAGCAGGCCAACCAGTTATATCAGGACCAGCGGCAGGCCAAACATGCACAACATGCCGAAGAGAGTCAGTGGGAGCAACTCGAAGTACTTATCACCGCGCTCTGCTGAGATTCTAGGATTTCTAGTGCCATTCGATGCTGCACCTACCACAAATATTGAAACGATTGCAACCACACTCAATGCTTCCAAGACAAAGATTGAGACATTGCACGCTCACCTAGAACAGAAGATTGTTGACCTACAAATGAAGTTACATTTATAAACACAGTTAGACGTCTGGGAACAATGAGTTGCCTTCGTTCAAAAGGAAATGACTAAAATTGCTACAAATATGGAGGAGTGCAACACTTTGTTTGAAGAAAATATGGAAATATGGAACTCCATCCAAGAGAATGCATTAGTTCAGAAATTGTAGAGAGACATGTAGGATAAGAAACAACAGTTTTATGAGATTCGGGTCGCTGGACGGACCCTAGTACCCACATAGATATTGGCTCGGCTACAAGAAGGCCACAGTATTCACATCGAAATAGATGAGTTGCGTTGTAAAGAGAAACTCCTCATTGCAAGGACCCAACCTTGGGCTGACGAAGAACTTCAGTTGTCACAGATCATTGAAGGTATGCTCAAAGGACTCCTCCAAACTCAATGGAGCGTCAACTTGGAAGTGGAAGGGACTACTACAGAGAAATTAGTCGGAGAAGTGCAGAATGTTGCAACGCAGAGTTCTGAGGCCATCCAACCACTGCATGAAACCATCCAAGCTCTCAAGGCCAAAATGTAGGAATCTAGGGTAGAGTGACTCGAGGATGAGTCACAAGTTTGTGTTGGGGGCCTGTTGGGATAGGCTCACCTAGGTCGAGTCTTGAGTGAATTTTGTTCATTTTTTATAGCGCAATGCGTCGGTCAAGGGGCTTGGGGTGGTTCAAAGCACATTCATATTGTAACGAGTAAAAGGGTAAAACATGGAGCTCAAACCACAGTTTGAGTCCATAGTTTTTGTCTATCTAATTCTTATAAATAGGAATGTATGAGTAAATTCAAGATATAATATGATATCTATCTGATGATTATCTAATGTGAATTGAGCAAGTAAGTTGTGATTTTCTAAGTAAGTAATAGGCTCTGCAACTTTGTGCGTAGAGACCCAAGTCTTGGGTTGTGTGCGAGACTCCACAGATGTGTGCGCAAGAGGAATAAATTGTATTTATTGAAGATATGCTTAGTAAAGAGAAGGTTTTGCAAAGTCTGTGGTTTAGTTTCATGATTTTTGTTCTTATGTGTTAATGTTAGTGGTTTTCTTATAGATCTGCTGCAGTTTCTATTATGTAATGTGCATCTATCTTCGTTAATAATATAATAATATATTTGTGTGTTTGTGCATGAACTATATTATTATTAAGGGTTTCTGTTAAGTAAATTGGAATAATATTAGATCTATGTGTTTTGCGCGATAATTGCATCTGTGTTAAGGGTTTTGTTGAAGTGATATCTAAATCAGGTTAAGATATATAGCGCAGCACGATAGTGATTATATTATACTAGAAAGAGTTAGATTGACATCATAAATCTCCCTCTGGGTGCTGAAACCTAGTTCCAACACCCCCAAATTCCTACTTTGGGTGAGACTTTGGTCTAAGCAAGCATATCACTATCGAAAGGGCCAGTAGTTGGAGGTTTTTATTGGTTGTACAAATACACTTTGAACCTGGGTCTGGACCCATTGAGCCAACAACCATCTACACCCCCAACCTTTGGTATTTTCCTAAGAACACCTCACACAGATCCAAAACCTTTCAGAAATCTAGAGCTCAATCGACAAAAAATCCCATCAAACCATGAATATCCGGAAATGGAAAGGCAATGCCAAAATAACTATCAAAACCTAGAAAAATCCATGCCACCGACAAAAAGAAAACCGAAGACCAAAATGAACATACCATGCATGTCAAAACTGGCAAGGAAATATTACATCCACCTTGTTACCAACAAGTATTCCTGTTGAATCTCCTTGATCCATATTTTCCTCGCTCGATCCTTACTTTCCTTTATTTTCCATATCATTCCTTGTCCTTTCCTGCCCTTCCTCTACTTACTTGATTTCCTTCTCCTTTTGGTTATATTCTCCTGCCTAAACCAATTCCAAATATGAACTGGAAAAAAGCTACCAACTTATGCTCTGAGATATTTTTATTATTTATGCCTCAAATTTCTTCATTTTTTTGTAATTTTCCTTCAATTTCCTCCTCACATGCAGCCTCTAACCTTTCACCTTCCTTTTCTCCTAATTTCCTTTATTTTCATAAGTAAAGTGCCAAAATTTCCGTTTTTTTCCTTTTCAAGGCCTTTGCCATTTCTTTTTCAAATTTCCCCTTAGACATAAACACATCAAGTGATACCCACTAGGATATTCTTCCAAAAATTCACCTCAGAATAAGTGTCCCTTAATTGTGGTCTTATTTTTCCTTTATTAACTTTTATTACATGAAATTTTAACCTGGGGCTATTACAGACCCCTCCCCCTTAGGGGATCACCATCCTCAGTTTTCTATGACACCTACAACAATAAAAGCCACTAAACAGGAAAACATACTACTTATGGAGCTTTATAACCCATATCATCTTAGTATTTACAATAAAAACCTACTCAAAAGAAAAACCATCATGACAAACATGACAACATGAAAGCAATACCGCTTACTGGAGCTTTATAAGACAATTCATAGCGATATTTATAATAGAAACCATACATAAAATCTGTACAAGTACCAAAACTCATTTTCCTCCAATGGAAAGTAATGAAGGATACATAGCTCACATCTGATTAGCCATCTCCCTTGTAGCTTCATCAGGCCAAAAGTGCTTCTATTCCGCTTTAACCTCCTCGATTTATCTATTGTTTAGCATGACATGTTTCCATTGCAATATGTACTTAGTTTCTAGATGTAATTCTCCTTCTTAATCCACCCGCAATACAAACAAATAAATATCATGATAAACATGTTTCACATATATTTTAAGCAATGAAACATGGAAAACATCATGGACTTTCACTATTGGAGGCAGTGCAAGTCTATAGTTCACTGACCCAATCCTCTTAAGGATCTAAAAAGGTCTGCAATACCATGGTTCTATCTTGGAAAATGATCATATCCTCAAGGAAAATCTTCTTGAGCTTGATGCAAAAATATAAATTCTCCCCAACGTAAAACTCCTTAAATGCCCTGTGATGGTTTGAATAAATATTCTTCTTGTCTGTGATACATTTGGATTTTCTTTGTAAGTTTCACTTCATGTTCCATCTCTACCAACATATTATTTTCCTATCAATATATTGTTCATTGTATCACTCCAACTGATGGGAGTATTACAACCCCAACCATATAGTGCCTAAAATGGACTCATCCTCAGTGAATTACGATAAATTTTTTTTGTAATTGAAAATGGACCAATGGAAGGTACTCCTCCCATATCCTTTGTTGATGCATGACATATATCCTCAACATATCCTCCAAAATCCTATTGACCCTCATTTTTTTTCCACCTGCTTGCGGATGATAAGTTGTACTAAAGGCCAACTCTATCCCCAATCCTACAAATAAATCCTTCAAAAACTGAAGTGAACTTGGAATCTGTGTCTAACACAATATTATTCGTAACACCATGCAATCTCACAATCTCCCTAATCAATACCTATGCTACCTCGCTAGCTGAATAAGTAGTCTTCACTGGAATGATGTGAGATACCTTGCTCAACCTTTCTACCTGAGCCATGATATAATCATGTTTCCTTGTTGTCCTTGGAAGAATTGTAATTAAGTCCATGAAAATTACCTCCCATTTCCATTATAGAATCGGAATAGGCTGAAGCAATCCACTCTACTTTGAACCGATGGTAGTCCAAAAACCTAAGCACAACTCTGCCACTTCCTTCTTCAAATTTGACCTATAGTATAACTTATTCACTATTTTTAATGTCTTATGATATCTTGGCGGATTTGAATATGGATTAACATACAAATATCTCAATATAAGCTTCTTGATTTCACTATCATATGACACATATATCCTGTCAATAAATCTCAACAAGCCATATGATGTGAGATGATAGTCTATGTCCTGAGCACATGTACCATGTTGTAACCTATGAATAAGTTCCCTAAACCTGTCATACTACTATACTACCTGTAAAATTCTATCTCACAAATATATCCCATATGAGCTCACTGCTACAACATGGTTCAACTGCACTTTCCTACTGAAATCATTTGCAACCATGTTCTTCTTACCCTCTACGTATATGATCTCAAATTCAAAATCACTAAGGGTTTCCAACCATCTAGCTTTCCTGTAATTCAAGTTCGTTTGGTCAAAGATATATCCCAACCTATTATGATCTCTCATCAATAAAAACCTCCTACCAAGAAGATAACGTCTCCACACCTTCAATGCATGAATAATAGTTGTAAAGTCAATATCATGAGCCACATAATTCTTCACGTGATCATTCAGTTTCCTGGACTCATAGCACACCACTTGTCCCTCCTCCATAAGCACTCCACCAAGTCTTCTTTTGCAAGATTTTTTACGCACCATGAATTATTTATCTAGATCTGCAATCTTAAGAACTGGAGCATTTTTCAAGGAACGCTTCAGCTACTCAAAATGGGCTACACATTCCTCTGTCCAATCAAACTTCTCACCTTTTCCCTATAATGATGCAATATGATATGAAATGTGTGATAAATTCCTGATGAACCTCATACAATAACCTGCTAATCCCATGAATGATCTAACTTCATCCAAATTTCTAGGAGCTTCCCACTCCATTATAACTTTGTCTTTTTTGAATTGAATGTTGTTCATTCCTTGGAGAAAACATGTCCCAAGTAATGTAAATTTTTATAAAAGAAAATATAGTTTCTAAGCTTAGCATACAACTAATGATCTCTTATAAATCTCAGCACAGATTCTAAATGATCGACATGCTCTTCCTCATTCTTAGAATATATCAATATATCATCAATGAACACAACAACAAAATTTTCCATATAAGAATATAATTCACTATTCATCAAGCATGTAAAAGTAGCTGGAGCATTACTAAAAAAATGGAACTACAAAAAAAATCATAATGCCCATACCTGGTCCTAAATGCACTCTTGTAGATGTCCTCTTCTTTAATGCATACCTGATGGCATCCTGATTTCAAATCAATATTTGGGAACATTATTTCCCCCTTCAAATGATCAAACAAGTCTTCAATCCTCGACAATAGGTACTTGTTCTTTATTTCCACCTTTTTCAACTTTTTGTAATCAATGAATAACCTAGTAGTACCATCCTTCTTCTTTACGAACAATAATAGCGCACCCCAAGACGATATACTTGGCATAATGTATCCCTTATCAGTCATTTCCTTCATCTGTAACTTCAACCCTACTAACTCTAGTGTACTCATCTTGTAAGGTTCCTTTGATGGTGGTGGTGCTCTTGGTGACAAATCAATAGAAAATTCCACTTCCATGTGAGGGGGAAACTATGGAATTTATATGGAAGATACATCCTAAAAATACTACAATATAGGGTACCTCTTGAATATTTTTTCATCCTACACATCCTTATCCTTATCACTAGAACTATGAACAGCGAAAATCACACATTTCTTTCTAAAATTTTACTTAGCCTGCATAGTTGTGACCATCCTAACTGATGTGGGTTTCTTCTTTCCATACAAGTTTATCTTTTCCCATTATCATCCATGCACATAATATCATTTTCATAGAAATCTAATTTGGTCCCGAGAATATAAAACCAATCCATATTCAAAAGCATACTATAGTATCCCAATGGCAGTACATTTAGATGTGATGTTGTAGGAATACCATTCAACTCAAATGCACAAAATCTTACCAAATGATAAAGTCTCTAATTAGTGCTTATAGCCAACTACACCAACCAAGACTCTACGTGCATTTATTTTCTCAAGCCACACTTATCCAATAGGGTAGGATTAACATAACTATAATTATATCTAATATCAATCAAAATAGAAAAAACTCGAGCACATAGCTTACCTTCCATCTCAATAATGGATTCTTGATGATATTATTGCTTGTTCTCCAGAGCTACATAAATTTGAGGAATGCTATGACCAAAATCCCCAACTATATGTGCCTTCTGAGCACTATATATCTGAGCCCTACCTCCATGGTGCAATGTTGAATCCTTCTTGTGATTATCTTTTCCACATATCAAACACTACAACAGTCCTCTGCCATCACCTCTAGTCTGATGATCTCAAGGTTATGACCCATGTCCCTTCTTAACCACATTAAATGTCTTGTAAGGAACAAGATTTTATTTCTCACGTGAATCTTGAGGTCTTCCACACTTTGGTGGCCAATTCCCTTTAATTTTCTCATTTTCTTTCAAATCATACTTAGCCTCAACTTTTCATTTTTACTAATAACAATTTTTCAACTTACGGATGGCCTCCTCTAATGATCTATTCTCATAAAACTCAATAAGGTCTCTCTATTCTATTGTAAATCCACTATTAAATATGTGAATCTTAGCCTTATCATCCTTGATTTAAGGCACATATCTCTACAGCTCCAAATATATTCTAGTATACTCATCATATGTCATAGAACCCATCTGCAACTCATAAAACACCTTCTATCTATCATCATAGTGCCTCTCTAATAAGTACTTATTCTTGAAGAGCCTCTTGAACTCATCTGAAATCTAATATTTTTACCGAATTCCCTTGACATTCTTCACATCTTCCCACAAAATATATGGTTTCCCTTTGAGACTAAAAGTGGCTATCTTGGATTTCATGTTCTCTGAATAGATATGCAATCTAAATAATGTATTCATCCAACGCAACAATCCCTCTACATATTTTGACTTATTCATCTCTACATCAAATGTAGGAGGCTTCATTTTCATGAATGCTTCAGGAAAATACTCCCTTCTCCTATAAGGATGATGACGGTTATGACTATGATGATTTCTCCTATATGATGAACTAGAATGATTCCCATACATACCAATCTTCCTGTCAGGTATATCCAATGATCTTCCACCTCTAACTGTATCCCCTCTATCCAACCTATATCTGGACCATGATATGCTACCATAGGATCCATTAGTTTTCTCTTACTTCTCTGATTGATCGTCAATTTTCCATGTTTCTGCAACTTTGACAAGATCTAAAGAATCACTGCATTGACCTCTACCTGCTTCTCCTGAGCCTCAACCAACCTATCATTGTCTTCTCTGCAAATTTTTATCTCTTCCCTCAAATTCCTCAATCTATCTGCTATGTCAGGAAAATAATATTATCCTTTCTTCCTAACAAATCTATAGGGAGAGTCACAAGATTTGTAGTCTACTATTTTTCTCGACATCTTTAATTTTATTCTTCTTGCAATTCTACCATGTTAGATAAATAAAGTAGATAACAAAATCAAATCCATACCTTATTCATGTTCAGGGGAGGCTTATATTATCTGCAAGATCATTCCACATTAGCATGTACATATATAATCATAAGCATATCAATATAACAATATATCAACATCTCAACATCATGCATGACCATACCAACTGTATACCATGACCCCATGCATAAAAACCATAACCTTGAAAACATTAGACTTTACCCAAAGAGAGTGCAACCTGCTCTGATACCACCCTGTAGAGCCTCCTCCCACATTTATGCTCTTTCACCGGCTTTCCTAGGGTAAATATGAGCTGAGATAAACTATGATAAGATTCAATTTCCTATAATACCTTAAGGAAATGGAATCGAAAAATTAAGACCTTACTGACTCCCTCAGGTATTACAATACCTTCAAGAGAAACCCAACCCCTCCAGGTGTCCAATACCTAAGATAAATCTCTTTTTCCCTAACCTAGAGCCTCATTCGTTCCCTTGTGAAGGCATGAAAGCAAATATAAACCTCCATTTTCTCCCATAGCCCTACCTGCAAGTGGCTGTGGACTTTTCGATTCAATTATATGCCAACGACCCCAAATTGTGAGCCACTTTTTTTGGGATGCGAATCAAGCCTTTCAAAATAACTCAATGAAAATTCCAAAAATGATGAGGACATAGAAAAAAATGTTATAAAAAAAAATTAAACCAGGACTTGACCTGACCTCTCCCAACTGGGACTAACATTCCCTCAAATATTTGGTAAACATGCAACCTATAGGTCATGAATGAATCTATGAAAATAAGGATATGAAAACATATATGATGTTTAACAAGAAGTACCAATTCCTTCTCACAATATTTTTCATAACACCGATTAGGTCTTGCATTCATTATTCATTTAGTTACAAGTAAAAACATGAAGATAGACATGACTAAGATCTATCATAAAACCATTATTGTAACTAGCATATAACCAGATAAATACTAATGATAGAAAAACCATTAAAACCACACAATAAAAATTGCATTTACTCATTAAAGGCAAGATAAACTTGGCTCTTATTAAAAATAGGAAAAATCCAACCAGTTCTGTGAATTTCACGTACTTCCTGACCATAGATTGGGCTAAACCAAATCTTTCTTTTAGCCAATCACCCTCGTGCCATATTGCAAGCATGAATGTGGGATCTCATGGGATAAGCCAATCCATAAAAAACCAAGGGAATCAAGAGGTTGAACCACCTCCACCCTCACCATATCATGATCTCACATAAACTGGTGTCGAGATCACAAAACCAAATGACACCTGGATTCCTCAAAATTCTTTCACCATCCCTTTAGAAAATTTCTTGTCTCCAACCACCTATTGAGGGATTCCCAGAGAAAACCTTCCCCACCCCCAAACCTTGGTATTTTCCCGAGACCACCTCGCCCAGATCCAAAAAACATCAGGCAATCCAAGGCTCATCTGAGAAACAATGCCATCACACCATGGTTATTCAGAAATGGCAAGGCAAGGATAAAACCACTGTCAAAACCTATAAAAATCCATGCCACCAACAAAAAAAAAAAAAAATACCAACATGCACATACCGTGCATCTCAAAACCACCTATAAAATCATACATGCACCCTGTTACCTGCAAGTATTCTAGTGGAAGTTACTTGATCCAACTTTTCCTTGCTTGATCCTTTCTTTCATTTTCTTTTCTTGTTCTTCCTTGTCATTTCTTGTCCTTCCTTTTCTTGCTTTATTTCCTTCCCCTCTTGTTTTTTTTCTCCTCTCTGAACTAATTCCAAAATTGAGCTGCCGAAAAGCTACCAAATAATGCTATGAGATATTTTTATTATTGATTCCTCTAATTTCTTCATTTTTCCTTAATTTTCCTTCAATCTCCTCCTGAAATGAAACCTGTGACCTTTCAGCTTACTTTCCTCCCAATTTCCTTTATCTTCATAAATAAAGTGCCAAAAAGGCATTTTTCCCTTTTCAAAGCCTTTTCCATTTCCTTTTCAAATTTCCACTTAGTGATAAACACATCAAGTGATTCCCACCACAATATTTTCCAAACATTTAGCTTTGAATAAGTGTCCCTTGAATGTGGTATTATTTTTCATTTATTAACTTTTATCACATGAACTTTTAACTTGGGCTTGTTATCAAATTAATGAAAAGCAAGATGATTAACCAATCTTGACTATACTCTTTTTTCCTCACTTCACCCATGAGGTTAGTCTCTGACTCTAGTATAATAGGACATCCTCTAAGGCCATATAATTTTAGAAATGGAACTACTAGAATGGATTTGATTGAAGTAGCATATCCATGATATTTCATACTTGTTACTTTCCATCTTTTCCTTTATTAATCTGAATTCTTTGGTTTGGTTGTAATTATTCATTGTGATTGGTATCCTTCATCTTCGTCCTTGAATTTGTGTGCAAAAAATTAACCCTTGAGGTTGATGTAACTAAAATAATTATAAAAGCATAAGAAAGGCACAATGAAAAAAAATGAAAATGAAAAATATGGCTCAAACATCTATTTAGCATGTGGGAAAATCCTACTATGAGCTCTACCCCTCTCATTAGCCATTAAATAATTTCTTAAGAATTTAATTCTTTATCCATAAAAATAAATTGTTATATTTTCCCAACCTTAATGAGCAATCATGGGGTCTTGTATATACAGTGATCAAGTGCATTGTTTAGGAACTCCTAGATGCTATGAAACTAGTTTAATTCATTTCCCTATTTAGGAGTTATTCTTGGACATGACCACGATATATCCTCTTTGTTTCCGAACTTACAAAAAAGATTCCATAACAAGAAAATAAATGACTAATCTAAAAGGGCTAATTGAAAATATCAAAAGCAATCTTGGACTCCTAAGATATTGTTAGGTCCCTATATTACTAGTATAGTGCGTTATTATTATTAGTGTGTCCCCCTTATTGTTATTTTTGTACCCCTATAGTTCCTATATTGTTATTATTGTGCCCCATAAAACCCCACTATTTTTATTGTTGTGCCCTTACATTATTATTGTTAGGTCAGCTAGGATTATATTGTGACCCCATAGACTCCTATATATATAAAGAAGGTTTTGTCATTTGAATCATCCTAAAATTTTTCATTTATGTAATGTAAATGAGGTTTCCCCCTCAAAGTGGCTGATTTTTAAGGTGTGGATCTGTCATTTCTTCTATTTTTGGACCTCATTTCATAACATTTGGGATCAAAGCTTTGGATTCTAGGGTTTCACTACTTCAAATAGGACATCGTGGAATTTTATCTATACCTTTTTTTCTACGAAGATTCAGAAGCTAAAAAAAAAAAAAAACCCATTTGCGAAGGCTGAGGAACGTCCTGTAAAAATTTCAGATCTTGGTTCACAATATTTTCATTGACATGATCTATGGAAGTTAGGGATTTTGGAGGCTCCCTATTTTCTTCTCAAAGAGGTGACCTTGGGAAATTCATCATAACTCTCTCTCTAAGCATAGGATTGGAATTTTATAAACAGTGGTTGAAAGCACATGGATTGTAGCGTCCTATGTATCAATTATAGAGCCGAAGGAGGAAATAGTAACACGTGGAATGTAGTGCAAGTTTCTCTACTAAATGAGTCCATAATTATGACATTGTGGGAGATTGGACATAACTTTGTCTTGAAGAATCAAAATCAGGTCAAACCTATGGTATTTGAAGGAAGACTCAGAGGTCTACTAAAGGACTAAAGATAATATATCGGGGATCCGAAGTTACAAAGATACAACAGTTTCAATATAAAGCTCCTCAAAAGCAAGAAAAAATTGTGTGCTTGTTTTTCAAATTGCATAATTATTGCTTGAAAAATCAGTTTGAAGTGATTCCAAGGGAATACTAAAGAATAGGGTATCTAAAATCCCCCCTAAAAGGAATTCAACACCTGTTAAGCCCTCATAAGGCTCTGTTATGAGTCATCAAGAGGAATAAGTGAAACATGATATATCAAAATTACAAGAGCACATGCAACAAATTTCTCTCTCGCAAAGAGCTAAAAAAAATAAAATGGAAGTTTTGAAGAAAGGTGTGAAAGCTAAGATGGATGGTTCGAAGAAAGGTGTGGAAACTAATATGGATGGTTTGAAGAAAGGCGTGGAAGCTAAGATGGATGGTTTGAAGAATGACATGGAAGCTAATATGTATGGCATGGAAGCTAAGATGGATGGCATGGAAGCTAACATGGAAGACATGAATAATTATCTAAAAGTAGACATGGAAGGTTTGAAGGAGGGTTTCACAAAGTTTATACAAGAAACATTTCCTAATGGCGAAGACGTAGTATAATAAAATCATGATGAGAACAAAATAAATGTTAATCGTGATTTCATAAACTCTAATTTTGGATGGAAGATACACCATATTCCAAAGATGGATATGAGGAAGCTTTATGGTGAGGATCCCGTAACATGGACACTAAATATGGAGAAATATTTTCATATCCATAATGTGAAAAACAAAAAAAAAGGTATGCATTGAAACTTTAAATTTAGAACAAAATACATTTGTATCATATCAATGGCTTTGCTTTGATAATAGAATCGTCACTTGGTAAATTTTTATGGAGGAAATGAGAGCACATTATGAGGATACAAAGAGCATCACCTTATTTAGGCAACTAATAAATCTCAAACAAAAGGGTTCAATGGTGTAGTACATTGAGGACTTCCAAAAATTGAATATAAGGGTAACTGATATTCCATAGGAACATAGGATTGATTTCTTCATAGGGAATCTAAAGGATAACATGCAACATGAGGTTCACCTTTGGGAACCTGATTCATTCGAGAAGGCCTTCAATTTGGAAAGAAAAAATGAAAGTAAAATTATGGGGACAAGGAATCCTACCACTCACATCTATAAAGATAGAAATGTTTCTACTCCTAGACTTCCACAACCTATAAGGTTGACACCACAACAATTGTAAGAAAAAAGAGAAAAATGGCTTTGATACAGCTGTGATAGAAAATACACTAAAGGTCATAAGTGTGTTGAGAAGAAACTATTTTACATACATTGTGAAGAGGAGGAAAAAAATGAAAAAGAAACTTAAAAAGAAGATGATATACACCAGGAACCAACAATAAATAAATAAGAAATGAGTCCGATTGTATCCTGTAATGCATGGGCAGGAATTACCACTCCTCAAACTCTTAAGATAGAAGGAAATATCAAGAAAAAAAAAATAATAATGTTGATTGATTGAGGTAGTGCCCATAATTTTATTCATTGTAAGGTAGCCAAGGAATTGAAATGTTTACCATACACGACACCAGAGTGTCAAGTGATGGCTTCAAATGGAGGGACTATAAATTTCTCTATAAATTACCATAATATCAAGATAACCATGGGGGAATATGTATTGAATAGTCCAATACTTTCCATTCCAATGTGAGGTGTTGATGTTGTATTAGGAGTACAATGGCTACATCATTTGGGGACGATAGATTTTAATTTTCAAGAAAATTTCTTGAATTTTTTTGTGTGGAAGGAAATGAAGTTGAATTACGGGTTATTTCATGGAATATAGAAAATATTATAAGTTCAAATGTCATGGAAAATATTTTTAAGAAACAACAATGAGGCGTAATTTCACAATTATTCTCACTAGAAGTTCCAACATCAAAATCATCTATTTCTCCAGATCTCTAAAAAATCTTAGACAATCATTCCAAGTTGTTTTAAACTCCCAAAGTAATCCCACATATTCATAACCATGATCATGCTATTCATTTTATTCTAGGAAGTGTTCCTCCAAAAATCAGGCCTTCAAAATATCCTTATGTCTAAAAGAGCGAAATTAAACATATGTCAAAGTTCTTTCTCTAATGCAATATTATTGTTACACAAGAAGGATGGATCATGGCGCATTTTCCCGCATTATAGGGAGCTCAATAAGCTCAATATTACAGATAAATTTCCCATTCCTATGATTTTTAAATTATTGCATGAATTACATGCAGCAATTTATTTTACCAAGTTGGACCTTCGTTCAGGATATCATCAAATTAGAATGAATACTGGAGATATTCTAAAAAAAAACATTTCAAACTCATGAGGGTCATTATGATTTTTTGGTCATGCCTTTTGACTTACCAATGCACCTTCTACATTTCAAGGGTTGATGAATTCCATTTTTAAACCCTTTCTTAGAAAATTTGTGTTAGTATTTTTTTATGATATACTAGTCTACAACAGGTCTTGGAAGGATCATGTTCAAAATGTTAACAAGGTTTTAAAACTATTGGAGGAGAAACAATTATATGCAAAATCCTCCAAATGTTTCTTTGGAGTACAAGAGGTGGAAAATATAGGTTATATTGTATCTCAGGAGGGTGTTAAGGTAGACCATAAAAAAATTAAATCCATTAAGGAATGGAAAGTCCCCACAACCATAAAGTAGTTGTGAGGATTTCTTGTCTTAACAAGGTTTTATCACAAGTTTTTTAATAATTATGGGAGAATAGCAACACCTCTAACAACATTATTGAAGAAATATGCATTTTCATGGACTCTAAAGAAACTAAGGCCTTTGAACATCTTAAAGAGGCATTGTGCCTAGCATCAGTCTTAGCTACATTAAAATCCACAAAAACCTTTATTGTGGAATGTGATGCGTCAAGAAATATAATTGGTGTTGTTTTAATGCAAGAAGGAATACCCATTTCTTTTGAGAGTCATCTAATAAAAGGAAAGTATTTATAGAAAGCAATTTATGAGAAGGAAATGTTGACAATACTACATGCACTAAATAAATGGCGACCTTACCTAATGGGAGGAAACTTCAAGGTAAAAACTAATCGTGATAGTATTAAACACTTGTTGTAACAAAGACTATCTTTATAAGAGCAGAAAAAATGGTTCACAAAGATGTTTGGTTATGAATTTGAAATAATCTACAAAAAATGAAGCTAAATGTTGTTGTAGATGCACTCTCAAGAAAGGATGAGTAGGTGGAACCATTTCTTTGTGCCATTTATATTATCCAACCAGATTGGATAAAAGAATAAAGGGAGGAATGGAAGAACGAAGAAGAAGTATGGACACTCATTCAAAATTTGCAGCAAGATCCCAGTACATCTGATACATTTAGTTGGAAAAATTATTCCTTATGGTACAAATATAGTGTATGTATTTGTAATAATTTCCAACTAAAACAAAATATTATTTTGGAATTGCACGCCTCTCGCATAAGGGGACACACAGGATCTTTAAAAAATTACCACAGGGTGAAGAAAGAATATTTTTGGGATGGCCTTAAATATGATATTCAAAAGTTTGTGGTAGAAGGTTTGGGCTGCTAGAACCTTTACCCATTCCATGTAAACTTTGGGAGGAGGTTTCAATGGATTTTATCATAGGTTTACCTAAGTCTGAATTTTTTTTTTTCATCATGGTGGTAGTTGATAGACTTACCAAGTATGCACACTTTTTTTTATTATCTCATCCATTTAAAGAAAGTACAGTTGCTACTGCATCTATGGAAAAAATTCAAAAGCTACATGGAGAGAGAAAGATTATTGTAAGCTACAGAGATCCCATTTTCACTAGAAACTTTTGGACAGAAATATTTTCTTGTTTGGGTACTCAACTAGCCCATAGCTTGTCTTATCATCCTCAATCCAATGGGAAAACTGAGATAGTGAATTTCTTTTTGCAAGGATATCTTCGTTGTTTTGTATTTGATAAAAAAAAACACAATGGGTCAAGTGGTTCCCTTTGGTTGAATGGTGTTATAACACTTCCTTCCATAATGCAACAAAATGTTGGAAATATTGTCATTGATGGCAAAGGAAGTGGCAAAGGAATTAGCATCTGAAACTGTAGCAGAGAAAAGACATGTAGCGGAGAATAACAAAGAAAGAGTGCATCTACAAAGAGCAGTATCAGTCAAGAAGAAAATTGAATTCAATAGGAAGGATGATTGAATCCAATTCCGGTGTGAACATATGTATGCATACTGACGGAGGATAATTTAAATCTGTGATAAGTAAGAAACCCTTTGAGGGGATTAATGGTGCTCTGTATGTTGTTTGAGGAATGGTTAATACGGTCGACAGTGTATCCAAACTGGTAGACAGTGGAATGTTATTGATTGAACAAAATCATGGTTTTAAGCTTCACATGGAAGGGCCTACGCTGTTAGTAAGGAGTTGATTTTCGTTCATGGAGAAAGGAACAAGGAGCGAGAGTAAATCAGTTATAATGCGGAAGAACTAAAACAGAGAATTTGGCATCAAACTTTCGTTGGACCGAGTTGTGAACCTTAGTTAAGGGACCAAAATAAATAGCGTAACCAGACTTAACTGTGGGTTGGTCACTGTTCCAAAACCACGAGCGGATTTGCGAGGACGGATTGCCCATATCGAATTGCTTTTGCGGGTTGAGCGGTATTCAAGAGGTTGGCTCCAATTCCATAGAACGGGCGACACGCATCCCAGTACGACTCCACAAAACTGTTTGTCACTGCGCACCCTCATGCGTTATCATTAGACCCAGGATGCCCAGCAATATTGATATATACCGTTGATCTGGGAAGATGCCATCGGACGGTGACTGTGTTCGGAAGGTGCGCGAAGGATAACACAAGTACGGCGTGCCATCGCATGTTATCGTTCGACCCAGGATGCCCAACGATATTGATATATACCGTTGATCTGGGAAGATGCCATCGGACGGTGGCTGTGTTCGGAAGGTGCGCGAAGGATAACACAAATTACGGCGGGCCATCGCACGTTAACGTTCGGCATCGGAGGTCGAGCGATATGCATATATGTCGTTGATATGGAAACTTTCTATCTAACGCTGATCGGATGCTGGACTTGCGCGAATTTTACTTATGGTACCATGCGCGTATTTATGTGGGCCCCAGTTTTAAATAATATTGATTAAGCCATCGATTATGCATGTGGGGCCGGATCCAAAGGTCTATTTTAAAAAGGCCATTTGATAAAAGCGTGGATTATTAATATAAATATTTAATTATCAAAGGGTGTGAATAATATTTATTTATCAAATTCCACGAATTTGATAAATAATAATTACAATAAAAGAAGGAATACCATTAGTGGTTGGATGGTTTTGACTCATGGTTTTACTAAAGGCAAAACTATATAAGGAGAAGAGAAATAGATATGAAGTGTGCATGTGTAAGGGTGGTGAATGAATAAATTTCTCTAAGGAATATCTGCATGGACGAACTCTGTTCTTAATTGATAAATATGAATCTACGATGCACCCATGGATATAATGATCTGAAAATGATGAATCTCTGTTTTGATCGACTGAAGAAATCATGAAGAACTGGTGTGAGTGAACTGAAGAAAATAAATAAATCTGGTGGCCTGCAAGGTTTGTTGTGTGGAAATTGGTAGATCCAGTATGAAAATTGATGGAACGTGGTCCATAGTGGTGTTGAGGGTCGAAGCCTTTAGTGAGGGGGTTGTAGCTCCCTTATAGTGGTAGCTGGTAAACGAGAGAAGGTTGTAGCCTTTCTGCAGGTAGGTGCCTGCGTGCTGGTATAAGTCTGCACCGGCATAAATTGTAAGAAGTTTTCTTTATAATAAATATTGAAGGCTGAGATAACAGCAGCAGTGGTTTTCTCCCAAATTGGGTTTCCACCTTAAATATTGGTGTTCATATTTGTGGCTTATGTTTGATGGTTTGTTCTGTTATTTCTGTTCATACTTACTGCTTACTAAACATCTGATGAATGAATGATGCAATGATCTAAGTAAAGACATAATAAGATCTCTGGACATACACGTTGGATTCTATAAAATAGCATATGGTTTTAAGAGAAAGAAAAAGTAAATATTGTCAGCCCTAAATACTGATTCACCCCCCCTCTCAGTATTTTTCCCAACACAAAAATGACCCCAATTATGGAACTTTATGGATATCATCCATCATCCATCACATCGCCAAATTACTATGGTCCTTACAATGTGTTCCAAAAGCTTGGTACTATAGAATACAAATTGGAGTTTCCTTATTCTTCTCGAATGCACCCAGTTTTCCATGTTTCATGCTTAAATAAGGTTATATGTGAAAAAATTCCAATTCAAACAATATTGCTAGAACTTGGTGAGGAAGGAAAAATCATATTGGAACATGAAGTAGTCACGGAAACAAGAACTCGATAGAAACAAAATCTATCAATTTTAGAGTATCTCATCGAGTGGAAGAACTTACCCACTAAAGATTCCACATGGGAGGATGATAATTTTATAGAGAAGCATCTAGAGCTATTCAAGAATTGAGGACAACACTTTTTTGAAGGAGAGGGGAATTTTAGGTCCCTATTTTACTAGTGTAGTCCCTTATTGTTGTTAGTGTATCCCCCCTATTGTTATTTTTGTACCCCTATAGTCCACATATTGTTATTATTATGCCCCATAAAACCCCACTATTTTTATTGTTGTGCCCTTACATTATTATTTTTATGTCGGCTAGGATTATATTGTGACCCCATGGTCTCCTATATATAGAGAGGATATTTGTCATTTGAATCATCCAAGAATTGTTCATTTATGTAATTTAAATGAGGTTTCCCCCTCGAAGTGGCTGATTTCTAAGGCGTTTATCTCTCCTTTATTCTATTTTTTGGAGTTGGTTTCATAATAGATATACACCCAAATAAAGATAAATTGTAAATAATTAAAACAAGAAATAGAGGGGTGGAAAATTAGGTTGAGAAAAATGGGTAACTCATGCCTCCACAATTTATCCCTCCTTACATATATACATTCACTATGTTGGACCTCCATTAGATAGTGAAATGGCTATGGATTATTTCCCTAATTTCTTCCCACTTTGTTGCCACCATTTCCACACACACTTATGAATTGATATGCTAACTTAGTACACGTCACTTCCCCTCAGGGCCTTTGTAAAATTCCCTCTGACCCAACTACTTTAAAACTAAAATCCATGACCATCATTGTGTCCATGTTGTCGAGACCCTTTTGATGACCTAAATTTTTCCCTAATCCGTCTTAGAAATAAAATGTTAAGGATTTTTTATGTTTGACCCATTAACATGATATTGTAGACTGCTTCAATATCTAGTGAAAGTAGGGGGCATACAATATCATGTGGAATGGAAAAAACAAAACTAGGTGTTAGAGTAGTCAAGGTATGTTCCTATTGCCCCAACTAACGATTAACCATAATTCGTACCGCTACCCATCCCCCAACTTGGTCTACTTCTCACTCTCTTGGGCCCTGACTAGATCAAAACCATAATTTTCTTATTTTCCACTTCTAGGATGACTCCCAAACTACTGAACTAGTCGACTTTAGATTCAAGCTTCACTTTATTTTCATGAAGTTCTAAAACCTAGCTTTTTTTGCGAAATTATTTCAAGTTGTGTAAACTGAAATTTTGATTAAAACTATAGGAAGTTTACTCGCTTTACATGAGCTCTGGGATTGTAAATGTTACACCATTTTTTGGTCATCTAACTTGTTACTATTAGATGGACCAAAGTACACCATGTAAGACCAAGTTTACCCTAGTAAAATTGCTTTCACTATGAAAAATAACTTAGTAATTCATAATTTATTAAGTTGTTTATGGTCTAAACAAGAAACCCCATGAGGAATTATTGAATAAATCCTTATTTGTTTGATTTTCCTCAAAGGATAATTAATTAAACCATAGTTTAATTAATATTCTTGGCCATATTTAACCCAAAATAGGAAAATCAATTAGATAAATCACTATTTCTCTTATTATTTTCTAGGAATAATTATTTAAAACATTATTTAAGTAATATTACTTGTTAAATTTGAGTAAATCATTTATAAATAATTAAATAAATCAAAATTTATTTAATTATTACTCAACCACACTCTTAAAATAATAAATAAGTCATTTATTTATTTATTATTTACAAATAAAAGGATTTGACCAAATTCAATTTTTTTCCCTCCAACAAAAATAATAAAATATTCCATAAAACTTGGATCTATATTTAGTTAATAATATTTTAACTATGCACCAATATCTATACTAACTCAATATTTTCTTATAAATAAAAGTGTTTTTCCATTCATTCACTACCTTTTGTTGCCTAAAGATCGCTCTGGAAATATACTTTTTGTCTAACTTTGATCCTCCATCATTGTCATATTTTTCTACCTTTTTTTCTTGTGAGCTCCCCTTGAGTTCCATTTTTTACTGGGTAAACCATCAAGAGAGAGAGATATTAGATGTGAATCTTTGAGGAAATACAAGAACCCATCCCATTTAGGGGGACTGGTAACGTCTTTCTATGTTCCCTTCCCAAGTGTCATAAATACAAAAATTCTTTAAATACATTTTTGCATTGTTCATTGGATGCATGGAGAAACTCTTGATTTTATTTGATGTTTAATATATTTAACTGAATAGATATAGACTTCTGTAGCATTTATTTTGATCACTAACTACATATCTAAGGAAATTAACAGTCATCTTTAATGTTAAGGCTGTTTTTTATGCACAACTAAAGTCAGTTTTTTTCGTACGCTTGTGATTAGAATTCACACTAACAACTAGCAACTCCACAAGGGTTTATAATTATGACCACTATCATTTTTTAGATCCCTACATTACCAGCTACTTCAACCCCTAGGGTTTTACTTCAGCTTCTTATTTTTTCATTTCTTTATGTTGTTTTTAACCTTTAAAACCCTAAAGCAGTAAAATTTCTTACTTATGCGTTTTTTTTGGACTATTGCACAGGTAATAAGTATCAGTCGCAGCATAAATGACAAATTTTTCTAAAACATTATCCCGAGATAGTCGGAAGTGCAGGTCGCACTTTTTGTGCCAAAAAATGTGACCTTGGCTGAAAACAGGTCACAACCTGAGACCTGTACATTTTGCGAAAAAAATTTGTGATTTTTCTGGGTTTGTATGGGCTACTGTTTAGGGTTGTCTAACCTTCCTCTCCACCTTTCTTGGACCTATACTTGCTTACTTTTACTTGTCGAAGTATGAACCAAGCCCCTTAGGGCTTAAGTATGCTTCCACCTTTTTAAGAGGAGTTTAGATGTAGCAAGTCTTTTGAGATTTCATTGTGTTCAGCCATTTTTTAGATCTGAACCTATGCTTTTAGATCCATTTTAGATCGGTTATTCATCCATCCAAAACACCTCTTTTTAGTTTTGTTTTTTGCTCCTTTAGGGTCCCCTCCGTTTCCCATTAGGTCGTATCCTTTTGCCACCTTTTTTGCAGCATTTTTCCCTCTAGATTTTTTTGTTTTTTTTTGCACCTATTTCTAGCAGATATGACCTTTAGATCCCTATCCCTCCCAAATTTAGATCCATTGGATATTTTATGTGTTTTTGCTATATTTCTCCCACCCATAGACTAGTTGTTGGGAGGCCCTCCTCCTTGGGTTAAATTGATGCATCTTTAGCTGTTTATTTTCTGTCGTATTCAGTTTCCTTTACTGTCATTTTTAGATTTATTGATAGTTATACAAAATATTTTTTATTTTTTATCCGCACACGTTTGGGCTTAATTAAAATTAACACATTTATCACATACATGCACACCCTAAGTGAAGAGTGTCTGGTTTACACTGCTAGGCCAAGACTAAAACATTGTAATCAATTGGTCGTGAACCTCCCTCCCCTTGTTTCGACATTGTAATCATTTCATCCTGCAGCTCCCTACACTTGTTGGTCCCTTTTCCTTCTATGATCCATGTATGTTTTTCCATCACTACACCACCAAGGAGTTTATCCCGAAGACTCCTTGGCCTTCATCCTTAATTTCCTTTAGGAAGAATTAATCCTCTGCGTAGGGTTTGAGTTCATCCTCCACCGAGTCCTCATTCAAACTCTTCTTCTAGTTCATCATGTTCCCTTTCTAGTTCTATCCCTGGCTCTCCTCTTGTCACCTTCACCATGACTATTTTAGGACCTAACACTGGTGGTAGCCCCGACCCTAATGCTGGGAATTCTACTAGTGGTGTCACAATAGGAGCTATCCTGACTACTCCCTTGCTCCCTTATATGACAGGCCTTAGTCTTCCTGATTTGAACTAATTGATTAACGACCCCATACACTATGATCCTGGTTGGCTTGCTATGCCAACCAAGCTCCCTCTAACATCCCCAAGTTTGAAGGAATTTCTTGAGAGGATCCTACCAACCATTTTCATTCTTTCCACATGTGGTGTTCATCTAACTCCATCACTGATGACTCCATATGTCTTCAATTATTCTAGTGTATGCTTACTGGAGAAGCTTCCAAGTGGTATGTCGACTAGGCCTCTGCCTCTCATACTAATTTTGTGACTCTTGTCAGGGATTTTCTGTCTTACTCCCAGCTTCCTTTTCGCTATGAAACTGGTACCGAAATCTTGACCTCTTTCTATCAATCATCTGTGACCCACCTATCTGAGCATGTCCAAGAATAGCAGAGAAGAAAGAGCCTATGTCGAGCCCCTACCTTTGAAAACCGTGTCTACATGGACTATTTTTTTAGATCCCTTTTTCCTACTATTGGAAAAGATGTTGCATCTCACTTCCCTCAAATCGAGGAAGCTACCCTCCATATTGCATTGAAGTATGACCTGATCTACACATAGTCTGGTTATGTTTATACTGTCTTACCTGATCTCCCTAGACCCGATAGTGCCAATGCACTAGGGGCATCCCATGCCACCGATGGTATTCTTGGATCCCTTTCTCATCCGTATAGTCATCCTCCTATGGGTTATGGTTTCCCTCATGGTGGGGCCAGCTACTCTAACATTCTTCAACCTCCCGATAGCATGTATCTGGGACACGGCATGCCTCACATGTTTTCCCAACTGAATCATCTGATGCCAGGGCCTTATTTTTCCCAACCTATTTACCACAATGTTTCTCAACCTCCCTATTATCCATATTCGCAGCCAATTTTTCCAGCTCCTTCAACACAAGCACCTCCACCTCACATGCCTTATCAATATCTAGGTAATCCATGAGACAATCCCCAATGGAATATATATAACACTACAACCCAGTAACAGGGCAATCAGCCCAAGCAGAACATGCCTCTACATGAATAAGCCTTGTTCTTGTTGTGGTTTCCATGGTCTCTATACCCATGATTATCCCCTTTTACCTTAGATGGGACAGTTGTGGGAAGCTCAAGCATCATCTTGAGGATAGCAAGCTTCTACTTTGGTTCCTCCTAATTTTGCACCTACTCAATAAGTTGTGTTTTCGAATCCTTTCTCCCAGCAAGGATATGTGGCTCCCCAACCCCCTGAATTTTAGGAAGTTGCTCAACCTCCTACATCTGGTACCTCTTATTACCAGACCCTTATGATGCACTCTAGCCAATCTGATACTACTAACCTCAACATTAAGACTTGGTCCCGTTAGTACACCAATTCCCCTGCTACATCTGTTACCGAGCCCCCATCTTCTAGTCGCATAGAGCCTCTTTCAACAACCAATGGTCCTTTAGAGATCCCCCAATCTAAGGCAGAGGTTCATACCAAGATACCCAAGGGACCATTACATCGAAACGCTTCTTCTGGTAAAGTTTCCCACTCTTATAGTATAGTAGATGAATTGGTGCAATCCACTACTTTATGTCAATGATAGAAGTCCTCCATTCATGCCCTTCACAAAAAAAATCTCTACTAAATTCCATGGGAGATGTGGATCCTTCATATGATCGTTTCATTGTCTTTGATGTTGACCGATCAAAACATCCCCCCCTTATTGCCTTCCAAATCCCTGTCAAGATCTGGAATTCCAACGTCTCCAATTTTATCATTGATGAGGGGGCATTTACCTGTGTGATGTCCGATTTAGTTTGGAAGAAACTTAGATCTCATGAGTTAGCCCCTTCCATTATCACCCTTCGAGCGTGGGATGACCACTCTTCCCAGATCCTTGGCATGTTTTGTAATTGTCCTATTACTCTTGCAGGAAAAACTATTTGTGTTGACATAGAAGTATTTGTTACCCCCTTATATTACAACATTCTATTGGGTCGTAGATACACTTATGCAATATTTTTTGTCCCATATGGTGTTCACCGTAAGATGTGCTTTCCATAGAACGGAAATATCGTCACCATTGACCAGTTGAAAAAATAGTCGAACCTCTGACCAGTGTCTCACCTAGAGTCTATAAAGATTCATCTTTGCTTGCTCCATTCCCTGGTCTCCTTCCTCCTATGTCTAACCCCATCTTGTCAAAAGTTTGCATGATGCAATCGTCTCGGTCTAACTTCAAACAGACTGGTTTGACTAGTCAGCAGCCTCGCCCCTCGTAACCTGCTCCTAGCACCTTGACTCAGCCTTTAGGACCCTCTCTTCGAGGCCCCTCATCTAAAACTGGTTTCCATGATCCTATCTACCCTCCTAGAATTTTTACCCCTGACCTTAACCATCTCAGAGCCGTCCCACTTGGCCATTACCCCTCTGGTCAGATACCATTTCTTGCTCCCCCTCCTAGAGTATTTTTGGTACCTATTATGGCTACCTTGTCTCATCCTAACGTGACCTTGAGGATCCCAGTCTGGTACATTGATCCCTTAGTGCTATAGGGTAAAATTCTTGGGTTGTTGGTTATCGTATATCCCTCTCAGGGCTTCCTGGTGCCCGAGGCAGGCAGTAAGATTAGCTGTACAGTTCACAAAGATGGAATATACATGTTCATATTACCTCTTGATGGAAAAAGATAGAAGATTACCTCTTTAATGATCTTGGAGTCCTTTGGAGAGCACTAGGTAGCGAAGCAGTGTTTCTCATTCACCAGCTCCAAATATAGGTCCTGCAATCAATTAAAGCACCCGTGTAATTTATAACATAACATGCATTTCCTATCAATTAAGTCAATATATAACAAACATTTAAAATGTGTACATCTAATCCAATCATCTCATGCTATATAAGTGATTAAATATTAACGACAATATCAACGCATAGAATGGACAAAACAGATACAGTTCTATTGATTTATAAAAAAGGAGGATTACAACCGTCGGTTGCACCAAGCCCTCCTCAACCTTCCAATCTCTCTATCTCTCAAAGTGGTGATGTCTTGATCAAAAATTTCTCAATGAACCTCTTTGACCTTTGACCTTCACAGTACAACAATGATCTCTACTTCACAAGTATTTGAAAACTTGACAATCCTTCAACCTTGAACCAAGAGCCTTCAACTACATTTTATAGGAGATGGAGAGAGCAACCATTGCCCTTCTCCTTCTACCAGTTCTTGAATATAAAAAACCAAGATGTTTCCTCAACCTCCATGCTTTTGCCTCCTTTGAGAGTTCAGTTGTTTATGGCAATGCCCAATAAGAGTTGGTGCTTTGCAGTTCCCTTTTTTGTACTGACTCTCTTGTGAGAAAAAGATAGAGATTCAAATCATTCTCCGCAGGTTTTCCCCGTTTCAAACTTAAAACACAGGTAACGCTACCCTCTAGTGTAAACAGAGCGTTTCCCTAGCCACTAACGCATCCCATTCACTAATCAGCTGTGTTATAATGCTCTCTTGTTGTTATAGAGAGGCATTACCTTGGCAGAAATAGGTTTAATTTAGGTCTTTGTATTCCTTCCATATTTGTCTTCTCCTCTGAGCTGATGAGGAGGTATTTTGATCTGTAACACCCAGCCACTATATCACCTGGTCACCCCAAACCTTACACTGCTCTGACCCCGGTCCAACCGGTCACCATGATCCCTCCCTTTACTTCTGTGCCTTAGCCACCTCAACAAGAACCTACTCCTATTGCGAAAGCTTTGGGTGAGGGGGAAAAACCCCACAAGAAGGCACCTAATGACAAGGCCGCCCAGACAACCCCTGCTCCTCCTTAGCCTCCAAAGCATACCCCTTAGTGTGCTTTGTGTGATTTTTTCAGTCATGTCACCCATAACTATCCTGAATTGCCTTGTATCAAGCCCATGGTCAACAAATCGTTTCCTGAGTCTGATATCCCAAAGGTCCATGTCACCTTACCTGATTCAACAAATAAACTCAAGAATTTTCACACAAATCACCCTTGTGATTTGTGTGATTTCCATGGCCACTATACTCACCTCTGTCCCTGCCTCGATGAATTCTACACCTCTATAGTGGAATTTTTCCAACTTGAGGCTGAGCGTAACGAGTCCATTGCTCCCTTACTTGCGAGTTTTTCTTCAGAAAAAGCAGAGGACACATCCACTCCAATTGACATTCCCCCTCCCGATGTCAATATGACAGAGTATTTGACCACTACCCACTACCTGTCATCATCTATGAGATCCACGGTGGAAGACCCCCTTGGGACTTCCCCTTCTGTTTTTCCTGACCTCCCTTCAGCGATCACCTTGGGCTTAACCACAGTGGATCCTTCATCTACTTTTTCTTCAGTCACCCTCCGTGACGATGCGCATGTGAACCTTTCTTGTCATGATGATGAGTCAGGTAGCTTCGCCGCGTTCGGTGGTTTTTCTTCCACCAGTCACCCCATATTCTATTACGATGATGAAATTATGGAAGGAATCACCACCGTTGACTTTATCTATCCCCCCTTACATTAAAACCATACATTTGAACCACATACACCTTGTGGTCATTACATTGAAACACAATTTTTTGGTAAGGGGGCACCCATATTTGAGAGTCCAGGAGAAGTAATTCTCCACAACCCTCCTAGTGCATCTGGTCGTGTCGACTCTAGTACCATTATTCTTCCCCATTTAGAAGAACCACTAGAGTATCATATCACTTCAGATCACTCTAGGGATGATCCCGCTAATCATTACTTCATCTTACATCAACAACCCAGTCCCCTAGGAATTGCTGTTGACCAACCTGTGTGTTTTTTAGGTGATCACCAATTCATTATATCCAAATCGATTCTTTGGGATAGCTACACCATGTATGCGAACCCAGAAATTTAGCCCATTTGGTTCATTTATGCAGTTGAAAAATAGATTGGTAATCCTCCATTCCCTTTCTCGAACTGCATCTATCCATTCTTCCCTTATAAGATAACCATAATGTAAAAAAATGGTGAACCACATCATAAAAATGTGTTTAGCTTCCACTTTCCTAAATACATTTCGCATGACCATAACATGCTTGGGGGCACCTATGCCCCTCAACCATAAAAATCCCAGATCTCAGCCAAAAACAGTACTAAAACCCCCTTTCTCTGACAGATCGCACTTTTCAGGTCATTTCTTGGGATAGGTCGCAATTTTCTGCCCAGTACCTGCTACCCAGGTCGTAGAATAGACCCTGAAAAGTGTGACCTGGACTATTCTTGAGATATGGGTGACTAAGCTGAAACTTTAATCAATTGAATTGAAAGAGTATTATTAGACCTCTTACCTAAAACTGACGAATCTCAATTCCAACAGTCAGTTTGTCTGCTACAGTCACTGCAAGATTTGGGGCCATTTCTCCTCTCTACATTCACCACATCTACACTTGCAAATGAATCAAATCGGAGGGAAAATGCCTTATTAAAAGAGAAACCCCATATTTTTATTTCGCCAGCTATGAATACACTGTAGCTCGGTTTGACGAACCATTAGCACTGTAAGAAATCTCTCATCGAGATCTCAAATGGGTATCCTTTCATTTTTTATGATTTGATACTTCCCCCAGATACATTTTTTCCAAGAAGGGACACTTCACCACTCCTTAAAATCAAATTTCTTCACTTGCAACACTGGTATTTGGGGCACCAATTCACCTTCATACTTTTACATGCTCGTGTCGATTTTCGTCGTGGGTAAGCATCTTGTAATCATGTTTTTATGGTCCTCACTAGGCGTGTTCTATGTGGGAGAATCATCGAGTCGCCCTTGTTTATTGCATCTAAGTTGAGTCATCATCGCATCCATGGAGTCTATCCTGAGTCCCTTTGTATCCCGCTATAGTCCTCCAACCTTCATTGCTTTGTTCCTCTCTCGTGCCACACATTTTGGCTTTCAGTCATACTGTCCCCTATCCCCTCCGGTGTTGAGTCGGTAGTTTCCAAGTCATCCATGCCCTTAATGCTCTAACAAGGGAAGTCGTCAGCTCACTACTTAGTAACCCCCATTCCACCATCATCCCTGGTGTCAGTCTATTAGTCACTCTACTATTATATCTCGTCACTTAGTTGAGTATCCCTTATTTCCTCACCTATGGTAGACCTCCTTCTGTCGACATCAACTTATTCATTCCAGAAGACAGATCTAGAGGGTAGTGTACCATGGTTCCAGCTTCCACTCTTCTTCGGTGCCTCGGATCAGGAAAAGGGACTCTTTATTGCCCTTTGAATTTATTGTTTCTCAAGTCCAACTCCTTATGGCATGATCAAGATTCATATACTTGATGGTTCAATGATGCATCAGATTGTACCGGTGATTCCCGAGTTTGTATGAGATGTTTCAGACCTCATGAGGGGGTGGCCCTTCAGGTATCCCCCCACATGCCTGGATGACCTCTCTACTATAGTCTTGTATGCATCTCCATATATTTGATGGTTCCTGCCTCATCCACTTGCAGTGCCTTTTAGTTTACATGTATCATTCAGATTTTTAGATCCCTTTCCTATTTTACAGGGCCTCTTTGGTTATAATTATATTTCATGTACTCAGAGATTATTTTATAAGTCTTGGCCATTTTCCCAGGCACAATATGTATGTGGGATCCATTATTATGTTTTTATCTGGCCCATGTTTATTCCATCATGTACTATATAATTTAGTCCTTTGTTTGTTAGACGCATCATTCTTTGTACTTTGTTATCTCGGTGAGCATAGGTATGCCTCCCCCACCTCACATAGAACATGAACTCACTCAAAAAAGAGATTTTTCACACCTATAAGTATTGCCTCCTCAGGGTCTTGTCCTCTCATGCTTTAGTCTACCTTATATTTCTCTCTCTCTAACTCCCCCTTCGCTGTCTAGTGATTGAGTTCTTACAATGTACTTCAATCATACGATTAGCTCCTAACGCTCACATGCTATGGGGCAATATGTTACACCAATTTTTGGTCATCTAACCTATTAGTATTATATGGACCAAAGTACACCATCTAATACCAATTTTACCCTAGTAAAATTGCTTTCACTATGAAAAAAGCTTGGTAATCCATAATTTATTAAGTTGTTTATGGTCTAAACAGGAAACCCCATGAGGAATAATTCAATAAATCCTTATTTCTTTGATTTTCCTCAAGGGATAATTAATTAGAACATAGTTTAATTAATATTCATAGTCATATTTAACCCAAAACAAGAAAATTAATTAGATAAATCACTATTTATCTTATTATTTTCTAGGAAAAATTATTTAAAATATTATTTAAATAATATTCCTTGTTAAATTTGACTAAATCATTTATAAATAATTAAATAAATCACTATTTATTTAATTATTACTCAACCATATTCTTAAAATAATAAATAAATCATCTATTTATTTATTATTTACAAATAAAGGGATTTGACCAAATTAAAAAAAAAATCCCCTCCAACAAAAATAATAAAATGTTCCATAAAAGTTGGATCTAGATTTGGTTAATGATATTTTAACTATGCACCAATATCTAGACTAACTCAATATTTTGTTATAAATAGAAGGGTTTTTCCATTTATTCACTAGCTTTTGTTTCCTAAAGATCACTCTGGATCTATAATTTTGGTTTGACTTTGATCCTCCATCATTGCCATATTTTTCTACCCTTTTTTCTTGCGAGCTCCCCTTGAGTTCCATTTTTGTCTGGGTTTTGTACACCATCAAGAGAGAGAGAGAGATATTAGATCTGGAGCGCTGAGGACATACAAGAACCCTACCCATTGAGGGGGACTAGTAACATATTTCTATGTTTCCTTCCGAGGTGTCATAAATACAAAAAATATTTAAAAACATTATTGTCTTATTCACTGGATGCATGGAGAAACTCTTGCTTTTATTTATTGTTTAATATATTTAACTGCATAGATCTGGATTTATGTAGCATTTATTCTAATCACTAACTACATATCTAAGAAAATTGACATCCATATTTGATGTTAGGGATGTTTGTTATGCACAACTAAAGTGAGCTTTTTTCACACGCTTGAGATTATAATTCACACTAACAGTAAATACAATCTCACCTATACCCCATCCATCCTTTCTTAGACATGAATAATTCAGTCTTTCAGGCTCAACTATCAACCTTACTTGTTGAAGCGCATAGTTAAAACAGACAAAGGTATTAGGGCAGTGCATTTAACCATTGAAATACATGGATATCATAGAAATGAATATAAAATTGTGAACATAACCCATAGTGTTACAAGGAAGCTCAACCAACTTCCTATTTACTTATACACATCTATACCACTATGTTCATTCATTAATTACAACTCATCACACACAGAGCATAGGAATATGAATAACAACATTATATGACCAAAACCATGTTTATCCATTATAGCTAACCATTCATAGAGAATATATTATAAATAACAACAATAATTTCCATGAGATCATGCTTATTTATTCAATGAAATAACATCGCAAGAAGATAAAACATATGAAAACACTTATCTTATAAGGATTCCTCTCAATCGAGATTGGGCCATCAACTCTCCACCGAACCTTAGGAGACTAAATTGAAATATTTCTTGTAGCTAACCACCCCTGATCCAGATTCCATAACTTTAGCAAGAGTGCTCAAATGAATAAAAGTAGTGTTACTAGGTCAAATAGGGATTTTAGAGGCTACAACACCTCCACCCAACAACTAATCAAGAAATCAAGATGAATTAGGAAATGCAAAAGAAACACCACATTCAACATGGGGGCTTCACTCAATGAACCTATGATATATCATGTGCATTCGTGGAACACTAAACAATACCCTTAATTTTAATACATATTGGAAAATACCTCTAAAAATCACTTTATTTAACCCCCTTCCAATATGCACCCAATACACCTTTCTTATTTGAAAAACCCCCTACTTTCACTAGATATTATAGATATCCTTTTTTTCATAACCATTTATATTTATATCACTTTATTTTCATTAAAAATGGTAAATGAATTCTTCACTTAGAAAGAATAACCTAGATAATAGGTAGCTAAAAACTTGAAATTTTTAATTAAAAAAAAAAGGCATATATAAGTTTGTTGATTTACAAATAAATATTGTGGAAAATTTGAATGGAAAATACATAGATATGAACTCTCAATTGCATTCATTTTCTATTGAATATTGAAAAAGGTACACTACCTCAATTCAAAACAAAACCTCAATAACCAACATAATGGCGCAACTTTGATCTCACTTATAGATGTTGGAAACTAGATCACTACTTAAGGGGGGTGAATCAGTAGCGATTGCACCTATAAATTTTTTCTTCAATTAATTAAAATTCAAACCACGCATAAGATGAAATAAATAATAAAATATTAGAGCATCAACCATAAATAAAACCATGCAATCATTTAACACAAGAGACACAAATATTTCTGGTGGAAAACCCATATCTAGGAAAAAAACCACCCTTGTTTCTACTACTGCTCTACTTCAATTTTTATTAATCAAACAAATCCTTTTACATCATCATATATGGATATGCCTAATAAGGAATTTTCTCGATCTAAATTGAATTTCTGAACAATTATCCATTGGATACCTCTATCGCTAAAAAGCCTCACCCAACACCCATTGGACTATGAGAATATTACTTCCTTTACTGAAGCTACTGACCACCATTGGCAAGGAACACCCATCCCTTCTTCACTAATCTATCTCGACCTGTTGATAAACTAGAGCCACATTTTAGAATATTTCAAACTGAAATCCTTCACAGAACAACAACAACTTTTTTTTGAAAATGAACTCTCAATGAATCAACACCCATGCTACATAAAATAATCTGAAACATGCACCAAAAAAAAAAACTATACAATAATCAATATTCTCACAAACAACTATTTCATACAAATAACTACTAAGAATATCCAAAATAATTGCAGCCAATTATTAGTTTATCTCCTCACTATCTACATAATATGTTGGCTCAAATAAGCATTGGTTATTTGCTACAACACCTGCAAATTTCTTCACAAATTCTGCATCACACAATTCACACAACTTTGAGACAATATTATTCTCTCACACACACTCTTCCTTACTCACTCAGGAATCAATAAAAAGAAAAAAAACAACTAAAAATTTTTCCTTTTTTTTAATATTCCAAATTATCCTCAATTATTTCCAAACCATTACCATGGAAAACTACCATGGCTATGTCAATACTTAGACCATCTGTACCATGGTGATCTTCAAATCAATACCATAAGTAAATACCATGATTGTGCCAATACCACAGACACTTGTACCATGGTAATCTCGAATTAAGTACCATGGGTAAATACCATGGTTATTCCAATGCCACACACCCATGTAACATGGTAATATCCAAGTCAATACCACAAGTAAATAGCATGGAAATGCTAATACAACGGACCCATGTACCATGGTAATCTCCAAGTCAATAGCACATGTAAATACCATGGTTATGCTAATACAATGGACCCTCGTACCATGGTAATCTCCAAGTCAATACCATATTTAAGTAAAGTGGTTAAGCCAATACTACAAACTCCTATACCATGGTAATCTCAAAAACAATACCATGGGAAAATACCATGGTTATTTCAATACCAACACTATCTTCACCATGGTAATATCACATTCCAACCTACTTGAAAAACATACCAATATCGCGGTAATGCTAATACAAAGAATACTTGTACCATGGTAATAATCTACTCATGAAATATTCAATATGCACAAGGAAACCATAGAAAATGGTCAAACAAAACAAAAAAACAACTCAGATCCAAAAAATATGACATAAACCAAGCCAAATCACCTCCAACACCTGTAGAAGCATATCCAACACATGCTACAACATCTAAACACATGTAGCAACAACTCCAATGCTTCCATCACATGTAGAAGTATGTGTGACGCCTGTAGCAACAATCCAAGCACCTGCAATTGTTGAATTTAATTATGCAAGAGCTATTTCTCCACAATCTAATGCACGATTGAGATCACCAGATAGAAAAAGAGAATTGCTAATATGGTCTAATAACAATCCCCAATCCATATTTCCATGGATGCATTTTTGATGCAATTGCTAATGCTACAAAGTATGAGAAAGTACCTTGCCTCCCCATAGGTTGGTGAAGGGTTTTGGGCCTCATGTAGAATCATTTCGCTCCAATGAAGAGATATATTTCATCCACTCCCAATCCAATTCCTGCATAGAAACACAACCAAACAAATACGACAAGTGATCTTCCATACAAGATCGTCAGCTCAAAGGATTTATAAATCACACATATAAATGAATGAAAAACTGATAAGGGGAAGGAAATTAGATTTTTATTAACCATATAAGTGGAAGTACATAAATATACCTTCAAGCAAAGGGTATCCTCTCATCAAGCTTGTATTATGGTCTTCTTTCCCAATACAGTAAATCTCTCGTGTTATAGTTTGGATACTCCCTCTTACCCCATTTCCTCTTGGTGAGATTATATAGGATCATTCAATCTCGTGGGAAAATGTATCTATACACCTAGGGGCATGAGAATTTAGGAAACTTCTACCATAATGGACCCCTATCAAACTCATACATAAGTGGGTGAAGTTGATCATCTTTGGAATGAAAAAATCAAGAAACCTTTTGCAAAATTATGATATTTTTCTCAATTATCTCAATTATGAAATAAATATCATCTCATAATTATAATATTTTGGAAAATAAATTATGATAAATTGCTCAATTATGCAATTTCACCCTTTTAACATGGGATAAATATCACATAAGTAAAAGAAAAGGTGAAAAGGGATGCATTTTATCCAAACAACTGAGGTCAGTTGATATTGGGTTTTTGTCACTATAAAGGAGTGGAAAAAAGGGTTAAAATAGATTCCCCCTAATGCATGAGGTCAGAATAGAAACTGATGGCTAAAATGCATTAAAATAATACTCAAAACTAAAAATGGGAGGAAGGATCCAAGACCATGAAGCTGGATCACAGAAAATTAAGAGATGAAGTCTCAACTCTACTAATAACTTCCTCGAGGCAGGAAAACCCATGCTTGTTCATAAAGAGATACTAAGCATGACCACCAAAACATACATTGTGGATCCATGCCATGAAATTATACAACATGGCCACGAAGACATACACATTAGATCCATGTGAATAAATAAATAGAGAATATCCACCAGCAAATAAAAAGTGGATCTATGTCACATTATACATAGGTAGGACTATGGTCACATGCCAGATAAAGAAGTGTTTCAAGATAGTCCTAAAAGTAGATAAATTATACAAAACTCCAACGCGGCCTGGGAAGGGTGCCATATAAGAGTGATATTTCCCTAACCTAGGGCATTCGACATAACCTCTATTGTATGAATATACATCATGGGAATATTTTAGTTGATGTTGATCATGGTAGACACCTTCTGATTACTAGCTAATGAAGTAAACTAGTAACACACATGAGGGAATCCACCAATGAGGAAAATGGACCCCAAGGAGTCTATTACAATTCATTAAGTGTGAATATATGAATTGAAATCGAACACCAATGAATTGGATCAATCATGAGCCAATGATGTAAACCCACTATTTTTCATGAGGAAGTCTTCCACTAAGGTTTGCAAACTCGAAGGTACTACTCATTCCTAGACCAAGATCATAGATAATGAGATGAAATCGATAATAGAAGATCCATCAAAGGAGGGACATAATGTTGACCCTTCAATTGACATAGAACACACCAGGATGATGTGATGAATGGATGAATTCATGAAGGTATGAAGTATGACTCACAAGAGATGACTGACTCAAAAAGTTCAACAGGCTACTGCATATGGCCAACACATGATGAGACTTCCCTTGAGCACATATTGGCATGACAAAAGAGTGACTTACGATCATGAAGAATGAGCACCATGTTATATTATGCAATAGCGTAGGTAGCATTGAGGCATGCTCCATATGACTGGAAGAGTAACTAGCCGTAGGGGTAAAGAGATTCATATGGATGGTATGGCTCCTAAGAAAGATAAAACGCAATTGTAAGACAATAAAACAAATGGGTCTTGTGTTCAAGGGTGACACGGTTGACACTCTGATTGGATGACTAAGGGAAATAAATGTTCCATCCATTCTCTTTTTATAATTTCCTTTTTCATAAAGTTTTCCCCCAAGCCTGAAAAAGAGATAAAAGTATACAAGGGGGAACCTCCTAGCCATAGTAGAATATGGTATTATTTTTTCATAACTAGCATATCCCATTTTGAAAAAGGGTCAAACTTATATTGGTTAGATGACCCTTCAAGTACTTTTACGAGCATGAAGGAGACAAGTTCACTTGACGATCTTTTCTAAATTAAGGAGTATGAAAAGAGCTTAAAGGAAAGTCCTCCTCGAGGAATGAGTGTTATAGAGGACAACAAATGGTTCTATTAATGATGGAACTTCTCATGAAATAATGAGGACAAGAGGCTGGTTAATAGAACCACTCAATGCAGTGGTTCCTCCAAGAAATGGTAAACACGTGAAGTGAATGTGAATGATAGGCCAAGTAGATGACGATGATGGAAGAGAGAAACCTAGGATTATACTACAAAAACAAGTTGATAAAAAGTGGCAATTGTAAGGGAGAAAGTGTGTAATCCTCCTAGGGTATGGCCAAAAATATGACAAAGAAGAGGACATGAGGCTCAAATTCTAGTTCATGGCGGGTCAGATGGAGGAACTTTGAAAAATTAGTACATAGAAACCAATATGACAAAGAGGTGCTCACTAGGGTATCCATTAGCTTGTAAGCTCTACTGCCAAGCTACGATGTGCATAAAGAAGAATGGCTAAAGTTGCAACTTGACAGGGTCAGACCTAAGGAATTAATGATGGAAATGATGGTCATAATTCAATGAGGACAACGAAAATGACTTACCGCTATATTCCAGGTTCAAGAGGAATCCAACAAAGGTCCATGCATGTCGCAATAAAATTTTTGCCTATCCTATAAAATCCATCTAAAAATACTAGACCCACAGTTAAATCACATAAATAAATAAAAATGGATGAGGTTAAAATAGGACCCTTTTTTTTGGCATAAATAAGGCATTACAAGTACTCGCATCACACACCAAAAAAAAAGAGAAAACATCACACTCCTACATACAATATTTGCAATTGCATCACAGTCCAGTAGGTCATGCTAAAGAGTTCCCACATCTTGGCACAGAACAAGGGTATCTATACATGAAATTACGAAGGGTGAGGGGAACATATGGAACGTTAATTTCGGGCCATGCCAAAGGAAATAAAACTGTCCAATTTGTAAATGTTGACCATGTCAGGATCATTCTAACATAGTTATGATATTGAAATTAACTTGAACACATAAAGGAGTATCATGACATAAAGGGGTACAATATGGTCATCAACATGTGGTAAGGAGTTGGAAAATTCATTGGCAAGTTTAGTAGTAGAAACCCAAGAGGAAACAGGAAACATGAAACCCCATGAGGAATAATTGAATAAATCCTTATTTGTTTGATTTTCCTTAAGGGATAATTAATTAAACAACAATTTGATTAATATTATTGGTCATATTTAACCCGAAACAAGAAAGTGAATTAGATAAATCGCTATTTATCTTATTATTTTCTAGGAATAATTATTTAAAAGATTGTTTAAATAATATTCCTTGTTAAATTTGACTAAATCATTTATAAATAATTGAATAAATCATTATTTATTTAATTATTACTCAACCATATTCTTAAAATAATAAATAAATCATTTATTTTTTTATTATTTACAAATAAAGGGATTTGACCAAATTCAAATTAATTTTCCCTCCAACAAAAATAATAAATATTCCATAAAATTTGGATATAGATTTGGTTAATAATATTTCAATTATGCACCAATATCTAGACTAACTCAATATTTTGTTATAAAATAAAATGGTTTTTCCATTCATTCATTACCTTTTGTTACCTAAAGAATTCTCTGGATCTATACTTTTGATATGAATTTGATCCTCCATCATTGTCATATTTTTCTACCTTTTTGCTTGTGAGCTTCCTTTGAGTTCCATTTTTGTTTGGGTTTTCTACACCATCAAGAGAGAGAGATATTAGATTTGAAGTGCTGAGGATATACAAGAACCCATCCCATTGAGGGGGACTGGTAACATCTTTCTATGTTCCCTTCCCAGGTGTCATAAATACAAAATTCTTTAAAAAATATTTGTCTCTTGTCTATTGGATGCATGGAGCAACTCTTGCTTTTATTTGTTGTTTATTTAACTGCATAGATCTAGATTTTGTAACATTTATTCTGATCAACTAACTGCAGATCTAAGGAAATTTACAGCCATCTTTGATGTTAGGGTTGTTTGTTATGCACATATAAAGTAATTTTTTTTTCTATGCTTGCGATTAGAGTTCACACTAACAACTGACAACTCCACAAGGGTTTATAATTACGACCATTGTCGTTTTTCAGATCCATGCATGACCAGTTGCTTCAACCCCAAGGGTTTTTCTTCAGCTTCTTATTTTTCACTTCTTGATGTGTTTTTTAACCTTTAAAACTATAGAATAATAAATTTTATAACTTCCATGTGTTTATGGGCCTATTGTGCAAGTGAAGATATCAGTCGCAGCTGAGACGACACTTTTTTCTAAAACCTTCTCCCGAGATGTCTGGAAGTGTAGGTCGCTCTTTTTGGGCCAAAACTTGTGACCTCAACCTTCAGGGCATAGAAAAGAGCCAGAAAAATGCAACCTCTATGGAAAAAAGGTCAAAAACTGTGACCTGAACCTTTTGCGGAAATTTTTCTATCATTTTTCTGGGTTTGACTAAGCAACTGTTCAGGGTTGTATGTGATCAGATTTGGATCAAGGACCTAAGTGATAGCTCAAATTTAAAAGTGTTCAGAATCTTTCCCAAACTGAGTGACTGGATAGACCTCGTCTTCCTAATTTCGGTGCCGCGAACGGTTCGAAAAAATGACACTGTATGAAAAAGTTATCGTGATTTGAAAAGTCTAGTAAATTGTAATTTATGGCTTTTGACCAAGTTTGACTGAGTTTTGAATATTTAAAAAAAGAGAATATTCCAAGGAATATTCCTCATAATATTTACCAAAATATTCCTTTCAGACCAGTCAGGTCATGCCAAGTGGTGGATTTTCATAGGACAAGGGGTTGTACGTTGGAATTTTTGGCCAATGAGAGGGTGACACATGGCGAGCCCTAAGGCCACTACGTGTCCCCAGGATTGTTTAATAAAATTTTGGTCAGATCATTGGGATTCAACCCCGAGACCTTCTCCACAGAACACCCATGTCTTACCATCAGACTATCAATTGGTTCTTAACTATATTGAGCAGCGATGTTTAATTATCGTTGAACGCAATTGCGTATGGGAGTTCAGAGGGGTCAACCCCGAGGGCCATCCCCTCCCCATGTGGTTGTTGCCCTGATCCAAGGGCCTAATGGTAAAATCAGAGGTTTAAGCTACACCATTTATGACAACTATTAATTGTTCACATGGTTCAGTTTCAGTTTAAGTGCAGTTACCCGACGGTTACAGTTCCGATAAATGTTTTGAAAACCGTGTGGTTTGGGAATGTTCCCAACCACTAACCAACATTAAATTCAATAGTTATTTCAGCGGAGATTTTGGAGGTGCATTATATATGGAGGATTTTCCAAAATTAACTACAGTTATGTGCAATTTCTCCACATTTAGTGGAGGATTTCTAGGTGACACTGGGAAAAATCAGTTTAGGCTCTATCTTGAGCTAGATTCGACCATTCTTAGAGTGTGAATAGTCAATTTTGACTATCTCAGACATTCCATACTAGTTTTTGAGTTTTTTAAAGCCATCAAAGGATTTTTGAGTAGGTTTTTTTTCTTTAGAGAAGTTCTAGGTGCCACCAGGGCCACTATGGGCCAACAGTAGTTTGAGGCCTAGCCAGAGAAGCTAGAGGCCTTATTCAGGAATCCCATAGTCAATTTTGGATGTTTCAGAGATTTTGAAACTACTGGTGTGGTTTTCTTAGCCTATAGAGGAATTTTGAAGGCCTATATACTTCAGAGAAGTTCCAAGGGTCACTAGGGCCATCTAGTGCCAACATGAGAATGAGGCCTATCTAGAGCATCGAGTATCCATTCTCAGTAAACCAATATTAATTTCTATATATTTTGATACTTCTGAATCCATTGATGGATTTTTCATAAGATTTTAAAGACTTCTGAAATTAGATATGCTTCAGAGAAATTTTCATGGAACCTAGAGCCAAGGGGGTGCCACCAGGTGTTGGAGGCGAAACTGGAGCAGCCGGAGACCAATTTCTGCAAGTCAATAGTCTATTATGACTATTTTGGACATTTAAAATCAAATTAAAGGATTTTTAGAACCATTTGAAGACTTTTGAAGGTAAAAGAACCACAGGGAAAATTTGGGCAGCCTAGGGCCATCAGTGGATGGACTCCTAGATTGGGAAGCGAGTGCTCATTTGGAGAAAATGATATGTCCATTTTAGAGGTATGATATGTGCTAGAGATAGTAGGTGAGGTTTCAGGGATAGAAAAATAATTCTAAAGGAGTTAGTGCCACTTCGAAGCTCAGGGAAGCTTAAGGGCACCGATAGAAGGAGTCAAGACTAATGGAACCTAGTTCTGTTTTCAGAGTGATCCAACCCATTTTCAGATCAAGATGTTATCAGAGCATAGTTTCTTGATTAACAGAGCACTAGGTTGCTTGTTTGACTTGAAAGGTGCTTAAAAGTGCAAAGAATTTGTTTGTTTTCAAACTAATTGTTGCTCACAAGTTTGAGTTTGCTAGAGGTTAAGGGAAACATATTAATAGCTAAGTATAGAAGAGGACAAGAAGGAAGAGATTCTGAAGGCATATTCCTTACCCAAAGGACCTCACGACATCCTTGAAGCATAAGAGGGTCTGTTTGCAAAAAGGTTGCTTGAAGAAGAGCTTGACTCTACAGCCATTTTGTTTTTAAGCCTTTTAATTTTTTTTTGAAAGCTTTGTGAATTGTTGATTGAAGTTATTTATTTCATTTTCATGATAAAAACTTCTTCAAGTGAGGTTTCAAAATCCTCCTCCTTCACAACATTCTTCGATGAAGACATGAAGCAAGACTTCTACATCCTAAAGGATATGGTGAAAATTCTATTTGAAGATAGAAGAGAAAGCACTAGACTTTATGAGCAATTGATTGCTATGAAGCAAGAGAAAGAAAGACTTCTTAAAATATTGCATGAGATGGAGATTTAGCTCCATCAAGCCCAAGAAGCCTTAACCAAACACATGCGTGAAGCAGAGGTAAATAACTCTAATTTGTCTTCAATTTTCTCTTGAGAAAGATGTGTAGGTTCATTTGAAAATCATACTATAGGTATAGGGTCCAAGTTAATGTCTAAAATGGGATATGAAGGAAAGGGTTTAGGAAAACATGCACAAGGCATGATTGATCCTAATTTGGTTGAGGAAAGACCTAAGAAATTTGGTCTTGGTTATGTTCAATCTAATGGAAAAAACTCCAAAGCTATGAAGGCATGTGAGACAACTTCAAAAAGAACTTTTGTTCCAAGTTCTAAACCACAAACATGTCAAGTTTGTTTTCAAGTTGGTTTCCATTCTTTGAATCCTATGTTGCAGCAATATGTGTATAGAAATGCAGCTTATAGCGAGCATGAGAGTTTGGACAACTATCAATATATAAAAAATGATGTTTTTCTTCAAGAGAAATATGGAACCTCTACAAGTTCATCTCCTCATGAAGGTAAAAAATATGGACATGCAAAGCAGCAATTGAGGTATAATTCTTCCCATATTCAAGTTGATCATGTTTCTGATAAGCATGAAAAATCTGCATGCTTCAATGGAAGAAAGAGTTGTTGTGCATATTTTTGTTTGTGTAACCATGCTGTTTCAAAATGCTAGAAGAGGAAGGAGGCGTACATGAAAAAATTAAAGCAAAGCCAACTTGCAAAGAAGGTGCAAAATACTTGCACACATTGCCAGAAGAAGGGACATCTTGTTTCCCAATGTTGGACATTGCATCCAACTAATCATCCCAAGAACATGAGGCAAGAGGATGGAAATACTGGCGAAATTGGAACCAAATATTCGATCATTGATGTGAGAGTAGGTGTTTCACATGTAGAATATTTTCAACAGCAAAATTCACCATGGAAGTGGCTTGATAAGAATTGGTTTGACTTCTTAACTCAGTACGACATACATCCATTTGTACATATGAAAATTTCAGTCATGTATGAATTTTTGTTGGAAACTTATGTTTGTTTGAGCCACCTTGGATCGATGATCAAGGACATGATTTTCAGCTACCTTCTATAAATTTCTCACCAGAAATTTTTGAGTGAGTTCAAGGAAGACAATTCTTGATAGGAGGACAAGAGCATTCAAGAAGGGAAGTGTTGACTACCTTCAAGTTGGGTTCAAAGGCACTAAGACATGTAGGGAAAATTGTATGGAGGTTGAAAAGTGAGGGTTTTACAGTCTCATCTACTAAACAGATCAGGAAATCAGTCTTTTGGGGTCAAACTATTCCCAATGGGGAGTTGTGATCAGATTTGGATCAAGGACCTAAGTGATAGCTTAAATTTAAAATTGTTTAGAAGTGTTCTGAACCCAAGCAACCAGATAGATCTCATCTTCCTGATATCGGCACCACGAATGGTTTGAAAAACTGACACTGTATGAAGAAGTTATCTCGATTTGAAAAGTCTAGTAAACTGCAATTTCTGGCTTTTGACCAAGTTTTGTTGGGTTTTCAATATTCAAAAAAAGAGAATCTTCTAGAGAATATTTCTATAATATTCCTATAATATTCCTTTCGGACCAGTCAAGTCATGCCAAGTGGTGGATGTTCATTGGACAAGGGGTTGTATGTTGGAATTTTTAGCCAATGAGAGAGTGACATGTGGCTAGCCCTGAGCCCTCCACGTGTCCTTGGGACTGTGTAATAAATTTTTTGTCGGTTCACCGGTAGTCAACCCCGAGACCTCCTACACAGAGCACCCACCTTTTACCATCGTACTATCAATTGGTTCTTAACTATATTGTTCAGCGATGTTTATTTATCGTTGAACACAATTACATATGGGGATTTGGAGTGGCTAGCCCCAAGGGCCAGCCCCTCCCCATGTGGTCACCTCCCTAATTCAAGGGCCTAACATTAAAACTGGTGGTTTAAGCTCCAACATTTATGACAACCATTAAGTGGTCACATGGTTCAGTTCTAGTTTAAACGCAGTTACCCAGCAGTTACGGTTCCGATAAATGTTTTGAAAACCGCGTGGTTTGGGCATGTTCCCAACCACTAACCGAAATTAAATTCAACATTTATTTCAATGGCGAGTTTGGAGGCGTGTTATATATGGTGGATTTTCCAAAATTAACTAGAGGTATGTGCAGTTTCTCCACATTTAGTGGAGGACCTTTAGGTGACACTGGGAAAAATCAGTTTAGGGTCTATCTCGAGATAGATTCGACCATTCTTGGAGTGTTAATAGTAAATTTAAACTATCTAAATCATTCTAGACTCATTGGTGAGTGTTGAAGACCCATAAGAGGACTTCTGAGCAGGTTTTTGCTTCAGAGAAGTTATAGGGGCCACCAGGGCCACCATGGGCCAACAGTAGTTTGAGGCCTAGCCAGAGCAGCTATAGGCCTTATTTAGGAATCCAATAGTCAATTTTGGATGTTTTAGACATTTTGGAACTAATGGTGTGGTTTGGAGATCCTGTAGAGGAATTTTGAAGGCCGATATGATTCATATAAGTTTCAAGGGTCACTAGGGCCATCTAGTGCCAATATGAGAATGAGGCCTATCCAGAACATCCAGTATCCATTCTCAGCAAAAAAATAGTCATTTATGATTATTTTGATACTTTTGAATATATTTATGGAGTTTTCATAAGATTTTTAGGACTTCTAAAAGTTGAGATGCTTCAGAGAATTTTTCAGGGAACGTAGAGCCAAGGTGGTGCCACCAGGTGTTGGAGGCGAAACCAGAGTAGTCGGAGGCCAATATCTGCAAGTGAATAGTCTATTCTGACTATTTTGGACATTTGGAATCCAATGAAACTATTTTCAGAGTGATCTAAATAATTTTGAAGGTATAAGATCCATAGGTAATTTTTCTGTAGCCTAGGGCCATCAGTGGATGGAGGCCTAGATTGGGAAGCGAGTGCTCATTTTGAGAAAATTATCAGTCCATTTTGGAGGTATGATATGTGCTGGAGATAGTAGGTGAGGTTTCAGTGATAGAAAAATAATTTTGAAAGAGTTAGTGCCACTTCTAATCTCAGGGAAGCTTAAGGGTATCAACAGAAGGAGTCAAGTCTAAGGGAACCTAGTTTTGTTTTCAGAGTGATGACAGCCATGACAATGGTATGATGGTACTATAAACCAAATTTTACAACCAAAATAACCATTGGAGTTGAGATTCTATATTGTAAAATAATATTTTCATCATAATCCCAAAGAGCCAAGTCAAGTTGACAAGAGCTCAACGAGACGTAGCCCACGATATTCAGGTGAACTCCTATATTAAATTTGTTGTTATGCGTTGATTTTTATTTGTTGCACTATATGGCTGTTGCACATGTTTCATATCAAAAAAAAAAATGGTCTTAAATCAATTAAACAATTAAAAAACATACACCTATTTCAAGTATAAAATTCCGCAAAAGTTAAGTATAAGCAGATCTTTTATTTGTTTAACTGAGTGGAAGGTTCTTGAAAAACATAACAAGTTATCCAACCCATTTTCATATTATTATGATCGCCCCCTCCACCCGACTAGGACTAGTAATTTCTCTTTTTTACTCGTTGAAGTAGGAACCAAGCCCCTTACGGCTTCAGTACGCTTCCACCTTTTTAGGAGGAGTTTAGCTGAAGCAAGTTGTTTGATATTTCAGTGTGTTCAACCATTTTTCAGATCTGATCATGTACTATCATATCCATCTCATATCGGTTATTCATCCATCCAAAACACCTCTTTTTAGTTTTGTTTGTTCCTCCTTTAGGGTCCTCTTTTTTTCCCTTCAGGTTGTAGCCTTTTGCCACCTTTTTTGCAGCACTTTTCCCTCTATTTTTTTGTTGTTTTCTACACCTATTTCCAGCATATCTAACCTTTAAGTCCCTGTCCCTTCCAAATTTATATCCATTGGCCATTTTGTGTATTTTGACTATATTTTTCCCACCCATAGACGAGTTGTTGGGAAGCTCTCCTCCTTGGGTTTAAATTGATGTATCTTTAGCTGTTTATTTTATGTCATATTCCGTTTACTTTATTGTCATTTTCAGATTTATTTACAGCTATACAATATATTTTTTCTTTCTTTCTCTACACATGTATAGTCTTAATTAAAATTAACACACTTATCACATACATGCACACCCTAAGTGAAGAGCATCTAGTTTACACCCCCAGGCCAAGTCTATAACATTATAGTCAATTGAAATTGCACCTTCCTGCCCTTGTTTCGACATTGTAATCATTTGATCTTGCACCTCCTTTCCCTTGTTGGTCTCTCTTTCTTCTATGATCTGTGTCTATTTTCCATCATTACACCCCCAATGCATTTATCCCAAAGAATCCTAGGCCTTCATCCTCACTTTCTGGTTGGGATATTTACTCCTCTGCATAGGGTTCAACTTCGTCCTCCGTCGAGTCCCCATTCTGACTCTTCTTATGGTTCATTGGGTTCCTCTTTTATTTATATCCACGGATCTCCTCCTATCACCTTCACCAAGTCTATTTCAGGACCTAACGCTAGTGGTAGCCCCAACCCTAATGCTGGGAATATCACTAGTGGGTCCCCAACAGGAACTACTCCGGCTTCTCCCTTGCTCCCTTATATGGAAGGCCTCAGTCTTCCTGATTTTAACCAGTTGATTAATGACCCCATACACCATGATCCTGGTTGGACTGCTATGCCAACCAAGCTCCCTTTAGACATCCCCGAGTTTGAAGGTCTTGCCAGAGTGGATCCTACCAACCATGTTCGTTCTTTCCACATGTGATGTTCGTCTAACTCCATCACCGATGACTCCCTCTGTCTTCATTCGTTCCATCGCATGCTTACTAAAGAAGCTTCCAAGTGGTATGTTGACTGGGCCTCCACCTCTCATACTACTTTTGCGACTCTTGCCCAAAATTTTTTGTCTTACTTCCATATTCCTCTTCGCTATGACACTGGTACCGAAATATTGACCTCTTTCCTTCAATCGTCTGTGGCTCGCCTATGTGATATTGTCCAAGGATGGAGGAGAATAAAGAGCATATGTCAAAACCCTACCTTTTAAGAACGTGCCTACATGGAATGGTTTCTCAAATCCATTTTTCCTGCTATTCGGAAATATGTCGCATCCCATTTCCCTCCAACTAAAGAAACTGCCTCCAGATTGTGTTGAAATATGACCTGATCTACGCACAGTCAGGTTATGTTTATACCATCTTACATGATCTCCCTATACCCAGTGTTTCAAATGCACCGGGGGCATCCCATGTCGTTGATGGTATCGTTGGAGCCTTTTCTCATCTGTACACTCATCCTCCCAAGGGTTATGGTTTCCTTAAGGGAGGGGACAGTTCCTTCGACACTTTTCCCCATCCCAGTAGCATGTATCTAGGATACGACATGCCTCCTCCTTTTTCCCAACCTGTTTACCCCAATGTTTCCCAACCTCCTTATTATACGTATCCACAACCTGGTGCTCTAGCTCCTCCAACATTAGCACCTCAACCTCCCTTTCCTTCTCAACCCCCGTAATAGAAGCCACCACCCCCCCTAGGGTTAGGTGTATGCACAACGGAGTGTGACTAATCCTCATACTTTCAAAAGTAGAGAAAAGGGAACCAAAAACAATTTTCCCTAGGTAATCCAGGACCCAATCCCCAAGGAAATGCACCTAACAGAGGAAGCCAGCAATAGGGCACTCAGCCCAAGCAAGTCAAGCATGTTCGCACAAATAAACCTTATTCTTATTTTGGTGTCTACAATCACTACACCCAAAATTGTGCTCTTTTACCTCAGATGTGTCAGATGTGGGAAGCTCAAGCAACATCCTAAGAACAGAAAGCCTCCCCTTCAGTTCCTCCCAATGCTGCCTCTATCGAACTGATTGAGTTTACCAATCCTTTCCCCCAACAAGGATTCATGGATACCAAACCCCTTAAAAGTTAGGAGACTACTCAAAATCCATCTGGTACCTCTGATTACCAGATTCTCATGATGAACTCTAACAAACCCATTACCGTTCACCTCAACCTTCAGACTCAGTCCCATTAGCACAAAAATTCCCTTGTTATGTCTACCCCTGAGCCCCCTTCTTTAGGTCCCGCGGAGCCTCTTTCGACACCCAATGGTCCTTTACGAATCCCTCAGTCTAAGGCAGAGGTTCATACCAAGATCCCCAATGGAACATTACACTGAAACACTACTTCTAGTAAATTTCCCCATTCATATAGTATAGTAGATGACTTGGCGCAATCCCTTGTTGCCATGTCAATGCTAGAAGTCCTCCAATCATTCCCTTCACAATGAAAATCTCTAATAACTACCATGGGCATTGTGGATCCTTCATATGATCATTTGATTATCTTCGATGTTGACTAGCCAGAACATCCCCCCCTTCCTACTTCCATCGCCTTCCAAATCCAAGTCAAGATCTAGAATACCAACGTCTTCCATTGTATCACTGACGAGGGGGAATCCACCTGCGTGATGCCCACTTTGGTTTGGAAGAAAATCAGATCTCCTAAATTAGCCCCTTCCACTATCACCCTCCGAGCGTGGGATGACCACTCTTCCCAGCCCCTTGGCATGTTCCGTAACTGTCCTATTACTCTTGCAGGAAAGACTATTTGTGTTGATGTAGAAGTCATTAATGCCCCCGTAGACTACAACATTATATTGGGTCATAGCTACACTTATGCAATGTCTATTTTCCCATCTGCGGTTCACCGTAAGATGTGATTTCCTCACAACAGAAAGATTGTCATTGTCGACCAGTTGACATATTGCGAACCAAAGTATTAGACCTCCCTTGAGTCCATCATCTCTTCGTTGGCCAAAAAAAAATAGTCGAACCTTCGACCAATGTCTCACCCAGGGCCTACAAAGACTCCTCATTGCTTGGTTCATTCCGTGGTATTCCTCCTCCTATCTCTGATCCCAGCTCGTCGAATACTTGCATGATGAAATCATCTCGGTCCTACCTCAAATGGACTGGTTCAACTAGTTAGCAGCCCCTCCCTCTGCAACCTACTCCCAACACCTCGACTCAGCCTTCAGGACCCCCTCCTCCAGGCCCCTCATCTGCAGCTAGTATCCATGAGCCTATCTACCCTCCTAGAATGATTCATCCTAGGCTTAACCATCTCAGAGTTGTCCCGCCTGGCCATTACCGCTTCGATCAGATACCGTTTCTCGCTCCCCCTCCTGGAGTATTTTAGGTACCTATTATGGCTACCTTTTCTCTTCCTAACGTGACCCTGGGAATCCCGGTCTGGTACATTGAACTCCCAGCCAATATCCCACCTGGTCAGCCCAAACCTTATACTTCTTTGACCCCCGTCCAACTGGTCGCCACGACCCCTCCCTTTACATTTGTGCCTCAGCCACCTCAACAGGAAACCACTCCTATTGTGAAAGCTTTGGGTGAGGGGAGAAAAGCTGGAAAGAAGGCACCTAAGGATAAGGCCGCCCAAACAACCCTTGCTCCTCTTGAGCCTCCAAAGCATACTTCCCGGTGTGCTTTGTGTGATGTTGTAGGTCATGCCACCCATACCTGTCCTGAATTTCCTTGTCTCAAGCCCATGGTCAACAAAGCATTTCCAGAGGCTGATATCTCAGAGGTATATGTCACTATACCTGATTTAGTCTCGAAACTCAATTATTTTTGCACAAATCATCCTTGTGGTTTATGTGATTTCCATTTCCACTATACCCACCTTTGTCCCCGCCTCGATGAATATCGTGCCTCTTTATAGGCAGTCCTCCAATTTGAGGCCAAGCACAATGAGTCCATCTCTCCCTTGTTTGCGAGTTTTGCTTTGGCAAATCCAGAGGCCTCGCCTTCTCCCATTAACATTCCCCCTCCTAATGTCGAGATGATAGAGACTACAGCCACCATTTTCTACCTATCATCGTCTATGAGATCCATGGTGGAAGACCCCTCTAGGAATTCCCCTTCTAGTTCGCCTGAACTCCCTTTAGTGATCACCCTATGCTCAATATTGGTAGATCCCTTATCTGATTACTCTTCCATCACCCCTCATGACGATGCGCATATGAACCTTTCTTCTCACGATGATGAGTCAGGTAGCTCTTTCACGTCTTATGGTCTCCTTTCCACCAGTCACCCCATCTTCCATTCTGATGAAGACATTATGGAAGCGATGACCACCCCTGACCTTCCATGGGATGATATGCCCCATCACGCATACTTCCTCCCGCAGTAGTCCCATGACCAATATGTTGTGGAAACAAAATACTTCATTCTCGATGAGGTCGATTAGTTTATAAATCCCATCCCTCCACCCGATGATTTCGAAGAAGGAAATATGGCCAATATCTCTCCTACCTTTAAAATTAACATTTCTGACAAATGAAAGGTAGAAGAAATTATTACCTTGGGCACTCAAATCACCCAAGAAGAAATTGAGGCTTATACCAAGTTATTCAAAGAACTCTGTGATGCTTTTGCCTGGTCCTATTCAAAAATTCCCTGACTCGATCCCACCATTTTCAAACACCATATCGATACATGGCTTGATTCCAATCCTATCCATCAAAATTTGAGACCCATTAATCCTTCCAGACGAGAAGTTTTCAAAGCCAAATTCATTAAGCTCAAGCAGGCTTGTTTTATCTATCCCATTGAATACACCACTTGGGTGTCCAATTTGGTTCCCATTATAAAGAAAAAAGGCACCATCCGTGTTTTCACTGAATTTTGCGACCTAAAAAGAAATTTTCCCAAAGACAACTTCCCCACACCATTCATTGACCAAATCATTGAGGAGTGTGTAGGGCACGAGGTTCTATCCTTCATGGATGGTTTTTTCGGAAATAACCAAATTGTTATCAATCGTGATTATCAGGTTAAGAACGCGTTCATCAGTCTGTGGGGAACCTTCTCTTATAGGGTCATGCCGTTTGACCTTAAGAATGATAGAGCCACTTTTCAACGAGCCATGCCATACTATTTCCATGACCTGGCTCATATTATCCTTTCTTATTTAGATGACCTCACTGTGTGTTCTAAACATCGAGCGCAACACCTTCATGATTTGCGTACCATCTTCCTTCGATGTCGCAAGTATAATATCCACCTCAACCTATTAAAGTGTGTCTTTTGTGTTCCTTCCAGCCGTCTTTTAGGCTTCATCATGTCTAAATATGGTATAACACTTGGCCCCTTGAAATTTCAAGCCATCCTTGTGCTTCCTTTTCCTCGTACCTTATGCCAGTTACAAAGCCTCCAAGACAAAGCTAATTTCCTTCATCGGTTCATACCGAACGATGCCACCACCATGCATGGGTTCCTTAGAATCCTCAGATCTAACATTTCATTCGTTTGGGATGACTATTCTCAAGAGTCTTTTGATGTCCTAAAACATGCTCTCACATCTGCTCCCTTGATTCGTCCCCCCGACTTTGATAGGGATTTCATCATGTACATCTCAACCTCCACCCATTCGGTCTTTGGGGTCCTTATTCAGGAATATGAAAATGGAATCAAACATTTTATCTATTATTTCAGAAAGAACCTTGCAGACCCCCCCATGTTTTAATCGCATGAAGAGAAATTAGTGCTCGTTGTTGTATTCTCGGTCCAAAAACATCGGCATTATATCCTCATGCGTTCCACCAAGGTCATGACTAATTCCAACCCTATGGCCTTCCTAATGAGCTGTTGGATAATCAATGGGAAGTATGCCCATTGGATCGCTATCCTCGAGGAATCCGATCTTGAAATTGTCACACCAAAGACTTAGAAAGTTTTAGCCCTTGCTAAAATCATTTATGAATTACCTACTAGTACACAGGATCCTCCAATTAATGATGATTTTCCTGATGAACAATTGTTTGACATTACTACATATGATCCTTGGTATGGTGACATCATCACTTATTTTCGAACCCAAAAGCTCACCCTCCATCTTGATCGTGATTCTTGACGACGTATCTGACACCAGGACCCTCACTACCTTCTCATTAATGATGACCTTTATTGTCACAGTGTATATACTATCCTTCGTCATTGTCTCATGCATGTCGAAGCTGAGCAAGTCCTTAATGCCTGCCATAACGGCACTTGTGGTGGCCACCTCTCTGGTCTCATTACTGCCAAAAAAATCATGTGCGCTGGGTACTTTTGGCCTTCTCTCTTCGATGATTACATTGAATTAGTCAAACACTATTCCAATTGTCAACATTTCGCTCCCAAGGCGCAAGCACCTTTGGCTCCCCTCCATCATGTCATCTCAGCTAGTCCCTTCTGTAAGTGGGCCATAGACTTTATGGAGTGTTGACCTCCATCTGCTGGTAATCATAAGTATATCATCATGGCAGTTGAATATTTCAAAAAATGGGCTGAGGCCATGCCAACGTTAAATAACATGGCCGCTACCACAACCCTCTTTTTCTTTAACCATGTTATCGCTTGATCTGGAGTTCCGAAACAATTGGTCTCTGGCCATGGAAAACATTTTTAAGATGAGATATGGTGTGAGCTATCCTCTCTGTTGGGCTTCAAGCACCAATATTCATCCTCCTATTACCCCCAAGGTAATGGGCAAGTTGAAGCGGTCAACAAAATCCTTAAAACCATGCTTCAACAGACGGTGAATAAGCAAAAGACCAACTCGCACCTTATGCTCTTCCTTGCTCTATGGTCCTATAGAACTTATGTTAAAACACAGGGTTTACTCCTTTCCACCTTGTTTTTGGCAAGGAGGGAATCCTTTAGATTGAGTGTGAAATCCCTTCCTTTCATCTAGCCGTCAAACTTCTCCCTGACACCCAACCTTCAGAACAATGACTTATCATTCTTGAGCACGCTTCCAAATATTGTCGTGTTGCATTGCAAACCACCGAATCATCTAAGAAATGCATCAAAGCTCAATATGACCGAAAATTCCACCCTCATACTTTTCAGGAAGGTGATCTTGTTCTAGTGTATGACCAGGTTCATGATGTACTCATTCATGGGAATTTTGACTCATTATGGCTAGGCCCTTACATCATTAGTAAGGATTTGGGTAAAGGGGAATATCTCCTAGATGATTTCGAAGGCCTCCCTCTTCCTAATCCTCGTAATGCACTCTATCTTAAGAAATACTACCCTTAGCATTTCCCTCTTGAAATGCACATTTTATTTATTTTAGGTAGCTAGCTTTTGATTTTTGTGATTTGATACCTCACCCGGAAACCTTTTTTCCAAGAAGAGTCACTTCACCACTCCTCAAAATCGAATTCCTTCACTTGCAATACTTGTATTTTGGGCACCACATTTCCTTCATACTTTTCCATGCTCGTGTCGATTTTTTTTGTGAGTAACCATCTTGTACTCATGTTTTTATGGTCCCCAATGGGCCTATTCTATGTGGAAACATCATTGATTCCCCCTTGTTAGAGCATTTGAGTTGAGTCATCATCGCATCCATGGAGTCTATCCCAAGTCCCTTTGTATCCCGCCATAGTCCTCCATCCTTCATTGCTTTTTTCCTCTCGTGTCGCAAATTTTGGCCTTCAGTCATCCTGTCCCCTCTCCCCTCCAGTGTCGAATTAGTAGCTGTGAGGTCATCCATGCCCTATATGCTCTAACAAGGGAAGTCATCAACCCACTACCCAGTACCCTCCATTCCTCCATTATCCCTGGTGTCAGTCTATCAGTCGCTCTACTATTTTCTCTCATGCCTTAGTTGAGTATCTGTTATTGCCTCACCTATGGCATACCTCCTTCTATAGACATCAACTTATTCATTCCATAAGACAAGTCTAGAGGGAGGTGTACCTTGGTTCCAGCTTCCACTCTTGTTTGGTGCCTCGAATCAGGCAAAGGGACTCTTTATTGCCCTTTGACTTGATTTTTTCTCAGCTCCAGCTCCTTATGGCATGTTCGAGATCTGTATAATTGATGGTTTAGTGATGCAGTAAATTTTACTGGTGATTCTTAGGTGTGTGTGATATATTTCAGACCTCATAAAGGGGTGGCCCTTAAAGTAGCCCCCCACTTACCCGAATGACTTCTCTACTACAACCTTGGATGAAGCTCCATAGATTTGATGTTTGTGGCCTGAGCCACTTGTAGCGCCTCTTTAGTTTTCATGTATCATTCATATTTTTAGAGCCCTTTCCTATTTTACCTGGCCTCTTTGGTTGTACTTATATCTCATGTACTCAGATATTATTATATAAGTATTGGTTTTTGTCTCAGGCATAGTATGTATGTGGGATCCATTACCATGTTTCTATCTAGCCCATGTTTATGCGAGCATGTACTATATAGTTCAGTTCCTTGTTTACTGGACTCATTATTCTTTGTACTTTGTTATCTTGGGAGGCATAGGTATGCCTCCCCTGCCTCATGTAGAATAGTTACTCACTCATAAAAGAGACTTGACACACTTGTAAGTCTCGCCTCCTCAAGGTCTTGTCCTCTCATGCTTTACTCCACCTTATATTTCTCTCTCTCTCTGACTCCCCCTTCGGTGTCTAGTGATTGAGTTCTTACAATGTACTTCGGTCATATGATTAGCTCCTAACGTCGCACGCTGGGGGCCAATTTGTTACACCAATTTTTGGTCATTTAACTTGTTACTATTATATGGACCAAAGTACGCCATGTAAGACCAATTTTACCCTAGTAAAATTGCTTTCACTATGAAAAATAACTTAGCAATCCATAATTTATTAAGTTGGTTATGGTCTAAACAAGAAACCCCATGAAGAATAATAGAATAAATCCTTATTCGTTTTATTTTCCTCAAGGGATAATTAATTAAACAATACTTTAATTAATATTCATGGTCATATTTAACCCAAAACAGGAAAATTAATTAGATAAATCACTATTTATCTTATTATTTTCTAGGAATAATTATTCAAAACATTGTTTAACTAATATTCCTTGTTAAATTTGACTAAATCATTTATAAATAATTGAATAAACCATTATTTATTTAGTTATTACTCAACCAAGTTCTTAAAATAATAAATAAATCATTTATTTATTTATTATTTACAAATAAATGGATTTGAACAAATTCAAATTCTTTTTCCCTACAACAAAAATAATAAAATATTCCATAAAAGTTGGATCTAGATTTGGTTAATAATATTTTAATTATGCACCAATATCTAGACTAACTCAATATTTTGTTATAAATAGAAGGGGTTTTCCATTCATTCACTACCTTTTGTTGCCTAAAGATCACTCTGGATCTATACTTTTGGTCTGACTTTGATCCTCCATCATTGTCATATTTTTCTACCTTTTTGCTAGTGAGCTCCCTTTGAGTTCCATTTTTGTATAGGTTTTCTACACCATCAAGAGAGAGATATCTTAGATCTGAAGCACAGATGACATACAAGAACCCATCCCATTGAGGGGGACTAGTAACATCTTTCTATGGTCCCTTCCCAGGTGTCATAAATAAAAAATTATTTAAAAAAATATTCTTCTCTTGTCTATTGCATTCATAGAGAAACTCTTGCTTTTAGTTGTTGTTTAATGTCTTTAAATGCATAGATCTAGATTTTGTAATATTTATTCTGATCAACTAACTGCAGATCTAAGGAAATTGACAACCATCTTTGATGTTAGGGTTGTTTTTTATGGGCATGTAAAGTGAAATTTTTCCGTACGCTTGCGATTAGAATTCACACTAATAGTCAGTGCGCTTTATGGACGACTACCACCCAGGCCATCGGATGGGAATTGCATGCAACAATATGGTTTGTCTTTAATGCACCAGTGCATTGTTACACCTAAATGGCCCAGTGTGTTTTTATACCTTAACAATGCCAATACATGCACCTTCCATCGGCCCGATGCATCTTTATGGGTGACATGCACCGGGATATTGCTAAACGCCCCGGGGTGTCCAATTTTTTTTTCCATACCAGTGGTTGGTATGTTTGCAGTGCCAATGTGTACATGGTAAAATGTATCGGTGCGTTCAGACATTATGTGTGCACCAATAAGAAAAAAATTCGTAAAAACCTCCAGATGCCTAGGTTTTTTTAGTTGTGTTGAAGTTCCAATAGAAGCTCCGCCAAAACCTCCATTACCAAAAACAGATGTTGTAGAAAATGTTTTTTTGACAATTTTGGGAAATTTTATAACACTAAAAACCTCCTTTATAACCTCTGCTAGAGGGTCTTTTCCTTGTAGTGATTCATGAGTAAGGTTGCCACCTTAACATATTTTACAAGGGAATTTGACATTACGATGATGTTCATTGGTGCCCTCGCCTTGATTCTGAGGTTTTGTTGAGTATGCTAAGCAATCTTATTCCTTATTTAATTCGTCTTACTATTATTTTTACGACTCGATGGTTGGTTGTTATTATATTGAGTGGACAACACTGTAAGAACATCGGTGAACTACTCAGGAGAGGGTGCTTTAGCATATCTAGAGGCACTTGTTGGGGCTTGAGATGTAACAATCAATTTCTCAATTTGGGCAATAAGTGGGCTCACAAAATCGGAAATAGACCCAATCACACCATCAACATGTGGTCCATGAACACGTTTAGGAGGGTTAATATAAGGATTAGGGTAATTAGGAAAAACTTTGTATAGTGTACCTGGTTGTGAACAGATAAGATCCAACTATTGGGTAGCTAAAAGGGATTTCTCCTTAGTAATGACTTGAAACATGGAAACATCCTTATAATTATGTGTTTGGAGAGATTGAGTGAACCATTTACGTAAGATTTCATCAGGTAACTTGGTTCTCACAAACCTCTTGCAATGATGACACTCATGAATGTGATAAAAAATTAACTTTGCATCATCTTGTTTGAATTTTGACAAGACATGAGAGTCGATATCATACTCAGAAGGTAACTAGAATTGTGTCAAAAAGGTTTTATCTAAGGAGGAAAAGTCACTATAGGATGCAATATCTAACTCGATATACCAACTCAGGACATCCCCATTTAAATTCCATTGGAAAAAGTAAAGTTTAATAGAATAATACACCAAATAATTAGAGGAACACCATAAGTGATAGGTGGTAATGTGGGTGGATGGATTTTCCCTAGGCTTCCCTTCAAACTTGGAAATATCCGATGGAAATTTAGCAGGCACGGATGTCCACCAATGATCATGACGGATGGGGTCATTAGTCAACTTCACCAAATTTGACAAATCAAGAGAAGATAAAAATTGATTGTGGAGTTGGAAAAATGGATCATAGGCAGGAGAATGCCTTAACAAACCTTCGAGTCCCCCTAATAAGGATTAGAATGATGTACTTTTTGGTGAATGAAAGGGTTTTCTCCAGCATAAAACTAGTGTGGGCCAGAATGACTGGGAAATGGATGTTTCCTCAAAGGGTTTATACCACCAGAGAGCAGAGGACCCCTAAGAGCATGGATGCTCATCGTGTTTTACCCAGGAGTAAATTAAGGACCACTCTACATAGTAGGTCCAACATAAGGAGGATGACCTCTGTGGGAGACAATAATGTCAGTAGGTGTTGGAGCAGGGTCCCTTAGGACCGCATTTTGAGTAATTAATAAGTATTTTTTCAGTTTTCAGTCGTGCATGCTAAGAAATGCACAGGTCAAGGGGCTTTCGGGCGGGTCAAGGTCACTTCATCAGTTGTAATGGGCTAAAGGGTAAAACTAGGAGTCACAAACCACAGTTTGTATACCTTAGGATGAGCGTAGGATAAGATATAAATAGAAGTATAGATCGAGGCAAATAGGACAGTTTTTGGTAAGATTATGATATGTTCTAAAATTTGGAGTGAATCTATGTAAGTTTCTATGTCTGAAAGGATCATGTTGGTTGTGTGTGTGGAGACCTTATTCTAGTTGTGTAGACCCTACTAGCTGTATGCATGGGTCAACCTGAAGTATTGTAAAGGGTTGTACAACTGTTGAGGAATAAAGAAGTGTTTTGGGATAACTCTAAGTACTAAATGCCTCTGTGATATGTTTTTGTGACTTGTTTTGCTTATGATTTATGTTATATATGATTGGATCAGTTATGTACCTGTTTTACTTCTTAATATGAATGTTAGTTTCATAGATCTATTACTATAAGACCTGAATATCACTTTAATAAGACTGTTAAAGGGATTTCGAAGCCACTATCTGTGCATGCACAGGGTAGCCTACGTAAGTTGACCTAGATTTTCCTAGTTAGGGTTTCTGGTTAGGGTTTATGGTGTGTAAGATAGTATGTTATTATTATAGATCTATGGAAACTGACATCATTTAATTCTCTCTCATGGCGTGGAAACCTGGTTCCAGTACCCCCTGATCCTTCTTTGAGTGAGACTTTTGCAAAAAAGAAAGTTCTTCTCTAATCGAACCACAAAGAACCATAGTGTTATACACCTCAAATGCAACACCAAGTGACATGTCAAGCCCATCTTCCGCAAGCATAAGAAGACAAAAATTTAGAAATTTAAGTGAAATATATGAGTAAAATGAAGTTGATAGTAATGCTGGTCTAAATTCATTATTTTCCTTGTTTTTTCATGTAGATGACCTATTCCATTTTCATTATGGAGTAAAACAAGAAAAAATTGGATGCAGTAATGGATGAAGAAATAGAAGCAATAGAAAAGAATGACACATGCGATTTAGTGGACCTTCCGCAACGATAATAAGTCATTGAAGTGAAGTGGGTCTATAAGACCAAGAGAAACATTGAAGGAAAGATTGAAAGGCATAAAGTAAGGTTAGTTGTCAAAGGATACAAGTAGTATCATGGAAGAGATTATGCAGAGACATTTGCGCCAGTTGTGAGGATGGAGACAATGTGTACATTGTTGTCAATTTCAGTGAAACATAAATGGAAAGTGTATCAAATGGCCGTAAAATCAAAGTTCTTGAATAGAGTGCTGAAAGAGGAGGTATATGTTGTTCAATCACTATATTATGAGGTAGAAGTCCAAGAGGAAAAGGTTTATATGTTGAGGAAAGGTCTTTATGAGATGAATCAAGCACCATGTGCATGATATAGTAGGTTAGATTCTTACTTTATGGACAAGGGCTTCAACAAATGTGATGGTTTGCCTTCTCTCTACATCAAAGAGAGTGTCGGTAAGCTTATTTCTTTTCTATATGTAGATGATTTTATTTTTACAAGGAGTGATGATTTAATCATTTTTTATTTCAAAGAAGTCATGAAAAGTGAGTTTGAAATGATTGACTTGGGGTTGTTAAGGTATTTTCTGGGCATAAAAGTGAACAAAACTAAAAATGGTATTTTTATTTCCCAAGCAAATTATGTAGCAGACTTTTAGAGAGGTTTAATATGCAGAACAAAAAGAGAGCACCAACTCCAACTATCATGGCATTGAAATTGAGAAATGAATGTTTTAGCAGCAATTTCAATCCAACATTATACAAAATTATGGTGGGTAGCTTAATGTATTTGACCAAAACTAGGCCTGATATAATGTATGCAGTGAGTTTGGTGTCAAGGTTCACGAAGACACCCAAGGAGACACATTGGAATGTTTCCAAAAGGATTTTGAAGTATGTCAATGGGAAAAAGGGGTATCGCATTTTGTACACTACTACAGTTGATTTTGGGTTAGTTGGGTTCACAGAAAGTGACTCGGCAGGAAGTATTGATGATAGAAAGAGAATGTCAAGATATGTTTTTCATTTAGGATTAGGAGAAAGTTCATGGGCCTCTAAGAAGAAGTCAATAGTGTCATTTTCAATAACGGAAGCTGAATATGTCACCGAAATAGTAGAAACATGTCAAGAAGTTTGAATGACAAAAGTGTTGAGGGATTTATTCCATGAACAAGAGGTAACAACAAGTATTTTTTGCAACAATAGTTTCGTAATTGCACTATCATAGTATTTTGTATTTCACAAGAGGAATAAGCACATTGACACTAAAAATCATTGTATAAGATAATTTTTTAACAATGGTGAGATTATGTTTCCGCATTTTAGGTCATAAGAACAATTTGCAGACATCTTCACAAAGCCATTGGCACGTCAAAATTTTGTTTATCTCAGAGATTGTTTGGTAATTTTCGATGACAACAGTTTTGATTAAGGGGGAGTGTTGGAAAATTAATCACAACCACCGCAGTTATTAAAACCACATCAACCATACTTAAAGTACATTGTTATTGCAGGTTGCGGATTTTATTTGCAAGGTGAATGACCTATCCTAAATGAAGTTCTGAGCAGGAGTACAAATAACCTATTCCCCAACACATCGACTAATAAAATTCCAATGACCATTTCATTCAAATTTTTTGAAATGTATGGTAAAAAAAAATTCTGAAACTGTTATTTACCGTACTAAACCTCTGCAATTTCATAAAATTATGTTTTAAGTATGATGGCCTATCCTAGGTTTTAAATGTTGCCTTGTAATGTATTAATGTATTAGAATGTATGTTTTGATATAAAAAGCTAGTAGAGAGAAAATTGTGGAGCATTTTTTGGTGGGCACGTAAAAAACATTGGCTACAGGTTTTACAGTGAGTTACTCCACAACTCCTGGTGAAGTGTAAATCTCAGTAATAATTCTTGTTTTACTAGGTGAAGGAGCCATAACTTCCATATGAATGTTTTTCAATGTTTTTGAAATCATAATATAAATTATAGTTTGTTGTGATATGTTTATGAAAATTTAACATCTCGTTTTTACTGCAACCACTTTGTTTTACTCTGTTCTCTTGTGAGTAAATTTGTTAGAAGTTGTTCTCCATATTAGTTGCACAAGTCTTGATTTCCAAAACTTTGTTGTCTTAAGTAAGATCTCTCTACCATTGTATTTTGAGGAAGAATCCTTTGTTTTTAAATTTTCAACATGGTATCAGAGCCAGTTTAAAATTTTATTACAGTAAGTGCAAGTGTTTTTACTAGAAGTTAAAAAAGAAAAGGATTTTTTCAAGGCATTGTTTTTGGGAACGTATACCAGCGAGGAGGAAGTTTTTTTAATAGTGAAAATGGAAAGGACAAGAAAAAGCTTGAGTAATCCTCATATACCTTAGTTTAATCGCAAAAATTATGATTATTAGGTGGTTACAATGAAGGCTTTGTTTCATTCTCAAGATATTTGGGAATTGGCTGAGAATTTTTTCCAAGAACGATTAGATGAAATAGCATAAAATGATTTCACACAAGCATAAAAAAAAAATTTGAGGGATAACAGGAAGAAGGACTAAAACGCGCTCATCTAAATTTCTTAGGTAATTCATGAAAGTGTTTTCCCAAAGATTGTAGCAGAAAAAAATTCCAAGCAAGCATGGGATGCCTAGTGGTTTTGGTAGATGAGGCCAATGTGTTTTATATTCCTATTCAAGCCATGAACAAAAAATACAATTGGTTGAATCACTCCATGTGAATGTCGGAAAATTGTGGGCACAAAATGGTAGGGAAGATCATGTTGTAGTCATGGGATGTATGATCGGCGATTGAAACAAACACAAGCTATTATTGGAAAAAAACACCAGAAGTCGATGTTTTTTTCTCTAATATGTAATATTCAACATAAAATGGGGCATGCATCAACTGTGTATTTAATTTTATAATAAAACCACACTACTTCTTTGGATAATGATTTATTTTATAAGACAACTTTCCATCCATTTTTTTTCCCAAAAACAAATTACATTATGGATTTAAAATTTTCCAAATGTATAGAACAAAAAAAAAAAAAAAATTGAACATTATTCATAAAGTAGTGTTGAAAAGTCAACAAGAAATGTGTGTCTTATTTAATTTCCCCTTAATTAAATTGGACAATAAAATGTAATCTTATCTCATAATCACTTGTAATAGTTAAGTGAGTGTGATAAACTCAATTAGCTCATGAATTTCGAGTTGAGGGTGGTTGGTGAGGCATGCAGAATGATTCTATTAGTTATGGAGTTTGAATCGCAGTTAGTGCATTAGTCTAATGCATGAGAAATTAGTTAACTCAATTTATTGAGTTAAATTCAGTTGAACTAGTTGTAACTATTTTTTGCACTAGTGAGATATCAAGTGAAGTAAATCAGATTTAATTCACATGCATTGATTTTCCATGCAACCGATGATTTACTATTAATATTTGCATGCATGTCAATTCCAGTGGAGACCTAGTTGAGACAAAGGTTAAAGGGATCTTAACTATCAGTTGTATCATTAGTAGGTTGCTCACATGCAACTAGAGCTCTATTGAATATCCCATGATGCTTCCGCAGTTTTGGAAGATTTAAATTCCTAAATAATAGGTATTTCATTACACATGAATTATGCAAGCAAGGCAAGATGATTAGAGGCGGGAATTTGGCTAACTGTTGGTCAATTTTGTCTGAGTTAGTGTGATACAGTTGTGAGAGTGCAAGAGACTCTTGTGAGAAGAGTGCATTATAATTTTTTCATTATTCCATGGTGAATATACAATATAAAATAGAGGGTTTTTGAGCAGCAAGCCTTCCCCGAGAAAATTATCTGTTTTGTGGTTTCATTTTCTTCTTTCTTTACTTGTGATTGGTGACCGTGTTTATTTTCCGAAATTGATTTGTAGAAGGATTCACTATCTAGATTTAGTACATTGCTTGATAAGATTGAATCCATTGATATACATATGTTTGTATAATTTATACATGGTATTGGAGCATAGGAAATCACTATATTGAAGAATAAATTGAGTTTTTGTCTGAATAGAATTTGAATTTGAAAAAGTATTCTTGGTGTAAAAGACGGATCAAGATTGAAATGGATTTTAATGGATTGAGATTGGAGTATGCACTTGATGTAAGATCTAATTATATTGCATGGAAAGACAAGATGGGGGCAGTACTAGAGGACAATGGGTTGAAAGAATTCATTGATAATGACATTCCCAAACCTGCTGCAGCAGATGCCGCAAATCTTGATGCTTCGCAAAAGAAGGTTGAAAAGGCGAGGATGATCTTACTAGAGGGACTATGAGACCACATTCTCTCAAGTCTCCATGGAAAAGTGACACCATATGCAATGTAGAAATATTTTACAGATCTATTTCAGAGTAGCAATGATCACAGAAAATTGTCACTAAAGGACAAGCTTAGGAAAATCAAAATGGAGAAAGGTGACACTATTCTGAAATATTTAGCAAATTTTGTCCAATGTCGGGATGAGCTTGGGAGCATCAAAATTACTATCACAAATGATGACCTAGTGAGCCTAGCTCTTCTAGGCCTTCCAAAAAGTTGGAAAATTTATCAGGACTTTGTTAATGGGAGGTAGAAGCTGCCAGATTGGGAACGAAATTGGTCGGATTTGGCGCAAGAAGAACTCAGGAAAAATACTAGGGATGTATCTTCATCTAAGACAGATGATGAAGAAAATTGTGCTTTGGATCCTAAGGAAAAGAAGAGGAAAGGAAAGAAATAATTTTCCAAATATAAGTCTGGAAAAGAAGGAAAGAAGCACCACATGTCCAGAGTGAAGTGTTTTCACTGTCACGAACATTGACATTATGCCACTAATTTTCCACAAAAGTAGAAGAACAAGAAGGCTTCAGGATCTGTAGCTAGTGAGGGTTTGGCCTCGCAATTTGAGCTTGACTTCTTTCTCATTGCATGCATGGTGTAAAGTGAAATGGGATCAGTGTGGTACTTGGATAGTGGTGCATCTTTCCACATGACGAAATACAAAGAAATTTTCAGTCGCTTGGAGGAGACGAACCTCTAGATGCATATCGAAATGGATGATGACGGGAGGTACAGTGCTACTAAGATTGGTACAGTTACCTTCCAAAGACAGTCAGCTAAACCTTTCTTATTAAACTATGTAATGCATGTACCAGGCTTGAAGAAAAATTTAGTTTCAGTCACAATGCTCGAGGATAGAGGCTATGATGTGGTTTTCAGTGAAGGGGAAGCCTTCCTTCGACACAAAGCCACAGGAAAAGCCAAGAATTTTGGGATTCGTGTGAATAATCTCTATAAAATTGATGTAGATGGTTGTGCAACATTGATGGTTAAGGTAGACAAAGTGGTGAGCTGGAATGATGGTGAGTTATGGCACAGGAGATTGGGCCATCTACACCATGGATCCTTGAAGGTCATGCAACATATTTCTACAAGTCTTACCAAGGGTACTCTTGCACAGTTAGACACATGTAAGGGATGTACCATGGGAAAGCATGCAAAGGCCACTTTTCACAAGAAGGAGAACTAAGCTTTGGAAATCCTTGAGAGAGTTCACTCAAACGTGTGTGGACCATTCTCTATGGCCTCAACGACAAAGCACAGGTACTATGTGATCTAATCAAGGTTACCCTTTAGGCTTTATAGTATGAGTCACCATGCAAATTCATTTCTAGTTAGCCGGAAGCACATCCACAGCGAACTATAACCGTCACCGCTGCATGTTGGAGTGTAGAGGTTTGAGTTCCTTTAATAAATGTAATTAAAAAAAAAAAAAGGAACTTAAACCCATGCAATCAATAGATAAGGATTCCTTCCTTAATGAATGCAATGCTGCCACTCGATTAGAATTGAACTTACATAGTTAAATCTAAGTCCAATGCTCGCTTCCTATGTTGATGATTTTTCTAGAAATTGTTGGATCTACTTCATGCAGAAGAAAGATCAAACATTCTCAAAATTTATTGAGTTCAAAGCACTGGTGGAGAAAGATATAGGTAATCATGTGAAGGCTCTTATGAGTGAGAATGGTGGTGAGTACATCTCAAATGAATTCAATAACTTCTGCAACAAGGAAGGAATTCGAAGAGAGTTGATTGTGCCTCATAACCCACAAAAAAATGGGGTCACAGAAATAAAGAACATAACAATTGTGGGTGCAGCATGAGCGATATTGCATGATCAGTGCCTACCGTTGCATCTATCGGTGAGGCATGCAACACAATGGTATTTGTGCAAAACTTTAGTCTTGATTGGATACTTGGCATGAGTACACCAGAGGAGGCTTTTTCTGGTAAGAAACCTGATGTTTCATATTTTAAAATTTTTGGCTCATCTGTATATGAGCATGTGACCTGTCTACTCAACTTAGTGTTCCTAAATTGATGTCATAAATTGTCAACCAGGGCTAGTAAACTGTTGAAGTGAAGTGCACCATATGTGCCTAGGTATCTTCTTCCTACTTCGTTGTGCTTAGTGTTTTTCTAGTGTTTTTGGTTTCATGTTTTTATACTAAGGGGAAAATAACTGAATTTCTAGCAAAGAGAAGTTACTGATCACACTAAAACAGAATAAAATCTACTCTAAATATGAATAGCACCTAAGAACAGAAAATGCTAATCCACAAATTGTAAAGCTGATAAGAAAAGTAACTCATAACATTAAACTCAATCCAATTCATTTCATTAGAGGTATGTTGGAACAAACTGAGAAAAGGATTAGTTTGATGTAATGAGGTTCTCTTTAGTAAACAACAACTTAAAATATCACAGAGAAAATCTCATCCGTTGTTAGAAATTTGTTGGAACATTTTGAGAAAATATTATCTACAACATAGTAAGGAACCCTATGCTAAAATAACTTATGACACTAGAATTAACTCATTCTGCAACTCAAAATGTTACTATTAAGCCTCGTTCAAAGGTTAGAGATCTCTTGGAACAACTTGGGAAAAAGGTTGTTTGTAAAATTATGAAAAATTGCAGAACAGTCAAGAGCTCAAAATGATATAACTAATTCTTGTTCATATGATAATGATGTGTTAGAAGAAGTTAAGAACAAGAGCAGCTTATAAAATAATGAGGGTATTTTAAGTCTAATTAACAAGACTGAAATGCAATTAACTAATAGAACTGAAATGCAATGAACATAACTGAACTAAAATGCAATTAACTCAAGATTACTACAGCTATATCTCATTCACGCATTAGTGATATATTGGAACAGCTCATGAGAACAATATTGACTGTAATATTCAATGTAATTAAATCACATAAGCATGATGCAAGAGGATAAACTCAGAAAACTGCCTAAGTTAAGAACAAAAGAGAGTTAAAGGTCACTTATCTAGAAAATATGCACAAAGCCTTTCAGACAGTAGGGGCCCTCTACCATCAGATTGGCACACGAATCCTTAACTCCTTAAAGTTGCTTCAGATCATGCATCAAAGTTATACTTCTTTCATTAAAGGAAAAACGCTCAGAAACATAGTATCACAGTCTTTGAGAACTAACAACAAAACATCAACTAACTGTTTCTCGGTTCACCGAGTTATTTTTATAAGAAAATACATAACTGTCATTGAGTAGAAATAGGAATAGGTGTCTTTTATAATCAAAATCAAACTAGAACTCCTGTTGAGGACTCGTATTTTGCTGAATACACCTACAGTGTCCTTATCCTTGTAGAAGTCTGCTTCTTAGTTTTGGCTTTGTCCACGTGCATAACCACTTTCATATTTTTGCTCAGCCTTTGTGGAGGACAAGGAATGATGTAGGAGAGTTATGGAATTTAACCATATGCATCTTTCCATCAAATGACACCTGTAACCTGTGTAAACATAAAGATGGCTACGGAATATGCGACTAGCTACAGAATGACTGCATTTTGTAGCTAAGTCTGCTCAAAAATCACTATGACAACAAAACCACAAAAGTATAATAATTCAGTCATTGCATGCATTCTTAAAGTGATTTTAATCATTCCTATTGATATTTTGAGCCTATAGCTAATAAAAGACAAATGTAATGAAGTGAAATTTGGTGAAAGGAAAGAACATCTTTAGGGCTCAACATGACCAAAGACTCAAGGAATAAGCTCGAAACAATAGCTGAGATTGGGATGTTTTTGGGGTACACTGATACTCCCCACAGCTATCGGGTGTATTTTCAAAAGAGCAGGATGATTGTTGTGAGACGGGATATAAAATTTGATGAGGAGAAAGCCATGTGAATGTCCATTGAGAAGGAGCTAGATTTGCATGGAGATGAGGAACTCTTTGTTTCAAATAATGAACCTTAAGATGTGGAGCAGCCACATGCGGAGGATCATGGAGTGGTAGAAAACACTCATGCAGTTTCATCCACAATACATGGTAGAAGGTGCACCATAGAGGCTGATAGGTTGAAACTTGATGTGGTAGAGCATGTAGGAGAAACTACTTCACTACGCTGATAGAGATAATCTCTAGACAGGTTTACTATATACATGGCTCTTATGAGCAAGTGTATTTTTACAGAACCATATATTAGATCTATCCTTGCACTCTCAGTGTAGATGGGGTGGAAAATACATCAGATGGATGTGAAAATTGTATTTCTCAATGGAGTTATTGAGGAAGAAGAGTACATAGAGAAGACAGAAGGTTTTGAGATCTTTGATAGTGAGTCGCATTTGTGCCGACTCAACAGCACATTGTATGGGCTGAAGCAAGCACCTTGTGCTTGGTACACTTGGATTGAAAACTATTTCACTAGTTTGGGCTTCACCAAAAGTGAAGATGATGTAAACCCGTACCAGATTGTGGTTGATGGTAAGATCTTGATTATCCTACTTTATGTTGATGATCTAATTTTGACAGCTGATGAGGTAGCTGATAACTTCTTTCAAGGAGGATCTTGTAAGGGAGTTTGAAATTAAAGACATGGGACTCCTTCACTATTTCCTTGGTTTGGAAATATGGCAGCAGGATGGTGAGATATTTTTTTCTCATGGAAAGTATGCCAAAGAGATTCTGAGTAAGTTTCACATGGAGAGTTGTAAACCCATGGAGACTCCTCTTGTAATAAAATTGGAGGAAAGAGGATGTTGCTTAAGGATAAGCAGTGGACGTTACTATTTAAAGTCAGCTAGTGGGTTCACTGAGGTACTTCGTGAATACCATAACAAACATTTTCTACGCAGTTAACCAACTAATTCAAGCTATGGTTAAGCCGACCAAGATCTTTTGGAAGGCATGGAAGAATGTCTAGAGATAGCTTAGGGGCACCAAAGAGTATGGATTATGGTATAGATGGATAGAGGGAGTGAAGCTTCAAGGATTCATAGATGCAGATTGGGTAGGAAGTCCATCAGACAGAAAGAGAACATCAGGAGGGATATTCAACATAGGATCAACAAAAATTTGTTGGTATAGCATGAAGTAGTGATCTGTGGCACTTATTTTAGCTGAAGCAGAGTACATGGCAGCAAGTCAGGCTGCATGTGAGGAAATCTGGATTATAAAGATCCTGGTTGGTTTTTTTGGCACTTAGATGGATCCGACCGTGATACATTGTGATAACCAGACTTCCATTAAACTCTCGGTTAATTTGATATTCCATGATAGGTCCAAGCACATAGACATCCGGTACCACTATCTCAAATATTATATTTAGAGGCACATTATGTTGCTTTAGTACATTCCCATGGAAGATCAAGATGCAGATATTTTAACAAAGGTGATCGCTAGGAGAAAATTCGAATACCATAAAGGAAGGATTGGGGTGGCAGATAATCCCTTTCTTGTTGAGAGGTAGTGTTGGAAATTCAACAAGAAATGCATGTCTAATTTAATTTTTCCTTAATTAAATTAGACAATAAAATGTAATCTTATCTCATAATCACTTGTAATAGTTAACTGAGAGTGATAAACTCAGTTAGCTCATGAATTTTGAGTTGAGGGTGGTTGGTGATGTATGCAGAGTGATTATATTAGTTATGGAGTTTGAACTGAATTTAGTGCATTAGTTTAATGCATGAGAAATTAGTTAACTCAATTTATTGAGTTAAAGTCAGTTGAACTAGTTATAACTGTTTGTTGCACTAGCGAGAGATCAAGTGAATTTAATCATATTTAATTCACATGCAATGATCTGCCATGCAACTAATGATTTATTATTAATAGCTGCATGCATGTCAGTTCTAGTGGAGACCCAGTTGAGACATAGGTTAAAGGGATTTTAACTATTAGTTTTATCATTAGTAGGTTTCCTGCATGTAGCCAGACATCTATTTGATTTCCCATTATTCTTGCACAGTTTTGGAAGGATGAAATTCCTAAAGAATAGCAATTGCATTCCACATTAATTGTGCAAGCAAGGTAGGTTGACTAGAGGCAGAAAATTGGATAAGTGTTGTTCGATTTTGTCCCGGTCAGTGTGAGACAGTTGCGAGAGTGCAGGAGACTCTTGTGAGAAGAGTGTATTGTAGTTGTTTCATGATTCCATGGTGAATTTACAATAGAATATAGAGGGGTTTTGAGCAGGGGCTTTCTACAATTGATCTATAGAAGGATTCAATATCTAGCTTTAGTACATTGGTTGATCAGACTGAATCCATTGATATACATATGTTTGTATAATTTCTACAAGTACCATATCTAGATCTTATTATAAAGAGTTTGCAGATAATTTCACTAAAACAAAGTACCTCCCTACTGAAAAAAATTGTGTTGATGAAGAAACAAATCTGAGCCATTGGAGTATTCTTCCTCATTGATCCATCATGACCATATCATTACCATAGTTTTCTCATTATATGAAACCATCATATAATTATAATACCATGATAAAATTAATATAAATGCCATTAGATATGTAATTTTATTAATCAGAAAGTAAAAATTACATAACATGTGAGAGGCATAACATATATATAACCTCCATAGTCTTGTCTCAACATGCCATTTTCCCTTGATCGACAACTCATGACTATGACAAGGCTATCACAAGGCATATCTATCACCTAGGAAATACAACACTTCTAGGATTCACTTTACTAATCCACGACTAATACATTCTAGAAAAAAAATATTTATTTAGAAAAAATAATTAACTAATTATCTAAATAAACTTTACGATTAGGTGGTTAACATCACCCACCCATGTAAAATCGAAATTTCCATCGAACATCTCATAATTTTCGATAGTGATGTTGACACAATCTCCATCTTAGTTAGGAATGATATACATGTGTGCCTCGCCTTGAGAGCATAACAGTTATGTTGTACCATGCCATAAGTCATGGTGGCTATGGATCATGTTTGGGTTTAAACTATTCTCTTCACTCATCGTGGATCTTGGATAGTGTGGTTAGGCCTTCATCTAGGAGGATGAAGACCTAGAAATTGGTCATTTTAACATTTTCCCTATCTTTTGCAGACTTTTCACCTAACCCTAGAATTCACCAGTCGAAAATTAATTAACAAGGTGACCTATCATAAAATCTAATTATAATTTCCCTATGAAAATACAAAGGGGCCTCTCTATTATTAAAGATATTTTTGTTAAATACCATATGTAATATCCCAAACTATGGAGAATCTACAACAATGAGAATGTCTTAAGATATTCCAAAGTTGGAGCTACAGCCATACATGAACACAATATTGTAAACACAGCAAATATGATCATGTCATGAAAGAGAACAATATTCAGCCATCATATTATTAATGGATCAGTAGCAAAGTACAAAATATGCTGAGGGACAAGCCACTCAAGCCATAAGAACAAATCTCCAATGATCAAAGCAATAGATACATGAGATGCTGCAACTATATAGAATGCCAGAGAGCAGTGACTGCGCAGTATATATTAGTGTAGCCACTATTGTAGATGTACATACATGAAATATGGCTGAAGGAAGAAAAATAAATGCCAAATAATGAAGATATGGGCTTCAATACAAGATTTCTAGTGAACCTGGAAAGGATTGCTAGAAATGTCGGAAAACATACAATGTGACAAATAACCATGGGGTTAATGTGCCACTACAAACTGGATTTGATATGAAATGAGGCTATGACAGATATAAAATACTGATGTCCTCCTCCAATGGTATTTCTAATTAGAAGGTTGATCCCTCTACTCAGAAATAGACCCTCCAGATGAGCTCAATGAACCCTCCCAGCAACTGCCTCTGAAAATAACGCAGATCTAGACTGAAACTGTGTTGTGTGTTAGCCACCTATAAAATTTGTTATATCAAAAGGTGGCTAAGAATTTTTGAGCCTTCAAGGAACAAATTTTATTACTAAAAATTGTTGGCTCTTGAAGACTCTTGAAGGCCTCATGCATTTCCTCTGTCCAAAACTTCACTGTTGTTTCCCTTCAGAACTCAGAAATCCTGTTGATTTCCAAGAAATAATACTGCTGCAAGCACCTTTTTCCCCCTCCCCTTCTTCCAAAACTAACCTCATTTTAACCCTTTCATCTCCCATGAAGAATCCCTCATTTTCATGATTTTTCCCTTTCTCCTTCATCAAAATCCCTTTTATAAGGTTTAAATACTCCTTCTTTGCCTTATCCGAACCCCTCTAACCCTTTGAAAATCATTGAAAAACCATAAAAACCCACATTTTGGGCATATATGGGTCCTAGCCATTTTTCCCATTCACCCTCGGTCATATATTTCTCCACATGCCCAAAGGCCCCACAGCCAGGCGCCTAATCATATTACATATATATCCCACCCCCCCGGGAAAATATTAAAACCTTATGTTATTTCCAAACTCTGGGTTTTAATTATTTTCTAATTTTCTCCACTAGTTCAAACCCCAGTATATCTCCATCGTCGATCTAATTTGTAGATCGACGGCGCGGAGTCCATCTCTCCTGTGGTCCCCGCATTCCACTAACCCATTCCAAAAAACTGTGCGGTATTCATCGCATTGCCTTTGGGTGACGAAGGTCTTTTCCCGATCACTAGCGATTCCACTCATCGGTTGACACGCGTCCTAGGAACTGTTCATAAAACCGCCATCCATTGCGCGTTAACGTTCAGACGTGGACCCCGCGCGATATTGCTATACACCGTCTGATCTGGGGCGGGCTATCCAACGACTATCGCTCACCGAAGATGCCCGACAGTTAACCGGGCTACAGCGCGGCATTCAATAGATCTCCATCGTCGATCTGATCTACAGATCGACGACCCATATTCCATTGCCCTGATTCATCGCCCGGTCAAACATTTTCCACTTTGACTCTCTATTTCCGCTCCCGACCCTCGATCTCTGTGCTATCGACGGCTCTAATTTAAACAAATCTTCCGCCTTCTCTATCACTTCTCCCGATCAATCCTGACCGTTGGATGATGCCATCCAGCGGCCATGCTTCCCCCACATGTCCTCCATAGCAATAAACCTATATATGCAGGATTTTTTAATATTTGTTTGTATTTTTCAAGGTTTAAATGGTTTTCTCGCCATTTTTGAAGAAAATTCGAAGGCAGAAGATGACGATCTTCCTGCCTTCGATTCACCAAAGAAAATCATCACAGGGTGTTAAAAACACATTTCATCAGTGTTTCTTCAAGCATTGATGCCACATAACCCTGCGTAGCCCTGCACACCAGCAGAAAAACATGAATCAAGCACAGTGAAAGAGTATCAGTGCAGAAAACCATAAATATGCCAGAATAGAAGATTGAAGACAGTTATTGCGGGGATTACATCTAAGATGTTTATCAAAATCATAATCCCCGATTTAAAACACAGTTTAAAGAAAAGCTAAAGTTTTTTATTGACAGGAAACCCTCCACCACCACAAATTGAGGAAAATTGATCCCTCTAGCTACCACGATGCCACCTGTGACTCAAAGTATTCAATCATAGGCCGAATTTATTGATTAGGATTAGATATTTGTCTCAAAATGCAGCCAAAGAGGAAACTCTACCAAGGAAATTAATGAAAAACATCTGCAGAGTTCCTTCGATGCCACACAGAACCTCAAAGGTCAACAAAAGCTACCACCGAGCTTAAACTTTATGTAAAACATTTAATACAGAGTGCACCCTTGTAAGTTTCTTCATTGATCCCCTCCAAGGCCAAGAAGCCATTAAATCTGTATTAATTGTAATTGGAGATCTTTTATCAGATCTCACCTCCTCATTCTTCTATATATACTTCTACAGAAGATGAGTGAGGTGTTGGTTGCAGAACTTTGATATACACTTGAGCTTAACTTTCTGATTGTAAATAGTGTTCACTAGCTCTTGGAGCTCTGCTTGTTGTAGATAGGTTAGGCTGAGATGTGTTGATGGTTGCTAAACTAAAGCACTAGACTTAAAGCTGTAACTGGTTTGGAGCATCAATACAAGCTGATTTATGGGATCCTAATCTATGTTGACGGTGATGTTTCTCTAATTGTAACTTGTTATTTTGTTTCTGTTTTCACTATGTTTCATATTCTCTTATAAAGAATAGAATGCATAGATTTAGGATCTACCGTACAGCAGTAACCTTCTCTGAATGAAAATCTTTATATATATGTTTTCTTCCAATCTGTGTTATTTAGGAATGATTTAATTCAGTTTAAGCATAGGAATGTTGGCGTTCCCTCATCTTATTTCCTTAGCTGAATGTTATTCTTAAATGTTATTTTCAGTATAAGTTTTGTGAAGATGAACTGAGGAAGATATGTGTTTCTGTGTCACACTTCCTGAGCTGTTGGGTCAACACATAGCAGGGCTTGAATGAAAAAAACTAGTTAACAACGATAGCAGAACTCACCCGAAGTCCTACGTTCGATGTAGATCCCACAGGGTCCAAACCCCCAACAACTCTCCTTCCGCCTTCAACCTGGAAAACAAGAAAGAACGTGCACGGAAACCTAGTTGTACAACATATACTTCTCCTAAACGTTAGTGCAATCCATGTGAAACATTATATAAGCCATAATAAATGCTTAAATGATAATCTTTTCACATATATAAATAAACATTAACACATGAGTTCAGGAACAAGATGGTTCTTCATTATCATGAACAGCATGTACAATAGTAAAAGTGGAGATATCACCTGAATCCTTCCACGATATTCGAGCAGACCGTCGTCCGGATTCGTCCCGCCCTTGCCTCGCTAAGATTCTTCCAAGACTTGTGCACTCGAGATGGCATATAAATGGATGAACATCTCCAGGAAACAAGGGTTTCTTGATATAAATCTGGGAAAGTGCAGGAGGCACGGGGAATCAGACTTGAACTGGGATTGCAACAGAGTATAATGTCTATAGAATTTCTCTCTCCCTTAGGCCATACACATGAGGAGCTTTTATACTCCCTCAAAGTAGTTTCAATCAGTTGGAAACAGTTGGCCACGTGCTGGGGTGGTTGAACTACCAGAGTAACCATCAACCCAGCCCGAAAATAGGGATTTTTTATATATTTTTTAATGATTTTAATGGCATATGCGGAAAATTACATGTCGACTCGCGTATACACGTGGAAAAGTCTAGGCATATCCACGTATGGGGATTTTAACACTGTTTTTTAGTGAATTTTGTTCAATTATGTAGGAATGGGTGCCCAAAGCCATAAAAGCAACCATGAATCATATGAAGGTGAAAAATGATGCTATAACAGATGCCCCCTAATATATGAGGTCAGAAGGGGTACATGATGGCCAAAATGTATTATGCACATAGAAATAACTTTGCAAGGACAAGAGAGGACTTCACCAGATTTCAGCCTACCAAAAACCAATGAAAGAAAACAGAGAGTCAACTCATGCTGAGGCGGGCATACCCATGCTCAGTCAAAAATACATCATATGGAAAGTACAAAATAGATCCAACATGTATACAAGTATAGCTGAACTGAAAGTACACAATGAATCATCTGAGCATGGCCCGGAAGTATAAGTCTGAATCAATGTCCAAGTATCACATATAGAAAACTGATCAATGATGCTGCAACTGGATGTCTGATCATATAAGTAACTGAATCTCCAAGTACCAAATCATAAGAGGTGGAATAAACGGTACAATCACGCAACTCGGGAGCCAACATATAGGATGCTGCTGTACTGACACTGCAACATATAAGGGTGAACGACATCACTGGTAGAAACTGAATGGACTGTCAAAAGTGAACCGAAAGATGTTGATGCAACCTGAGGTCTTCACCGATCTCGACGGCACAATTCTACACAATGGGAATAAATGAGCTGAAGTCGACCATGTGAGAAATCGTTGGATTACCGGTCAATGATGTATACCGTTAACCAATGCGAGACAACCCACCAATAATGAAAATGAGTGTCAAGGTGCCCCAGTACAATCTAACAAGTGCGAATGAATGAGTTGAAGTCGAACACTTGAAAGAATCTACCAATCGGGAGGCAATGATGAATCCCCACTGTCGATAGCGAAGAGTCTGCCACTGATGACTGCAAACCCTAAGGTACTGACAAAAAGACTCTAGATCTTATTCCCAGAGTAATGAGTCAGAGTCGATGGTAAAAGATCTGCTGGAAGGAAGGCATTAAGGCATCCCACATCAGTCCAGCGCGAGTGTAACCCGCAGGCCAAGATTTGGAAGGAATCGGACGAAGTAGAGTGATGGAACCAAAACCGAAGTACGTTTCCGACGTGCACAAGATGAAGCTAGCGCACGGAAGAAACCCTCCGAACCAACCAATAATGAAAGCTGACACAGAGGCGAGAAATCCACCGATAGGGTCAAATGGAAATCAAGGTACTGCACGAATCCCAAGTGTGATAATGTGTGCTGACGTCGAACACAGGGGAAACCACTCAGTCAAAGACCCATAATGATGATCAAATGCTGAGCACAAGGTCACATATCAATGATGGAAATAGGGCCAGGGTGCAGCTCTAGGTTTGCTCTCAGAGCAATGTGTCGTAGTCGATAAGAGACAAACCCACCAGCAAGAATTCAATGGAGACCTTCTCAAACCAGCACGAGCAGAGGACCAAAACATCTGATGTGATAAAACAAGATACTGACAAGACCGGGAAGGCCAACTGAATAATGAGTCAAGAGACACCGCAGAATGGCCGACTCTGGTTAGACTTCCCTTGAACAAAAGCATGACTCGTGATGACCATGGTAGTAAAAGTGACACTGTATAAGTCTGTTATGCAGGAGGCAGAACAAACTCTCCATATGATTGGAAGAGATAACCAACCGGGGGAGAACTGACAAGTGAAACAAAGTAAAGGTTGAACCTAGGTCAAAACTAAAACCATCCCAAATGGAGGAAAGATATATAAGTGTATATGCTTTGTTCAAGGGCGAAAAAATGACACTGTACTGCCATCAAATAACGAAGTTACATCCCGTTCCCTTTATATTTGATTTTTTTGTCTTTTTCATATAATAAGCCTGAAAAAGAATAAAATAATGCTATGGTACAATGGATAGAACGAGTATCAAGAAACAGATGCACTAGTTCCTGGGATTGGAACAATCCTATGCTCAATGCAAGGTGGCGAAAACTGGTAAGCGATACTCAGAGGAATGTTCCATCCATGGGTATAAGGGTGTCAAGTCACGATAGCTAAGTGCATGCAATGGTTTAACTTGTACAGATAGACAAGGTCAAAAGTTGGCTTAAACATTGAGTCCGAATGAAGCCGGCTAAAGGCCAGGATAAACAAGTAGCCAATATGCAATGCAGTAATACAACTCAACAACACCAGGGAGCCTCTAGGGTAATAGCCAGAAAAATGATAGTGAGGAAGAAGAAGAATGAAGCTTCAACACATAAGGCATGGCAGGACAAAAGAGGACTCCCGAGCCTACATAAAACGTAGCATGGGCAACAAGTGATAGCGAGGAACTAACTAGGAAGCCCATGTAAAGGAAGGCTCTACCACCAAGTCATGATTAAATAATCGGCGAGTGAAATGGGTGTAATACACTTGATGGGATCGACCCTATGGAAAGTGATCAGAATGGAGGCTAGTATGCAAAATGCAACGGAAAGTGGATTCCCTAACCTATATGCCAGTGAAGATCATATACCTGCCATGACGGGTCAGCAGTCATGGATTAAAATCTGGAAAAATCTCAAAAATCGTCAAAATGTACCTAAAAACATACCAAACTGGGCACTTCCAAGCATTCGGGTTATGCAGCTTAAGATAGATTGAAAAAATAAGCATAACAAATTTTTGCGAAAATTTTCAACTTTTTGGGCATAAATAGACAAATTACCTCATATTTGGTTCATTATTACATTGTTGATTTGGAAAAAAGTGCTCTGGAGCAAAAAACTTCTTTCGTCAAAACAGGAGCAACCGACAGTCGAATCCCACCGAATTTCTCAGGTTAGCTCTTAATTCATCCTGCTATTCATTTTTTCCGTTCATAAATTAAAATTTAGGAATTTTTCACCATAGAATCTCTTGCTAAAAATCACGGGTTTGCACATATGCGGGTTGGTAATGACGAAGTCGCGTATACACACGACTGTGCACAAATAAAGTCGCGTATGCGCAGGCCCAAATGAAAAAAGCGTAGCTAATGAAGGAATTATTGAAACTTTGCAGGATGACTATATCATGGAGAGAGCGTGAACACAGTGCAATTGATCAAGAAGTCATGCAAGACCAAGCATCATTAAATATTCTTCAGAATTGCGGATTGCTCAAGTTTTTTTAAATGCCAAATATGAAGAGCAATGTCTAGTTGCTCGAAATGCTTGTAAACTATTGGGAACTGGAAGAGGATTGTTTTATGATAGATCAGATGCTTGTACGCATTGAAGTGGAAGACATATATTTTATTACTGGACTCTCCTGGAGGGGGGAGCCAGTAGAATTGCATGGTAAGCCTTTGGGAGGGCTCACCGTGGAAGATTACGTCCACGTGTACTGCGTACAGGGTTCCAAGAAAGTCGGAACTCAAATTGCAATCAAAGATTTAAGGGATTTGCACATGAAAATCCTCCTTTTCACCATTGGCAGGGTGGCAGGATCTGCTTCCCTACACCAGGCATCCAGGACGCAAATGAGCATAGCAGTGGAATGCTTAACTCATGTATATGATTGGTGCACAGCCCTACTGATGAACATAAAGCAACAATTGACCTCTATCCGCCAAGTAAAGACAAAACATTTTGGATATGGTACAATTTTGATGACATTCTTCTTTGAGAAGATTCCAGTACTAAGACCCAGAGTGATCGCTACCATCAGCAGCCTGAGAGACCCAAGAATTTCCCACTGGGAAGACATGATGAAGAGATTGGGGGGAAGTGAAGTTCCCCGGACCACTTGGGATGATGAGTTCTTCCAATGGTGGACAGAACAAATCATCGTGGTGGACGACTATCCCTATGCTGGGATGGACTTTCGTGGCGATCCAGATCTTGTCCTTCCACCAGGCGCAGCATGGGGTACAGTCGGTAAGTTTACAATTTTTTGACTTATATAATTTTTTGGATTTTTTCAATATGTATGAAAAAATGTGAAAAACAAACATGTTTTTGATTGGATTCAAATGACTTACAATTTTAAAATGATCATGAAACAGATATTGGACCAGTGCGACCTGAGGGTTACCCGAGACATAAGCGTCGCAGGGGCGAAACGGATACAGTAGATTCAGACAGAACCCTCCAGGCTATAAAGAGGAACTTGGAGGGGTTGACCTGCCAAGTACCTATGGCTGCAGTGGAAGATCTGCCTGAAGCCATCCAGAGACGAGTGGTAGGAGTACCCCGTGACTGGGTACGGTTATTCCACCGAGTTGCCACCGCGATTGTGTTCTATAAGAACACCACTTCTGGGCAGGGACCTCAGTAGTAGATAGATATGATGTATCAGATGACTGTATATTTTTTGAGACTGAACATGATCGGGCATAAGCCCAAGTTTTTGTATGACCTATGGATCCAAATTTTTGTATAGTTTTGAACACTCTGATGATATATATACAACGATGTTTGATGTGATGTAACAAATGTATGAAAATGTATGATGCTTTTGATAATTAAATTTTATTGTATGGAATGATTAATGTGCCAATCAATTGTTTGATTAGCTAATGAGTCTGCCATCCAATTGTCAGCTCGAGGAATATGAATGAAAGTTAAAAATTGAAATGATCTTTGCAACAAACGTACTCTCAAGAACAACCGGAGTAAAAATGGATCTCGAACCCGATAAGTATTGTTCAACTGCGACACCACCAGCTGAGAGTCCAAGAAAACTACCAACGAATCAACACCCAAAGATATTGCCTTCGAGAGTAGAGAAACAACTGCAGTGTATTCTGCTATATTATTGGAAGCAGGACCAATGCAGACCCCTCTTGATACTAGCAGCTGACCAGATGGATAATGAAGCACCCAAGCTGCGGAAGCTAAGTTTCGGGTGTGTCTACTAGCACCATCGGCGAAACCAAAATGACTCATGACATCCGACACAACCTACCAAAGCAGATCAAAAACATCACCATCCCATCAAAAATCGAAAAACAACCAGATATGTACAAAGCAAAACTACTATATACAAAAGAAAAATGCCAGACCGAAGCCTAGGCATAATACTTCTTCAAATAGAGCCCATTTCTGGGCTCCGGCAACTCGTTCCCTTCAAAATCAACCAAGGTATATGCTCCTTTTTTAAGGACTTTTTTAACGATAAAGGGGCCATACCACATAGATTTAAATTTTCCTGCCCCCAGGGCATCTTTTTCTTGGGCATAGACCAAAACAAGGTCACCTTCCAAAAAAACCCTAGGCTTGACTGCTTTATCGTACTGAACTTCAACTCGGTTTTTATGCCCTTCATTCATCGTGGCGGCATCCTGAAGCTACTCATCGAGATGCTGCAGATGAAGGAGTCGTTCTTCAAGACTAGAAGTGTCAGGAAGAATTTCAACAGCTAATTTAAGAGAAGGAATCTCACATTCAATGGGAAATACGGATTCGAAACCGTGCACTAGCTGAAACGGAGTAAAGCCAGTTGCAGTTTTCACTGACGTGCTGTATGCCCAAAGTGTAGGATATAGCATAATATGCCAGTTGGATCTAGCTTTATCAATTGTCCTTTGAAGAATTGTCTTCAAGGATTTATTCACGTCTTCCACTTGCCCATTGGCTTGAGGATAATATGGAGATGAATGCTCCTGTCGGAAACCCAATTTTAGAGCCAACTCCTACCCATCAGCACTCGAAATCACCGCCATGACTGCAAAGTGACAATCTCTAGGAATACCATGCTCGCAAGAGCATCATCCTCCAATCCGTAAACATACCAATGGTAGATTCTCACATCGCCGTATACATAAAAGGAAATCCTCATATAATCGTGGGACTCAATAAAGGAGCAGAGGTCAATGCTTTTTTCAAAGCATCGAATGAGCGTTGGGCGAAGTCATCCCAAAGAAATGGAACTCCCTTCTTCAACAATCTCATAAATCCCTTGGTAACTTCAGCATAATTTACGATAAATCTCCGAAGAAAATTAGACTTTCCTTGTAGACTTTGAAGTTGACGAACAGAGGACAGGGGAGGCAACCGAAGTATTGCCTCAACCTTGAAGGGATCTATCCTAATCCCTTCTCTAGACACAATGAATCCCAATAACCGACCGGATGTAACTGCGAAAACACACTTGTTCGGATTCAACCTAATCTTATAGAAACGACACCGTTCAAATATTTGACGGAGGTGAGCAGGATGATCCATCCTCTTTCGAGAATGAGCAGCTAAATCATCCAAATACGCCTCGATAATCTTTTTGATGTCGTGGAAGGCATATGACATGGCCCGCTGAAAGGTAGCCCCAGCATTTTTAAGACCAAAAGGCATCTTCTTGTATGTAAAAGTACCCCAGGGACAAATAAAGGCAGTCTTATGCTGATCTTCAGGACGGATAGTAATCTGATTATATCCAGAGAAACCGTCCATGAAGGAGAAAATCTCATTACCGGCACACTCATCAATGATCTGATCGATAAATGGTGTGGGGTAATTATCTTTAGGACATGCTTTATTAAGGTCTCTGAAATCAATGCAAACTCGAATTGTTCCTTGTTTTTTATCTACGGGAACAGGGTTTGAAACCCATTCAGTCAAAGGAACAGGGAAAATGAATCCCGCCTTAAGTAGCTTCTCCACCTCAGCTTTGATAGCTACTGCCTTCCTAGGATTAACCGGATGAAGTTTTTGCCTCACAGGCTTAGCATTTTCGTAAGTCTTGATCTCATGCCGGACAATAGATGGATCTATACCAGGCATTTCCTCATAAGACTGAGCGAATACATCCCTATACTCTTTAAAGAGCTCGGTGTAAATCTGAATCTCTTCATGGGAACATTCATCTCCGATGAAGACATTCTCAATAATATTGGGATCCCTGGAAATGTTCACCGGGATAGTTGGAGAAATCACAGCCATGTTCCCTTCAGCATATACCTGTGTTGGTGCTAAAGGGTTCAGGACTGGGCGAACAGGACCAGGAGACGGAGGACTTGGAAAACTTGTTTCAACTTCGCTCAAATCAGGTAAAAAGTAAGACCGATGATGCAAATCATCCCACGGTATATCTATACCAGTCATAGCTTCCAGGATGGCCTCTTCAGATGGAAGAGTGGTATCAAGGCAATCCTGGGCAGAAGAAGAACTAAGTGCCCAAGCCGGAGCCACATCTCCATCCAACTCTTCTGGTGAGAGAGGAGATGGGATGGATTCTGCAGAGTCAACAATAAACTGATAAGCAATCTCTGCTATAGACATTGGAAATGTCATTCCACCCACTTGACCCTCCGCTAATGTGGCAGTAGGGGAAGGTAAGGTCCAAGGGTCCGAGAAATAATGAGTTCTGAAGAACTCTCTTCGAAGAGGAGCCTTGGAGGATGAAATTGCATTAATATGAACCGTAGGAGGAGGAATATCAAAAGTACCCATCAAGGAAGAATACATTCCAACTCCTAAATTCTCAACAGACGCCTTGGTATTATCCAACTTTGGAACAAATGAGTTAGTAGACGCATTCGGGTCTACAGGAGGACAGTCCAGTTGGTCCACTGTAACAATCCTCCCTTCGTGAGGGAAACAAATAATCCGAAATAATGAGGATGCAATGGCATCCATCTCATAAATCCAGTTTCTCCCCAACAAAAGGTTGTAGTCCAAGCTTGCATCAACTACCTCAACCTCTATATTCACAGTTTTGCCCCCAACACAGATAAGCAAAGCTGGGACAATACCATGGGGTCTGTGAGAATGACCATCAAACGCAGTCAGAAGAGTGGTAGATGGAACAGCTTTGGGAGATCCAATTGTCTTCCAACATGTGAGAGACATCACGCACATGGAAGCACCCTCATCAACAACCGTTCGAAAGATATTGCACTTCCGGTACGATGATTTAATATGAAAATCCATATGATGGGGTAGTCTCTTCTTAAAATTAGTCATATCAAATGTAATCAGAAGAGAATTTTTCGGATCAATAGCCCCAATGGCAGTGAGCAAAGCACTGCGCTGAGCCGGACAAGACTGGAGCACCTCTAAAGCCAACATGGCACAAGGACTCTACGCCAGATCTTCCACAATAGATTAGTTCTGGGCAGCCCTAGCGTTTGGATTAATCGTCGACTGCTTGGTAGATGCTTTGGGCATCCGAGGTATAGGCTCAACAGTAGGCCTTGTAATGTGAAGCGGCTCAGTAGTATCATGAGCATCCTTAGCTTTCGAAGACTCTTCTCCGCCATAATCACGGGATCTCGTAGCGACATCCACGTGAGCACTCATCATGAATATGTTTGATGGAATTTCCCCTTCCTGGGTGCCCCCAGAGGAAGCCCCAGGATTTTGATTCACGCCAACAACTAGTTGTTGCCCTTGGGGAAAAGGGTTTGTCAACACAGCCTGGGAACTGGAAGAACCCTGCTGAGCTAACAAGCGCTGCGCATCCTGAATTTTAGGGCAAAGGTGTGTAAGATGGTCTCCAGTACATAACTTGCATGGAAACTTCACTTTCTTTTTGTCCTTTGGACCCTCACCAACATGCTCGTTGGTTTTATTCGCATTACCCTTCCCATTCTTGCCCTTTTTCTTATTATTTCATCCCTTCTTCTTCCCTTCGGATTGTTGATTTCCTTTGGGATCAGAAGCTTGGACATCATTTATGGACAAAGATTGGGAAGGTGTTGACTCAGCAGGCACAGCCTGACCAGAAGGAGCAGATTGCAAAGACAACTGCTGCAATTGAGTAAGCAGGCTGGCTGCACCACTATTGATTGATTGATCCAATCAGTCCGTCACCATGAGGACCAGGCTTAGTTTTGGATAAATCTAATTTGGAGCGAGGAGCATTGGGAAAATACTTATGGAGGACCCCAGACTGAGAATATATCAGTTCCAACTGTTGGGCCCTAAAAATGGCCTGCTCCTCAGAAAATACCCCTGAGAGGGATACGTCCTTCGAAATATCTGACTGCAGAGATTTCAGAAACCATTCCAAAAGGAATTCACCTGGAATATGAGCTTTAATAAGCCTCTTCCTTCTCCGCCATTCCTGAATATGGTCAAAAATGTGGGTTGCGTCGTCCTGTTTAAAATTAGCTAGGAGTTCAGTCCCAGCATCATATCGGACAAGCAACTGGAAATGGTTTAGAAATGTAACATCCAATTCTCCAAATGTAGCAAAACTTCCCTAGTTAGCTCAATATACCATTCGGCAGCGTTTCCAGTTAGGGTGCATTGAAACAATCTCAACCTAATCGAATCATCGATTAGGGAGTTCGAAGAACACCATAAATGGAAGGTAGTGATGTGGTCAGCCGGATCTTCTCCATTCTTGCCTTCAAACTTTGGAATGTTTGAAGGAAGTTTGGTGGGAACCGGAGGCCACCCCGGACCATAACGAATCGGATCATTAGTCAATTTCGACAGATCTGGCAAGTTTAACGTTGCCAGAAAAGGTAAGCGAGGTGGAGCCTGAGGATTCCATCCTTGATGGGATGGATTCCCAACATTCTGAAAAGAATACCTTGGATTTGATGAGGCACCAGGTTGCCAAAAAGGACTTGTAGAAAAAGGAGAAGAACCTCCTCCCAACGCAGAGTTACCAAAGCCCAGACCAGTTCCCCCCGCTGAAGTATGAAATGAAGAGGAAAGCCCCTGATAGGTGTTCCAGGAATTAGAAAGAGGAGAAAAGGTTTGATAAGCACTCGACGAAGGGAAAGAAGTATTCCCTTGGTGACCAGCGTAAAACTGATTCCCTGCCCCTACTGTAGTGAATACAGGGTTCCATCCTGTAAAAGTGGTCGAATTTTGACCTCCAGACCAAGGATTGAAACTCTGGGTCTAAGAAGTAAATGGAAAGGACCCTAAATATGAATTGGAACTAGGAATGTGCCCAGTTCCAAAGGGGAACCCCTGAAAAGAAGCTGATCCACTAGCCATGGAAGACATGGGTGTAGATCCAGCTGCAGCAGCGGAAAAGGAAAAAGAAGGAATCCCACTAGTGGGCATTCCAAAACTGAAGGGACCAGATTGAGAAGCATGTGCTTGGGTGAAACCAGAGCCAAACATAGCAGCACTAGAAGCAATCGAAGATATAGCAATAGTGCCCCCTCCTTCAACAGAAGCAGGAGTCTGAATGCCTGCAGCACTCACAGCAGAAGCCGCGTTCCCAGTCGTGGCCATCGAAAGGTATGTATAATACGGAGGATCTTCCGGTCTCTCTGACTCAGGTCCGATGTATTCAACAACGAATGGATAATCAGGAGGAAGAGGAGATGGAAGTGACACAGAGGGTTCAGGTACTTCCTCTATTTGAACTTCTTCTTCCTGCGGAAATAAAACTCGCGAGGTGAGCGGAGCGCTCCTCTCGGAACCAACACCAGAATCAGCTACAAAACCTTCAGACCCTTGTGGAGGATCTCTCTCCACTGTGTCAGATGCCACAGGGTGATACTCACCTCTCTCTGAACTCTCGGGAGATAACCCCCAGATTCTCCTCGATCGACGAGGCGCTTGATCAGCCACTTTAACAAATTTTAATTAGACTCAAAAAGTATAAAGCTAGGCAAGCTAGGAGCAAAGAGCACTCACTACAAAAAATAATCCCTGAGATACAATCAAGCAAACAACCTTCAGGTATTTCCACTCCGGGTGATTAGGACCGGACACCAAAATACAAGAAAGCGAAATATAGGACCTCCCGAAAGTAGTCTGGGATAATTATGGCCCAGGCCTACTAGCGAAGGTATCAGAAACAGTTACGCCGACCTCCTAACGACAGCCTTTGCCGGCTCAAGTACCCAATCTTCGCAAGGGCACCCCCCAGAAGTACTGCTGAAAGTGATGCGACGTCTACCTCAGGTACCACGGGTATTCCCCCCGCAGTCACCTATGTGGAACCTAGGAGTGGAAACTATGGGCACCAATCCGTGTCAGAAGCCGGGCGAAACGGTCTTGAGGTTAGATTCAGCAAATCAGAGAGGGGGTATCTCTCTTCTCAGCCTTCACTTCCCCTCGCGCTTGACTCTCTGGAGGAGAGCTTTCCCGGTCCACCTAACGGAGTTGGATTTCGCTCAATTAATCAACTTCTATGTTTTGTTTGAGCGACCTTGGAGAGTTAACTCTCCACTCACCTAATCCAAGGCCCTACAACCTAGCTAGTTGGTGTATGACACTTAAAAACTTGCTAGTTGCTTTTAAATTATATTTCTTATTTTAATTGGCCGTTATGTTAAGTCAAAGGGATACGGAAATGAAACTTGTGGTGTTTTGACGCAGAAAAAGAAATTAATAAAAACCAAACTACATGAAAATGCAGTTATTGTCTTTCGATGAAAAGAAACTTCTATACGGGTTCTACAAGATTAAAAAAATTTATTTTTCTTTTCAAATAACAAACTCCACACTCACAAAAACTATGAAAATGACTAAATTCTTAAGTGCACCTGATGCAAATCACTAAGAGCATGCAAACTCTAAGATGCAAAATCTACTAAAGCAGAGAGAAATTTCCCAAAGAACCTTCAGTTTTATCTCTTTTTGGTTGTCCACAAAGCTAGTTCCCTAAATCAGAAACGCTTAATATAAAGACACCAAAAATGCTTGAAACAAGAGGAAGAAACCAATGACAATCCCTTTCCAAAATCAAGTTGAAAACCAAAAGCAAGAAACTTCAACAAAGCTTCAACAGATATAACAAAACAAAAACAAAAATGCGAAACAAAAGCAAAGGACAAAACAAAATGTTTTTGAGCTTTTGAGTTTTATAAAAAGGAAGAGCTCGACAAGACCAAGAAAAACTATCAAATTCCAAGCCAAACAACTCTAAATTTCAAGCAAAAACTTCAAAAATGCTCCAAACCTTATAGGGCTAGCTAGTAGCAAGATTTATATGAGCAAAAGAAGACAAGAAACTCAAACACTCAGCCTAGAAGAATAGTACAACCTTGTAGTAAACAAAAACTTCAAAGAACCTAGAAAGACTCTTCAAAAATTGCAACAAGAACTAGTCAACTGAACTCAAGAAAACCAACGAAGAAATGGGCAAAAATCGAAATGCAAAGCAAGACACAAAGGTAGGAAAGAGTAAATGAGAAAAATTCCTCTGTTCTGATGAAGCAGAACAGCCAAGAATCCCCAGGAAGAGATCTTGGTACTCAAACCAGAAATACCAGCACAAGAAACAAGATTTGCCAAAAAAGCTAGTTTTCAACCAAACCAGAGAGACAAAATACCAAGGACCACTTTCTACACAATCCAGAGGATACAAAGACACTGTAGGAACAGGCCTCCACAGGCAGACAAGGCCAAAAAGCCAAAAAACCTAAAATTTCAAAATTGACCTAGGTATACGCGACTTGACAGTTTAGTAACAAGCATGCATACGCGATTGTGCTAAAGGAAACACGCGTATACACGACTCCCTTTAAAAAAAACTGCATGTATACACGTCTGTGTACAGACTAACCCACGTATGCAAAGGTAAATAATGAAAATTAAAAAAGATCAAGCCTGGATAAGAAACCAGGACTTCAGTCTGACTGAGAAAGAGTTAACTGGACTGGAAATAAAAGTTAAAACTGTTGGAAACCTATCAAACAGCTGAAACCACCCAACAGGGGAATCACAAGAATGTGGTCCCCAGTGGAGTCGCCAGTTTTGTTTCGGGGAAAATCACCCTAGAGGTTTGTTGGGTCTAAACCTCCACAGAGCAGGGCATGCTATTCAGAAGGACTCACACACAACCATACTTTAATGCAAAAAACTAGTTAACAACGATAGCAGAACTCACCCGAAGTCCTACGTTCGATGTAGATCCCGCGGGGTCCAAACCCCTAGCAACTCTCCTTCCGCCTTCAACCTGGAAAACAAGAAAGAATGTGCACGGAAACCTAGTTGTACAACATATACTTCTCCTAAACGTTAGTGCAATCCATGTGAAACATTATATAAACCATAATAAATGCTTAAATGATAATCTTTTCACATATATAAATAAACATTAACACACGAGTTCAGGAACAAGATGGTTCTTCATTATCACGAACAGCATGTACAGTAGTAAAAGTGGAGAGATCACCTGAATCCTTCCATGATCTTTGAGCAGACCATCATCTGGATTCATCCCGCCCTTGCCTCGCTAAGATTCTTCCAAGACATGTGCACTCGAGATGGCATATAAATGGATGAACATCTCCAGGAAACAAGGGTTTCCTGATATAAATCTGGGAAAGTGCAAGAGGCACGGGGAATCAGACTTAAACTAGGATTCCAACAGATTATAATGTCTATAGAATTTCTCTCTCCCTTAGGCCATACACATGAGGAGCTTTTATACTCCCTCAAAGTAGTTTCAATTAGTTGGAAACAGTTGGCCACGTGGTGGGGTGGTTGAACTACCAGAGTAACCATCAACCCAGCCCGAAAATAGGGATTTTTTATATATTTTTTAATGATTTTAATGGCATACGCGAAAAAGTACATGTGGACTCGCGTATACACGCGGAAAAGTCTGGGCATATCTGCGTATGGGGATTTTAACACTGTTTTTTAGTGAATTTTGTTCAAGTCTGTAGGAATGGGTGCCCAAAGCCATAAAAGCAACCATGAATCATATGAAGGTGAAAAATGATGCTATAACAATATGGTGAGCCCTAGTCCCAGTTTTATCCCCACAGCTATCTGGATGTTTCCCTTGGAATGTGTTAAAAGCTGGCTAGTTTAAAATTACTTACCAGATCTTAGGCCATTCTGTGTTATCTTTGTGTTTGTCTTGAAAGTAACCAAGTAAAGCAGAGCTAGGAGAGGATTTGTGGTGAGCCCGGCCCGCTAGTTTCTTGACGGCAACTGATGCAGGGACATTAGACACTAGCCAGCAATGTAGGAGTTTTGTCCACATGTTGTGGCTAGGAGGGTTTGAAAACATTTGAATTGTTACAGCTAGGTGTCAATACTTCAGCTGATTGTATTAGTTAGAGTTAGTGGAAGTCGAATAGCTCAGTTAGTCTAGCTGTCATATTTCAGTTAATTGAATTATTGTAATTAGGCTGTTGATTTTATAAAACGGTCCTCACCGAGGAACCGAAGAGCCACATTGTAATATGTATAAATTGTATTCTCCGGATGTAGGAGAGGGGAAGAGAAGATATTTCGGAAATAAAACTCTGTGTGTTGTTGATTTCTTCGTGAAGACATCAGCGAACCTGAGATAGAAGAAGTAGAAGAAAACGTTGAGATTCCTCCTGACATGAGGCTCCTTAGAACTGTTCCAGGGTCTGCAGTTAAGCCCAGAATTGAAGTGTCGAGTTATGCAGGGGGACTGAATCCAGAAGAATTAGTAGACTGGATAAATGAATTGAACAAGTGCTTCAATTATAAAGAAATATGTGAAGACAAGAAGGTCAAGTTTGCAGTAACAATGCTGAAAGTACATGCTGCACTTTGGTGGGATGGAGTGCAGGCAGAAAGGAGGGGAGTTGGCAAGCAACCTATGAAAAGCTGGACCAGAATGATGGCTAAATTAAAAGGTAAATTCTTGCCTAGTGATTACCAGCTGACATTGTATAAGAAAATGTAGAACCTGAGATAGAGGTTGCTGACAGTAAAGGAATACACAGAGGAATTCTAAAGAGTAAGCATAAGGGCTGGGAAATTCCAAGACAGACTAGAGAAGACTGCCAGATATGTGAATGGTCTCAAGCTGGAGATCCAAGATGAGATTGGTCTCCTGTCTCCTAAGACAGTGGAAGAGGCCTACCAGATGGCCTTGAAAGCAGAGGAGAAACTCCTGAGGAAACAATCTACCAAGATGAGAGGTACTTTCCGTGGGAAGGGAAGTCAGGGTGGTAGAGTAAAGCCTGCTACACCCAGGGATGGAGCTAACAGTAGCTCACCTCAAAATGCATCTGCAGAGGAGGATGCAAGGGGCAGAAGGGGTTCTCACAGAGGAAAAGGAAGAGGAAGCAGAGACAGAGGCAAATGTAGAGAATTGAGGTGTTATATATGTCAGCAAGTGGGACATAAGCACTATGAGTTTCCAGAGAATGTGGGTGATGGTCCAAGAAATGTTGTTGTTGCCCAGGCTAGAGAAGAGGCAGAAATTGAAGAAGAAATTCTTCCAGAAAGAGGAGAGTCCTTGGTGGTAAATAAGGTCCTGTTGAAGCAAGCCAAAGAGGTCACTGAGCCTGCACAAAGGAAGACTTTGTTTAGGAGCATATGCAAAGTCCAAGGGAAATGCTGCCAGCTAGTCATTGATAGTGGCAGCACGAACAATCTGGTTTCCACTGAGGTAATAGAAAAGTTGAGGTTGAAGACAAGGGAGCATCCAACTCCCTACAGGGTGTCCTCGCTGCACAAAGGGCACCAGCTGGTTGTGAAAGAACAGTGTGAGATAGAGCTACAAATGGGAAACTACAAAGATAAGGTCCTATGTGATGTGATGCCCATGGATGTGTGTCATATACTGCTGGGTAGACCTTGGGAGTTTGACAAAGCAGCAGTGCATGATGGCAAGAAGAAAACTTACAAGTTCTTCAAGGATGGGGCACATCATACACTGATACCCATGGAAGAAGGAGAGCCATCCAGCAGAGTGATTGATCCAAAGGCCTTGTTGCTGAGTGGGAAGGAATATCTATAGTAGATAGAAGAAGAAGAGGTAATTTTTGCTTTAGTTTTCAAACCTAAAGTAGTTCTTACTTCTACAAATATTTTATTATTTACCAGTAGAGATATAAGAGATGTTAGATGATTACTGTGACATTGTTGTGGATGATTTACCTGATGAGCTACCACCTGTGAGGAAGATCAGCCATCAGATAGATTTTATCCGTGGTTAAAATCTGCTAAATAAGGCAGCCTATAGAATGACTCCCAAGTAAAATGAGGAAATCAGGAGACAAGCACAGGAGTTGGTGGAAAAAGGACTGATCAGAGAAAGTCTGAGTCCATGTGCAGTACCAGCAGTTTTGAGCCCAAAGAAAGATGGAGGCTGGAGGATGTGTACTGATTCCAGAGCAATTAATAAGATCACAATCAGGTACAGATTCCCTTTGCCCAGAATTGAGGACTTAATGGACTGTTTGAGTGGTGCTAAGTATTTCTCAAAGATAGATTTGAAGAGTGGATACCATCAGATTAGAATAAGAGAGGGTGATGAGTGGAAAACTGCCTTTAAAACAAATGAAGGACTATATGAATGGATGGTAATGCCTTTTGGGTTGTCAAATGCACCTAGTACTTTTATGAGACTTATGAATGAAGTATTGAAAGAATTCATTGGTAAATTTGTGATAGTGTATCTGGATGATATATTAGTTTTCAGCAGAACTAAAGAAGAACATTTAAGGCATCTTAATCATGTCTTGAAGAAGCTGCACCAAGAGAAACTGCTGATAAATCTGAAGAAATCCTCATTCATGAAGGAAGAATTGGTGTATTTGGGTTTTGTTGTTTCTGTAGAAGGATTGAAGATGGACCCAGAAAAGGTTAAGGCAATTGTGGAGTGGCCTTCACCCATGAATGTCTTTGAGGTAAGAAGTTTCCATGGACTTGCTAGTTTTTACAGAAAGTTTATAAGAAACTTCAGTAAGATTAATGCACCCATAATTGAGACAATAAAGAAGAGAAAACAACCATTTAAGTGGACTGCTGAAGCAGAAAGAAATTTTAAGCTGCTGAAGCAAAAGATAACAGAGAAGCCTGTTTTGATTCTGCCTGATTTTACAAAACCATTTCAAGTAAAATGTGATGCCAGTGGGGAGGCCATTGGAGCTGTGTTGAGTCAGGATGATAGGCCTGTGGCATATTTCAGTGAGAAGCTGAATGACACCAGAAGAAAGTATTCCTCTTATGAGAAGGAATTCTATGCAATTTTTCAGGCACTGAAGAAGTGGAGACATTATTTGATGTCCAGGGAATTTGTATTATATTCTGACAATCATGCTTTGCAGTATATTGTACAGCAGCCCAAGTTGAAACATAAGCATGCTAAATGGGTTGAGTATCTCCAGGGTTTTAATTTTGTTTTGAAACACATAAGTGGCCAAGACAATAAAATAGTTGATGCTTTGAGTAGGAGGCACATGCTTGTTCAAGAAACAAATTTTGAACTTGTAGGATTTGACTTTCTCAAAGAATTATATAAAACAGATCCAGATTTTAAAGAAGATTTTGAGGCATGTAGTAACCTTGTTTTAACAGATAGAAGCCAGTGGCTGGATTATTTCCTGCAGGAGGACTTGTTATTCAGAAAAATCCAACTGTGTGTACCAAAATGTTCCATGAGAGAAAATTTGATCAAAGAGAAGCATAGTGGTGGACTTGCTGGACACTTTGGTACTGATAAGACTTATGAGCAGCTGAGTCACTTCTATTACTGGCCCAAGATGAGAGCAGAAGTGGAAAATTTTGTGAAGAATTGTAAAATTTGTCAATATGCCAAAGGAAGGATCCAAAATGCAGGATTCTACACTCCCTTGCCTATTCTAGACAGGCCTTGGGACATGGTGAGCATGGATTTTGTTCTAGGATTTCCCAAGACTCAGAGGGGGAATGATGCAGTCTTTTTTGTGGTGGAGAGATTCTCCAAAATGGCGCATTTTATTCCATGTTATAAAACTAGTGATGCCACCCATGTTGCTAACTTGTTCTTCAAGGAAGTTGTTAGATTGCATGGGTTGCCCAAGAGTATCGTTTCAGACAGAGACACCAGATTTGTGGGGCACTTTTGGAGGACACTGTGGAAGAAACTTGGTACCAAAAAAAGTTTTAGCTCAGCTTATCATCCTCAAACTGATGGAAAAACTGAGGTAGTAAATAGGATTCTGGGAAATTTGTTGAGAAGTCTTGCAGGAGAGCATCCCAAGCAGTGGGATCATATTTTTCCCCAGGAAGAATATGCATATAATGAATCACCAAACAGGAGCACAAGGCAGAGTCCATTTCATATTGTTTATGGAATGCACCCTAGAGGAATATATCTGGGAAAGACAGAGCTGAGAAGTGTTGATGGTGAGGAATTTTCTTCAGAGATCCAGGCCATACATGAACAAGTGAAGCAGCAACTACAAGGCAGCAGCATCAAATACAAATGCAGAGAAGACTTGAGTAGAAAATAAGTTCACTTTGAAGTAGGATATTTGGTTTTAGCACACTTGAGAAAGGAGAGATTCCCAAAGAAGCAGTACAACAAATTGAAGTTCAAAAAGATTGGGCCATGCAAGATACTTAGGAAGTTTTCTGCAAATGCTTATGAGATTGAATTACCTCCTGATGTTGGAATATCTCCCATTTTTAATGTTGCATATTTGTACAAGTATGAAGATGATGGGGTAGAAGAAAGAGCAGTAGACAAGGAACAGATTGATTGAAGAGAGCAGTTACCTCCAGCACAGCCATTGCAACCAGAGAAAATACTGGACAAAAGAGTGTTCAGAAGGACAAGAGGACGAGAGTAATTTCAGTACTTGATCAAATGGAAGGATAAGCCAGACGAAGATGCCACGTGGATGACTGAAGAAATGTTACAGAAGATAGGCAGATCAGTGGAAGAGCTCATGGACAGGAGCCCATGAAGAAAATTTCCCTCGAGAGTCTGATGTAGGGGCATTAGACACTAGCCAGCAATGTAGGATTTTTTTCCACATGTTGTGGCTAGGAGGGTTTGAAAAAATTTGAATTGTTCCAGCTAGGTGTCAATACCTCAGCCGATTGTATTAGTTAGAGTTAGTGGAAGTCGAATAGCTCAGTTATTCTAGCTGTCATATTTCATTTAATTGAATTATTGTAATTAGGCTGTTGATTTTCTAAAATGGTCCTCACCGAGGAACCGAAGAGCCACATTGTAATATGTATAAATTGTATTCTCTGGATGTAGGAGAGGGGAAGAGAAGAGATTTCGGCAATAAAACTCTGTGTGTTGTTGATTGCTTCCAATTAAATAATTTCAATGCGCATTTTCCATAGAGTCGTTTTGAATCCTTAATTGTCAAGAGATTGTTTAATTGCGAATTGATGAATCCTGTGCATGTATAATTGAACTCCTGTATGAATTCCACATATCGCTGTCTGTTGTTTCCCTTAATTAGTTGAGCAAACCTTGTGAATTTAACCCCCGCCGCAGGTGAGGTTTGTGTGGAGAACCCATGGTCGTGAACCCTGTTCATATATAAAATTCCCACTTACTAAAGAGAAACAGAGTCATTTATTTTGGAACCTGACCCTGGGATTAGACCCGAGTTAAATGACTAAGAAGGCTAGCGCGACCCCGCATTAACCCTGGTCAATCACTGTAGCAGAACCACGAGTAGATTTGGGGAGGCAGATTTCCCATATCGCACCGCTTTTGGTGTATAGGCGGTATTCCCCGGTCGAGGAGCGATTCCATAGAGGAGTGGACGCGTGGCTAAGTGGACCCCCAGAAAACCACCGTTTAAACCATGCCATCGCACGTTAACATTCATACCAGGACGCCGAGCGATATTGATGAGAGTCGTCGATCTGGGAAAAGGCCATCGAACGGTGGTCGATTGCAGGAGATGCGCAAACGATAACCAAGGTGCACAAAGGAGAGCCAGGTACGGTACGAGTGTTTGATTGGGTGATTGAACGTAGAGGCGGGCCCGGAGCTAAAGTTTTATTACATAGTTAATTATTCAAAATAGAGCGTTGGTTTTAATATAAAGTTTCGAAAGACATAAAACGTTGGTCATAAGGTTGACGGCATAATATAAGGTTCAGGAATATAATTTAAAGTTCAAAAATTGTGGATAGTATTATTTATCAAATTCTACGAATTTGATAATTAAATAAAAAGAAAACAAAGGAGCCACGTGGGGTAAACCAAAGAGAAATGCAGGGGCGGACATTTCAGTTTTTTTGCATCAGCAACAAAACTGAAAGTCTCCCTTAAGGGGAGCTGGTCTACTGTAGTTGCTCTGTCAGCATTTCCTTTCCATTAACTTAGTTTACCTCCACGTGGCATTCTTTCTTTTCTCGGAATTTTATTTATCAAATTCATGGAATTGGATAAATAACCTTATCAACGACCTTTGAAATTTAATTTATATCTCCGAACCTTATATTAATACCCAACGCTTTTTAAACAAATGGCTTTGTAATAACCCTTTGGCTCCAGGCCCCACATCTATAATCAATGGTCCAATCAAATTCACGCACCGTACCTTGGTTATCCTTCGCGCATCTTCCTCATACGACCACCATCCGATGGCTCCCCTCCAGATCGACGGTGCTCAACAATATCGCGCGGCCTCCTTGGTCGATCGTTAATGTGTGATGGCAACGGGAAAAGGCGGTTTTGGAATTTCACCCAATGCCACGTGTCGACTGTTCTATGGAATCGCTCGCGATTGGAGAATACCACTTACCTCTGAAAAGCGGTGCAATATGGGCAGGCGGGTTTCACAAATCCACTTCCGGTTTTGAAATAGTGTTGACCAAGGTTCAAGCAAGGTTGCGCTATTATTCTCATTCATTAACTCATGTCTAACCTTGGTTCAGGATTCAATAAGCAACACACAGTCTATCTCTCTTACGGTGGAATTTTACTACTATTAGAATAGAGTTAACCGACCACGATCATGCACAGACCTCGTCTGCAGTTGAGATTAAAATTGACAGAGCTTGTTTGGATAATTCACGAGAAAACAACAACCAGGGAAATGCGACAATTATGCAACAACCCGTCTCAACGATTTCACACAGACCAGTGTTCAATCGCCTCACAATTAAACAATTTCTTCACTAATAAGGATTCGAGACAATTTGATGGCCAATGAGCACTGAAATTATTTAACTGGAAGCAATTGTTAACACACAGATTTTATTGCAGAAATATCTCTCCCTTCTTCTCTTCTTCAATGCATCCGAGGGATACAATTTATATACATTACAATGTGTCTCTTCGGTTCCTCTAGTGAGGACCGTTTAGAAAATCAAAAGCCTAATTACAATAATTCAACTAACTGAAATATGACAGATGGACTGAACTAAACTATTTGACTTCTACAAAATCTGACTAATCTAAATGATACAGTCAGCTGAGGTATTGACACCTAGCTGTTACAATTCAATTATTTTCGAACCCCCCTAGCCACAACATGTGGACAAAACCTCCTACATTGCTGGCTAGTGTCTAATGCCCTTGCATCAGACTCCCGAGGGAAATTTTCTTCATGGGCTCCTGTCCATGAGCTCTTCCATTGATCTGCCTATCTTCTGCAACATTCCTTCAATCATCCAAGTGACATCTTCCTCTAGCTTATCCTTCCATTTGATCAAGTATTGAAAGTACTCTTGTCCTCTAGTCTTTCTGAACACTCTTTTGTCCAATATATTCTCTGGTTGCAATGGTTGCGCTGGAGGTAGCTTCTCTTTCCACTCAATCTGTCCCTTGTCTGCTGATCTTTCTTCTGCACCATCATCTTCATACTTGTACAAATCTACAACATTAAAAATGGGAGATATTCCAACATCAGGTGGCAATTAAATATCATAAGAATTTGCAGAAAACTTTCTAAGTATCCTGCATGGCCCAATCTTTTTGAACTTCAGTTTATTGTACTGCTTCTTTGGGAATCTCTCCTTTCTCAAGTGTGCCAAAACCAAATCTCCTACTTCAAAATGAACTTCTTTTCTACTCAAGTCTACTCTGCCCCTGTATTTGATGCTACTGCCTTGTAGTTGTTGTTTCACTTGTTCATGTATGGCCTGGATCTCTGAAGAAAATTCCTCACCATCAACATTTCTCAGTTTTGCCTTTCCCAAGTTTCTTAACTCTGATATTCCTCTGGGGTGCATTCCATAAACAATATGGAATGGACTCTGCCCTATTCTTCTATTCGGTGAGTCATTATATGCACATTCTGCCTGGGGAAAAATATGGTCCCACTGCTTGGGATGCTCTCCTACAAGACTACTCAACAAATTTACCAGACTCCTATTCACTACCTCAGTTTGTCCATCAGTCTGAGAATGATAAGCTGAGATAAAACTCAGTTTGGTACGAAGTTTCTTCCATTGTGTCCTCCAAAAATGACCCACAAATTTGATGTCTCTGTCTGAAACAATAATCTTGGGCAACCCATGCAATCTAACAACTTCTTTGAAAAACAAGTTAGCAACATGGGTGGCATCACTAGTTTTATAGCATGGAATAAAATGTGCCATTTTGGAGAATATTTCCACTACAACAAAGACTGCATCATTCCCTCTCTGAGTCTAGGGCAATCCTAGAACAAAGTCCATACTTACCATGTCCCAAGGCCTGTCTAGAATAGGCAAGTGAGTGTACAATCCTGCATTTTGGCTCCTTCCTTTAGCATATTGACAGATTTTGCAATTTTTCACAAACTTGTCCACTTTTGCTCTCATCTTAGGCCAGTAATAAAAGTGACTCAGCTGCTCATAAGTTTTATTAGTACCAAAGTGTCCAGCAACTCCACCACTATGCTTTTCCTTGATCAAATTTTCTCTCATGGAACATTTTGGTACACACAATTGATTTCTTCTAAATAACAAGTCTTCCTGCAAGAAATAATCTAGCGACTGGCTTCTATCTGTTAAAACGGGGTTACAACATGCCTCAAATGCTTCCTTAAAACCTAGATCTGTTCTATACAATTCTTTGAGAAAATTAAACCCTACAACTTCAAAATTAGTTTCTTGAACAAGCATGTGCCTCCTACTCAAAGCATCAGCTACTTTATTTGTTTGGCCACTTATGTGTTTCAAAACAAAGTTAAAACATTGGAGATACTCAACCCATTTGGCATGCTTATGATTCAACTTGGGCTGCTGTAAAATGTACTGCAAAGCATGATTGTCAGAGTATAATACAAATTATTTTGACATCAAATAATGCCTCCACTTTTTCAGTGCCTGAACAATTCCATAGAATTCCTTCTCATAGGAGGAATACTTCCTTTTGGTGTCATTCAACTTTTCAATGAAATAGGCTACAGGCCTATCATCTTGAATCAACACAACTCCAATGTCTTCTCCACTGGCATCACACTTTACTTGAAATGGTTTAGTAAAATAAGGCAGAATCAAAACAGGCTTTTCAGTTATCTTTTGCTTCAAAAGTTTAAAGTTTCTTTCTGCTTAAGCAGTCCACTTAAATAGTTGTTTTCTCTTCTTTATTGTCTCAATGATGGGTGCATTAATCTTACTGAATTTTTAAAGGTAGTTTTCCACTCATCACCCTCTCTTATTCTAATCTGATGGTATCCACTTTTCAAATCTATCTTTGAAAAATATTTAGCACCACTCAAACAGTCCATCAAATCCTCAACTATGGGAAAAGGGAATTTGTACCTGATTGTGATCTTATTGATTGATCTGGAATCAGTACACATTCGCCAGCCTCCATCTTTCTTTGGGCTCAATACTGCTGGTACTGCACATGGCCTCAAACTTTCTCTGATCAACCCCTTGTCCACCAATTCCTGTACTTGTCTCCTGATTTCCTCATTTTCTATGGGAGTCATTCTGTAGGCTGCCTTATTTGGCAGATTTGAAGCAGGGATAAAATCTATCTGATGGCTGATATTTCTCACAGGTGGCAGCTCATCAGGTAAATCATCCACAATAATGTCACAATAATTTTCTAACATCTCTTGGATCTCTACTGGAAAATCAGAAATCTTTGTAGAAGTAAGAACTACCTTCGGTTTGCAAACTAAAGAAAATATTACCTCTTCTTCTTCTATCTGCTGCAGATATTCCTTCCCGCTCAGCAACAAGGTCTTTGGATCAATCACTCTGCTGGATGGCTCTCCTTCTTCCATGGGTATCAATGTATGGTGTACCCCATCCTTGAAGAACTTCTAAGTGTTCTTCTTGCCATCATGCACTGCTACTCTGTCAAACTGCCAAGGTCTACATAGCAGTATATGACACACATCCATGGGAATTACATCACACAGGACCTTATCTTTGTATTTTCCCATTTGCAACTCTATCTCACACTGTTCTTTTACAACTAGTTAGTGCCCTTTATGCAGCCAGGACACCCTGTAGGGAGATGGATGCTCCCTTGTCTTCAACTTCAACTTCTCTATCACCTCAGTGGAAACCAGATTTTCTGTGCTACCACTATCAATGACTAGCTTGTAGCATTTCCCTTGGACTTTGCATATGATCCTAAACAAAGTCTTCCTTTGTGCAGGCTCAGTGACCTCTTTGGTTTGCTTCAACAGGACCTTGTTAACCACCAAGGACTCTCCCCTCTCTGGTATAATTTATTCTTTAATTTCTACCTCTTCTCCAGCCTGGGAAACAACAACATTTCTTGGACCAGCACCCACATTCTCTGGACACTCATAGTGCTTATGTCCCACTTGCTGACATCTATAACACCTCAATTCTCTACCTCTTCCTCTGTCTCTGCCTCCTCCTCCTTTTCCTCTGTAAGAACCCCTTCTTCCCCTTGCATCATCCTCTGTATATGCATTCTAAGGTGAGCTACTATTAGCTCCATCCCTGGGTGTAGTAGGCTTTCCTCTACCACCCTGACTTCCCTTTCCACGGAAAGTACCTCTCTTCTTGGTAGACTATTTCCTCAGGAGTTTCTCCTTTGCTTTCAAGGCCACTGGTATGCCTCTTCCACTGTCTTGGGAGATAGAAGACCAATCTCATCTTGGATCTCTAGCTTGAGACCATTCACATATCTGGCAGTCTTCTCTGGTGTGTCTTGAAATTTCCCAGCTCTTATGCTCACTCTGTAGAATTCCTCTGTGTATTCCTTTACTATCAATAACCTCTGTCTCAGGTTCTGCATTTTCTCAAACGATGTTAGCTGATAATCACTAGGAAATAATTTACCTTTTAATTTAGCCATCATTCTGGTGCAGCTCTTCATAGGTTGCTTGCCAAATCTCCTCGTTTTTGCCTGCACTCCATCCCACCAAAGTGCAACATGTCCTTTAAGCTTTTTCACTGCAAACTTGACCTTTTTATCTTCGCTTATTTCTTCATAGTCAAAGCACTTGTTCATTTCATTTATCCAGTCCACCAGTTCCTCTGGATTCAATCCTCCTGAAAAATTTTATACTTCAATCCTGGGCTTAACTGCAGACCCCAGAACAGTTCTGAGGAGCCTCAAGTCAGGAGGAATCTCAACATTCTCTTTAGCTTCTTCTATTTCAGGTTCGCTGATGTCTTCAGGATCTCTAGTCTGTCTTCAATCCATGGCATCCATTCTAGCCTCAAACCTCTGAAAAATCTCCAACACCTCTATGTTGGCAACAGGTCTCCTTCTTCCATCACCTCTACCAACTCGGATTGACATGTCAGTTCTATGCAAAAACACTTAAAAACAACGGCTCTGATACCACAAATGACGGCAACAAAACTAAAAGTCACCCCTAAGGAGAGCTATTCTATTGTAGTCGTTCTGTTAGCATTTCCTTTCCATTAACTTAGTATTACTCCACGTGGCCTTGTTTCTTTTCTCAGAATTTTATTTATCAAATTCGTGGAATTGGATAAATAACCTTATCAACGACCTTTGAAATTTAATTTATATCTCCGAACCTTATATTAATACCCAAAACTTTTTAAACAAATGTCTTTGTAATAACCCTTTGGATCTGGGCCCCACATCTATAATCAATGGTCCAATCAAATTCACGCACCGTACCTTGGTTATTCTTCGCACATCTTCCTCATACGACCACCGTCCGATGGCTCCCCTCCAGATCGACGGCACTCAACAATATCGCGCGGCCTCCTTGGTCGATCGTTAATGCATGATGGCAATGGGAAAAGTCGGTTTTGGAATTTCGCCCAACGCCATGTGTCGTCTGTTCTATGGAATCGCTCGCGATTGGAGAATACCACTTATCTCTAAAAAGCAGTGCGATATGGGCAGGCGAGTTTCGCAAATCCACTTCCGGTTTTGAAATAGTGTTGACCAGGGTTCAAGCCAGGTTACGCTATTCTTCTCATTCATTAACTCACATCTAACCTTGGTTCAGGATTCAATTGGCAACACACAGTCTATCTCTCTTACGGCGGAATTTTACTACTATTAGAATAGAGTTAACCGACCACGATCATGCACAGACCTCATCTGTAGTTGAGATTAAAATTGACAGAGCTTGTTCGGATAATTCACAAGAAAACAACAACCAGAGAAATGCGGCAGCTATGCAACAACCCGACTCAACGATTTCACACAGACCATTTTTCAATCGCCTCACAATTAAACAATTTCTTCACTAATAAGGATTCGAGACAATTTGATGGCCAATGAGCACTGAAATTATTTAACTGGAAGTAATTGTTAACACATAGATTTTATTGCAGAAATTTCTCTCCCTTCTTATCTTCTTCAATGCATCCAAGGGATACAATTTATATACATTACAATGTGTCTCTTCGGTTCCTCTGGTGAGGACCATTTAGAAAATCAAAAGCCTAATTACAATAATTCAACTAACTGAAATATGACAGATGGACTGAACTGAACTATTCGACTTCTACAAACTCTGACTAATCTAAATGATACTGTCAGCTGAGGTATTGACACCTAGCTGTTACAATTCAATTGTTTTCGAACCCCCCTAGCCACAACATGTGGACAAAACCTCCTACATTGTTGGCTAGTGTCTAATGCCCCTGCATCATTTCTTTTCCAAAATTTGCCTTCAAGTTTCTCTTTGTTTTAAAATGTTTTCTATTGAAAGTTTATCAAAGGTTTGCTAGTTTAAAAGTAATTACCAGATCCTAGTTTACTTTTATGTTTTTCTTGAGTCTATGTCAAAGGATGGCTAGTTTAAAAGTACTTACCAGATCCTGGGCTACTCTTTGTTCTGCATCTATTTATTTCTCTTCCTTATTGTATCATTTCATTCCATAAATCAAACTTCAAAGAGATCCTTAGACATAGATGACTTGCCCCTTATACCACTCTTGCCTCTTGATGTTCCAATTAAACCCTATTATGAATCCATAGCCCAATGGACTAAAACCTGCAATTATCTATCTTTTTGGCCGAACCTTACTCTCATTGCTTGCAACTTCTCACCTTTGAAACTCTTTGCATTTAGGACTTTCCACCTCAAATAGTAATCATGCTCAACCTTCAAAAAACAAACAAACCCTTGGCCTTCATAACTAGCCTAATATCATTACCCAAAACTTCAAAGACAAATCCATCTTTGCACTTATTGGAGAGATCCCTCTCCGGATTCAGGAGGGCTAGATCCTAGAATCCCAAAGTTGGTTGAAATAATGTTGCTTCTGCAGTTTTAGTCTCACCAATCTGCTAAAATTACAGATTCCTAACATTTCTGCCGACTCCGCTGGGGAATACTTCCCTTAAAACTTCATAAAACTTGTGAGTAAAAAGCAGCCTTTTCAAGAACTACCAAAGAATGGTAATCATGATAAAACTTGTTTGAATTAGTGACAAACTAGGTAAAACCTAGGATTCTCTTTAGACTTTAACTAACCTTGAAAGATCAGCTGGCTTAGCCATAAGAGTAAACTGTCTTTGTCTCATAACCGTAGCTAAGTTTTGAAACATAGTTAGGATGTTCTTAAAAACCATACAACTGAAAAATAACTTGGAAAAACCTAAAAACATTTCAGATTGGTATCCAATAAACATGGTGGTGGACCATAAAACCTTTTACCTCTGAAAAGAGATAAAAACTTCCACTTGGCGACTCCACAATCCTATCAGACCTTAAGACTCCACCGGGAAGAACCCTTGTCATCATAGTATCATTCAAAATCAGTTAGAGGACTGTAGGATTAGATTTTGTGAAAACAAATTAGTTAACCTTTTAAAGACTGTCATGCCTAGTTGAACTTTTCTTGTTTGTTTGGGTCTAAAAAAACACAACATAGTGGCTCCTAGAAAGATTCACACTAGAGCTTATCCTGACCCTAATCCACCTGAGTTGGTTGATAACCCAGAAATTATCCTTAGGAAGTCTCCTAGGATTAAATTATCAACTATTTTCAGATCACCCTTGAGAGCTAATTCAGTCCCTGAAAATATTTCAGCTCTACAACAATCACAAGTTGACTTAGTAAATCCTTTTAGAACTAGGTCTCTTGGTGACTTAGATCAGTTAGATTCTGAGTCTTCACTTTCATCTCTTGAAACAAGTGAACATCTTGGCAGTAGAGAAACAACACATCCTGATTTGTATTTCCTTCATAATTTAGGTGTATCTCATCCAAGATCATCTCAGCAATATTTTTCTGGTCCATCCACTTCTGTACACCCTGCATCCACTGTTCAAACCACTTCACTTCATCCCACTTTCCCTTTTGTTAATCCACCTCTTGTAAATCCACCCCCACCACATATCATGGCAACATGGTATGCTCCCTTAGTCCTTCCTGCACCATTAGTCAATCTTCCACAGGACTATCAGTCCAAAATTCCATTATATGATGCTAGAAATGCTACAACTACATCACAACATGTGGATAAAATGAATGACTACTTTGACAGAAATGAAATTGATGATGATTCTGTCAAGCTTAGATTATTTTCTCAGAGCTTAGGGGGAGAAGCAAGAAAATGGTTCAAAGGCCTAGCCCCCCATAGTATTAATGATCTCCAAGCCTTCCATCAAACATTCTTAAACAAATGGGAAGTAAAGAAGAATCCTCTCCAAGTCCTTTATGATTACAAGAACCTCCATAAAAACACTAGGGAAAGTTTGCAAGCTTATTGCACTAGATTCAATAGTGTGTATAATGCACTTTCCCCAAAACTAAAACCTCCATAGGGCTCAACTTTAAACAAGTTTCCTGAAGGGTTTGACTCTGACATGACCTATCAGCTGAGAGAGAGAGATTTTGCAACTCTTGAAGATATGCAAAAAGGTGCTCTTTCTGTGGAAGTCAACTTAATGGAGAAGAGAGAAAGAATGAAAACTGAAAAGAGAGTATCTTTTAGAGAGGAATTCACACCTTCTACTTCAAACTCAAAAATGGAGAAAATGACGGAATAAAAGATGAAATAAATTAGCATAATTAAGAGAGCACAAGCAAGCCAAAACCAAACTTCTCCTCAAAGTAGAAATTAGAACCAGAATCAGAATTTTAGAAGGAACCAACCTCCAAACAGACCTAGGGAAGATGATAAGAATATCACTCCTCCCTTTCATCAAAACTATGTAAGTGAGGTTGAGGAAAAAGATGAAATAGCAGAGGAGGATGATATCAACATGTTGGGGATAGACAATGATGACTGTGAGATTCATTATGATAGAAAACAAGGTTTATACACACCTTATGATGACAAAAGAGATGATGATGAGAATTATTATCAATACATGGAAAATTTCATCATAGAACCTCAAAAATAATATGACCTCAGAAGAAAAACCAGTCAATAAACTCCCAACAACAAAACCTCTGAAAAATCTTCACAAAATAGCACTACAACCAAGCCTAGAGTTGTGAAACAAAAGGACAAAACAGTGGCTGAAAATTCTGGTAATGATAAAGAGAAAGGCACTCAAAACAATGAAAAACAGAGTGTAGACATTAGCAGTACTAACACTTCAGCTAGTACTCCTGTGAAAACAATTTTGTCAAGTGTAAATAAAACAAATCAGCAAGCTAATATTGCTGATAGAATGACAGCTAATAAGGCTGAAACCAACACTTTAAAGAGTCAAATTCCTTTCAGCCTGGAGCAGGAAATTTCAAAGATCAAAATATATGTTCCCTTGACTGAGTTAGCTACCCAACATATATATAGAACCCAAATTTTGAAGGCTTTAAACATTGAAGAAAATGAGGACACAGTCAATCTTAATGATGACCAACGAGAGCTAATTTTTGGTCCTAATATTGAAGGTAGATATCAAGAGGGACCTGTTCCTCCCTTTTATGTGAGCTTAAATGTTCATGACAAAATTTTGCACAATTCTATGCATGATTCCGGGGCTTCTCATAACTTAATTCAAAGAGCTGTAATGGAAAGCCTGGGTCTAGAAATCACCAGACCTTACAAAGACCTTTACTCCTTTGATTCCAGCATAGTAAAATGTTTAGGATTAATCAAAGACCTTTGTGTTAAGTTAGCCCAAATTACAGCCAAATGTTTAGTCATGGATATTTTTGTGGCTGATCTGCCCCCAAAGTATGGAATGTTACTATCAAGATCTTGGGGGGCTAAGTTACCGGGGACTATGCAAATGGACATGACTTATGCGACTATCCCTATTTTCAATAAGAATATAAGACTTTACAGGGAGTCCCATATGAAATACACAGTTACAAGTCAAGACAAACCACAAAACTCTCCTATGTATTATGTAAATACGGGCCTTGATTCTTTTATCATGTTTAATGAGGAAACACTTGGTGAACAAGTCACTTTAACAGGATTAATGGCCGATAGGGAGGAAGAGGTGAACACCATAGAACTTTCAAAACAGTTTGCTGAACCGTTAAACATTAGCAAACTAAACAAAGGTCTTAAACTACAAGTCATGCATCCTTTGCTTTTAAACATGGAGTCAAGAAAATGGTCCTCAACCCAATAATATATATAAGGAAATGAAACAAATTCAACTGAGTGCTGATACTCAAGAACAATCAGAAAGCACAGTATTTGAAGAGGACGTTCATCAAACAGATGAAATTGAAACTAGTCCTCTGTGGAGTATGTATTTTGATGGATCCTGCACTAAAACTAACACTAGTGCAGGTGTCTGGATTTCCAACACTAAAAATAACCACACAGAAAGCATTTCCTGTAGATTAAATTTTCAGTGTTCCAATAACATAGAGGAATATGATACCCTTCTCTTAGGCTTACATTTAATGAAAAAGTTAGGAGCCAGAAGAATTAATGTGTATGGGGATTCAGAGTTAGTCATTAAGCAAGTAAACGGGGAGTATAACGCAAATCATCCCAGACTTAGGGCCTACCGAAACGATGTCATGGACCTTTTGAAAAAATTCGAGGAGTCCAAAATGTTTTTTGTCCCAAGAAAAAGAAATATTGCGGCCCACAATTTAGCCTTTGCAGCTAGGACATGCTTGACGCCATATGAAACCAAAGACTGCACAACTGAGATAAAATTTAGACTAGCTTTACCTGATAATGAAAAGTATTGGCAGGTGTTTGACAATGATAAACAAATAAAAGACTTCATGCAATTCAGAGATGAATTTGAACTACACAGTTTGGACTCAGATTATGATACAGACTGCAGTGAAGAAAATTTCCTTGGTGAAGAAGAACCATCTCCTGAACTTACTAATATAAACCTGTTATCTAGAAATATTATAAACAAAACGGAATTGGATGCAGAGTTCGAAACAGATGAGTTAGAAACTCTGCACTCTAAAGATGAAAGTTTTCCAAGTGGTCTAGCACCTTTAGAAGAGTTGTTTGACCTTAACGATGTGGCTAAAAAACCAAAACTGGAACCTGTAGAGACTAAAGTGGAGGAGTACAATATAGGCAGTGAACTTAAACCTATGATGATTAAATTGTCTAAAACTTTACCAGCTCACATTAAACTTAAATACATAGAGTTGTTTAAAGAGTTTTCTTATGTTTTTGCATGGAGTTACGAAGATCTTAAATCCTATGACATTGAATAATACAGCACAAAATTCCCCTCAAAGAAAACCAAAAACCATTCAAACAGAAACTACGCAGAATAAACCCTGTTCAGTTGCCTTTGGTTCAGAAGGAGATCATGAAAATGTATGATGCTGGTATTATTGTCCCTATTAGATATTCTGAGTGGGTATCTAATCTGGTGTCTGCTAGGAAGAAAACTAGAGAAATCAGGCTTTGTCTAGACTTTAGAGACTTAAACAAAGCTTGATTGAAAGACAACTACCCTTTACCCAAGATGGATCATATTTTACAAAGGGTGGTAGGGTCTAGAATAATTTCTTTGCTGGATGGCTATTCAGGGTACAATTAGATCTTAGTTCACCCTGCTGATCAATTAAAGACAGCATTTACTACACCATGGGGCACTTTCATGTATGTGAAAATGCCCTTTGGTCTAATGAATGCTGGAGCAACTTTTCAAAGAGACATGGACATAGCTTTCTCGGAGGAACTGGGCTTCTTCATCATTATATACCTTGATGATGTCACTGTTTTTTCAAAAACAAATGAAGAGCACTTAGAACATTTAAGAAAAGTTTTCGAGAAATGCAAAAAATTTTGAATATCTTTAAACCCTAAGAAGACACTTTTCGGTCTCCAAGAAGGTAAACTTCTTGGGCACATTATTTCTGAGGAGGGTATAAAGATAGATCCAAAGAGGATTGAGGCCATATTACAAATCTCTCATCCTCGAAACATCAAAGAGTTGCAATCTTTCATTGGAAAGATTAACTTTTTGAGAAGGTTCATCCCCAACTTGGTTGAGCTCCTTAGGAATATCACAAAAATGTTAAAGAAGGAGCAAGGGTTAAAATGGACCTTGGAAGCAAAGAAGTCCTTTGAACTGGTGAAACAAGCGTCAACCAAAACACTAGTTCTTATAAATCCTGATTTTCAAAATATTTTTATATTTTTTCATTTGCATCAGAACTTACCATAGTTGTTGTCCTTGTACAGAAAAATCCGCAAGGACAAGAGCAGCCTATTGCATTCTTTATTAAGGCATTGATGGATGCCCCTTTGAAGTATAACATTATGGAGAAGCAAGCTTTTGATTTGGTTAAAGCTTTGAAAGACTTCAAGGTGTACATCCTTCACTCACACATCATTGCCTTTGTCCCAAACTCAGTTGTTAAAGACATTTTAACGCAGGACCCAGATGGTAAGAGAGGTAAGTGGATTGTTGTTATCCTTGAATATGATTTAGAGATAAAACCCACTAAACTCATCAAAGGCCAAGGTCTAGCTAGATTAATGGCTGAATCAAATTTTGAAGTTCTTGATATTAATATGATTAATGCTTTGGATGACCAAGAAGGATTCTCAACTCCTATTGTTGAATATCATTTTATGAATTCTCCTTGGTATGCTGATATTATTTATGTTTTTCTTAAATTGAATACACCTCATGGTTTGACAAAAACAAAGGCAATATTCCTCAAATTGAAAGTTGTAAACTATTGCATTATTGATAGATGTCTTTACTGGAAAAATGCAAGTGGTGTATTGCTTAAATTTTTGCCTGAGTTTGATGCAAAAAAGGTTAAATGCCAGTTCCATGAAGGAGAGTGTGGAGGCCATTTGTACTGGAAGAAAACAACCAACAAAATCTTGAGGGCTAGTTTCTATTGGCCTAATCTTTTTCAAGATGTGCACAAGACGATCATAGCCTATCACAAATCTCAACTTTTTGAAGGAAAAAGAAAACTTCTACCCCTTCCTCTGCATCCAATCATTGTTGAAGCCCCATTTCAACAGTGGGAACTTGACTTCATAGGAGAAATCCATCCCCCATATTCTGCCCATCATAGATGGATTCTCATTGCCACAGACTATTTCACTAAGTGGATAGAAGCCATACCTTGTAGACAGGCCAATGATTCAATTATCATAAAATTTATGGAGACTAACATTCTCTCGAGGTTTGGCTGTCCTACCAAGATTATCACTAATAATGCAGCAGCATTTGGATCAAACAAGATGGTTGATTTCTATCACAGATATCATATAACATTGGGGAATTGCACGGCCTATTACCCTCAAGGTAATGGACTTGCAGAATCCTCAAACAAAATTTTAGTGAACATAATAAAGAAACTGTTGGAAGACAACAAAAATTCTTTACACATAAAGCTGGTTCATGCACTTTGGGCTGACAGATTGACTTTGAAGAAATCCATTGGCATGTCACCTTTTTAGCTGGTGTATGGTACTGATGCAATTTTTCCAAACAACCTTGGTGTACCAGTAATGAAGTTGATTCAAGAGTTGAAAACTAAAGATAATGACATGATTAGAAGAATAAATCATACCATCCATCTTCAACAAACCAGAGAGGAAGTTTATAACAAAGCATTGCAGAAACAGATCATCATTAAAAATATTTTTGACAGAAGAACAAAGGCCAGCAATTTCAAAATTTAGGACCAAGTTTTAAAGTAGGACTCAAGGAGAGAAGAGAAGGGCAAGCATGGAAAATTTGACAACTTATGGCTTGGTCCTTAATCTATTCATTCAGCTGCTGGTAACAATGCATTTTTCTTGCAGGAGTTGAATGGAGCAGAATTGTTTGGGGGTCCTGTCAATGGCAAGATGCTTAAGCATTACTTCTCTTGATCCATGTTATGTTCCAAAAAGCCTTTTTATCTTTTTTCCACTATAAATATTTCATCCACCATTTCATTCAAATTTATAAAAATAAAAAATACAAAAACAATGAAAAGAAATAAAAGAGGGAAGATTGTGAAAACAAGAAAGGTGCAAGCTCAAATGCCACTCCTGAATAACACATTTCTAGTTAGTCAAACAACCTAATCTTGACTAATTAGTTTTAAATTTTTTGCTGATAGGATAGTGAATTCGATTTGCCAAACTGTTTAATCTTGGCTTATCAGTAGATAGTTTAGGATAGAAATTAAAGGTTCAAACATGATCAAAATCTGAACCTAAGTTTCCAAAAAGAGATGACTCAAATCTGTTTTATTTTCTAAGTCAAAAAATATGTAAATCTGGTTCTAATTAGCTCAAAATCTGAACCAGAGAACAAAGAAGGAACAACTCAAAGCAAAAATTAAAACAGAGCTGTGAAAAGAGAAGGCCATGATGAGAAAATTTCAGATCTTAAGCCTTCCATTTTGATTTAATTTTCTATAAAATAAATGTCTATGTGAAGCTTGTCATTATGCCATGGACCAGCATCAAGATAAACTATTCAATCCTGACTTGAGTGCTTTTCAATTTCTGTTGTAGAATTTAGAGAATTAAAATCTGTTGGACAGTTTAATCCCAACAGATAGTAGAATAGGTAGAGAAGCATCTGAACTCAACTGTTTAATCTGATTTCAGGGAGAAATAAGGAGTATAAATAGATTAGGTTTCCTGCTTTCAAAAGAATAAAATGTTGTGAAAATATTTTTCCAATCCAAGTGCACTCTAATGAAGAAAAAATGTTAGATAAGTAGGATTGGGTAGGTAGAAGCTTGTATTGATAAAGATCCATTATTTTCATGACTGCTAATATGTTTTCAGAGAATATCATCCCAGCAAAGGAAAGGCAGCCCAATGGATGAGGCAACTGATCAGCCTCCCAGAGAACATAAACGGATCAGGCACATGTCAGCCTCCCAGAGAATGCAAGTCTGAAGTTCATGATGCCTTCAAGAAGGCACCATCCCCAAGTGTAGCCACTCTTAGCCACCTATAAAATTTGCTATATCAAAAGGTGGCTAAGAATTTTTGAGCCTTCAAGGAAAAAATTTTATTACTTAAAAATGTTGGCTCTTGAAGACTCTTGAAGGCCTCATGGCTTTCCTCTGTCCAAAACTTCACTACTGTTTCCCTTCAGAACTCAGAAATCCTGCTGATTTCCAAGAAAGAATACTGATGCAAGAACCTTTCCCCCCCTCCCCTTCTTCCAAAACTAACCTCATTTTAACCCTTTCATCTCCCATGAAGAATCCTTAATTTTCATGATTTTTCCCTTTCCCCTTCATCAAAATCCCTTTTATAATGTTTAAATACTCCTTCTTTTCCTTATCCGAACCCCTCTAACCCTTTGAAAATCATTGAAAAACCATAAAAACCCACATTTTGGGCATATATGGGTCCTAGCCCTTTTTCCCATTGACCCTCGGTCATATATTTCTCCACATGCCCAAAGGCCTTGCAGTCGGGCGCCTGATCATATTACATATATATCCCCCCCCCCCCCCCCCCCGAAAATATTAAAACCTTATGTTATTTCCAAATTTTGGGTTTTAATTATTTTCTAAGTTTCTCCACCGGTTCAAACCCCAGTCAATCTTCGCTGCCGATCTGATCTGCAGATCGACGGCGTGGATTCCATCTCTCCTGTGGTCCCCGCATTCCACTAACCCATTCCAAAAAACAGCGCAGTATTCATCGCATTGCCTTTGGGCGACGACGGTTTTTTCCCGATCGCCAGCGATTCCACTCATCGGTTGACACGCATCCTAGGCACTATTCATAAAACCGCCTTCCATCGCGCGTTAACGTTTGGACGTGGACCCCGCGCGATATCGTTGTACACCGTCTGATCTGGGGCGGGCTATCCGACGGCTATCACTCACCGAAGATGCCCGATAGTTAATCGGGCTAAGGCGCGCCATTCAATAGATCTCCGCCATCGATCTGATCTGCAGATTGACGGCCCATATTCCATCACCCTGATTCATCGCCCAGTCAAACATTTTCCGCTTTGACTCTCCGTTTCCACTCCCGACCGTCGATCTCTACATGATCGACGGCTCTGATTTAAACAAATCTTCCGCCTTCTCTATCACTTCTCCCGATCAATCCTGACCATTGGATGATGCCATCCAGCGGCCACGCTTCCCCCACACGTCCTCCATAGCAATAAACCTATATATGTAGGATTTTTTAATATTTGTTTGTATTTTGCAGGTTTTAAATGGTTTTCTCACCATTTTTGAAGAAAATTTCGAAGGAAGAAGATGACGATCTTCCTGCCTTCGATTCACCAAAGAAAATCATCACAGGGTGTTAAAAACACGTTTCATCAGTGTTTCTTCAAGCATTGATGCCACATAACCCTGCGTAGCCCTGCACACCAGCAGAAAAACATGAATCAAGCACAGTGAAAGAGTATCAGTACAGAAAACCAGAAATATGCCAGAATAGAAGATTGAAGACAGCTATTGCGGGGATTACGTCTAAGATGTTTATCAAAAGCCTAATCCCCAATTTAAAACATAGTTTAATGAAAATCTGAAGTGTTTTATCAACAGGAAACCCTCCACCGCCACAAATTGAGGAAAATTGATCCCTCTAGCTACCACGATGCCACTTGTGCCTCAAAGTATTCAATCAGAGGCCGAATTTATTAATCAGGATCAGATATTTGTCTCAAAACGCAGCCAAAGAGGAAAATCTGCCAAGGAAATTAATGACAAACATTTGCAGAGTTACTTTGACGCCACACAGAACCTCAAAGGTCAACAAAAGCTCCCACCAAGCTTAAACTTTATGTAAAACATTTAATATAGAGTGCACCCATGCAATTTTCTTCATTGAGCCCCTCAAAGGCCAAGAAGCCATTAAATCTGTATTAATTGTAATTGGAGATCTTTTATCAGATCTCACCTCCTCATTCTTCTATATATACTTCTGCAGAAGATGAGTGAGGGGTTGGTTGCAGAACTTTGATATACACTTGAGCTTAAATTTCTGATTGTAAATAGTGTTCACTGGCTCTTGGAGCTCTACTTGTGATAGATAGATTAGGCTGAGATGTGTAGATGGTTGCTAAACTAAAGCACTGGACTTAAAGCTGTAACTGGTTTGGAGCATCAATACAAGCTGATTTATGGGATCCTAGTCTATGTTGACGGTGATGTTTCTCTAATTGTAACTTGTTATTTTGTTTCTGTTTTCACTGTGTTTCATATTCTCTTATAAAGAACAACATGCATAGAGTTAGGATATATTGTACAACAATAACCTTCTCTGACTGAAAATATTTATATATATGTTTTCTTCCAATCTGTGTTATTTAGGAATGATTTAATTCAGTTTAAGCATAGGAATGTTGGCGTTCCCTCATCTTATTGCCTTAGCTGAATGTTATTCTTAAATGTTATTTTCAGTATAAGTTTTGTGACGATGAACTGAGGAAGATATGGTGAGCCCTGGTCTGAGTTTTATCCCCACAACTATCTGGATGTTTCCCTTAGAATGTGTTAAAAGATGGCTAGTTTAAAAGTACTTACCAGATCTTAGGCCATTCTGTGTTATCTTTTTGTTTGTCTTGAAAGTAACCAAGTAAAGCAGAGCTAGGAGAGGATTTGTGGTGAGTCCGGCCCGCTAGTTTCTTCTCCAAAAGTTGCCTTCAAGTTTCCCTTTGTTTTAAAATGTTTTCTATTGAAAGTGTATCAAATGCTGGCTAGTTTAAAAGTAATTACATTAGGGGAATTTTGAGGTCTAAAATGGGCCTCCTAAGGAAATTATAAAATAATAGTGGAAAAAATCGAATAAGATTTGATGACATCATCAAATTTTAGAGGGAAAAATGAAAAAACTACTTTTTCAATTCATATTTTCAACTTATCTCCCAAAGTGTTTGCTCAAATTTCGAGCGGGAGTACTCGTTGGATGCGAAATTTAATTCCCCATCCAAGGAGTACCCATGTTGCATACTTTCGATGGGTCCTACTACATGAAAAATGAGAAATACATAAAAAAACGTGATTACAATAACGTTTTTTATGTATTTCTCATTTTTCGTGTAGAAGAGTTCATCAAAAGTATGCAACATGGGTACTCCTTGGATGAGGAATTAAATTCCACATCCAACGAGTACTCCCACTCGAAATTTGAGTAAAATTTTTGGGAGATAAGTTTAAAATACGAGTTGAAAAAGTAGTTTTATTATTTTATTATTTTTTAATATTTTTACTTTTTTACTCAAAAAATGGTGAATCATCCATTATGGATGGCATCATCATCTTGAATCCTATTGGTTGTTATAAAGTTTATTTTTGTTTTACATTTTTCTTATGAGGCCCATTTTAGACCTCAAAATTCCCCTAATGCGAGATCCTAGTTTACTTTTATGTTTTTCTTGAGTCTATGTCAAAGGCTGGCTAGTTTAAAATTACTTACCAGATCTTGGGCTGCTCTTTGTTTTGCATCTGTTTATTTCTCTTCCTTATTGTATCATTTCATTCCATAAATCAAACTTCAAAGAGATCCTTAGACATAGATGACTTGCCCCTTATACCACTCTTGCCTCTTGCTGTTCTAATTAAACCCTATTATGACTCCATAGCCCAATGGACTAAAACCTACAATTATCTATCTTTTTGGCTGAAGCTTACTCTCATTGCTTGCAACTTCTCACCTTTGAAACTCTTTGCATTTAGGACGTTCCACCTCAAACAGTAATAATGCTCAACCATCCAAAAAACAAACAAAACCTTGGCATTCATAACTAGCCTAATATCATTACCCCAAACTTCAAAGACAAATCCATATTTTCACTTATTGGAGAGATCCCTCTCCGGATTCAGGAGGGCTAGATCCTAGAATCCCAAAGTTGGTTGAAATAATGTTGCTTTTGCAGTTTTAGTCTCACCAATCTACTAAAATTACATATTCCTAACATTGTGAGGGATGGTAGATGGTTGGCCTGATGCTAAAGATATGAAAATATGCCCGAGAGTCCTTCTTGATGATCCTCCAATGGATATACAAGCTCTCCACTGAAAAAGTAGCTCGGAAATGATTCAAAGAGATCCTCCTTTGTTGCACCCTGCAAAACAACCTAGCTCTAAACAGAAAATGCGTTGTAGCTGAAGGAGGTAGCTTGGCCAAAATGCCGGAATGAGGAAATGTATTTCAAATAACCTCTCCTTCCCTAAGGATGAGGTAGGGATTCTCGACCAGGAGCACCCTTTTGCTAAACAACATTGCAACCCTGCTAAATAGCAAGAGGAAGAAATGTCTAAACAGACCAAAGAAAATAATAATCCAAGCATGAATAACGATGGCTGCCCTCCTCTCCATATATAGCAAGTGCTCCTCTCCACAATGGGTCCCATCCATATGTGCCACCTAGCCCATGCAAGTTGGCCTCCATTAAAACTACGCAGTCCATCATGGAGATACAATGTATGTAGACAATGCATGTGGACTTGGTCAAATATGACTGAATCAACATGATCCAATCCTGTTCACACATGTAGGTGCTCAATCCAGCTACTTATTCCTCCCTTTTTCACATGAGGAATGTTATTTTCCCTTCTAAAGAGGTTAATGGGCCTCCCTACCCATTTTATTCATCTACCAAAAGATAATGCTAACTAAATTGTTCCTTTTAGCTTGAGGCTAAAATTTGGGAACATTACAGTCCTCCCCTACAAATGTTGCTTGTCCTCAAGCAACTATATAGGGAGAGAAAAATACCTCCCCTTCTCATCTTGTGGCCTTCTCATCAATAGTCCCCACCACTGCTCAAGATAATCTGCAACAAATCTTCCCTCCAATGTCTCCTCCCAAAGATGCATAACCAAATGGCTCACATCATGAAAAAGTGGAAGGTGTAAGTGGAAACCTTATTGTTGTCCCATGGCCTCCTCAAGGTAGGAGTGATGATACACATGGGAAATCTCATTCCCAATGAGTGATATTCTCACCCATTCTATCATCCAAATTAAATGAGCCATTCTAGGTAGCTCATCAAAGAAATCTGCAACCCCAGGTTTATGCAATGTGTTGGGGCTGAATGGAGATTTTACATTTTCCCATCCAAGTAGTTTTTCTCTCCATTTATGGTAAGTATGGGGGGGTTGCTGATATTGGGCTGAAATTTCATGGCCCTCAAAAATGGCCCAAGCTACCCCACAAGATAAGTCAACCATGAAGTGCCTCCTCCAAGAACGCAAGTCCTCCCAAAGGCTCCTCCTATATGAAGGAAATAGGTGTGTTGTGGCAATCATGGGGTGCCCATTGTTTCTCCTGAAACATAAAACGTGTAAAATAGGGATAATAATACTCCCAATGGGCATCTCCATCTCAAATTCCACTCTCCAAACAAAGCTTCCCATGAGTATAAAAATATCAGCAATATATGGAAGAAAAATACGATGAAAATAAGCTGCCAAATGAAAATCGGAGAGGGAATCATAGTTCCACACAAGGAACCAACGCAGTGCATTCCATGCATGCCTAAAAACAAAAAATAAAAAGTGCTTCACCAGCCACTTGTTTGCTACCACAGTCATCTGATAAGATGGAAACATGAAGATAAAATGTGGTGTCAATGGTGTACACCAAGAATCATGTGGCTTCCCCCACAAACCACCAATAAGGTAGCCAAAATCAATGCTACAAGTAGCTACAAGTACATCATCATACAATATGCAAAAAGGGATAATTCTTCTTGATACATCATGCTGCTCAAACAAGGAAAAGAAGTACAATACAAAATGTGAAATTTTACCTCCTCCATCATGTACTTGAGATCTTGAGCCGAAATGGCTCAACTAGGATTTTCCCCTCACCTCCAATGAGTAGGGAAGTTCCTGTGACCTCCTCTCTATCACCATCCGGGCTATGCATCTCTCCATATGCTGAAATATGTAATGTTGGATGCCCTTCCAAGTGAACTTCTCTACCAAAGAAAGATATTCATCATAATGCATGGAAAGGAAGTCCTCATCTGTTGCATGAAGCAGTTTCTCCTTGTGCTTAAAATCTATAGTCAAGAAGACTCTGCCATAAGAATAGAGGGCCACATCATCCACCATATACTCATCATCTATATCCGGGTCATCAAGAATCATACATGCACCTATATTCTTGGAGTACTCTACCAAGAGTTAAGATCTCCAATATGGATCAATCCTCCAAAGAGACAACTCTGGTGATCTGGCATGTGAAACTCTCCTCATGTTGCTTCATGCTACTTTGACATCCCCCATGCCAAAGTCTCCCTCCAAACTCTTCACCTCTCCAAAATCCAAGAGTGGTGAACCCAAACACAAGATGTTTATCATCATCTCTAGATCTGGTGGCCTCACTGGTGGAATGCCTCCATGTAGTAAGACATCAAAATATGAATTGGATTGTATATATGAGTGGACTGAGTTGTCCCTCTCTTCACTATGCAGTTCAGTCCCCTCCTTATGTGCAGAAACCTCCCGAAAAAGATAAGGGTGAATTATCATCATCCCTTGATGTTGATCCTTCTCCTCTTCATCCATATATGAGAATGCCTCATCCTCAATGAGAGACCCTTGATCTTGGCCATCTCTTGAAGGAGGAAACTCCATGTCTTCACAAATAGAAGAGGGCTCTTCAAGGAGTGGGGATATTTCCCTTGGAAAAATATCATGCATGTTTTTATCCCCTTTAGAAATATGGAGTGGAGTTGGTTTAATAGGTCCCTCCAACTCATGCAAAGTGTTTGAGTTTTTATTTTTAACAAATGATGGTTCACAATGTTTTCTATCAAATCTTCTCACCAATTACTTAGTGAACTCAACATAAGTTTTTACATTTGCATGAAAAAATGAAGTAGAATCATTAAACCACCAATCATGAGCCATACCTTTGAGGTGCAGTCCTGCTACTCTGATGGCCTCCTTCTCTGAAACTTGGTGTAGCTGAAAATAGGAATCTAGTTCTTCTACCCAAGCTTTGGCTATGCACTTTGCTGGTCCATCAAAGTGAGATAGGAAGATTCTACCTCTCTTACTCCTTTTGTGGTTGTTAGATCTTGCCTCCTTGAGTTTGCAAAACCCTTGGAAGTCTAAATGCTCTTTGAATCTCCATGATTGAGATTCATACTCCTGAACATAGTCACTCAAGGTCTCCTCCCTTGGTGTATCTTCTTCCTCTATCCTTCTTGCAGTAAATGTGGGCAATAGACTATGTTGTGGATCTACATGTGTGGCTGAATGCTCACACCCATCATGTGAAAAGCTAGGGCTTGCTTCAAGCCCTCTCAGAAATCTTCTACACTCCTCCCCTTTCATCTCCTTCAGATCTTCTTTGATATTCTTCATAGTTTGGAAAAGAAGCAGGGAGATCCTCTCTTCCTTCATTCCTCCAAATAATGGAGTCATGATTTTGTTTCTTCTACAAAACTTCTCTTTTCTATGAGAAGCTGCTCCTCCTAATAGCATAATGTCTTGGATGCACAAGCTGAGCCAAGATTATGCTCTGCTACCACTGTAATATCCCAAAATAGGGAGAATCTACAACAATGAGAATATCTTAAGATATTTCAAAGTTGGAGCTACAAACATACATGAACACAATATTGTAAACACAAAAAATATGATCATGTCATGAGAGAGAAAAATATTCAACCATCATCTTATTAATGGATCAGAAACTAAGTACAAAATATCCTGAGGGACAAGCCACTCAAGCCATAAGAACAAATCTCCAATGATCAAAGCAATAGATACATAAGATGTTGCAACTATATAGAATGTCGGAGAACAGTGACTGCACAGTCTATATTAGTGTAGTTGCTGTTGTAGATGTACATACATGAAATATGGCTAAAGGAAGAAAAATAAATTCCCAATAATGAATATATGAGCTCCAATAAAATATTTCTAGCCAGCCTGGAAGGGATTGCTAGAAATGTCGGAATGGGGAAAATTAACTCAAAGAACCTCTCCTTTCCTGAGGATGAGGTAGGGATTCCCGACCAGGAACACCATTGTGCTAAACAACACTGCAACCCTGCTAAACAGAAAGAGGAAGCAAAGTCTAAATAGACCAAAGAAAATGATAATCCAAGCATGAATAACAATGGCTACCCTCCTCTCCATATATAGCAAGTGCTCCTCTCCACAATGGGTCCCATCCATATGTGCCACCTAGCCCATGCAAGTTGTCCTCCATTAAAACTGTGCAGTCCATCATGGAGATATAATGTATCTAGACAGTGCATGTGGACTTGGTCAAATATGACTGAATCAACATGATCCAATCCTGTTCACACCTGTAGGTGCTCAATCCAGCTGCTTATTCTTCCCTTTTTCACATGAGGAATGTTATTTTCCCTTCTAAAGAGGTTAATCGGCCTCCCTACCCATTTTATTCATCTTCCAAAAGATAGTGCTAACTACAATGTTCCTTTTAGCTTGAGGCTAAAATTTGGGAACATTACACCATAAACCACCTATCCATACAATGTTCCATTAATGATTATTATGCGTACTAATTTTTAAAATGTGTCTCTCTATAACTAGTGGTTATAATTGGGTTCTTGGGCTAATAAGAAATGGGTGTAATTGATATTTTGAAAATTTTATGTCTCTAAATTCGTCATTATTTAGATGTTTCCTATAATATTGAAACATAATTATCTTATAATAAAAAGTATGAGTTAATGGGCCTTAAGCATTTGCAATGGAGGATGGAATCATGTCTAGGAAAGTGGCTAGTGAAACATGGGAAATCCCTCTAAACTTTTACAAATATTGTATAAGGATTTTAGGAGAGCTAAAATCCCCATTAATTTCAAATTTAATGTCTTATGATTATGGGTTGGGGTTTGGTGTGTTCTCCCGTGGCGGTGTTCGATTTGGGTTTTGTGTAGTCTCCATATTAATTATGTAAGCACGGATTTAATAAGAAAAAATAAATTTAGGTTTATTTTTTCCCATTTTGAAAAAATGTGAAACTAAAAAAAAATCAATTAAAATTTAAAAGATCGAATCAAATTAGAAAAAAAAAAAATAAGCATTTCCTTTGGTTGCTACCGCAATTAACTCCCAATTTTCCCAATGTCAACAAAGACATGCAACACAATCTATGATAGAAATAGATTGGCTAGGTTCTTTTTTATTTCTTCCCCATAGGAGCACATACATGGTCTTAATAATGCATCTAAACTCTTAAGAACATGCAAGTGTTCCTTCCAAGTCCGACATCACAATTAATTCACAACATTGTTGGCAGTTCAAAAAATTCCAAAACTAGGAAATTAAGAACATGTGCATGTTCATACCTATGTTTGTTTCATGTTGAGTGATTTCCACTCTTTTTTACCATCATATGTTTACAACCAACTTTACACATATAAGTTTTTAAAGCTATATCATCATCAGCATAAAAACTTTAATTTTTACCTTACATATATAAAGTTGTTTTTAGATGATATCCTCATCATCATCATAAACAAAATATATATATAATTCAATTTATTTACAAATAAAAACATATTTTGATCATTATCATCATTAAAAAAATCAATGTTCATTCACATTCTTTAGACATACACGTGTAAGTTTATTTCATCAAAATTAAGTTTCATGCACTTTCCTTATCCTTAGACATAAAAGGTTATTTTAATTGATATCATCATCATTGTCAACATCAAATAGTCTTCTTATTGACTTTCCTCTTATGTGATACCACATGTTACCCCACCTTAAGAATATTTGCATGCACTTGAGACCTCATGCTTTACTAGTTACATATGTTCACACAAGTCCCTAACTTATCCACAATTCCTTTGACTGATACAAAGCCTCTAAATTACCCATAATGGCTAGGGTGTATCTTCTCTTGAAATATTCAATAACACCCAATATAGGAGACACAACCAGATTGTTATCTTTGCATTCAAATACAAATTTGTCTAGTATTTAATTGACATTCATCTTGAATTAGTACCCAAATCCACAATGATGCACTAATCCTTATCTAAGAAATTTTTGCAAAAGAATCTAAACTCGAAGTAAAAATTCCTTTTGACTAGACCTAGGGGTTTCTTTTACTGAGGAATTTGGTTCCCTAACTGAGTGAAAATATTTAATGTAAATGTATTTCCTATGTTTTTATAAGAATTCTACATAAGTGATGAGAATTAGGAATATTTTAATCATATGTACTATTTCAAAGAGATTTCGAGAATGTTTGAGTGAGTTAGAGAGATTTTAGAGTTTGTTCGATCTTTTGGAAGATAGGTGGATCTAAAAATAAGGTTTTGTTGAGAAAATAATGGATCTAAACTGATTATGGTTTAGAATCCTAGTTGTATAAATATGTAAACAAAAGCATAAAATGTATGGAGAAGTGTGGAGAGGAAGGTCAGGAGTAGAGAGTGAGGTCAAGTGGTCCAAAATGGCCAAAAGGGGAGAAATTATTGTAAATAAGGCCTAAGGGGGCATAATGTCCTTTGTAATTATTTGTATATAACATAAAGAAACACTATGTTTGAGTGTTTGAAACATGTTTGTGCTAAAGCCTTTTTTTTTATGGAATTTTATTCCTATTGTTAAACACGAATGTGTTGGAGGATTATAGTAGATAAGCTCAAGAGGTATAATGTTTCAAGAATGCACATTAAAGCTAGTTCAAAGGAAGTCAAAACCTTTTTAGAATAGGGATGAACTATTTCTTTTACAGTTTAAATGACTAATACTGTAATCATTGATCAACAACATGATCTATGATCTAGAGGCAAACAAATATTGGAGAGGAGCATGGGCCTATTACAAAGTAGATTTGACAAATGTAAAGGGGATTTAAATTATAATTCTCCCCGCATGCTTATTATATAGTGGAAGTTCAGGCTACAATGGTTCTATGGTTTGGGTCGTGCATGATATATAAATTTATTGGATCTAGTGGCTATATTTAAAAGTGATTGAATCTAGTGTCTTTTTATTACCCTTGTGGCTTTTCTCACTTAAATGTAAGCATGACTTTAAAAATGGATTTATCTCCCTATTTTTTGTTTAATGAAGTGTTATTTAACCATAAGTTTGAAACTATGGGTTTTTAGGGAGACGAAATTGGCACAAATAGTTTTAGCTTAGCTTCATTTGGTATCAAGGCTAGAAATATCTTTAATTTGAAAGTATTCAATGGAGGAAACATAAAGCTCCTTGAATAAATTGGGTTTGTAGAAAAAAAAGTTTGGGAATTTTTTAAATTTTTGTGCTGAAGCAAAATATAGGTCATTACAAAAAGAACACAAGTATTCATTAAGGTGTAGAGTAAGTTTAATTTTTATATTTTTTTGGATTAGAGGATATTCATTTTGGGAGGGTAGAATTTAAAAAGGAATCTGATTTTCCTGTGAAGATGATCCTCGAAGGAATTCACAGAAAAAATTTGCATAGATTGGATTAGGTTGAAATGTTCTTAAAATAGGATAATATATATAGATTAATGAGGCGATGTACGGAGGACTCTAGAAATAATAAGGTCTTGAAGAAGATCTGGACAAGTATGGATGTTTTTATTTTAACTCTCGTCATAAGTATTTGTATTTGCGGGTAGAAACCATACTTCAAAAAAATATCTTAGAAGGAGGATTCATGATGTAACCCCAATATCCAGATGGAATTGTTGAAGTGGGGATAGTAAAAAAGAAGGGAAAGGTTAGTAGATGAAATTGCAAATCCAAATACCTTTTAAATTTGAGGATCATACGTGCTATAGGTGAAGAAGAGGTCACTACTGTAGAGAATCAGAAAGGGAAAAATTATAATAGTTGAGGTTGGGTAGAAGATTTTTAATGTATTCCATAGTGAGCATGGGTAAAAGTACTAAGAGAAAAAGAAGAGAAGGATACCAAGAGGAGAACTTGAAGAAGTGGAAAATGGCAGACTTGTCACAAGATGAAGAAGGCTTGTTGCAACTCACATGTGAACAAGTAGAGTCCACAAGAAAAAAATGTAAAGATGAGTATTGATGGTTGTGTTATGGGTGTAGAGGAAAGGCACCATAAAAAAGGAAATAATTACAAAGAAACTAGCATAATGGTAATTAATGATGAAGAACTCAATAAGTAGATGGTTAAGTTAAGGGAGGAACTAAACCATGTGAACCAATTGCTACAGGAAATACAAGAAGATCTAAGGTATGACTGGATAATGAAGTAGAAGAAGGTGAGGTGGCTTCCACTATAGAAAGAGTTGAGGTTGAAAATTTATGATAAATTGAAGGAAGAACTTAGAGGAGATGTGTATAATTAAATTTTTTAGGGACAGGGTTTGTACATTATTGAAGAAAAATTCGATGATATGGATAAGATAATTATTGACACTCTTATAAACTACTGGACTAGTTCATATCATCGCGAGGGCGTGATAACAGAGTCATTAAATGAGGATAAGGAGCCTCATTTTTTTAAAACTAATGATTTGTGTGTGATTATAGTTAATGAACAACACTCACTTGGCATGTTTATAGAGAATGATGAAGAAATGAAGTTGTAAGAGGATATTTCTAAGATTGAGGAATTTATATTTAGGCATGTGTTTGTAGATATCATAGATGGACGAATATTGGAAGCTTCCATGAAAGATGATGCTTGATCCAGATTTATGCAGGAACACAACAGAATACACATATAACCACAAATAAAAATATGCAATGGAAATAACACTTCATTTCATTAATATCAAATAACTGAAATTTTCTTACAGACAGAATGGAAAAAAACTAGCTAGGGCACTGATAGCTTTTCTCTGAGAAGAGATGTGGCAACTAAAGGCCTATGAACTCCATTAAAATGAGGCTCGAGGGCCTATTTATTATTTAGAAACAATGGAAAACCCTAAACGTCCAAAAACCTAACCCTAGGAGATGAAGTGCCAAAACTATGGTCCACGTTTGGGTAAATTGGTGTTTCAAATTCCCGGGGACATAACTTTGGCATACTATCTTCATTTGATGCACATGATACATAGTTAGAAAGATCTATCTAAGGACTACAACTGTTGCTACAAATAATAGTTCCAAAATGGAATCATATTTTCCAAACAAACGATGCCCAAAAAACGTCGTTTAGGGCCTCAAAATGGCTCCAAAAGTTCAAGGCCCGAAAAACTGCTAAAAATAGTAAGTTGTGCTGAAACTGAAAAACTGAAAGAGACAATGGTTGGGCCCCGAGTGGAATAGGTAGGTGGCCACCAATATCCACCTGGATCATTCCTTCCCCCTTACGAAGCAATGGTCCCCATTGCATTGATTTCCTCCATGAGATGAGGAAACTTCTGTTGAACTTGGTCCCTAGTGAACCACTTGCCTTGGTGCAGGAGTTGACCAGCTTTGACAACCCGATACAGCTGGATCTTTTGTTGGCGAGTGTTCTTGATTTGCATGTCCATGATACAATCTATGGTGGGTTGTTCCATGCAGTCTGGGTTTAACTCTTTTGGTGTGAGTTCTTCTGCAATGTCAGAGGTGTCCAGTAGACGTGGGAAGTAGGGACGAAGGCAGTCTACATTGAATACTAGGTGCAGACCAAGGAATGGTGGAATAATGAGCTCAAATGCATTGTTCCCTACAGCCTTGGTGATGGTGTACGACCCATATCGGAGCAGGCGAAGCTTGCGATGGGGTCCAGTGAGGCGCTCCTTCTGCAAATGTAGCCACACTTTTTCACCCACCTAGAAGTTGTGTGGCACTTGATGTTGATCATGTTGTTTATTATACTTAGCATTGGCTCTATCCAATATTTCATGAACCTATTGGCAGATGTGTTGAATGCGCTCGATTAAGTTGTTCGCTTTGTCCGCTTTAGACTGGATATGAGCCGAATCGGCCTGAGTAGCCGCAAATGGCATGGCTACGTCAATGGGACATAGTGGATGGAATCCCAAGCCCACCTAAAAAGGGTTGTGGCCGATTGAGTTGTGGAGATTCTGGTTGTAACTGTGTTTTACATAGGAGAGGCTCTCATCCCATGTGTGTGGATGCTTTGAATTGTACATGCACAGAATGTGTACAATCATCCTTTTGACGTCCTCTGTTTGGCCATCAGTTTGGGGATGGAATGTTGTGGAATTGGTGAGCTTGGTGTCCAACATTGACCAGAGGTTGGACCAAAATGCGCTGAGGAACCTGCTGTCATGATCTGATATGATAGACTGTGGGATCCCAAAGTGCGCCCACACTCATTCAAAGAAGAGTTTAGTAGTGGCTACTGCTGTGATATTCTTCTTGCAGGTCGCAATAATGGCCATCTTCGAGAATCTGTCGACAACCATGAAAACATAGTCATTTCCATGCTGAGTAGAAGGAAGGTCTGACATGTAATCCATGGAGATGGAATCCCAAGGTCAATTAGGGGTAGGTAGCGGAGTATAGAGCCCTTGCTTCTTGACAGTCTATTTGGCAATGGCGCAAGCAGTGCAGTTACTGATGTACTTTATGACATCCTGTCAAAGGTTCGGCCAATAGAAATACTTCTGTAGTACTGCCACTATTTTCTTAACCCAAAAATGCCCAGCGACTCGACTATAGTGTGCTTCCCATATCATTTTGGCACGCTCGCTTGAAGGAACATAAAGGTGTCCTAGGTGACATAAGAGTGCATCTTGGAGGTGAAAATTTAGAACTTGCGTACCCCCCAAGGGTGCCTTGTATGTGTAGTTGAATTCTAGATCACTCTTGTAGAGAAGCGGCCAATCAGAAGTCTCGTGCCCACAAGAGTTGCGAATGGTGGTTATGGCCATGATAGGTGGTCAGCTGAGGCAGTCTACAACATTATTGGTGCTACCCTTCTTGTACTTGATGTTCAAATGAAATTGTTGTAGATATGTGGACCACTTCTAATCGTGATCATTCTAAAACTTCCCTTATGTTTGTATGAACTACATGGGTTGGTGGTCTGTGTGGATGATTGTCTCCTTCCCCAAAATGTAATGCTTCCATTGTCGACAAGCCTGCACAATGGAATATATTTCTTTTTCATAAGTGGGATACTTTCGAACTGTGTCAGACAATGTCTCACTGTGATATGCCACTGGATGCCCCTATTGAGTAAGAATTTCCCCAATAGCATAGTCAGAGGCATCTATCTCAATCTCAAATGGTTGTTTCAAGTCTGGTAATGTGAGCACTGGGGTAGAAAAGAGGTGATGTTTCAATTCTACGAGCACCTTCTGTTGAGATTCCCACCAAAATAATTTTTCTTTCGCTCCTCCCTTGGTGACTTGACTCAAGGGCCAAGTAATATGAGAGAATCCCAACACGAACCTACGGTAGAAATTAGCAAGACCCAAAAATATGCAAAGCTCTGTTAGAGTGGTTAGGGCTGGCCAATCCTGAATGACTTGGATCTAGGTTGGATCCACATGCACCCCCCTTTCATCAATAATGTATCCTAGATATTGAACCTGGGTCATGCCAAAAGTGAAATTCTAAAAATTGGCACACAACTTTTGTTTCTGTAGTGTTTGGAGGACTTATCAGATGTGGTGGAGGTGCTCTTCCCAAGTCTGGCTGAAGATCAGAATGTCATCCAAGTACACCACTGCAAATGAGTTGGTGAATAGATGCAATATGTCATCCATCAACCTCATGAAGGTTGTGGGATCATTTGTCAACCTGAAAGGCATGACGAAACATTCTAAAAGGCCCTCCTTGGCTTTAAAGGCAGTCTTCCACACATCAGAGGGTTCGATTGGTACCTGGTCATACCTAGACTTCAACTCGATCTTGCTGAAATATTTTTCCCCTTTGATTTGGTCCAGAAGGTCATCAATCTGTGGGATGAGGTACCTATTCCAGACAGTGATCTTGTTCAATGCCCAATATTCAATACAAAGTCTCCAAGTCCCATCCTTCTTTTGTACCAACACGATCGAGCTCCCACAGGGCGATGAAATTGGCAGGATGTGACCTTTCTGCAGCAGCTCCTGAATCTGCCTCTTGATTTCATCATTCTCCAGAACAGAGCACCTATAGATCGGTCCATTGGGTAGCGGTGCACCTGGGGTCAGGTCAATGGGGTGCTTGACCTGATAGTGTAGAGGCACCCTTGTGGGTGAGGTGAAGATGTCCCCGTACTGCTCCACAACCTTGTCCATTTGTTGTTGTCGTGGAAAGGAGCCATGTCTGGAGGTCGTGGCCATGATTTTCTTCTTCCTGGTTTGGGAAACAAGCTTATTGCATTTTTTTCCAGTAACCAAAGAGATAATGGGAGGAGATGATACCTCTGGTATCTTGTACAACTTATTTCCCAAAGTAAAAATAATAGCGCGACGTCGGGACTCATACATAGCATGACACTTCCACAAGTATGGTTGGCCTAATAATACAACAAAAACATCAATAGGAGAAATGTCACACAATACCTCATCCGTGAAGGGCTTGATGCTATAGGGAAGGCGACGCTACTAGCTAACATGGAGATCATGTCCTTGATGAAGCCACACGATGGTGTATGGTTGTGGGTGCGATGTGGTCGGAAAGCCCAACCGCTTCATGACATCTGCTAAAATGAGGTTCTTTTGGCTCCCATTGTCGACAATGAACTGTAGTGGCGAACCCTTTACCCACATTTTGGAGTGGAAGAGACGCTCCACCTCCTCTGGATCTTCTGGTTCCTCCTTTTGTATCCTCACAGTGGCAACAGTGGCATTGGGCTCCGCATCAATAATATGATTCCCTTTATCATTCCCCTTGTCAGGTTTTGATTCAGAGTTGGAGCATGCATCTGATTCAGAAGCCCTCATCTCGACCACCAGCAACTGCTTGGCCCGACACTCACTTGTGTTGTGAATGGAGCTTTTATGGAACACACACCACTTTCCCGTGTACATATTTTGCTTTTTGGTGTCATTATTTTCTTGCGGCTTTGGCAGGTTGTCTTGGGCCACCATGCCTTGGCTTTGTCCTTTTTTCTGTGGTTTGGGGGCACCTTTCCCTTGCTTTTTATTTGCAAATCCAGAGTCTTTCTTCTTCTATTTGAATTTTTGCTCAATCTTGGTAGCATACCGGTATGTCATACCAAGCGAGGAGATGTTGAGGAACTCCATTTCCTCCTCAATGTACCTGTGAAGAAAACTGTGATACTTTAGCACCAAATGTTTCTCTGAATCTTTGATACCCAACTTTGTGTGCAGGGTATGGAACAAATTCATCAGCTCATGCAAATCTTGATCCCTTTGTTGCTGTAGCATGGTCCATTGTATGTACTTGTCCTCATAGCTCCCCACATGATAGTATTGTTCCTTGATGGCATCTCGGAAAGAATTTCAAGTGGGTATGGCTGAGAACAAGGAGGGTTTTGTCTCATCCCTTTCCTCACAGTAGGTTTTGTTAGTCATTGGTATTTTCCACCTATTGATGATGACTAGTTTCTTAAGCTAAGTTTTCTAGAAGCTGATCTCCAAACTGTCAAATCTATCATCTAGAAAACACCCCTAAATTTTTTTTTTCCTCCTACCCCTTCCAGTCAGCCTATGATGAGAAAAAAACCTATTTGTCAAGTCCTATCTAGTTTCGGTCATATAATCTTGTCCATGAGCTGTCATAGCTAAAGGTTATCTGTTGTCATTTCCCTCATTCCCAAGTCATTCATTATCCAAATGTTGATAAAATTTCAGCCACCCTATCTCTGGTCATATGTCATTTTTAGATCTAATCATACCAAAGAAAATACTCAAAATCTGTCAAGATCGCCCCTAAGTTAGGTAGTGGTGCCTTAGGGAGTCCCTTCCTTGGCAAAAACATCCTGAGCCAAAAGCCTTTGTTTAGTACCAGCTAGCCCTGAATTAGCGCCTAATCTGCAAAAAAAAATCTTGATACATCCATAAGTCGTGCCACTAAGAGGTCTTTTTGTCTCAGTCCGGAAGAAATTCTACAAAGATCCAATACAGAAAAGATCAGTATGTTCACTGTCTGAAAGAACATGCTTAAGGTCAAACAAAATATCCATCAAGTCCCAAGGAAATTCTTCAGAATTCAAAGTCATTGACTGTTACATCTCTGCAGGGATGTGATTGCATCAATGATCAACCTGCAAACAGAGGAAAAGGAGATTAGTCAAAGGTGTCTAGCAAGCAAATACTCTGCATACACAAGTCATGTGACTTCTGATCTAAAGGTGCACAAATATATTTTACAAAGAAAACATGTCTCAGAACACATCTCATAGAATAGATTATTGCCTATTTGACATGATACTAAACAGAGACATGTGATTTACAGAAAGGTAATACGTTTTGGGAATAGATGAAATATCTTATCTACAGTGCTAACCTCCTTCATTAAATCGGATGGTTAAGAGAACAGAAAAAACCTCCTCCTTTAGAAGAGCAGATGGTTAGAATATCAGTTTAACCTCCTTCATTAAAAGTATATGGTTGGGAACATGATAAGACCTCCTTCATTGAAAAGTAGATGGTCAAACAGGCACAAGTGTAACCTCCTTCATTCAAAAAGTAGAGGGTTAAGGTGTCAAAGATTTTTTAGAAGTTCTGAGTCACCTCCTTCCAAGAGATGGGAAAAAGAGGCATCAACATGTTTTTCATATGGTTTTTGAGGAATTTCCTTTTGAAGGATAGGTTGAAAAACAGTGATAAAACCATAAGGGTTCATAGGTTGAAAAACCTATTTTCCATCAAGCAAAAGGATGGCATTCTAAGTGTTTAAAAGTCTCTGTTTCCTCTGTTTACAGAGGTCTCCTTCAAACTGTAATTGAGGGTGAAACTTTGGCCAAAGAACTTGATCTAAATAGCCAAAGAAAGAGAGAGCTTGTTCGGTTCACAATAGATTTTACATATGCTTACAAAAAGGACAGAAAGATAAGAAAATGTCATCATTTTCAAAAGTCACATTAGTAGTTCTAGGGGTTAACTCCTAGATGAATAGCAGTGAGAAACATCTTGTTTAAAGGAGACCTCCTTACCTAAAAAAAAAAATGGATTTATGGTGTTTTCAAAGAGCTGCCATAGTACTGTTTCTATAATTCTTTATGATAGGTTTTTGTGGTGCTTTCAAAATTAATACATATTGGGGGGCAGTCATTGATATTTTTGTTAAAAAACCTTTTCAAAAAGGCATAAACCCTTCCAAAATAGCTACAAGGGAATTGGAGCTTTTTCAAATTTTAAAGGAGGGAAGAGCCTTTTAAAGGGCCTATTAGCAAATTTCAAAACCCAAAACAAACATTCCTTAGCTCCTCACGGAAGAAAGAAGAGTTTTCTCGGGCATTTTTGAATTTTTTGAGTTTAAAGCTCTGTGTGGCGCGCTTGTACACTTGTGTGGTAGGCCTGTGAGCACCTGACTAAAGCGTTTGAATGAAGGCACAGCATGCCTATAGCTGCGCCTGGCATGCTTGTGCCTGCAGTCACCGGGCACCCAAGACCGAACCGACACCTCCTCTGCGCGGCGCTTTCTATTGTGAATGAACCACTCATTCACCTGTCTTCAACATGCTCCCTTGAACACTGCACCAATAGTCAAAAATATCTAGAGACTCATGTTTAAAGGTATTCCTCACCCCTTTGCTGGAGTTTGAGTTTCAAGGAGGGGTTTTAAGTCATAAATTATCACAGAAAAGGGTTTCTTCTCATGTTGGGGAATAGTAAAGCTTTGTGTCAGTTTAGAGAAGTTTTTTTCTCACTGAATTTTCATAGATGAACAATGATTAAACAAAGGGTTTGAAATATGCCAATATAGAAGTTCTATTTTTGCTTTAATATGCAAAGGATGTGTGCAATTTCCACTAGAAAACAGAGTTTGTGCAAAAGGTCTCATGACAAGCTTGAAGGAGTATGTTGAAACATGTTTTTCATGAGCACCTTTCTTTCCAAATAGCCACAAAAGATCATTGATTGCTAAGAAAAACTGTAACCATTCACGGAGACATAGTTTGTTTCAAAGGCCTAGTAATCAGTGACAAAGAGGGTTGCCTTTATTTTAGAGAGATAACAAGATCTGAGAAGGGAAATTTATTCAAAGGCAAACTACAGTATATTTCCTAAAAGAGCAGAGTCCCTTGTTTTAAATCAATCCCTTAATATAGTGAGTACAGAAGTCAATCATCATTTAATAGGAGACAAATTTTGTTAGAAGGTTCATTACACAGTAACAAAGAGCTATCTTTTGCTGTGGAAAGACATTAATCATCACAGGACGACACTTTTCTTCAAAAAGTAGAAACAGTGTTTTTCTAAAAAGATACAGTCTGTGTTTCAAATGAGTGCCTTGAAACAGCTATACCTAAAGAGACATTGTTTTTTCAAAGGGACATATTTTTCTCGTTTAAACTTCAGACCACAGTCAGTTGAAGAAAAGGAGTTCATATTGTCAAGATCAAAGGATTTGTCTCATTTGAAGTAGTTAGTTAGCTAACTAAAAAAAACTTGGCTTTTCTCAAAAAGTAAAGAGTGTGTTGATTGAAGATTTATCACAGTCAACATTGAGATAGTTTCCTTAGTGACTCAGCCAAGAATCTCATAAGAAAAATGCCTCCTAGGCAAGATAGAAGAAGTGGTCCTCACAAAAGGTATGAACTTTTTTCAACTAAGGAAGTGAATGCTTATCCTTTAGTGCTTTTTAACTTTCATGAAGTAGGATGTTTGGATTTTTGTCAAAAGGTTCAGGAGGTAAAAATTTATCTTCCCTTGACACATCTATTTTCTTTAAGGCTACAAGGGAAACATGTTCATCTAGAAGGCTTAGACTTCAAGCTCTCTCCTAGATCTATTTCCAGAGCTACCAAAATTCCATATGTCGGAGAAAAATGGTTTAGGCAGAGCTACCTAGATTCAGATCAATACAAACCCTTCTTGAAACCAGAGCATTGAGATGCATGCCCATCTATCCTTCCTTTTTCCTATTTGTTGACCAGCTATGCTCCTCTCATGAAGATAATCATGAAATATTTCACATGCGAAGGGAGGTTTTCCTGGGTTTATGCTTACCATATCAGGCTACTCATGCACTTCACAAGAACCCAATTGCTAAACCTACCCCTTCTCCTCTATAGAAGTATTGAAAAGATGGCTTCTACTGTTCAAAAGAAGTCTTCCTCTCAGCAGCAATCTTGTCTTTTCCATCATTCCCTTATCAAGATTGTCATTCTCCATCAACTTGAGAAAAAGCAAATTTCTTGGGACACTTTCATTTCACGTCCTGATTTTTCCACTGCTTCTTCATCCCGTGCATATCCTTCACCATCCACTCATCATCTTTCTCCTTCTTCTAGTAAACCCACTCCTAAGAAGCAAAAATCACCTATGATTGATCAAGAAGAAGAGCATAGTGAGAAAGAGAAAAATAGTGATGAAGAAGAGAATAGTGAGAAAGAGAAAAACAGTGATGAAGAAGAGCATAGTGAGAAAGAGAAAAATAGTGAAGAGGATCAAAGTCAAGAGGAGCAAAGTGAAGAAAGGCACAGTGATGAAAAGCAGCACAGTGATGAAGAAGAGCATAATTAAGAAGAGAAAAACAGTGAAGAGGGAAATGATGAAGAAATGGAACAGGTTGAGGATGAACACAACTGTCACAAAGAGGAAAATATTGGTATCCCACACAGTAGCAAACATGATGAGGATGAAGCAAAAAAAATTGAGGATACAGAGCCTAAAAGTCCTGAAGAAAGCAGGGACAAAAGTGAACAAGGCAGCCCTCAAGGAGACATGCAAGGTGACTATCAAAGCATTCATGAGGAGGGTCAAAACAGTCCTCAAAGGGACACTTTTGATGTAATAAAGGAAAGCCCTCCAGCTAGCAAGGATGATGATGGCAGTAGCAAAGGCAAAGACCAAATAGAGCATGTGCTAGTTGCCTCTCCTAGGCAAGGGGCCATACTTTCTTCTCCAAAGGTAACAAAGTCATGAACATAAAGAAAGAAGGTGGCTTAAATTGTAACTCCAAATGTTACTAGAGCACTCCGAAGCAAAGGGAAGTTGCCCAAGCAATCCATTGTTCAATTACCAAAGAGGAGGAGGACCAAGAAGGCCACCCAAAGCAAGGGAAAAGAGGAGGAAAGTAGCCATGAGAAAGAGAAGGATTTTGACATAATTCAGATAAACAGTGATGACAGTGAAAATGAGGCCAGAATCCTAGAGTCTCTCTTGCTAAATAGAGAAGAACAAATTCATGATCTAAGAGTGGATCTAGAGAGGTCTAAAAACCTCATTCATTTTCTACAAACACAAAACAAGAAAATGAGTGTCCACATGGCAGTTTATGAGACACGGGCTATCAACTATCAAAAAGAAGCCTCCAAAGTGAAAATTAAGTTGGAAGAACTCATGGGTGAATTCAATGACAGTGAAGAAGAAGATCAGCCAAGGAGGAAGAGGCCAAGGACTATGGGACTCAAAAGAGCTTTGGAGAAGCAAAAAGAGGAAGAGGCTGCCCTTTTCCAATCTTTTCCTCTTACTACTTTATTCACCCAAGAGATAGAAAACAATAGAGAAGCATGGCTTGAAAGGGTGAATGAACACTTGGATAATAAGTTGGAAAATGCTAATAGAGACTGGAACCTTCAAAGAAAAATGACCGGGCACTATAAGAAGCTTAATCAATTTGCCCGAAGGAAATTGAAGGCTACACAAGAAAAGCTCAACAAGGCTTGAAAGAGGCGCCCGGAAAAAAAAGTGAAGAAGGGCATATAAAGGCTTGAAATTTTGGCTTCCGCTTCTCAGCATGCTTCTTAAAACCCTTGAGGGTCATGCTTGTCAAAATTGGGCATAATTCGACAAGTTTTTGTTTTTTGACATTTTTGGGTTTTTTGCAAAAAATCATGGGAATTGCCATTTTTGTTTGAAGCATCCTCAAAGGATGAAAATGGTATCATTGGATGCCATAATTTTAGGGGCATCTACTCAGAAAATTTTAGATCAATTGAAGATGTTTTGGTCCCCCAAAGTGGCGAAAAACAATCACTTTTTCAACACTCTGCCCCACATATCAGCAAAAGCTAATTTCTGGGTTTTTCCACAAAGGTCAAATTTTCATAGGATTCCAATGATCAGTTTGGGGAAAATAAAGAATTTTCAGAAACTAGACATCTAGGGTCTTCAACGAGCCATCATGAGCCTCGTTTCGACATCAAGAAGTCCTCCAAAGGTTTTCTGCAAAACAGGGAATTTTCTGCTGCTATATTTCTGAAGTATTTTTGTAAAAATGTAGTTTTCTAAAGTGGCTTTTCCAAATGTGCATTTAGCATTTTTTGGCCATTGTCAGTTGGGAAAAGTCAATTTAATTTCCTTTTTTATCATTTTTAGGATATTTTTATATATATATTGTGCCTTGGGCTTTGCAAAGCCTCAAGGACAAAATCAGATATTTTTGATGGGCCAATGAGCTTGCTAGTTGCACTAGGAGGTTCTCCTCCATCTTGGCCTATATATTCCAAGAGACTTCATTGTAAAAAAGGCTGAACTTGAATTTTGATGATGTGAAAGAGCAGTATATTAGTTTATACAAAAACTTGGAAAAGTAACATATCATGCATTGGATAGTTTTACTTAGATGTTTTGGATGATGAAAGGGTATTTGTTGGATTCCTTGACTTGGTAAAATGGTATAGTGTCCCTCTACTGTTATGTTTCCCTTAGTTTTCATACAAATTTCATGTGCTTTTAACTTCTTTGTAAGAAAATGAGAATAATTTGGGAACCATGCCTAAGGAGGCACCTCAGATTTCTTGTTTCATTACAACCTATGTTTTCTTATTACTTGCGTCATATCAAAGGAATTCTTAATTACTCCTTTGATCATGAAGAGAGTGTTTGTATTCATTTTATATAGTTTACTATGTAAGTATGATTCACGGTACGCCATGCTTACTCATGGCTAGTCAAAGCTCCACCTCTGAAACCTTTCTTTGAATGCTTGATTGTCCTAGTTGAACCAAAGAGGTCTTGTATCGATCTTGCCCTTTGCCTAAAACTCTACAATCTTAGTTCAAAGTGCCTAATAACCCAAAATACTATGTCTAGGAGTTCCATCTTAGTAGTTTGAATTATTTGTTTGTCTTAATTGTTTATCCCCAAAGTTTGATAGTGATTTTCCTAAAGTTAGAGAGTCATATATCTCTATGTATCGCTTGAATGTTTATTTATATGCATCTATCAGTTTGAAGTTACATTTATCATGATTAATGGTTATCCTATAAAAATGTCTTGCTATTGAACTATTTATGTTTGAAATCCTTTGTCATTAGCTGAAAACATCGTACACTTCATTTACCCAAAAGATCATTTCATAACAAATCAAATGATAGCCAACATACCTTGTATCACCATAGGGCATCCTAGGCAACACTGTACATAGCTCAGTTGATCTAACAATATTTGTGTTTTTGGTATTTGATACGGTCCTCCTCAAATGAAAAAAACGAAAACACAGAAAAACCTACTTCATAACTAGCCTATAATAAAAAATACAAAAAGAAAAAAAACTATACATCACCACAGTCCTCCTGTAGCCAGGAAGGCTAGGTCCTTGGGCTCCAAATTTGGTTTGATGTTCTTCTTTGTCACTTGGCATGGTCGGCCAAATCCGTTTGCCTAACTTGTGGTCGATCACAAGCGGACTACGCAGGTGATGAACGACATGGTTTCTCTAATGCCGAAACCTTTGAGAATACTATCTTGTGGACTTATCCCACCACTCACTAACACTAGCGGAATCAATAATCAGACTCAGGGTGATAAGCTCGGCTTGGTTTCGTAAACAGCCCGGAAACGCTTTGAGAATATATCTTGCTAGGACTTCTCCACCGCTCACTAACATAATAGCGATCTGGTGGGACTTTGGGTTGATAGTGTTCAAAACCTTGCCACTTTCAGAATCCCTTAACCCTGTCGGTATTATCCAGGTGAGTCTGGTTGTCTCACCATCCTAGCAAGAGCAGTAGCCCGGTATGGGACACTTTTACAAACCTTAGGGCTACAAAAGAACTCAGAAAAACCCTAAAAACATCCCTAGATTGGATTTTTATCGGTATTGGTGGTGGACCATACACATATCTCTAAAACAACTAAAAACATCCACTTGGCAACTCCACTAGCCTCCAATAGGCCTATTACTCCACTAGTCCTTATAAAATCTCTTGGGAATGCATTGAGCAATCCCAATCATGCTGATGGTGGACAACACAGTTCAAATCTTCCACCTGGTGATTCCACAACCTTCATTAGACCAAAAGACTCCACTGGTAGAGAACTTTAGACTGGTTGAAAAGACACATTGTTCCTTTTTGATTAACAAAGATGGATCCAAGGACACAAAGGAGATATGCTCCGATGAGCAGAGAACATATCCCTGGATTCCCACACAAAATTCCTAAAGACGTAAATTGGATAGAAAACCTACCCATTTTTCATGATGAAAAGGTTGATGACTTATTGCTACATCTCATCAATTTTCATGTACATGTATGGAGGTTAAAGGTTGAATGGCATGAGGACTGCCTCATGAAAAAGTTCATGGGGACATTAGAAGGAAAGGAAAGAGAATGGTATGAAGGCCTAGAACCTGGCATCTTGTTTTCTTTGAAGGATTTCCACAAGATATTTTATAAACACTATATAGGGCATTGTCCATCTCTATCATTAGCTAAAAATTGTTGCGATAAATTTGAAGACCTTATACAACACCTTGTAAACATTGATGAAAACTTAGGAAATTGGCATCCTGAGGTTTTTTTAGAGGAGATCCATACATTTCTTACCCAAACTAACTATCAATATGGCCAAGAAGAGTTGATTGAGGATAAAATCAAATATGAGATGGAAGAAGAATCAAAACCTTTAGGTTCTCTACCCTTATGCTTTAAATCATTCTATACTTTGAAAGAAATTTTGCATCCTAAAGATCTCATAGAAGTTATTCAGGAAACCCCTGCTCAAGTTAACTCTCACATAAATAAAGAAAATATGGTTGAAGATGAAACATAATCTGAAATAGAAGAAAAATCAAAACCTGTACGATCTCTACCTTTATGCTTTGATTCATTTGAGTTCATACAAGAAAATTGGCCTCATGAAAATCTATCAGAAGCAACTCATGAATTACATGCTAACTATCCTCAACATCACAAAGGATTGGTTGAAGATGAAAACAATCAGTAAATAAAATAGAACCCACAAGATATCTCTAAAGGCACAACTGATGATTCATCATCTCTCATAAGTGAAGCCCAAAAAGACACTCATCCTCTAGATCATCTTTCCCAAGAGAAAGAAATTCATTTTAGTTATATCCAAAGAGAGATGAAAATGCCTCCCTTTTTTACTAAATAAGAGCTAGATCAACTCATAAACATACAGTCAGCCTCTGATCTTGCATACCATAAGTCAAAAAATAGATTTGTAAATCAATCCGAAGAGAAAAAATCTAACAACCCAATATATATGGCCGGTGACATTACTTATATTAATGATTCTCCAAGGTTTGATCAATATATTGATGTTTATGATATCCAAGAAGAAGCTAACCTTGCAGAGCCATCAACAGTTGATTTATGGGATGAAATTCGCTATCATCAGATTGAAAGCATCAAGCAGCCAAAACGGGTCACCTATGACACTGATGAGGGAAGCCTTGAAAGTTCAGAAGTAAGTGAAGGACCTCTGACCCTTTGTTCCACTTCATATCAGCCCATCAGCAATAACTTTCACATAATTGGAGATCAGCAGTTTTTCAGCTTTGATGATGAGGTTGAGGAGGATGATGAAATTTTTGAGCAAGTTGTCAATGAGAAGCCTTCTCCTAAAATGGTTGAGGAAATCATTTTGGTCAGGGAATCCTCCTTAATTCCATATTTACAGCCACCAAGTTCCATTGAGTTACAAATTTCAAATGAAGAAATAGAGGTTGGTAAACACATGAGGGTTGTCACCCTATCTTGATTTATTGGCAAAGTGTATCCCTGTTCATCAACATGATGACCTTCACATAATTTTTAGTCCGCCTAATCAGAACACATCAGTTTTGGAAGAAGAATACACTGAAATGTATGATGAGTTTGATAGCTCAAATGATCATGAGCAAGGGGAAAATTTTCTTTCCCAAGAGAATCCCAAACACAGCCAAGTGGAACAAAGAGTAGTCCTGAATGAAGCTTATATATCAAATCCTCTATATCAGGTATTATTCCAAGATCCATTTGTTGTCTTCCTTGAGAAATCTGAAGGAGTAGTGGGTTCTACCATGAATAGTTTGCTGCAAAGTATGAGAAAAAACTTAAGCACTACCATCTGAAAACAAGTGAGGTGGAAGTGGCCTTTTCATTTCTTCAGCACTCTAAAAAAGATGAAACTAAATCCCTAATGGAATCATCTTCTTTATTGGCTTTGTTGGAAAAGATATTTCACTAAATGAATGTATGTTGTGTATAGCTTATATTAGGATAGATAGATAGATAGGTGTGAAAAATAAGCTCAGCCTTGTGAGCATCTTTTCAGTTCTTGATTGTTTGAAGAAAAAGTAAAAAAACAGAAAATACAAAAATAGTAGAAAAGTAGAAAAAGAGGGCAGTTTCTAAAAGAAATGGTACAACCCCATACCCAAAAAAGAGTCATGTTGAAAGTGCGCAAGTCTAAATGCCACTACTAGTGCTCAAAAGATGTCTTGTTCAGTTATCTAGCCTAATCATAACTAAACATGTTTTAAATTGATTGCTGATAAGTTAGTGAAAGAAGTGATAGTCAAATTGTGTAAGCTTTACTTGTCAAAGACAGTAGATTAGGAAAAGATACTGGTTCCAAATGCCCAAAAAAGAACCAAAGAGGAAAACAGGGATGAAAAAAAAACTATGTATCCTAGCCCTGATTTTTAAAAATCTTATTTTCATGCAAAATAATATTTGTGTGCATCTTGTCTTTTATGCCACAAATACATGACAAATCAGACTGTATAATCCTAATTTGGTCATTTTTCAATTTCATGTTTTAGTTTAGTGAATCAAATTCTGTCAAACAGCTTCATCTTGACAGTCGATCTAGCATAGGTAGAGAAGCAAAGGAGTTCATCAGTTTAATCTGAACTCCTGGCGGATATAAGTGTAGAATTATATAGTTTCTTTTTCAAAAATTTCATGTCAAAGGGTTGCTAGTCCAAATTCACCTAAAAGAAGAAAAAATGTTAGGGAATGTAGCTGGGTAGGTAGATAAAGACTTTAATGCTAATCATGTTGTCCATTTTCAGAAATAGCATCAAGAAAGAAATTTTGCGCCAATGGATAAGGCACTAGTCTTCAAAAGCCAGAGATCTGAAATTCTGGACACCTCCTGAAAAGGAGCTGCCCTCCCCAAATGGAGCGCCTGTTAGTCATCAGTATTTTCCACCTATTCATGATGACTAGTTTCTTAGGCTAATTTTTATAGAGGCTGATCTCCAAACTGTCAAATATGTCATCTAGAAAACACCCCTAAACAATTTTTGTCCTCCTACCCCTTCCGGTCAGCCTATGATGAAAAAAAAAACTATTTGTCAAGTCCTATCTAGTTTCAGTCATATAATCCTGTCCATGAGCTATCTTAGCTAAAGGTTATCTGCTGTCATTTACTTTCATTCCCAATTCATTCATTATCCAAATGTTGATAAAATGTCAGCCACCCTATCTTTGGTCATATGTCATTTTGAGATCTAATCATACCAAATAAAATACTCAAAATCTGTCAAGAACGCCCCTAACTTAGGTCGTGGCGCTTTAGGGGATCCCTTCCTTGGCAAAAACATCCTAAGCCAAAAGCCTTTGTTCAGTACTAGCCAGCCCTGAATTAACACTTAATCTGCAAAAAAAAATCTTGATACATCCATAGGTCGCGCCACTAAGAGGTATTTTTATCTCAGTCCGGAAGAAATTCTACAAAGATCCAATACAGAAAATATCAGTATGTTCACTGTCTAAAAGAACATTCTTAAGGTCAAGCAAAATCTCCATGAGGTCCCAAAGAAATTCTTCAGAATTCAAAGTCATTGACTGTTACATCTCTGCAGGGGTGTGATTGCATCAGTGATCAACCTACAAACAGAGGCAAAGGAGATTAGTCAAAGATTTCTAGCAAGAAAATACTCTGCATACACAAGTCATGTGACTTCTAATCTAAAGGTGCACAAAGATATTTTACAAAGAAAACATATCTCAGAACACATCTCATAGAACAAATTATTTCCTATTTGACATGATACTAAACAAAGACATGTGATTTACAGAAAGGTAATACATTTTGGGAATAGATGAAATATCTTATCTACAGTTCTAACCTCCTTCATTAAAGAAGATGGTTAAGAGCACAGAAAAAACCTCTTCCTTTAGAAGAGCAGATGGTTAGAAGATCAGTTTAACCTCCTTCATTAAAAGTAGATGGTTGGGAACATGATAAGACCTCCTTCATTGAAAAGTAGATGGTCAAAAAGGCACAAGTGTAACCTCCTTCATTAAGAAAGCAGGGGGTTAAGGTTTCAAAGTGTTTTCAGAAGTTGTGAGTCACCTCCTTCCAAGAGATGGGAAAAAGAGGCATCATCATGTTTTTCATATGGTTTTTGAGGAATTTCCTTTTGAAGGACAGGTTGAAAAATAGTGATAAAACCATAAGGGTTCATAGGTTGAAAAACCTACTTTACATCAAGCAAAAGGATGGCATTCTAAGTGTTAAAAAGTCTTTGTTTCCTCTATTTACAGAGGTCTCCTTCAAACTATAATTGAGGGTGAAACTTTGGCCAAAGACCTTCATCTAAATAGCCCAAGAAAGAGAGAGCTTGTTGGGTTTGACAATAGGTTTTACATATGCTTACAAAAAGGACAGTAAAGATAAGAAAAAGTCATCATGTTCAGAAGTCACACTAGTAGTTGTAGGGGTCAACTCCTAGATGAATAGCAGTGAGAAACATCTTGTTTGAAGGAGGCCTCTTTAACTCAAAAAATAATGGATTTATCATGTTTTCAAAGAGCTACCATAGTACTGTTTCTATAAGTCTTTATGATAGGTTTTTATGGTGCTTTCAAAAGTAATACATATTGGGGGGCAATCATTGATATTTTTGTTAAAAAAACCTTTTCAAAAAGGCATAAACCCTTCCAAACTAGCTGCAAGGGCATTGGAGATTTTTTCAAATTTTAAAGGAGGGAAGAGCCTTTTAAAGGGCCCATTAGAAAATTTCAAAACCCAAAACGAACATTCCTTAGCTCCTCACAAAATAAAGAAGAGTTTTCTCGGGCATTTTTGAATTTTTTGAGCTTAAAGCTCTACGCGGTGCACCTGTACACTTGCACGACGCACTTGTGAGTGCCTAACTAAAGTGTTTGAACGAAGGCGTGGAAAACCCGTAGCTGTGCGCAACACGCCTGTGCCTGTGGTCACCGGGCGCCCGATACCGACCCAACACCTCCTCTGCACAATGCTTTCTACTATGAACGACCCAGTCATTCACCTGTCTTCAACATGCCCCCTTGAACACTGCGCCAACGGTCAAAAATATCTAAAGACTCATGTTTAAAGGTATTCCTCACCCCTTTGCTGGAGTTTGAGTTTCAAGGATGGGTTTTAAGTCATAAATTATCACAGAAAAGGGTTTCTTCTCATGTTGGAGAATAGTAAAGCTTTGTGTCAGTGTAGAGAAGTTTTTTTTCTCACTGAATTTTCAGAGATGAACAGTGATTAAACAAGGGTTTGAAATATGCCAATATAGAAGTTCTGCTTGTGCTTTAAGAAGAAAAGGATGTGTGCAATTCCCACTAGAAAACAGAGTTTGTGCAAAAGGTCTCATGACCAACTTGAAGGAGTATGTTGAAACATGTTTTTCATGAGCACCTTTCTTTCCAAATAGCCACAAAAGATCATTGATTGCTGAGAAAAAATGTAACCATTCAGGGAGACATAGTTTATTTCAAAGGCCTAGTAATTAGTGACAAAGAGGGTTTTCTTTGTTTTAGAGAGATAACAACATCTGAGAAGGGAAATTTATTCAAAGGAAAACTACAGTATATTTCCTAAAAGAGCAGAGTCTTTTTTTTTAAATCAATCCCTTAAGATAGTGAGTACAGAAGGCAGTGATCATTTAATAGGAGACAAAGTCTGTTAGAAGGTTCATTACTCAGTAACAAAGATCTGTCTTTTTCTGTGGAAAGACATTAATCATCACAGGAGGGCAGTTTTCTTCAAAAAACAAAAATAGTGTTTTTCTAAAAAGATATAGTCTGTGTTTCAAATCAGTGCCCTAAAACAGCTATACCTAAAGAGACAGTGTTTTTTCAAAGGGACATATTTTTCTTGTTTAAGCTTCAGAACACAGTCAGTTGAAGAAAAGGAGTTCATATTGTCAAGATCAAAGGAGCTGTCTCATTTGAACCAGTTGGTTAGCTAACTAAAACAAACTTGCTTTTTCTCAAAAAGTAAAGAGTGTGTTGATTGAAAATATATCACAGTAAACATTGAGACAGTTGCCTTAGTGACTCAGCCAAGAATCTCAGAAGAAAAATGCCTCCCAAGAAAGATATCAGAAGTGGTCCTCACAAAAGGTATGAACCTTTTTCAACTGAGGAAGTGAATGCCTATCCTTTAGTGCTTTTTAACTTTCATGAAGTAGGATGTTTGGATTTTTGTCAAAAGGTTCAGGAGGTAAAAATGTATCTTCCCTTGACACATCTATTCGCTTTAAGGCTGTAAGGGAAACATGTTCATCTTGCAGGCTTAGACTTCAAGCTCTCTCCTAGATCTATTTCCAGAGCTACCAAAATTCCATATGTCGGAGAAAAATGGTTTAAGCAGAGCTACCTAGATTCAGATCAATACAAACCCTTCTTGAAACCAGAGCATCGGGATGCATGCCCATCTATCTTTCCTTTTTCCTATTTTTTGACCAGCTATGCTCCTCTCATGAAGATCATCATGAAATATTTCACATGCGAAGGGAGGTTTTCCTGGGTTTATGCTTACCATATTAGGCTACTCATGCACTTCACAAGAACCCTATTTCTAAACCTACCCTTTTTCCTCTATAGAAGTATTGAAAAGATGGCTTCTACTGTTCAAAAGAAGCCTTCCTCTCAATAGCAATTGTGTCTTTTCCATCATTCCCTTATCAAGATTGTCATTCTCCATCAACTTGAGAAAAAGGAAATTTCTTCGGACACTTTCATTTCACATCCTGATTTCGCCACTGCTTCTTCATCCCATGCATCTCCTTCACCATCCACTCATCATCTTTCTCCTTCTTCTAGTAAACCCACTCCTAAGAAGAAAAAATATCCTATGATTGATCAAGAAGAAGAGCATAGTGAGAAAGAGAAAAACAGTGATGAAGAAGAGCATAGTGAGAAAGAGCAAAATAGTGATGAAGAAGAGCATAGTGAGAAAGAGAAAAACAATGAAGAGGATCAAATTCAAGAGGAGAAAAGTGAAGAAAGGCACAGTGATGAAAAGTAGCACAGTGATGAAGAAGAGCACAATGAAGAAAAGCAAAACAGTGAAGAGAGAAATGATGAAGAAATGGAGCAGGTTGAGGAGGAACACAACAGTCACAAAGAGAAAAATATTGGTAGCCCACACAACAGCAAGCATGATGAGGATGAAGCACAAAACATTGAGGATATAGAGCCTAAAAGTCCTGAAGAAAGTAGGGATAAAAGTGCACAAGGCAGCCCTCAAGGAGACATGCAAGGTGACAGTCAAGGCATTCATGAGGAGGGTCAAAACAGTCCTCAACGGGACACTTTTGATGAAAGAAAGGAAAGCCCACCAGCCAACAAGGATGATGATGGGAGTAGCAAAGGCAAAGAAAAAATAGAGCATGTGCTAGCTGCCTCTCCTAGGCAGGGGCCATACTTTCTTCTCAAAAGGTAACAAAGCCCCAAACATCAAGAAAGAAAGTGGCTCAAATTGTAACTCCAAATGTTACTAGAGCACTCCGAAGAAAACGGAATTTTCCCAAGCAATCCATTATTGAATTACCAAAGATGAGGAGGACCAAGAAGGCCACCCAAAGCAAGGGTAAAGAGAAGGAGGAAAGTAGCCATGAGAAAGAGAGGAATTTTGACATAATTCAGATAAACAGTGATGACAGTGACAATGAGGCCAAATCCTAGAGTCTCTCTTGCTAAATAGAGAAGAAAAAATTCATGATCTAAGAGCATATCTAGAGAGGTCTAAAAACCTCATTCATTTTCTGCAAACACAAAACAAGCAAATGAGTGTCCACATCGCAGTTTATGAGACACGGGCTATCAAGTATCAAAAAGAAGCATCCAAAGCGCAAATTAAGTTGGAAGAACTCATGGACGAATTCAATGACAGTGAAGAAGAAGATCAGCCAAGGAGGAAGAGGCCAAGGACTATGGGACTGAAAAGGGCTTTGGAAAAGTAAAAAGAGGAAGAGGCTGCCCTTTTCCAATCTTTTCCTCTTACTACTTTATTCACCCAAGAGATAGAAAACAATAGAGAAGCATGGCTTGAAAGGGTGAATGAACACTTGGAGAATAAGTTGGAAAAGGCTAATAGATACTTGAACTTTCAAAGAAAAATGACCGGGCACTATAAGAAGCTTAATCAATTTGCCCGAAGGAAATTGAAGGCTACACAAGAAAAGCTCAACGAGGATCGAAAGAGGTGCCCAGTACAAAAAGTGAAGAAAGGCATATCAAGGCTTGATATTTTTGCCTTTGCTTCTCAGCATGCTTTGGAAAACCCATGAGGGTCATGCTCGCAAAAATTGGGCATAATTTGACAAGTTTTTGTTTTTTGACATTTTTGGGTTTTTTGCAAAAAATCATGGGCATCGCCATTTTTTTTCTAAGCGTCCTCAAAGGATGAAAATGGAATCATTTGATTCCATAATTTTAGGGGAATCTACTCAGAAAATTTGAGATCAATTGAAGATGTTTTGGTCCCCCAAAGTGGCGAAAAACAGTCACTTTTTCAACAGTCTGCCCCGCATATTAGCAAAGGCTAATTTATGGGTTTTTACACACAGGTCAAATTTTCACAGGCTTTAATTGATCGTTTTTGGGAAAAAGAAGCATTTTAAGAAAGTAGACATCTAGGGCTTTCTAACGAGCTATCACAGGCCTCATTTTGACATCAGGAAGTCCTCCAAAGGTTGTCCACAAAACAGGGAATTTTTCTGCTGCTATATTTCTGAAGTATTTTGTAAAAATGTAGTTTTCTGAAGTGGCTTTTCCAAATGTGTGTTTAGCCTTTTTTGGCCATTTTAAGTTGGGAAAATTCAATTTAATTTCATTTTTTATCATTTTTAGGATACTTTTAAAGATATTTTGTTCCTTGGGCTTTGTAAAGCCTCAAGGACAAAATCAGATATTTTTGATGGGCCAATGAGCTTGCTAGTTGCACTAGGAGGTTCTCCTCCATATTGGCATATATATTCCAAGAGACTTCATTGTAAAAAAGGCTTAACTTGATGATATAGAGCAATATATGGTTATAAAATCTTGGAATAAATACTTGTCTCATGCATTGGATAGTTTCTTGAATGTTTTGGATGATGAAAAAGGACTGTTGTTGGATTCCTTGACTTGGTAAAATGGTATAGTGTCCCTCTCTGTTATGTTTCCTTAGTTTTCATACAAATTTCATGTGCTTTGCTTGTTGTAAGACAGTAGAGAACAGATCTGAGACATGCCCTTGGAGGCACCTCAGATTTCATGTTTCATTACAACTTCTATGTTTTCTTCCTTCTTAGTCATATCAAAGAATTCTTAATTGCTCTTTGATCACTGAAGAAATTGTTTACTTGTTTCATTTATGGTTGTTATGTAAGCTAAGTATGATTCACGGTACGCCCTGATTACTCATGGCTAGTCAAAGCTCCATCTCTGAAACCTTTCTTTGAATGCTTGATTGTCCTAGTTGAACCAAAGAGGTCTTGTATCGATCTTTCCCTTTGCCTAAAACTCTGCAATCTTAGTTCAAAGTGCTCGATAGCCCAAAATACTATGTCTAGGATTTCCCTCTTAGTACTTTGAGTTATTTGTTTGTCTTAATTGTTTTTCCCCAAAGTATAATAGCGATTTTCCTAAAGTTAGAAAGTCATATATCTCTATGTATCACTTGAATGTTTATTTCTATGCATCTATTAGTTTGAAGTTACATTTATCATGATGAATGGTTATCCCTACCATATAAATGTATGCTATTGAACTATTTATGTTTGAAAGCCTTTTTCCTTCACAAACTTAGTGTCCATCCCACTTCATTTTACCCAAAGATCCATTTTACCTCAATCAAATCGGCCCTTCAACATACCTTGTATCACCATCTGAGGCCTTCTCGACCTTTTCGACCCCATAGCCCAGTTTATCTAACAATATTTTTATCTATTTTAGTCTTTGATCAGTTCCTCCCTCAAAAACATAAAAACAAAACCAAAAACCTACTTCATAACTAGCCTAAAATAAAAAACGCAAGAAGCAAACAACTATACATCCCTTACACAAATAGAGAGAGCCCTCTCTGAGTCCAGGAAGGCTAGGTCCTTGGGCTCCAAAGTTGGTTTGATTTTACCCTGTCACTTGGCTTGCCAATCAGTCAAATCACGGGACCCTATCAGGTTTCCCACCAGTCCTTGACACAGGGGGGTAGCTTTGAGGAGTACAAAAATAATCTTCTCTTGGTCGAAAAAGTCATGAACCGAGAAATATCCTTCTAATAGATTTGACCATCTATCTATGGCATCTACATCTATTTGACCCTCAAATATGAGAATGTCAAAGTTTACTTGTACCTTAAAGGGAGTCGCACCTCTAGAGTGGTTGGTGGATGTAGATGCGCTGCCAGTGGGCAGTCGTTGAAGGATCTGGGCAAATTTATCCATCATTGCGTTCCTTTGTTTTTGGAGGGCCTCCTTGAGCAATATTTTGATAGGATCTCCTGCTCCCTCATATTTATTTTCATCCCCCATGGGCATCTGTCGTGGTTTGCGAGGCTAATCTTGCAAAGGTTCCACCAGATCGAGCCCTAACTCCTTATAACCCGACCTCGTTGGGGACATGCAAAGAAGGATGGAGAAAAGGCAGACCGCTTTGATACCACTAATCCGGATTTATGCAAGAATGCAACAAAATACACATATAACCATAAATACAAATCTGCAGCAGAAATAACACTTCATTTCATTAATATCAAAGAACTAAAATTTGCTTACAGGAAGAATGGAAATAAACTAGCTAGGGCACTGGTAGCTTTTCTCTAAGAAGAGATGTGGCAGCTGCAGGCCTATAAACTCCATTAAAATGAGGCTCGAGGGCCTATTTATTATTTAGAAATAATGGAAAACCCTAAACATCCAAAAACCTAACCCTAGTAGATGAAGCACCAAAACTATGGGCCCCGTTTGGGTAAATTGGTGTTTCAACTTCCCAGGGACATAACCTTGGCATATTATCTCCGTTTGATGCACATGATACATCATTAGAAATATCTATCTGAGGACTACAACTATTTCCAAAAATATCAATTCTGGAACAAAATCACATTCGCCAGACAAACGATGCCCAAAAAACGTCATTTAGGGCCTCAAAATGGCTCTGGAAGATCAGGACCCGAAAGACTACTAAAAATAGTAAGTTGTGCCGAAACTGAAAAACTGTTAGAGAAAATGGTGGGGCCCCAAGTGGAATAGGTGGGTGACCACCAATATCCACCTAGATCATTCCTCCCCCCTTAGGAAGCAATGGTCTCCATTGCGTTGAGTTCCTCCATGAGATGAGGAAACTTCTGTTGAACTTGGTCCCTGGTGAACCACTTGCCTTGGTGCAAGAGTTGGCCAGCTTTGACAACCTAATACTGTTGGATCTTATGTTGGTGAGTGTTCTTGATTTTCATGTCCATGATACAATATGTGGTGGCCTGATCCATGCTATTTGGTTTTAACTCTTTTGGTGTGAGTTCTTCTACAATGTTAGAGGTGTCCAGTAGAGGTGGGAAGTAGGGACGAAGGCAGTATACATTGAATATTGGGTTTAGTCCAAGGAATGGTGGAATACTGAGCTTGAAGGAATTATTCCCTATAGCCATGTGATGGTGTACGATGCATATCGGAGTGGGCGAAGCTTGGGATGGGGTCCAGTGAGGCACTCCTTCTGCAAATGTAGCCACACTTTTTCGCCCACCTGGAAGTTGTGTGGCACCCGATGTTGATCATGTCGTTGCTTATACTTAGCATTGGCTCTGTTCAATATTTCATGAACCTATTGGCAGATGTGATGAATGCGCTCAATGAAGTTGTTCTCTTTTTCAACTTCAGACTGGATATGAGCTGAATCAGCTTGAGTAGCCACAAATGGCATGGCTACGTCAATGGGACATAGTGGTTGGAACCCCAAGCCCACCTGAAAGGGGTTGTGGCCAGTTGAGCTGTGGAGAGCCCAGTTGTAACTATGTTGTACATAGGGGAGGCTCTCACCCCATGTGCATGGATGCTTTGAATTGTACATGCAAAAAATGTGTACAATCATCCTTTCGATGACCTCTGTCTGACCATTAGTTCGGGGATGGAATGTTGTGGACTTGGTGAGCTTGGTGTCCAACATTTACCAGAGGTTGGACCAAAATGTGTTGAGGAACATGCTATCGCGATCTGATATGATAAACTGTGGGATCCCAAAGTGCACCCACACTCATTCAAAGAAGAGTTTAGCAGTGGCTTCTACTGTGATATTCTTCTTGCAGGCCACCATAATGGCCATCTTCGAGAATCTGTCGACGACCATGAAAACACATTCATTTCGATGTTGAGTAGAAGGAAGGCCTGACATGTAATCCATGGAGATGGATTCCCAAGGTCGACTAGGGGTAGGTAGCGAAGTATAGAGCCCTTGCTTCTTCATGGTCAGTTTGGCAATGGCGCAAGCAATGTAGGATCTGATGTACTTCCTCACATCTTGTCAAAGGTTCGGCCAATAGATATACTTCTACAATATTGCCACTATTTTCTTGACCCCAAAATGCCTAGTGACTCGACTGTAGTGCACTTCCCATATCATCTTGGCACGCTCGCTTGAAGTAACACAAAGGTGTCCCAGGTGACATAAAAGTACATCTTGGAGGTGAAAATTTGGAACTTGTGTACCCCCCAAGAGTGCCTTGTATGTGTGGATGAATTCTGGATCACTCTTGTAGAGAAGTACAACTTTGGAGAATTCCATCTTGTCAAGAGTTGAGACAAATAATAGCACCTACGATCATGTGTTGGTAGGGGTGTATCCATAATATTATTGGTGCTACCCTTCTTGTACTTGATGTTCAATTGAAATTGTTGCAGATATGTGGACCACTTCTGATGGCAATCGTTCTGCAACTTCCCTTTTGTCTCTATGAGCTGCAGGGGTCGGTGGTCTGTGTGGATGATTGTATCCTTCCATAAAATGTAATGCTTCCATTGTCGACAAGCCTGCAGAATGGAATACATTTCTTTGTCATAAGTGGGATACCTTCGAACTGTGTTAGACAATGTCTCACTGTGATATGCCACTAGATGCCCCTGTTGAGTAAGAACTGCCCCAAAAGCATAGTCAGAGGCATCTGTCTCAATCTCAAATGGGTGTTGCAAGTTTGGTAATGCGAGCACTGGGGTAGAATAGAGGTGATGTTTCAATTCTACGAATGCCTTCTATTGCTATTCTGACCAAAAAAAAATTTCTTTCGCTCCTCCCTTGTTGACTTGACTCAAGGGCCAAGTGATATGAGAGAATCCCAACACGAACCTGTGGTAGAAATTAGCAAGACCCAGAAAGCTGCGAATCTCTGTTACAGTGGTTGGGGCTGGCCAATCCCAAGTGACTTGGATCTTGGTTGGATCCACATGCACCCCCCTTTCATCAATAATGTATCCTATATATTAAACCTGGGTCATGCAAAAAGTGCACTTCTCCAAATTGGCACACAACTTGTGTTGCCATAGTGTTTGGAGGACTTCTCGGATGTGGTGGAGGTGCTCTTCCTAAGTATTGTTGAAGATCAGAATGTCATCCAGGTACACCACTACAAATTAGTTGGTGAATGGATGCAAGATGTCATCCATCAACCTCATGAAGGTTGTGGGAGCATTCGTCAACCTGAAAGGCATGGTGAGCCATTCAAAAAGGCCCTCCTTGGCTTTGAAGGTAGTCTTCCACACATCAGAGGGTTCTATTGGTACCTGGTGATACCCAGACTTCAAGTTGACCTTGCTGAAATATTTTTCCCCTTTGAGTTGGTCTAGAAGGTCATCAATCTATGGGATCGGGTACCTATTCTAGACAGTGATCTTGTTCAGCACCCGATAGTCAATACAGAGTCTCCAAGTCCCATCCTTCTTCTATACCAAAACGATTGGGCTCCCACAGGGTGATGAAGTTGGTCGGATGTGACCTTTCTGCAGAAGATCCTAAATCTGCCTCTTGATTTCATCATTCTCCAGAACAGAGCACCTATAGATTGGTCCATTGGGTAGCAGCGCACTTGGGGTTAGGTCAATGCGGTGCTTGACCTAACAGTGCAGAGGCACCTTTGTGGGTGAGGTGAAGATGTCCCCGTATTCCTCCACAATCTTGTCCATTTGTTGTTGTCGTGTAGAGGAGCCATGCCTAGAGGTCGTGGCCACATTCTTCTTCTTGCCCTGGGGTTGGATCATCAGGAAAAAAAATTTCCTAGTTTTGGAAATGATCTTATTTCATTCTTTTGCAGTAACCAAAGAGATAGTGGGAGGCAATGGTACCTCTGATATCCTGTAAAACTTATTTTCCAAAGTAAAAATAGCAGTGCGAGGTTGGGACTCATACATAGCATGTCGCTTCTACAAGTATGGTTGGCCTAATAATACATCAGAAACATCAATAGGAGCAATGTCACACAATACCTCATCTGTGAAGGGCTTGATGCTATAGGGAAGGCAGCATTACTGGCTGACGCGAAGATCCCGTCCTTGGTGAAGCCACTCGACGGTGTATGGTTGTGGGTGTTGTGTGGTCGGCAAGCCCAACCGCTTCACAACATCTGCTGAAATGAGGTTCTTTTGGCTCCCATTGTCGATAATTAACTATAGTGGGGAACCCTTTACTCACATCTGGGAGTGGAAGAGACACTCCGCCTCCTCTGGATCTTCTGGTTCCTCCTCCTGGATCTTCGCAGTGGCAACAATGGCATTGGGCTCCACATCAATAATCTGCTTCCCTTTGTCATTCCTCTTGTCAGGTTCTGATTCAGAGTTGGAGCATGCATCTAATTTAGAAGCCCTCATCTTGGCCACCAGTGACTACTTGGCCCGACACTCACTTGTGTTGTGAGTGGAGCTTTTATGGAACTCACACCACTTTCTTGTGTCCATCTTCGGCTTTGCGGTGTTTTTCTTTGCTTATGGCTTTGGCCGGTTGTCTTGGGCCGCCATGCCTTGGATTTTTCCTTTGTTCTACAGTTCGGGGGCACCTTTCCCTTGCTTTTGATTCGCAAATCCAAAGTCTCACTTCTTCTGTTTGAATTTCTGCTCAATCTTGGTAGCATACTAGTATGACATACCAAGTGAGGAGATGTCGAGGAACTCCATTTCCTCCTGAATGTATAGGTGCAGAAAACTATGATACTTTAGCACCAAATGTTTCTCTGAATCTTTGATACCCAACTTTTTGCATAGGGTATGGAATGGATTAGTCATCTCATGCACATCTTGGTCCCTTTTCTGCCACAACGTGGTCATTGTATGTACTTTTCCTCATAGCTCCCCACGAGATAGTATTGTTCCTTGATGGCATCTCGGAAAGAATTCCAAGTGGTTACGGCTGAGAACAAAGAGGGTTTTGTCTCGTCCTTTTTCTCACAGTGGGTTTCCCACCAGTCCTTGACGTGCGGGGTAGCTTTGAGGAGTGCAAAAATAATCTTCTCCCAGTTGAAAAAGTCATGAACCGGGAAATATCCTTCTAATATATTCAACTATCTATCTATGGCATCTACATCTATTTGATCCTCAAATATGGGAATGTAAAAGTTTACTTGTACCTTAAAGGGAGTCGCGCCTCTAGAGTGGCTATTGGATGCAGATGCGCCACCAGTGGGCAGTCGTTGAAGGATCTAGGAAAAGTTATCCATCATCGCGTTCCTTTTTTTTTCGAGGGCCTCCTTGAGCAATATTTTGATAGGATATACTGCTCCCTCATATTTATTTTCGACCCCCCCATGGGCGTCCGTCGGGGTTTGTGAGGTTGATCTTGCAAAGGTTCCACCAGATCAAGCCCTAACTCCTTATAACCTTACCTCATTGGGGACATGCAAAGAAGGATCGAGAAAATGTAGACCGCTTTGATACCATTGATCTAGATTTATGCAGGAACGCAACATAATACACATATAACCATAAATACAAAGATGCAGCGGAAATAACACTTCATTTCATTAATATCAAAGAACTGAAATTTGCTTACAAGAAGAATGGAAATAAACTAGCTAGGGTGCTGGTAGCTTATCTCTAAGAAGAGATGTGGCAGCTACAGGCCTCTGAACTCCATTACAATGAGGCTCATGCTGAAATGTTACTTTCAATAGTGGTTATGCAGAGCCGCTTTCCAATTTTGATTACCAGGTTTATGTCCTCCAGCCGCTTTCTAAAATGGCTGAACAGTCAGTCTCAGTTTTGTTTAATCAGCGCAGTCCTTTTATTTGAAGAATAGAGTCTTTTTTTATTTGTGTTCGGGGGACAGACTCTGTATTTGGCAAAACATAGTACTTTTGTTTTTAAAAAACAGTCAAGCAGATATTTTATAAGTATGCGGGCATTTTTTATAAACCCCGTGGTCCCCACAGGAACAGTGTCTTGTTGATGTTGGGGGATGCGATGCATTCATCACAACCATACATTATATTATAATCGCCCTCCATCGTAAGCCGAGGTCAATGGGTCCATAGACCACACATCAATAACATATTGTATCGCAAGTTGAATCAATTGGGAGCGCATTGTATTATAGCCCGATTGCATTATGCAATGGCGGACCCGATCCAGTGTATAGGCTGCAATTAAATGTTTGAACATGGGTCCGCGCTTATAATCGGGATTGGGAGTTTTTTTTGTATGGTCCGAGAAAAGTCAAGTTTCAGACCCGACGCCATTTATATGGAAGAGTTTATTACTCATCGCATCCGTTGTCTAATCAGCATCGTAACTTTTGGTTGAACCATTTGGTTATGATATGAACCAGACCCGATTCATTTATAGGGCGGATTTAATATTGGCTTTTCGCGTCACACTTCGTGCTTGCATCATCAGCCCTCTGGCGGACGCGATATGATTTTATATGATGGATTTAATAATCCATCGCGCACACAGAAGCTTACGTCATCAAGCCCAGTTTTGTTACGCGAAATGGTTTCGTGCATTTGGGTTTAATTCTCATTTGAAGTCTGGGATGGAAGTTTAATTTTTATCAAGGTTTTTTTCGTTATTTGTTTAATGTCGTGGGACGGTATATATGTTTTAACATATATAATGTTTTATGTGTGTTTTAATTAAGTGGGTCCTGACAGCATTTAGTTTAAGTTTTATTTTATGTAGTTTGTAATGTTTTATATGCGCGGCATATATATAATGTGAAAAAGGCCCGTGAGGAATTGTAATGTGTATTGTTTTGTTTTTACAAAATACAGTGAATTAAAAGCATAGCAGTGCATTATTACAGAGACAGAGAGTTTATTTTGTGTGAGACAGTGAAGTCATTTTTAGGCACTGCGTTTGCAGCAATCCTATTTTGTAATCCCTCTCAGTGAGGAAGCATTGTAACAGTTTGTTTTGAAGGAATAGAAGTTTGTTTCATAGTGTTGAAACTCTGTCCCTGTGAGTGAAATTTTATTTTCTCTATGTTAAAAGAGGAGAGTATTACTCTCTCCATTGTTGTTCTGGAATTTTCATATATTCCAACATGGTATCAGAGCTAGTCCAGGCTCTTTGAAGGTTAAAGAAGCTAAAGGAAGGAGTTCTTTGTTGCAACAACTTCTCCCACAGAGTGAAGACTCAGCAAAAAAGAATCCAAGGTGTTTCTCTATACAGATTTATTATGTTACTGTTGTAGAACAGTCAGTTATTTTAAATACATAGTCAAGTGTTTTTGAAGCATAGTTAATAGTGCAAGAATGGCTGGAGCCAGCACTAGCATGGGTATTGGAAATACCCAGCTCCCACAATTTAATGGGAAAAATTATGACTACTGGTAAATAACTATGAGAGCTTTATTTGCTTCCCAAGATTTATGGGAACTTGTTGAGGATGGATTTTATGAGACAGCAGATGAAAATGAGCGTGATGATTTAACACAAGCAGAGAAGGAACTTCTGAAGAGCAATAAGAAGAAGGATTCAAGAGCCCTCTACTTTTTCTATCAAGCAGTCCATGAGAGTGTGTTTCCTAGGATAGCAGCAGCTAAGAGATCGAAAGAAGCATGGAAAACTCTCAAGACAGCCTATCAAGGCATGGAGAAAGTGAAGACAAAAAAACTTCAGTTGCTGAGGAGAGACTTTGAGACTCTCTGTATGAAGGATTCAAATAACATTGACTCATTCTTCACTCATGTGATTGGAATGGTCACACAGATAAGGTCTCATGGAGATACTCTTGAAGAAAAGAGGATTGTGGAAAAAATCTTGAGGAGTCTACCCTCAAGATTCGATGTGATTGTCACCACCATAGAGGAGACTAAGGATCTCACAAATTTTTTAGTGGATGAGCTACATGCATCACTGATGACCCATGAGAAGAGATTGGGTAAAAATGAAAACTTATCTCTAGAGCATGCCTTTAAGACCCAGATGTCTTTTGGAAGAGGAAGAGGGAAAGGCAGAGGAAACAAGAGAGGAAGATGCAGAAGCCAAAACAGAGGTGGAAGAAATAGTCCAGCAAATGCTCAAGGAAGGGGCAGCAATCCAAATCAGCATCAAAGCCAAGGCAGCAACCAGAAAAGTGGTCAGCAGAATGCTCAAGGACAAAGGTATGATAAATCCAATGTCCAATGTCACTATTGTAAAAAATATGGACATTATGCTAATGAATGTAGAAAGAAGTAGCATGATATGGGAAATATAACAAATGCAAATTTTACTAGAGAAAATATCAGCCAAGACAAATTGTTTTTAGCTTGTAATATGGCTGAAGAAAATAATGAAGACTTATGGTTTCTAGACTCCGGTTGTAGTAACCATATGACAAGAAACATAGCAATGTTTTCTATGTTAGATGAGAGTGTGAAGTCACAAGTCACACTAGGAACTGATAGAAAAGTTTATGTTATGGGAAAAGGAGATGTAAATGTTTTAACAAGGAAAGGTGAAAAGAAATCCATAACAGATGTCTATTATGTTCCAAGAATGAAGTGTAACCTCTTAAGTATTGGAAAACTTGTTCAAAACGGGTACAATTTTTTCTTTGAAGATGATGTATGTACCATCATGGATAAACCACCCAGCAAACAATGTATTGCTGAAGTGAAGATGACAAGGAACAGGATGTTCCCTCTCAGAATGAGAGCAAATTTGAAAAATGAAGAAGAGATAGCAGTAGTGACACAAGAGGCCTTCCAAAGCGAACCAAAAGATGATAATTGGTTGTGGTATTTGAGATTTGGACATCTCAACTTTGAAGGTCTTAACTTGTTGAATAGAAAATGAATGGTAATATTTTTTCCATTGATAGAGAAACCAGATAGCCTTTGTGAAGGTTGTATCTTGGGGAAACAACATAGAGAAAGTTTTCCTTCTGGGAAAAGCATAAGGGCAAAGGCACCTTTAGAGATTCTCCACTCATATTTATGTGGACCGATGCAAACTCCATCACTTTCTAGCAACCATTACATGCTAACATTTATTGATGATTTTATTAGAAAAACTTGGGTTTACTTTTTGAAAAACAAAAGTGAAGTGTTTGAAATATTTTGCAATTTCAAAGCACTTCTAGAAAACCAAAGTGGGCTGCATATCAAAGTTCTAAGGACTGATAGAGGAGGTGAGTATATCTCTAAAGATTTTCTATGTTTTTGTAGAGAAAATGGGATACATAAGCAGTTTACAACTAGATATACTCCGCAGCAAAATGGAGTAGCCAAAAGGAAGAATAGAACCATAATGGACATGGTAAGGAGTATGTTAAAGGCAAAGCATTTGCCTAATGATTATTGGGTTGAATCTGTACATTGTTCAGCGTACATTTTGAAAATGTGCCCTACAAAAGCAGTGATGAACAAAGTGTCGAAAGTGGCATGGAGTGGCACAAAGCAAGGTGTCACACACATGAAGGTTTTTGGATGTGTGGCCTATGCACACATTCTGTATCAACTAAGGAAGAATTTGGACAGCAAGGGGGAGAAATGTATTTTCATTGGATACAGTGAGGAATCCAAAGCTTATAGATTGTACAACCCATCCACCAAGAAGTTTATTGTGAGCATAGATGTTCAGTTTATTGAGGAGGAAGCTTGGGATGGAAGCATAGAGAAAACAGTGAATGTTAAACATTGTTTATCTCATGATGAAAATGATGATGAATTGGTTGAAATACATCCCCAAATAGTAGCACCAACACAAGGGAAGCAAGGCACACCCTTGATGAGAAATGAAAGTGCTTCTCCAAGCACACCACAAGGAGGAAATTCAAGTGCCTTTTGAAGCATTTGTACACCTAATGAAAGAGCTAAGAAGTTCAGAAATTTAAATGAAATTTATGAACAAGAGACAGCAAATGAAGGTATGAACTCTTTTTTTTCTTTATATTTTCATGTTGATGACCCTATCCACTTTGAAGAAGCTATTAAGGATAAGAAATGGATAGAAGCTATGGATGAGGAGATTAATGCCATAGAAATAAACAAGACTTGGGATTTGGTTGAACTCCCAAAAGGTAAGGATGTCATTGGAGTTAAATGGGTCTATAAGACCAAGAGTAATGCTGAAGGCAAAATAGAGAGACAGAAGGCAAGACTTGTTGTCAAAGGTTATAAGCAGAAGCATGGGATAGACTATGAGGAAATTTTCGCACCGGTTGCTAGAATGGAAACCATGAGAGAAGTGTTGTCCATAGCAGCACAAAACAAGTGGAAAGTTTACCAAATGGACATGAATTCAACATTCCTAAATGCAGTGTTAATGGAAGAGGTTTAAATTGAAAAACCTCTCGGCTATGAAAAGAAATGCCAAGAGCACAAAGTGTGAAAGTTGAAGAAAGCTCTTTATGGGCTAAAGCAAGTTCCAAGAGCGTGTTACAATAGAATAGATTCCTATCTACCGGAAAATGGATTTGAAAAGTGTGAGGGAGAACCCACCATCTACATCAAAGAAAAATATGGTAAAATGTTAATTGTTGTTTTATATGTTGATGATGTTATTTTCACAGGTAATGATGATTACCTTATTAAAAATTTTAAAACAGTCATGAAAGAAGAATTTGAAATGACTGACATGGGTTTGTTGAAATACTTCTTAGGAATAGAAGTAGAACAAGATAAAAATGGGATTTTTATCTCACTGGAAAAATATGTTAATGAAGTGCTGGAAAGATTTAATATGCAAGAGAGCAAAGCAGCAATCACTCCCATAGTGATGGGATTAAAAATCAGCAGAGAGGACAATAGCAAGGATTTTGATCCTAGTTTGTACAAGAGCATAGTTGGTAGCCTCATGTATTTGACTGCAACTAGGCCCGACATAATGCATGTTGTTAGTTTGATTTCCATATTCTTGGAGAAGCCAAAGGATGCACATTGGCAGGCAGTGAAGAGAATTCTAAGGTATGTTAAAGGAACCAAAAGGTATGACATTTTATATACTACTTTAGAATGTTCAGATTTAGTTGGATACACTGGCAGTGATTGGGCTAGAAGTGTAGATAATCGGAAGAGCACTTCTGGTTATGTTTTTCACATGGGTTCAGGAGCCATTTCATGGGCTTCTAAAAAACAACCTATTGTAGCGTTGTCTACAGCAGAGGCAAAATATGTGGCAGCTACAGCAGCAGCGTGTCAAGAAATTTGGATGAGGGGAATGTTAAGAAGTTTGTGCCAAGAGCAGGCAAAAGGAACTATGATTTTTTGTGACAATAGCTCAGCTATTGCATTATCTAAGAACTTTGTGTTTCACAAGAGAACGAAGCACATTGACACATAATTTCATTACATCAAGGAATTGGTAAACAATGGAGAAATTGTTTTGGAGCACTACAGAATTCAGGAGCAGTTTGCAGACATTTTGACCAAGCCATTGGGGCAAAAGAGTTTTGAATTTTTGAGAAAATTCCTGGGTATGACTGATAACCCAGCAGTTGAAAGTAAGGGGGAGTGTTGAAATTTTACTTTCAAAAGTGGTTGTGCAGAGCCGCTTTCCAATTTTGATTACCAGGTTTATGTCCTCCAGCCGCTTTCTAAAATGGCTAAACAGTCAGTCTCAGTTTTGTTTAATCGATGCAATCCTTTTATTTGAAGAACAGAGTATTTTTTTACTTGTGTTTGGGGATAGACTCCGTATTTGGAAAAACAAACTACTTTTGTTTTTAAAACACAGTCAAGCAGATATTTTATAAGTACAAGGGCTTTTTTTATAAACCCTGTGGTCCCCACAGGAACAGTTTCTTGTTGATGTTGGAGGATACGATGCATTCATCGCAACCATACATTATATTATAATTGCCCTCCACTGTAATCTGATGTCCGCGGGTCCACAGACCACGCAGCAATAACATATTGCATCGCAAGTTGAATCAATCGGGAGCGCATTGTATTATGGCCTGATTGCATTATGCAATGGTGGACCCGATCTAGTGTATAGGCTGCAATTAAATGTTTGAACGCGGGTTCATGCTTATAATCGGGATCGGGATTTTTTGTTGTATGGTCCGATGGAAAATTCAAGTTTCGGACCCGACACCATTTATATGGCGGAGTTTATTACTCATCGCGTCCGTTGTCTAATCGGCATCGGAAATTTTGGTTGAACCATTTGGTTATGATATGAACTGGACCCAATTCATTTATAGGGCAGATTTATTATTGGCTTTTCACATCACACTTCACGCTTGCGTCAGCAGCCCTCCAACAAACGCGATATGATTTTATATGATGGATTTAATAATCCATCGCGCGCACAGAAGCTTACGTCAGCAAGCCCAGTTTTGTTACGCGAAATGGTTTTGTGCATTTGGGTTTAATTCTCGTTTGAATTTTGGGATGGAAGTTTAATGTTTATCAAGGTTTTGTTCGTTATTTGTTTAATGTCACGGAACGGTATATATGTTTTAACATATAAAATGTTTTATGTACGTTTTAATTAAGTGGGTCCCAACAACATTTAGTTTAGGTTTTATTTTATGTAGTTTGTAATGTTTTATATGCATGGCATATATATAATGTGAAAAAGGCCTGTGAGGAATTTTAATGTGTATTGTTTTGTTTTTACAACAAACAGTGAATGAAAAGCACAGCAGTGCGTTATTACAGAGACAAAGAGTTTATTTTGTGTGAGACAGTGAAGTCATTTTTAGGCACTGCGTTTGCAGCAGTCCTATTTTGTAATCCCTCTCAGAGAGGAAGCATTGTAATAGTTTTTTTCTAAGGAATAGAATTTTGTTTCATAGTGTTGAAACTCTGTCCCTATGAGTGAAATTTTATTTTCCTTGTGTTAAAAGAGGAGAGTATTACTCTCTCCATTGTTGTTATGGAATTTTCATATATTCCAACAGCTCAAGGGCCTATTTATTATTTAGAAACAATGGAAAACTCTAAACGTCCAAAAACCTAACCCTAGGAGATGAAGCACCAAATCTATGGGCCCCGTTTGGGTAAATTGGTGTTTCAACTTCCTGGGGACGTAACTTTGGCATACTATATTCGTTTGACGCACATGATACATCATTAGAAAGATATATCCGAGGACTACAAATGTTTCCGCAAATATAAATTCTAGAACAAAATCATATTTTTCAGACAAATGATGCCCAAAAAATTTTGTTTAGGGTCTCAAAACGGCTCCGGAAGTTCAAGCCCTGAAAAACTGCTAAAAATAGTAAGTTGTGCCGAAACTGAAAAACTGAAAGAGACAATGGTGGGGCCACAAATGGAATAGGCAAGTGGCCACCAATATCCACCTGGATCAATGCTGGTGTATAATTTCTTCAAAAATATAATGTTACGGAAGCTGGAGTGAGAAAAAATAGTCCCATGACAAATAAATTACAGTTGAATATTGATTATGTAAGTGTTATTGATGTGGCATCAAAGCTCAATTTTTTAGAGGATTGATTGGACAATACAAAAAAAAGTGGTGAAGAAAGTGAAAGCATGAAAAATTCTAGGATGATGAGGTGAAGGGGGGAAAATACCAATGAGGAGTATCAACATCAATTTTAACAAGATAACAACATAGTTTTGCATAGTATGTACTAGTCATAGGACAAACTAGACATAGAGTTTGAAGAAATGTGGAAGTTGATGATGAAGGTGTCTTATAGGATGCATATTTCAAAAATAAGGAATGGTACCAATAGATTAAAGATGACAAAACAAGTATACATCAGTAAGTAAGGATGACAGTTGCAACATAGAGTTTGGAAGTCTAGAAGAATTAAGAAGGAAACAAAAAACAAACATTAATATGAAAAAGAAAATGAAAAACATAAATTATATGATCCAAGAGGATTTCATTAGCACATGATTAGGAGGCCATGAAAATACTTCACCTTGGGAGTATGATGCAGGAGCACTTAACCTCTAAGTCAAAATTTCTTTTGAATAGACCTAGGGGTTTCAATAACCAAGGGAGACGATTCCGTAATTGAGTGAAATTTAATTTAAATGTATTTCCTATGTTCTCAGAATAATTGTTGATAATGTTGAAGATTTCAACAAGAAACAATGAAGGAGGCATCCTGAAATATCTTTCCTGATCCTAGTTGGAAAGTGATCACCTAAACTAGGTGGGGCCCACACAGGTGATTTTTGTCGCAAAGTCTATTTTTAGACATATGGATCATGGTCTATGAGTTGCAAGATGCTATTTATGGATGATTGGTCGAGTTGGTAAAAATATATGGACCTCTATTTTTAGACATTGGGCGGAATCTATTTTTAGACTGCCGAGCTAAAAATAGAACAGTCAAATATTATTAACCCTTAATAATATTTAGACTATAAAAATTATCTTATCCTCTTGGAGAACTTCAGTTTGATGCTTGGATGTGGCACATGCAGCTGACAAAAGGAATTACGCTATTCCTAGGGGTTATTTGAGCTATTGCATGGTTGACTTCAGTTAGAACTCATGTGGCAGAGTTTGGTGGAGTTGATGAGACAGTTGGTGGAGTTGTGTTCGGTTTAACTTAGTTGAACTAGTTATATTTAGTCTAACTGATAAATACACTAGTGATGAGTGGTGTGAATTAATTATTAATTAATTCACTAATTATTAACTCATAAATCAACTAAAGAACACATCAGTTAACTGCAATGCATGGACAGTTCAGTGGAGACTAGTGTTAGAGGTGGGTGAAAGGTTGAGTCTACTATCAGTTGTGACTATAGTTGTGCATGAGATTTGCACACACATTGATGGATATTTCCAATGAGGATTGCGCAGTACAAGTGGGTGGGATTCGAACTTGGATCTCATTCATTCTCATCTTGTATTGTGTAGTAGAGGCAGGCAAACAGTGGAGGAGATTTGAACCTGTGAGTTGTTCAAATCTAAGCTAGTTTGTGTGTAACTATTGGAGATAGTACTGAGTACTTGTGAGGAGTATTGTACTATGTATTGTTACATGTTCTCTATCATTATAATATATAGATAGTTGGGGGTTTTCAGCTGTAAGATTTCCCCATTACATACTGTGTTATATGCGTGCTTGATTGTGTATTAATGTGCGCATGCGACTGCTTTCTATTTCCGCATATTGATGATCAATTGTAGAAGAGGTTATGTATTATGCATGAAGCTTAAATAGTGTGTAATCAAGATAATCTCGGTGAATAACTCAGCAAATTATTCAAATTTCTACATGGTATCAAAGCAGAATTGATCATCAGATCTACTACAGTGATTACAATTTATTTCGGTAGACAGAGTCTGTAAGCAGGCCAGGTAGCCTCTGGATCCATCCTTTCTTTGAAAGGTGATATATCCAGTAAATGCCCCTACAGTCAATCTCTGTGCTAGAAATACCTTGTTCTCACATTAGATCAGAAGCAGTTGAGTTTTGAGCTGGTGGAATTCGAAATTGCAGCAGTGTTTTCTTGGTGTCGAAGTCAAAATGTCTTATCAAGGATTGCGATTGGAGTATGCTCTTGAAGGCAACTCGAATTATATTGCATGGAGAGATAGGATGGAGGCGGTGTTAGATGATAATGGGCTGAAGGAGTTCATAGATGCTGAAGTTCCAAAGCCTACTGATGCTGCTCAAGTTGAGGCTTGGCAAAAGAAGACAGCAAGGTGCCGAAGGATTCTGTTGGAGGGCGTGAAGGATCACATTGTATCCAGCATGCATGGAAAATATTCTCCATACTTGATGTGGAAAGCGTTGACAGATCTATTCCAAAGCAAGAGTGACCAGAGGAAGTTGGCGCTCAAGGATAAACTCAGGAAAATAAAGATGGAGAAGAATGACACTATTCCGATATACTTGACAAAGTTTATCCACTGCAAGGATGAGCTTGGAAGTGTAGGAGTTAGTGTGGATGATGAGGAATTGGTGAGCTTGGCTCTCCTTGGTCTTCCAAAGAGTTGGCATGCCTATCAGGATTCTGTCAATGGTCAGGAGAATTTGCCAGGATGGGAGCGACTTTGGTCGGATCTTGTGCAAGAGGAGATAAGGCGGAGTACCAGGGATGGATCTTCATCAAAGGCATCTGATGAAGAGGATTGCGCTTTGGATACCAAAGCAAGGAAGGGGAAGGGCAATAAGAATGCTTCTCAATACGGTGCGGATGGTAAAGAGCGTGACATGTCCAAAGTGAAGTGTTTTCACTGTCACGATCATGGACATTATGCCACGAATTGTCCACGGAAGAAGAAGAAGAAGTAGGCTGCTGGAGTTGCATCTGGTGAGGCTCTTGCCTCACAATTTGAGCTGGACTTCTCATTGATCACATGCATGGTGTCTAGTGCATTGGGATCGGGGTGGTATTTTGATAGTGGCGCTTCCTTTCACATGATGGGAGATGCGAATCTTTTCAGTAACTTGGTGGAGAAAGATCTCCAGTTGCATGTTGAGTTGGGCGACAATGGACGATACAATGCGACCGGCATTAGTAGCATAACCTTTCAAAGGGAGTCAGGTAAACTCATTCTTTTACAAGATGTAATGCATGTTCCAGGTTTAAAGAAGAATTTTATCTCAGTCGCAATGTTAGAGGATAAAGGGTATGAAGTTGTCTTCAGTGAAGGAAAAATTTTCCTTCGGCACAAGGCAACCGGAAAATTCAAGAAGGTTGGGATTCGAGCAAAGAATCTGTACAGACTTGAAGTAGATGGGATGTCTACGAAGCTTCCTTCTGTTGGGAAGTGCAAGAAAGACATGCAATTGATGCTTGAGAGGGAGCAAGTTTTGCATGCAGGTAAGAGTGAACCTCGGGATGTGGAGCAGCCACAAGATGAAGATCATGGAGTGGAAGAAACCACTCATGCAGAGAAATTTCGTGCCAGATGGGCAGAGGGAGTGCATGCAGCTATACCACCAGGTGAGAGGTGGGGCGACATGCATGATTAATCCCAAGAGGAGATTTCTAGGCAGGATTCATGAGATGGTGTGGATCTCATGAATTGAACCTAGCTACGAGGTGCCCACAGCGCAGCAGTAGCATGATCAGTTGGATTGATGCAGGAAGATCAAAGTGACAGTGTCGGATACTGGAGCGCGAATCAGAGTTGACAGCAAGTGCAGAGTGCATGGGTGCAAGAGTTCAACAGCGCAGTGGTTCCTGATGACATGTGCAGTTGGTACCAGTAGAAGTCGAAGACTTTGATGATAGATGCATGGAGTTGCATGGCGCATCAGACTGATTGAGTTGTTTGGAGGCCTTTCTGTTTTGGAGATATTGCATGCAAAGGGTGCATGGTGCATGCATGGAGTTGCATGGTGCATGCATGAGTTTGCATGGCGCATGCAAAGGGTGCATGGCGAATGCATGGAGTTGCATGGCGCTTGTGAAGGTTGCAGGGCGAATGCATGGAGTTGCATGTCGCATGCAAAGACAGTCCTTTATTTTTGAGAGGGAGTGTTGAAAATGGCAACAAGAAACAGTGAAGGAGGCCTCCTGAAACATCTTTCCCGATCCTAGTTGGAAAGTGATCACCTAAACTAGGTGGGGACCACACATGTGATTTTTGTCGAAAAGTCTATTTTTAGACTATGTCTATTTTTAGACATATGGATCATGGTCTATGAGTTGCAGGATGCTATTTATGGATGATTGGTTGAGCTGGTAAAAATAGATGGACCTCTATTTTTAGACATTGGGCGGTTTCTATTTTTAGACTGTCGAGCTAAAAATAGAACAGTCAAATATTATTAACCCTTAATAATATTTAGACTATAAACATTATCTTATCCTCTTGGAACACTTCAGTTTGATGCTTGGATGTGGCACATGCAGCTGACAGAAGGAAATACGCTTTTCCTAAGGGTTAGTTGAGCTATTGCATGGTTGACTTCAGTTAGAACTCATGTGGCAGAGTTTGGTGGAGTTGATGAGACAGTTGGTGGAGTTGTGTTCTGTTTAACTTAGTTGAACTAGTTGTATTTAGTCTAACCGAAAAATACACTAGTGATGAGTGGTGTGAATTAATTATTAATTAATTCACTAATTATTAACTCATAAATCAACTAAAGAACACATCAGTTAACTGCAATGCATGGACAGTTCAGTGGAGACCAGTGTTAGAGGTGGGTGAAAGGGTGAGTCTACTATCAGTTGTGACTATAGCCGTGCATGATATTTTCACACACATTGATGGAGATTGCCAATGAGGATTATGAAGATAAGTGGGATTCGAACTTGATCTCATTCATTCTCATCTTGATCAGGCGCAAGAGAGGCAGCAAACATGGAGTAACTTTGAACCCGTGACTTGTTCAAATCTCGAGCTAGTTTGTGTGTAATCATTGGAGATAGTACTGAGTACTTGTGAGGAGTATTGTGCTATGTATTGTTACATGTTCTCCATCATTATAATATACAGATAGTTGGGGGTTTTCAGCTATTGCTTTCCCCATTACATCCTGTGTTGATATGTGTGCTTGATTGTGTTTTAATGAGCGCATGCGACTGCTTTCTATTTCTGCATATTGATGATCAATTGTAGAAGAGGTTATGTATTATGCATGAAGCTTAAATAGTGTGTAATCAGGATAATCTCGGTGAATAACTCAGCAAATTATTCAAATTTCTACAGATAAGTGATGAGAATAAAAAATATTTTAATTAGATCTAATCTTAAGGTGATATCACGAGAATGTTTGAGTGTGTTAGAGATATTTTAGGATTAGCTAGATATATTGGAAGATAGGTCAATCTAAATGATCTAAATATAATGGTTTATTAAGTACTTAGTGGATCTGAATTGACTACATTTTAGAATCCTATTTGAATAATTATGTAACCAAAATAAAAAAATGGAAGTAGAAGTGTGGAGAGGAAGTTCGATAGTAGAGAGTGAAGCAAAGTGGGCCAAAAGGGCCAAAAGGGGCTAAATTGTTGTAAATTAGGCCTAACGGGGCATAACGACCTTTGTAATTATTTGTATATAATAGAAGGAAAGACTATATTAGAGTGTTTGGAAACTTTTTTTGCTAAAGAATTTGTTAATGGAATTGTATTTTTGTTTTTAAGAATGAATGTGTTGTGGGATTGTAGCAGATAAGCTGAGGGAGAGTGTTTCACGAATGAAAATTAAAGTTAGTGCATAGGAAGTCAGAACCATTTCAGAACAAGGATAAACCATTTCATTTATAGTTGGAATTATTAAGTATATAATCATTGATCAATAGTTTGATCAATGATATGGAGGAAAATAAATATTGGAGAGGAGCAGAGGCCTATTGCAGAGAGAGATTCATAAGTAATAACCTTGTAGTAGAGCCTTTTCATAGTATATATCAGAGGAATAGCAGAAGCATGGATATAAAAAGATAATGAAGGATTAGAGGAGGAGTGTTAGTGTAAGCCTATAGGAGAATACAAGCATTGAGTATAAAAATAAAGGGAATCTTGTAGACATAAGACCAAGATTAGATTATAAAGAGTTGAGGACCATAAAACGAGCAAAGACTTAGTTTATTTCACCTTTGACAAGAGTGCATAAATTAATGAAGGTCAAGGAATAGAACTTAAGTTTTTTTAGGATAATTGTATTAAGAGACAATGTTGGGGTGATGTTCCTTGAAAGGTCTTCCTGAGTAGATCAATATAGGAGCACACAAGGGAGAGATAGGATAACTAGGAATCAAGAAGACATGACAGCCAACCAATGAGAAATTTTTTTGAGTGACATGGCTTACAATGTGTTAGCAGATTGTTAGGATATGGGGAGAGGGGATTTTCTATTCCCTCGCTTCCATCTCCCAAAGGTTAATTCATTACACATTATTCGAAAAGGCCAAGATGACATGCTAATCTCTAGGGTGAAGTGGAGCCACTGCATTAGACGATGAGACTAACAAATGGCTATGTGGAGAGAGTGGATCCAAATTAGCAAAGATTTATAGCATGAAAATTAATGGGTGATTTATCTTCTCAGGGTCCATCTCCTAGAAGAGGAATCCTTTGCATAAATTTTGAAAGAGATGGGTTGATGTGGATCTTGGGTGATGTAAATTGATTACATGGAAAGTTGGGAATTAATGAAGAATAAAATCATAGAGAGTAGGCCATCGTTTATGTCGAGTGAGTGCTAAATTGTCTTATGAGATTGGAATTTTTGATCGTTAACAAAGCCCAGATAATTAAGGTTTGGTTATATGCTACAATAACGAGCCATATCACAAAGGAGCTTCGACAACAGTAAAGGGTATTTACATTATAATTCTCTCCGCACACTTATTAGATAATGGAAGTAGAGGCCACAATGGTCCTAGGGTGTACACACACACACACACACACACATATCTTGGCTTCAGTGGCTATATATGAAACAACTTGAATCAGGTGGCTTTTTATTACACTTTTCAATCCTCCCACTTAAATTTAAATATGGATTTAAAAATGGGTTTATCTCCCTAGATAAGGGTTAGGGAAGCACCTTTTAACCATAAGCTTGGTATTATGGGGTTGTAGGTCGACAAAATTGGCACAATCAGTTTTATCTCAAAATCACAAATGATCTTCCATAATGAGCTTCCATAGCTCAAAATTTTTCCATGAAATTTTTTATCTCTATTTTCAAACTTATCGTCATTCTTTTCTGGCACAAAAATCGTCATTGTAGACCTCCTGCTACATTATATTATAACTACCCTCCACCGTAAGTCGACGTCCACGGGTCCAGAGACCACACGGCAATAACATATTGTATCACAAGTTGAATCAATCGGGAGCACATTGTATTATGGCCCGATTGCATTATGCAATGGAGGACCCGATCCAGTGTATAGGCTGCAATTAAATGTTTGAATGCGGGTCCGCGCTTATAATCTCTATCTGGATTTATTTTTTATGGTCTGATGGAAAAGTCAAGTTTCGGACCCGACGCCATTTATATGGCGGAGTTTATTACTCATCTCGTCCGTTGTCTAATCGGCATTGGAATTTTTGTTGAACCATTTGGTTATGATATGAACTAGACCCGATTCATTTATAGGGCAGATTTAATATTGGCTTTTCACGTAACCCTTCGCGCTTGCATCTGCAGCCCTCCAGCGGGCGCGATATGATTTTATATGATGGATTTAATAGTCCATCGCATGCACAGAATCTTACGTCAGCAAGAACAGTTTTGTTACGCGAAATGGTTTCATGCATTTGGGTTTAATTCTCGTTTGAAGTCTAGGATGGAAGTTTAATATTTATCAATGTTTTGTTCGTTATTTGTTTAATGTCGCGGGACGGTATATATGTTTTAACATATATAATGTTTTAAGTGTGTTTTAATTAAGTGGGCCAACAGCATTTAGTTTAAGTTTTATTTTATGTAGTTTATAATTTTTTATATGTGCGGCATATATATAATGTGAAAAAGGCCTGTGAGGAATTGTAATGTGTATTTTTTTGTTTTTACAACAGACAGTGAATGAAAAGCACAGCAGTGCATTATTACAGAGACAGAGAGTTTATTTTGTGTGAGACATGAAGTCGTTTTTAGGAACTGCGTTTGCAGCAGTCCTATTTTGTAATCCCTCTCATTGAGGAAGCATTGTAACCGTTTTTTTTTAAGGAATATAAGTTTTTTTCATAGTGTTGAAACTCTGTCCCTGTGAGTGAAATTTTATTTTCTCTGTGTTAAAAGAGAAGAGTATTACTCTCTCCATTGTTGTTCTAGAATTTTCATATATTCCAACAGCTCGAGGGCCTATTTATTATTTAGAAATAATGGAAAACTCTAAACGTCCAAAAACCTAACCCTAGTAGACGAAGCGCCAAAACTATGGGCCCCGTTTGGGTAAATTGGTGTTTCAACTTCCCGGGGACGTAACTTTGGCATACTATCTCCGTTTGACGCACATGATACATCATTAGAAATATATATCCGAGGACTACAACTATTGCCACAAATATCAATTCTAGAACGAAATCATATTTTTTGGACAAACGATGCCCAAAAAATTTCGTTTAGGGTCTCAAAACAGCTCTGGAAGTTCAGGACCCGAAAAACTGCTAAAAATAGTAAGTTGTGCCGAAACTGAAAAACTGAAAGAGACAATGGTGGGGCCCCAAGTGGAATAGGCGGGTGGCCACCAATATCCACCTGGATCAATGCCGGTGTAGAATTTCTTTAAAAATATAATGTTACGGAAGCTAGAGTGAGAAAAAATAGTCCCATGACAAATAAATTACAGTTGAATATTGATTATGTAAGTGTTAGTGATGTGGCATCAAAGCTCAAATTTTTAGAGGATTGGTTGGACAATACAAAACAAAGTGCTGAAGAAAGTGAAAGCATGAAAAATTCTAGCAGTTTGAAGGAAGATGAGGTGAACGGGAAAAAATACCAATTAGGAGTATCAACATCAATTTTTAACAAGATAACAACATAGTTTTGCATAGTATGTACTAGTCATAGGAAAAACTAGACATAGAGATTGAAGAAATGTGGAATTTGATGATGAAGGTGTCTTAGAGGATGCATATTGCACAAATAAGGAATGGTACCAACAGATTAAAGATGAAAAAACAAGTATACATCAGTAAGGAAGGATGACAACTGCAACATAGAGTTTGGAAGTCTAGAAGAATTAAGAAGGAAACAACAAACAAACATTAATATGACAAAGAAAATGAAAAACATAAAGTCTAGGATCCAAGAGGATTTCATTAGCACATGGTTAGGAGACCATGAAAATATTTTACCTTGGGAGTATGATGCAGGAGCACGTAACCTCTAAGTCAAATTTTCTTTTGAATAGACCTAGCGGTTTCAAGAACCAAGGGAGACGATTCCGCAATTGAGTGAAATTTAATTTAAATGTATTTCCTATGTTTTTAGAATAATTGTTGATAAGTGATGAGAATCAAAAATATTTTAATTAGATCTACTCTTAAGGTGATATCACGAGAATGTTTGAGTGTGTTAGAGATATTTTAGGATTAGCTAGATATATTGGAAGATAGGTTGATCTAGAGGATCTAAAAATAATGGTTTATTAAGTACTTAGTGGATCTGAATTGACTACATTTTAGAATCCTATATGAATAATTATGTAACCAAAATAAAAAAAATGTAAGTAGAAGTGTAGAGAGGAAGTTAGATAGTAGAGAGTGAAGCAAAGTGGGCCAAAAGGGCCAAAAGGGGCTAAATTGTTGTAAATTAGGCCTAATGGGGCATAAAAACCTTTGTAATTATTTGTATATAATACAAGGAAATACTATATTGGAGTGTTTGGAAACATTTTTTGCTAAATAATTTGTTAATGGAATTGTATTTATGTTTTTAAGAATGAATGTGTTGTGGGATTGTAGCAGATAAGCTGAGGGAGAGTGTTTCACGAATGAAAATTAAAGTTAGTGCATAGGAAGTCAGAACCATTTCGGAACAAGGATAAACCATTTCGTTTATAGTTGGAATTATTAAGTATATAATCATTGATCAATAGTTTGATCAATTATATGGAGGAAAATAAAGATTGGAGAGGATTGGAGGCCTATTGCAGAGAGAGATTCATAAGTAATAACCTTGTAGTAGAGCCTTTTCATAGTATATATCAGAGGCATAGCGGAAGCATGGATATCAAAAGATAATGAAGGATTAGAGGAGGAGTGTTAGTGTAAGCCTATAGGAGAATACAAGCATTGAGTATAAAAAGAAGAAGCTTATGAGCCTGCAGACCAAGATATATTATAAAGAGTTGAAGAGGACGAGAGAAAAGGGGCAAAGACTTAGTTTATTATTATTAACCTTTGACAGGGTTCATAAATTAATAGAAAATTAAGAAGATAAAACTTAAATTTTTAGGATGATGTAGTAGAGACAATGTCGGGGTGATGTTCCTTGAAAGGTCTTCCTGAGTAGATCAATATAGGAGCACACAAGGGAGAGATAGGATAAATAGGAATCAAGAAGACATGACAGCCAACCAATGAGAAATTTTTTGGAGTGACATGGCTTACAATGTGTTAGCAGATTGTTATGATATGGGGAGAGGGGATTTTATATTCCCTCACTTCCATCTCCCAAAGGTTAATTCATTATACATTATTGGAAAAGGCCAAGATGACATGCTAAGCTCTAGGGTGAAGTGGAGCCACTGCATTAGACGATGAGACTAACAAATGGCTATGTGGAGAGAGTGGATACAAATTAGCGAAGATTTATAGCATGAAAATTAATGGGTGATTTCTCTTCTTAGGGTCCATCTCCTGGAAGAGGAATCCTTTGCATAAATTTTGGAAGAGATGGGTTGATGTGAATCTAGGGTGATTTAAATTGATTACATGGAAATTTGGGAATTAATTACGAATAAAATCATAGAGAGTAGGCCATGGTTTACGTCGAGTGACTGCTAAGTTGTCTTATGAGATTGAAAATTTTTATCGTTAACAAAGCCTAGATAATTTAAGGTTTGGTTATATGCTACAATAAAGAGCCATATCACAAAGGAGCTTCGACAACAGTAAAGGGGATTTACATTAAAATTCTCTCCGCACACTTATTAGATAGTGGAAGTAGAGGCCACAATGGTCCTAGGGTGTACACACACACACACACACACATCTTGGCTTTAGTGGCTATATATGAAACAACTTGAATCAAGTGGCTTTTTATTACACTTTCCGATCCTCCCACTTAAATTTAAATATGGATTTAAAAATGGGTTTATCTCCCTAGATAAGGGTTAGGGAAGCACCTTTTAACCATAAGCTTGGCATTGTGGGGTTGTAGGTTGACAAAATTGGCACAATCAGTTTTATCTCAAAATCACAAATGAGCTTCCATAACGAGCTTCCATAGCTCAAAAATTTTCCATGAAATTTTTTATCTCTATTTTCAAACTTATCGTCATTCTTTTCTGGCACAAAAATTGTCATTGTAGAACTCCCACTAAAACTAGGTTTATCAAAGATGGGAGATAATTAAACCCATAGTAACCAAGGAATCTCCCAAAGTCCCATAACTACTCCAATATGAAATGTATGTTTTAAACCTTTATATTTAGAAATGCATATATAGATTCTTTATAAATAGAAAAGTAAACAATGGAAGTTATACATAATACTTCTATATATATATATATATATATATATATATATATATATATATATATATATATATATATATATATATATATATATATATATATATATATGGTGTTTTCAATTTTTAAGCATAGATAGCTAATCGTTGTTTTGAGCAGATGCAGTAATGCTAGTTTCTACGATTCATGTAATAATTGTAGTAACCTACTCATTTGGTGTGCCACATAATCAGGTATGGAGGAGCAAGTGAATAATGAATTAAAATGGTCCCTCCATGGAAAACTAGTCATATTTTTTCATTCAATGTTGTAGATGATTTTACTCCGAATGTGATTTTAGTATGGGTATAATTATAGCCTTGATTTAATGTATCTATAAATTGACGTGTCATAAAATGATTAACCATGTACATCTGGGATGAACAAATCACCCCCTTTACATTCATAATATGTTTTGTTAAATATTTTTAAAATGTAAATTATGTTACCTTATTTTGGGTGAATAATATTTTTGTACAAATATAAATATTATGATTGTATATTTAGATTTCTTCATTGATACCCAGGTCAAAACTATCACCATCATATCCTTCACCAACATCCACTTTCTGTACATCACTTGCCTTATACTACATGGCAGGTTTAATATTTAACCACATTAATCCAACTCTTCGGATACCACTTTCCTCCCCTCGGGTATGTAGAAATTATACAAACATATGTATATCAATGGATTTAATTCGATCTAACAATGTACTACAGCTAGATACTGAATCCTTCTTCAAATCAATTGTGGAAATTAAACACAATCACCAATCACATGAAACAAAGAAAGAATCAAATCAAACCACAACACAGATAATTTCCCGGGGAAAGCTTGCTGCTAAAAACCCCTCTATCTCATATTGTATATTAACCATGGAATCATGAAACAATTACAATGCACTCTTGTCACAAGAGTCTCCTACACTCTCACAACTGTCTCACATTTTCTTGGAAAAAACTGACCAACACTTAGCCTATTATCATCCTCTAAACAACTTGCCTTGCTTGCACAATTCTTGATGAATGCAATCCCTATTATTTAGGAATTTTGGCCTTCCAAAATTGCGCAAGGGTCATGGGAAATCCAATGGATGCCTGGTTTCATGCGAGCAACCTACTAATCACACAACTGATAGTTAACATCTCTTTAACCTTTGTCTCAACGGGGTCTCCACTGGAACTGGCATGCATGCATATTTTTATAGTAAATCATCAGTTGCATGGCAGATCAATGATTGTGAATTAAATAATATTTAATTCTCTTGATCTTTCACTAGTATAACAAATAGTTACAACTAGTTCAACTGAGTCTAACTCACCTAACTAAGTTAACTGATTACTCATGCAATAAATTAATGAACCAACTGCAATTCAAACTCCATAACTAATAGAATTACTTTGCATGCCTCACCAACCACCCTCAACTAGAAATACATGAGCTAACCAAGTTTATCACACTCAGTTAACTGTTACAAGTGATCATGGGATAATATTACATTTTATTGTTCAATTTAATTAAGGGAAAACTAAATTAGACACTACACTAAATTAATTAATTAATTTGGCCATCACACTAATGTATCGCTACGACCTATTGGTCCCGCACTAGTGTGTGTGCTGCAATTTCTTGTTGGACTTCAATAGGGTACTTCCATCCCTTGTAGAACCCACATATTTTATCATTGTCCATCCCCACCAAATTCTCCATTCCATCCATCCACAATGGTTAGTGGATTAACAGTTTTGGATGGTATGACATCCTATATATTTTATTTTAAATTATTAAGTTAATCAATGATTAAAAAACAATGAGAGATTCGACTCTAAACATTTTTTCCATTTTTTTCAGTTTAACAGTTTTCAAGCTAAATCTTTAACAATGGTGAGATTGTGTTGCAACATTGCAGGCCAGAAGAATAATTTGCACACATCTTCACAAAGTATTTGGCACGTGATTTTTTATTTTTTATTTTTATCTCAGAGATTGTTTGGGAATGGTCAATGGTGGCAGTTGCGATTAAGGGGGAGTGTTGGAAAATTAATCAATTTTCTAACAGCAACCAGCGATTAAGGGGGAGTGTTGGAAAATTAATCAATTTTATGACAACAACCAGCGATTAAGGGGGAGCGTTGGAAAATTAATCAATTTTCTGACAGCAACCATAACTCAGTAAAGGTTTTGTAGGTTGTAGAGAATGAAAAGTTATGAGTAGAGTAAAAAGAGGAAGAGGAAGTGTATGGACTTAAAATGGACTTAAAATCAACATTCTTGAATGGAGTGCTGAAAGAGGAAGTGTATGTTGCACAACCTCCTAGCTATGAGGTAGAAGGAAAAGAAGACAAGGTATGTAGGTTGTGGAAAGCTCTCTATGGGCTGAAGCAAGCACCGCATGCATGGCATAGCAGGATAGATTCTTACTTGATGGACAATCGGTTCGAAAAATATGATGGTGAACCTACACTCCACATCAAAGAAAATGACGATAAGCTTCTTATTATCCATTTGTATGTAGATGATTTTATTTTTACAGGGAGTGATGATTTTCTCATCGCTGATTTCAAAGCATTCTTGAAAAGTGAGTTTGAAATGAAAAAATTGGGGTTGTTAAGATATTTTTTTGGTATAGTAGTGAAGCAAACAAAAAATGGCATTTTTATCTCTCAAGAAAAGTATGCTGCAGACATTTTAGAGAGGTTTAATATGCAAAATAGCAAGCCATCACCATCTCCAACTGTCATGGTGTTGAGGTTGAGTAAGGAAAATTGCAGTAGCAATTTCAATCCGACATTATACAAAACTATGGTGAGCAACCTAATGCATTTGACCGCAACTAGGCCTGATATAATATATGCAGTGAGTTTGGTGTTGAGGTTCATGGAGACATCCAAGGAGACACATTGACAAGCAGCGAAAAGAATCTCAAAGTATGTCAATGGGACAAAGGAGTATGGCATTTTGTACTCTGCAACAGATGATTTTAGGTTGGTTGGTTACACTGACAATGATTGGGCAGGAAGTGTTGATGACAGAAAGAGCACGTCAGGATATGTTTTTCATTTGGATTCGAGAGCCATTTCATGGGCTTCCAAGAAGTAACCGATAGTATCATTGTCAACAACAGAAGCTGAATATGTTGCCGCACAGCAACAATGTGTCAAGCAGTTTGGATGAGAAGGATGTTGCAAGATTTATGTCATGAACAAGATGGAGCAACCACTATTTTATGTGATAACAGTTCAGTAATTGCACTATGAAATAATTATTTTTTTCATGAGAGGACAAAGAAAATTGATGCTAAATATCATTTAATAAGAAAATTAGTTAACAATGGTGAGATTGTGTTGCAACATTGCAGGTCAGAAGAATAATTTGCACACATCTTCACAAAGTCTTTGGCATGTGATTTTTTTTTTTTTTAATCTCAGAGATTGTTTGGGAATGGTCAATTGCGGCATTTGTGATTAAGGGAGAGTGTTGGAAAATTAATCAATTTTCTGACAGCAACCAGCGATTAAGGGGGAGTGTTGGAAAATTAATCAATTTTCTAACAACAACCAACGATTAAGGGGGAGCGTTGGGAAATTAATCAATTTTCTGACAACAACCATAACTCAGTAAAGGTTTTGCAGGTTGTAGAGAATGACAAGTTATGAGTAGAGTACATAACCCATTCCACAACAGATTAAACTATTAAAGTAAAATATAAATTTAGTGCATGGTTATTAAAAGCATATGGGCAAACATTTAATCTGCAAGTGTTATTTACCTCAAGCAAACTAATTATGTATGTCATCAATTAAATGTCTTAGATGTATATGTTTCGAATTTACATGTAAGTTGTAGTGGAATGTAATGAGGGAGATGTAAGTTTGGAAAGAGAAGAAGGAGAAAATCGTTGAGCAAATTTTGGTGGACGCGTGAAAACAACAGTTACAGGTTTTACCGTGTGTTACTCGGGCAACCCCATGAATGTAAATCTTAGTAACAATAGTGGTTTTACTAGTGAAAGAGTCTCACCCTCAATATGAATGTGTATGTTGTGTTTTTGAATTATAATCTAAGTTTGGTTAGTTGAGATTATTTTATTTTATTTTCTCCTTTATAGTGCGATTTTAATACTGTATTATAATATGATTTTAACTTTATGGTGTGAATTAAATGAATTCCGAAACTCTGTGTAAACTTCCGTAATTGTGTTGTCTTGGTTAAAATCATTTGTATTAAAAGAAAGACCCTCATAATTTGATTTCAGTGACAGTATAGTCTAGATTAAGTGAATTCTGTAACTGTGTGTAAACTTGGTTAAAGTCATTTCCACAACTCTATGTGAACTCCTTGAGTTGAGGAAAAACATTTAGTGTGTCTCAAAAATTTTAAGAAGACCAACCTAGGAAGGAAAATCGAGAAAATCGTTGGTGATTTTGTAAAGTGACTGCAAACGCAGCAGAGTAAACGAACGTATACCTTCAGGTTCAATATCGGAGATACATCCGTCTCGAGGCTCCATGGCTTTGAGACCTCTGATGAATTTGTGGTTTCCAATTTTTTTTCATCTCAAATATGTCAAACTTTCATAAGGCTAAAAACAAAGAGACACCTAACACTCTCTCTGGCTGTATTTCCTTGCCTGAAGAATGCAACGCGAAAGACCAGGAGCTCACGAGTGTTTATTATGTGACAGGGTAGCGTTTCGAATGAATGATAATATTAATAATCATTTTCCTGCCTTTGATGATTAGGTTAGTGCAAAAGAGACAGATCTAACTACAGCTTCTTTATTCGTAAGGTTGTTATTCAAAACTATCGGCTCTACATTATTACCTTTAGTGATTCGATACCCATATGATTGGCAAATAAAATTGAAGTTGTAGATAAGTGACTCAAGTTTAACCCGAAATCCAACCCCTTATTTGTGCCTCGGTGATAAACATAGCTATGCGTGATCAAATGATAGAAATAGGCATTGATTCCACTATACTTAATTTGGATAGATCGGTGAAATAATCTAAATTGGCCATAGCTCGCTCAATATACCAATGCATTCAAATTATTCCATGCCAAATCATTCATTTCATCATTCCAATATTCATGATTTTTTATTCACTGATTGGTTCTCTAGATTTAGCAGGGGACAATTAGTGCTTTTGCTAGAATTTGATACACATTAACTAAACATCAACAAGGATAGTATCTCTTTTATCGACACATTACTCCTAAATTATTTGCATCTCTATAAAAATTACATTTAATGAAAAAAGAGTAAGATATATTGGTAAACAAGATACCATAAAATATCAAAGTCACGGTGGAGATTGCGGGGAAGAATTCTTGATAAGTTCTAAGCCATGCCCCTTTAGTGGTAATTTCCTTAGCCCCTCTATAGGTAGTATATAAAGCCCTCATGCGTTCAAGTCTTTCTCCTTTACCTACCATCCACGAGATGATGGTAACAATTCTAACCTCGTTAGATGATGATATAATAGAATTGGTTAGTTCCACAATTGAGTTGAGATTCTAGTTCCTTGGTGTTGGGAGTGCATTGATAATACCAAGGTTAGGGAGTGAAATGGGTCACTAAGCTTGACCTTTGGCACAATATTTTTTTTAACAGGTGTGTAATATAGCAAAATAAATTCTTAGGATTCAAGATTCAATTCTTTTTTAAATAAAAACTACTTAAATTTCTGAAATATTTCAAACACACAGAGAGAAAACAAAGTCTCTTCTTCTAACATATGAAATATTGATGGATAGAGATACAGAAAACACTATTTTATTAAACCTTGAAAAGCTATTACAAAATGGCTCAGAACTGTTGTTCTGGCTTTTAAAAAAAAAATATTTGACTACTACAAAAACACAGTGCTTTCTTTCAATTTTATTCTCTGTCTACATAAAAAAAAAATACAAAGAGTAAAAACTCTGTTTTCTTCTTTTTGGCATTTGAAAAACACAGTGATTTCTTTCAATTAAGTTCTCTATCTACATAAAAAAAAAATACATACAATAAAAACTCTGTTTTCTCGCATTTACAATACTGTCATTGCTATTTCTATTTTAGCCTTTTGGCTTTCTCAATACACAGTTCACTATGCTCTCTTAAAAATTATGCTCACACAGTCCACTACTTTTCAATAGCCTTCGAGCTCTTTTTTTTATTTATTTTTTGGTGTGTGGCATATGCAAGTGTCCCGGATGAGTTGAGGAAGAAGTTGGACAGCAAGGGGAAGAAATGTAATGTATATTTGTTGGATACAGTGATGAATCCAAGGCATAAAAGCTCTACAATCCAACCAAGAAAGTAATAATCAACAAAGATGTTCAGTTCATAGAAGAGGAAGCATGGGATGGAAGTTTCGAGAAGACAGTTAATGTGAGGACATGTATGTCACATGAAGACAAAGAGGAATTAACCGCAGTAAGTAATTCCTCAACGGTGACTTCTCTACCTACACAAGCTCAACAAAGCAGTCAACATGTGACACCACAAACAAATAATAGGACAGTGTTGCGCAAACAAGAAAGTGATTCTCCAATCACACCACATATATCCACAACTTCATCTACTTCAAGCACAACACCAAGCCCATCTTCCGCAAGCATAAGAGGACCAAAATTCAGAAATTTAAATGAAATTTATGAGCAAGATGAAGTTGATAGTAGCATTCGTCTGAATTCTTTATTTGCATTATTTTGTCATGTAGATGACCCAATACATTTTAAGGATGAAATAAAAGAAGAGAAATGGGTTGCGCCAATGAATGAAGAGATAGGAGCAATAGAAAAGAATGACACATGGGAGTTAGTGGACCTTCTGCAAGGTTAAGAAGTCATTGGAGTGAAGTGGGTCTATAAGAATGAGAGCAACATTGAAGGAAATATTGAAAGGCATAAAGCAAGGCTAGTTGTCAATGGATACAAGCAGCAACATGGAAGAGATTATGCGGAGACATTTTTGATAGTTGCAAGGATGGAGACAATGCATACAATGTTGTCAATTGCCGCACAAAAATAAATGGAAGGTGTATCAAATGGACTTAAAATCAACATTCTTGAATGGAGGCTGAAAGAGGAAGTGTATGTTGCACAACCTCCTAGCTATTAGGTAGAAGGAAAAGAAGACAAGGTATGTAGGTTGTGGAAAGCTCTCTATGGGTTGAAGCAAGCACCACATGCATGGCATAGTAGGATAGATTCTTACTTGATGGAAAATCAGTTCGAAAAATGTGATGGTGAACCTACTCTCCACATCAAAGAAAATGACGATAAGCTTCTTATTGTTGTTTTGTATGTAGATGATTTTATTTTTACAGGGATTGATGATTTTCTCATTGCTGATTCCAAATCATTCTTGAAAAGTGAGTTTGAAATGACAAACTTGGGGTTGTTAAGATATTTTTTGGGCATAGTAGTGAAGCAAACAAAAAATGGCATTTTTATCTCTCAAGAAAAGTATGTTGCAAACATTTTAGAGAGGTTTAATATGCAAAATAGCAAGCCATCACCAACTCCAACTGTCATGGGGTTGTAGTTGAGCAAGGGAAATTGCAGTAGCAATGTCAATCCAACATTATACAAAACTATGGTGGGCAACCTAATGCATTTGACCGCAACTAGGCCAGATATAATATATGCAGTGAGTTTGGTGTCGAGATTCATGGAGACATCCAAGGAGACACATTGACAAGCAGCGAAAAGAATCTTAAAGTATGTCAATGGGACAAAGGAGTATGGAATTTTGTACTCTGCAACAGATGATTTTAGGTTGGTTGGTTACACTGACAGTGATTGGGCAGGAAGTGTTGATGACAGAAAGAGCACGTCCGGATATGTTTTTCATTTGGGTTCGGGAGCCATTTCATGGGCTTCCAAGAAGTAACCGATAGTATCATTGTCAACAACAGAAGCTGAATATGTTGCCGCAACAGCGACAACGTGTCAAGCAGTTTGGATGAGAAGGATGTTGCAATATTTATGTCATGAACAAGATGGAGCAACCACTATTTTCGGTGATAACAGTTCAGTAATTGCACTATGAAAGAATTATGTTTTTCATGAGAGGACAAAGAACATTGATGCTAAATATCATTTAATAAGAAAATTAGTTAACAATGGTGAGATTGTGTTGCAGCATTGCAGGTCAGAAGAATAATTTGCACACATCTTCACAAAGTCTTTGACACGAGAATTTTTTTGTTATCTCAAAGATTGTTTGGGAATGGTCAATGGCGGCGGTTGCGATTAAGGGGGAGTGTTGGAAAATTAATCGATTTTCTGACAGCAACCAGCTATTAAGGAGGAGTGTTGGAAAATTAATCAATTTTCTAACAACAACCAGAGATTAAGGGGGAGCGTTGGAAAATTAATCAATTTTCTGATAGCAACCATAACTCAGTAAAGGTTTTGGAGGTTGTAGAGAATGACAAGTTATGAGTAGAGTACACAACCCATTCCGCAACAGATTAAACTATTAAATTCAAATATAAATTTAGTGCATGGTTATTAAAAGTGTATGGGCAAACATTTAATCTGCAAGTGTTATTTACCTCAAGCAACCTAATTATGTATGTCATTAATTAAATGTCTTAGATATATATGTTTCGACTTTACATGTAAGTTGTAGTGGAATGTAATGTGGGAGATGTAAGTTTGGAAAGACAAGAAGGAGAAAATCGTTGAGCGAATTTTGGTGGACGCGTGAAAACAACAGTTACAGGTTTTACCGTGTGTTACTCGAGCAAGCCCATGAAATTAAATCTTAGTAACAATAGTGGTTTTACTAGTGAAAGAGTATCACCCTCAATATGAATGTGTATGTTGTGTTTTTGAATTATAATCTAAGTTTGGTTAGTTGAGATTATTTTATTTTATTTTCTCCTTTATAGTTGCGATTTTAATACTGTATTATAATTTGATTCAACTTTATGGTGTGAATTAAATGAATTCCGCAACTCTGTGTAAACTTCCGTAATTGTGTTGTCTTGGTTAAAATCATTTGTATTAAAAGAAAGACCCTCATAATTTGATTTCAGCGACAGTATAGTCTGGATTAAGTGAATTCCGTAACTGTGTGTCAACTTGGTTAACGTCATTTTTGCAACTCTATGTGAACTCCTTGAGTTGAGGAAAAACATTTATTGTGTCTCAAAAATTTTAAGAAGACCAACCTAGGAAGGAAAATCGAGAAAATCGTTAGTGATTTTGTAAAGTGACTGCAAACGCAGCAGAGTAAACGAACGTATACCTTCAGGTTCAATATCGGAAATACATTCGTATCGAGGCTCCATGGCTTTGTGACCTTTGATGAATTTTTGGTTTCCAATTTTTTTTCATCTCAAATATGTCAAACTTTCACAAGGCTAAAAACAAAGAGACACCTGACACTCTCTCTGGTTGTATTTCCTTGCCTGAAGAACGCAACGCAAAAGACCAGGAGGTCATGAGTGTTTATTATGTGACAGGGTAGCATTTCGAATGAATGATAATATTAATAATAATTTTCCTACCTTTGATGATTAAGTTAGTGCAAAAGAGAGGGATCCAACTACAGCTTCTCTATTCGTAAGGTTGTTATTCAAAATTGACGGCTCTACATTATTACCTTTAGCGATTCGATACCCATATGATTGGCAAATAAAATTGAAGTTGTAGGTAAGTGACTCAAGTTTAACCCGAAGTCCAACCACTTATTTGCACCTCGGTGATAAACATAGCTATGCGTGATCAAATGATAGAAATAGGCGTTGATTCCACTATGCTTAATTTGGATAGATCGGTGAAATAATCTAAATTGGCCATAGCTCGCTCAATATACCAATGCATTCAAATTATTCCATGCCAAATCATTCATTTCATCATTCCAATATTCATGATCTCTTATTCACTGATTGGTTCTCTAGATTTAGCAGGGGACAATTAGTGCTTTTGCTATAATTTGATGCACATTAACTAAAAATCAACAAGGATAGTATATCTTTTATCGACACATTACTCCTAAATTATCCGCATCTCTATAAAAAGTACGTGTAATGAAAAAAGAGTAAGATATATTGGTAAACAAGATACCATAAAAGATGAAAGTCACGGTGGAGATTGAGGGGAAGAATTCTCGATAAGTTCTAAGCCATGCCCCTTTAGTGGTAAGTTCCTTAGCCCCTCGATAGGTAGTAAATAAAGCCCTCATGCGTTCAAGTATTTCTCCTTTACCTACCGTCCACGAGATGACGGTAACAATTCTAACCTCGTTAGATGATGATATAATAGAATTGGTTAGTTCCACAATTGAGTTGAGATTCTAGTTCCTTGGTGTTGGGAGTGCATTGATAATACCAAGGTTAGGGAGTGAAATGGGTCACTAAGCTTGACCTTTGGCACAATATTTTTTTTAACAGGTGTGTAATATAGCAAAATAAATGCTTAGGATTCAAGATTCAATTCTTTTTTAAATAAAAAATATTGAAATTTCTGAAATATTTCAAACACACAGAAAGAAAACAAAGTCTCTTCTTCTAACATATGAAATACTGATGGATAGAGATACAGAAAACACTATTTTATTAAACCATGCAAAGCTATTACAAAATGGCTCAGAAGTGTTGTTCTGGCTTTAAAAAAAACTTTTTTTGACTGCTGCAAAAACAGAGTTCTTTCTTTCAATTTTGTTCTTTGTCTACATAAAAAAAAATACACACAGTAAAAACTTTGTTTTCTGCTTTCTGGCATTTACAAAACACATTGCTTTCTTTCAATTATGTTCTCTATCTACATAAAAAAAAAATACATATAATAAAAACTTTGTTTTCTCGCATTTACAATACTGTCATTGCTATTTCTATTTTAGCCTTCTGGCTTTCTCAATACACATTTCACTATGCTCTCTTAAAAATTATGCTCACACAGTCCACTACTTTTCAATAGCCTTCGAGCTCTTTGTTTTTATTTTTACAACAAATCATATAACATAACAAACGCTCTTTTTAAAGAAATATTAAAACAAACTTAAAATTATATATTATAAACATTTGAAAAATGTTTATAATATATATGTTACACCATATATATGTGTGTGTGTGTGTGTGTGTGTCATATTAAATCAAAAAAAGTGTTTTAAATAAAAATGAGTTGCGGCATTAAAATCATAAAACCATTAATACTTTTAAACCTAAGTTATTAACCTTTGTCGTGGACTTAAAAACCGGAAATTAAATCAGTTTGAATAAAGTTTTCACATTCCATTTGCCCCATCGCTGACTGGGCATTCAACCAATGCGATTGCTCCCTCATTGGCTGGAGGTGGAGCTGGAGAACGTTTATAAGACATTAATAGCATGACTGGAACAGGTCAGGCAATTGCAACTTTGCATGAAAATGTATACCTATGCAACAGGAAAGATTTGATTATCTTCCCCAAAACTGGATGCCTCGGCTTTTTGATCCTCAACGATGGCTTTATATCTATACCAGCAAGCAATGATGACGAAATACACCAAATTGACAGTGCTATAAACTGCTATTAGCCAGTAAAAGTTATCGAGCTTGCCCTTGTTCAGATTCTGTGCCAGCCAATTACTGTGACTGGGGCCGCTGGTGGTGTTCCGCACAATGCTCACAATGAGACTGCTGACATAATTACCCAGAGCCATGGACAAGAAGAAGAGTGCACCCCCCACACTCCTCAAATTTTCGGGAAATTGACTATACAGAAATTCCACCTCTCCGATGAGACCGAACACGTCTGCTAGACCGGACAGAGAATACTGAGGAACCAGCCATAGTGCTGACATCGGAATCACGTCCCCCGGTTTCTCCATGAAACTGTGGCTTAACGCCGCGTTCCGCCGCTTCGTTTCTGTTGGAACACCTAATCCTACATGGGTAGGTGTGGAATGCGAAAAGTCACAATGGAGTCCAAGTGACCTTGGAATATGAAACCAAGAGTCACATCATTGTATTATAAATGTACATCATGTATAATGGAAAAAATAAGAAAGCCTCACGCTTATCTTTCATTGTGTGTTGAGTTCTCTTATGTGTGTGTGCATTCTTCTCATACACCATGTGTGTGTTTTAACATGGTGTTTAACATGGTATCAGAGCGGGCGATTGCTAGCCCTGCTCCAAATTGAGTGAGCCATTTGTGTTTATGGCCTATGCATATCTGCATTTTTGTAGCTTTTAGAGAGTTTCTACAGCAGTTCTTTTTGCCGCATTCATCAGTCAAAGACTTTCTACAGCATTCAGAAATCTGCTTTGAAGAAGAAGAAGCATTCAGAAATTGGCAGCATTCAGGCAGTGGTTTTGAAGAAGCATTGCACTGCACATCTAAAGGTTGATTTCTTCCTGCAATTTCTGCCCATTAAATTCTGTTTTGGAGAGCTGTTGGAAAAATTGTTTAAAGTTGATTTCTGAAGAAGTTTCTGGTTTTTAATGAAAAAGAATTTCTGAGTTTTTCATTCGAAGATTCCTGAAAAATTCTGGATTTTTTACTGCTATAAGTTCCAGAAAAATTCTGTTCCACATTTGAAAGAAGAATACTGCTGCTATATTTCGTGAAATTTCTGCAATTTTCTGGAAAATTTCTGAGCCTTGTACCTGCGTTTCACTGCAAAATTCTACCATATCAGTGAAATTCTGCTGTTATTTTAGAGTCGATTTTCCTCTCTGTTGTTTTTAAATTTAAAAATAAATAAATAAATAAATTCATTCCTGCAACTCTCATTCAAATCCTCTGCGCCCTCTCCTACAGCTTGACCCTTTTTAAATTCATTCCTCATCTACCCATAACCATACACACTCACAACAATACATTCCAGAAGCATTATACTCTTACCTCTGCAACCCTCTCACCATTCCACCCGCTCACTTATTCCACGGCATGTAACTCGACTCCCATTTCCCAATCTGCACTTGCGCTATTCTCATCTCCCTAACATACACACTCCCCTTGGCCTCTGCATATGCTCACATTATCGCTCACATCCCATCCCACGCTATTCACTCAACACCTGCACTCCCTCACTCCCTACCCGCCCCTCTCTGCGCTCAACTCACAGGCTACGACCATCCTAAGCAACGCTTGCCCGCCTTCCATACGCTCCCTCACCTACCCTACTTTAAGGTAGCACTCCCCATCTACGCACTCACCTGCTGCTACGCCCTCTCCCTCACTGGTCTGTGCCCTCACCTCAGTCAACCGCTCGAACCCACTCCCTTACCACACCCTTTCGACTGCCTATCTCCATAAACTACCACTCCGCAGCACTCACCACAGCTACATCTCACACTCCTCACCATACGTTACCCACTCCTACCCGTCCCCTCTCCCTTGCATCTCACATGCGGACTCCCATACTCAAACCGCCCCATTCGTTTTTAAAATCTTTTAAATTAACTCCGCCCCATTCTTCATACCCGTGGCTGCAGCGCTTACAACACTAGCCTCATAACCCCACGCATTCACATCCCACGGCATCGCTCATACTCCTCTCTTCCCACGCTATACTCGACCCTACAGCTCCACGCTTTCCCGCCCTCTACGACTCTCCACTCAAACGCTCACTACCTCACAGGCCTTTCGACTATCCTATAATTAACACCGCTTCTCCATTTACAATACCACCCAATTTAACAATACCTCCCTTTCTTTTTAAAAAAATCGATTTCTATATTTTTAATTTTTATATCTGCCTCCCATTTTACATAATAACTCTCCCTCCATACAATATCTGCACCCCCCCATTTTTTAATCCCACTTTTAATTCCTCTCCCCCACAACCTTTAAATTTTTAATTCCCTCTCCCATTTCTAATTATTCCCATTTTTTTTTAAATTAATTTAAAAAAAAAAAACAGCAGAGAGAGAGAGGAAGGAGAGATATGAACAGCAGAGGAAGAGAAAATGACATATCAGTAGATGGACTGAATATATAGAGAAAATTATAGATTTGACATTGTGTGATTTGTGGCATATATAAGAGGGTGATTTTCTGAAGAAATTGACATTTGAAGACAAGTTTGCCATCATTGAAAACAACTCTTTGAAGAAAAATTTCAGCTGCTTTAAAGGCTTCTTTCATAGTGTTTTCAGCTGCACATATTTTTGCAGAGATTTTGTATTGAACTCACATTGTGAGTGAATTTGCCTCTTCATTCATAGTTGCAATCAGTATTTGAGTTGTTGGATTGTTGATTTCCCTCCATCATTTGAGGAGCACACTTTGTACTTTGAGAATTTCTTGAGTCAATTGTATTTGTTGTTCAGTCACATTGTAAACGGGTGCATTTTCGGTTGAAGCCGACACCCTTCATTTTTTGAGCCTAAGTTGTCAAAATGGCTAAAATCAATGAGGCATTAGTGTTTTTGAATAGCCTCATTCATTCAAATGTTGATGATATGATAAAAATGAGCAAGGATGCTCTTTGTAACATTCAGATTTGTTTACAAGATGCACAAGAAAAGATTGAGTTTTTGCAGTTGGAATCTCAGCTTCAACAAGACGAACTTCAGCAAAAGAGTCACCGTTCTGAACCTGTTTCTTTCGAAGATTGTGAAGGACTCTCATCGAAAAAAGAAGATAAAGGTGATGATACACATTCGGCCTTGCACTAGTAGCAGTATGTACATGATGCAACAGTCAACAGCCCGCACTTCTCAAGCCCATCATCGTACCTTGGGAAGAGCTTGCTTGGGAAGAGCTTTGTCCACAACAAGCAATCAACTAGTCTTGGATATGACAAGGATGTGTCCTTTCATTATCCAAGACTACACCAAGCCCATCATATTTCAGAGTGCCGGATTCATGTATGACAAGCTCACCTCAGACTGCCCAGATCCCCGCATCACAACAACAACAACAACAGATTGAGAAATACCAACACTGTGATCGAGTTGGCCATATGAAAGATCACTGTTTTGATCTTCATCCATGCAAGAACTATGGTCGGCACACCCATTCTTCAGACAGATGCTTCAGAAAAAAGCCTCCTGCAAGAGCCAAGATTCATCTTGGATGGATCGCTTCTTGGCAATGGGCATCAACAGCCAAGAAGATGTTTACGACACATGTTAGAACTTGTTCACGGATATTGAGCAAACTTGCAGTTGAGTTTTCGCCATCATCTCACCTTGTCCCTGACATGGGGGAAAATGGTGGTCATGTACAAGCTTCGACGACAGATCAAGCGAGCCTGAGCCACAATCTCTCATTCCATGTTCAAAGTTGTGGTGCCGAAGCCTGCCGAGCTCGAGCCATACAATTGGCCATTCCGTATCTCGGTAATATTAGCCAGAGACACGGATGCCCATGAGCATGCCTTTGGTTGGTGGACAACCTTAAACCATCATCTTTGGTTGGTGGACAACCTAAAACCACCACAGGTAGTAGACCTCCCTTCTTTCAGGTCGAAGGTCTCCCTTTCATATACGAGGAACACTTCCTCTAGCAAAAGCCTTCAGCTTAGCAGCCTTCAACTTCTTGCTAGCTTTGGTTGAGTTCCAGGAAATGCTTCAAAGCATTCCAGAGTTGTTGGTAATCCTAAAACCATCACAGGTAGTAGACCTCCCTTCTATTAGGTTGAAGGTCTCCCTTTTTTATGAGGGACAATTCCTCTAGCAGAAGCCTTCAGCTTCTTGCCAGTTTTGGAAGAGTTCCGAGAACTGCAACAAGTTTTGCGTTCCAGTGTTTGTGGTCATCCTAAAACCACCTCTTTTTTCCAACATTTTAGAGAGTTGATTCAGCCCAAGTGCTGCCATGTATACTTTGCAGATTTGTATTACAACTCTTTTCTTGGACTCACACATACCCCTTCGGATTAAGGGGGGATGTTGAACACCTAATCCTACATGGGTAGGTGTGGAATGCGAAAAGTCACAATGGAGTCCAAGTGACCTTGGAATGTGAAACCAAGAGTCACACCATTGTATTATAAATGTACATCATGTATAATGGAAAATAAGAAAGCCTCACGCTTATCTTTCATTGTGTGTTGAGTTCTCTTGTGTGTGTGTGCATTCTTCTCGTACACCATGTGTGTGTTTTAACATGGTGTTTAACAGTTTCGACAACGGCGGTGATGACCATCGATAGGGTGGCGAGTGCATATCCAATCCCCATTCTCTGTAAAATTCTTATGCCCCTGCCTTCCTTGCTCATCCGCCTGGAGAAGGGCATCATAAGTTTGTCGTAGATGGGCAAAAACAAGATAAGCGCTACCATACTGAAGAATCCAAATGATCCTGCAGGGATCTGGAAGTGCTTGCCCATGTGTCTGTCCATCGTCTCTGCTTGCAAAACCGAAAATGTGTTCAGCTGCACCAGACACACGAAACTGCTAATCGTGCTTAACCATATGGGCGTTATTCTTATCACCGATTTCAGGTCTTCCACTTGCCGAAGACTACACAGCCTCCATGGATGGGCCACGGATCCGTCTTCCTTAAAATCTTGTGGGATTTTGATAGAAGCCTTGTTCAGAAACATAAAAAAATGATTATTCAATATTCATCATTTCAATTATAATGGAGTTTAGATGTTCATTTTACAATCTAATATGAGAAATAGTGTAAATTATGATGGAGTCTAGACGCTCATTCTACAACTTAGTACGAGAGAATGTAAATATGTGGATGTTTAATTTGGAGTTGACTCTTGTTCATTTTAAAATTAAAAAAAAATTATTTAAATAAAAAATACTTCTAATATAATAAAAAACAAAAATAAATAATCTTATTCTTAATGCCTATATTAAAAAGAAGTGGTAGAAATATTTCACTCATTCTAAACCATAAATAAAATATTTGAACTTTTATATAATAAAAATTAAAAATGAAGATATGTGTTTGGTTTATTTAATTAAACATATAATAAAACATTAATAATCTTAGACATCAGTTTTGGGATTCAATTTTGTTAAGTAAGTCATTCATTTATGACCATTTTCATGAGAGGTAGTTGTAAGTGACTAATTCTTCATGAGGCACAATACTTGTTAAGGTTTTGCAAATGGGGTAACAAGCTAAGTGGGTTTGGTTTTGGTGAAATGTGATGGGTGACCTCCCGTGACGTCTCAAGAAATCATGATTGACCCCATGTGATTCATTTCACTAGTTTCAATCTCACGAAATCATGATTGACTCCATGTGATTCATTTCACTAGTTTCAATCTCTCACTTCTTCGCCATGTGATTAATTTCACTAGTTTCAGTCCCACTTCTTCACCCCTATAAGCATGCCCTGATAATGGACTATTCAAAAATAAATAGAAATTAGTCAGTTAAGACTACCTCTAATCATGGAAATGATCATAAATAAATAACTTAATTAAGAATCCCAAAAATAATATCTAATATAATGCACTGCTAAAATTTCTCATATTTAAAAATTAATAATCTTATTTTAATTGTAAAATTTTACATTTAAAAAAAATATTCAACTGATGCAGAGATTTGATTCTTCTAGCTAGATTAGTAATTAAAATGAATCTACACTGCTGTTCAATATTTTCAATAAAGTTACGTAATTTTTTGAAAACCCAGTCATAGCCAGCACTGATAGTTGACATATACTAGCAAATCAATCATACTTTTTGTTATGTAAGCTTACATGAACTGGTCTGTTAGAGGCGTCCCTGATTTGAGAACTCCGTTCTGTGGAGGATCATAGTAATCAGATGTCTGCGACGGCAACGATAGTTGGCATTTTCTTCTTGCAGCAACTAATACTTGAAGCAAACTGGTGAATGAGCTTCCTTGTGGTTTAACACGAATGTAGAGCTTTGCCCCCAGAAATAAGCTCGTAACAGAAAGAGACATCAAAATGGTGGGGATAACAAAACCCCAACCCCAGCTTATATTAACTTGAATGTATACTATGACAGTGAGTGCCACCATCATAGATATCGTGTTTGAAAAGTAATACCAGTTAAAGAAGCTTTGTGTACTTCTCTTCCCCTTTTCGTTTGTGTAATCGAATTGATCTGCTCCAAACGCTAGCGAACATGGTCTGATCCCACCGGCTCCTATGCCCATCATTATAAAGGAGGAATAGAGTAAGGCATTTTGACCTCCTGATGCAAGTCTACACGGGGTTCCTTCATTAGTGTTGCATGGAGGCGGCCTGAATTGAGGAAATATGGCTGTAAGTGAGAGAAGAGCCATTCCCTTCAAAATAAAAACCAGCAGATTAGAAGGTTCTTGGGGGCATAATTTTCCACTTTGTCGCACACAGACAGTTATGACTGCCCGCAGTCTCAGGTTGCACTGCTATTAAAAAACAAACAAGTGAAAACATTTCGTTCAAATTATCTCAAATTATCTAATTTGAGATTGTGCATCTTTAAATGTTTGTTTATGCAATAAGCGAAAATGGTGATCCTTTGTAAACGCAACATACGATGACAGATGCTATGCTGCCAAGAGAAATAGTCCAATATCTGCCCATGTAAGAATCGGACAGAAACCCGCCTAGTTAATAACGTATGCAGCCGTTACATTTGACATGTGGAATTCTTTTGTGAAGTAGATAATCAAATTTGAGGATAAGCCCATAGTCACTAAAGACTCGCAAGCCCCGTTTCCTGCCATTTTAACACCGACAAATCTAATTCTTATCAGAAAGATACATAGATCGCCAAAATAACAGCATATACAAACACTGCTGGAAAACAAAGCCCATATTTCTGCGAGGGTGAACCAAAGGCTTAACAGTGAAATTTAAAGATATCCCAAATAGGAAAAACCATGGATAAAGTTGAACGAAGTGGTACCCAGAAAAGCACAAATTTTGAACTGGAGGTGTGTTAGCCACTTGCGGTAAGACAATTTATAAAAAAATTGGGCAGCTAGGAATCTCACGTTTGGGAGCATGAAACGTAGAAGACCAAAGAAGGGGCAAAAACAAAAACAACCTAGAACGAACAAATCAGACCAAATTAACCAGACGAACTAACCAGACCAAAGCGAAATCGTGTTAGAAATTGTTATAAAATGCCCAGAAAAAGAAGCAGACAAGACATGCCTAGCTACGTAGTTATTTCCAATTCTACAAAACTGAAGGTAATATTGAATGAAGCACTACGGCAATCAAATGGTAGAGTTACCTATGATAAAAGGCATAGTTTTCCATCCTCCTTGCCTTCTGTGATCGAAGAGGCCTTCCTCATCTACCTCCCCTTTCCTCGACTTTTGAGCCTCTGTTGGCGTTGACCGGTGATCCCGAACACACCAAAATCTCGGGAATCTGGTTCTCAACCGATCACTTGTCAAATCGTCTTCGTCCCCAACATTGTTACCTTTATTTGTTTCACCCTCTGGATTATGTAATTTAGGTACAGCTGGTAGAGAACCCAACTCCACCTGGTTCCCGGCAGCCATGACTCAAGCTGGTGAGAAATTTCTATACGAGGCAGGATAGAGAGTAACACAGCCACATGAAAATACTTAGTTGGCTCCGTCCAATTCATTTATGGCGACTTGCAAGCTGACTTACGCAAGCATATGCGGACTTAAGATGTTCCATCACTTTGAAACAACTCCGTTCGTAATGCAATGTCAATAAAGTGATGAGAACTTAACTTTATGTGTATGGAAAGGAAAGAAAAGTCAATAAAAGGACATTTTAATGATAACAATGATGATGGTTTTGATATCACTTACAGTCGCCTTATATGCGTATGTACATGGAAAATGAATGAAACGTGAGAACTTAACTTTATGTGTATGGAAAGGAAAGGAAAGTCAATAAAAGGACATTTTAATGATGATGGTTTTGATATCACTTAGAGTAGCCTTATATGCGTATGTACATGGAAAATGAATGAAACTTGATTGTGATGATTATGATAATGATATCATAAAGAAAGTCAATGATATATCTTCTTACAAAAATGATATTGTCTCAAACATATATATAATTTTTTTTATAATGATATATAATTTAAGATTGAATATTTGTTTTTATGAGGTAATAATAAATAATGTTTTTAATTAGAATTATATATATATTTTTTGTGACATTTATTTTTCGTAAATATATGGAAGGAATCATTATAGTAATGGAGGGAGAGGACAATTTTTTGTTTCTGTTTTATTTTTGGTTTGATTTCATTTATGAATCTTAATTGATTTTGTTTTGTTTATATATATATATATATATATATATATATATATATATATATATAACTAATATGGAGCTTGGAAAAAATCAAAACGGAACATCATTATAAGAGGAGCACCAAACCCTATAAGAGGAGCACCAAACCCATATATATATATATGGGCGGAAACGTGAACCTGGGTTACACTTTTGTGAGAATTGCGGGTTGAAATTTTTTTTTCAGAAATAGTTCGGCCGAACATTTTATCGAGTTCGGCCGAACTTGTTTTTAACGTTCGGCCGAACTCGTGATTCCGTTTAGCTTGACGGCCTACTGACGGCGCGGGCAAACAGAATTTTTGCCGGAGATTGGAAAACCGGCAACTAAAGTTCGGCCGAACTTTTACATTTAAAATAGTTCGGCCGAACTATTTTCTATAAATAAATCGCCCGCGAAGTTATGTGGTTTATTGTTCCCGCGTTTTCTCTGTCGTTGTTTCTCCCGCGTTTTCTCCGTCGCTGGTGCTGTCGCTGTTTCTCCTCACCGTGCTGGTGCTGTCGCTGTTTCTCGTCGCCGCCACGGTCGTCCTCGTCGCCACGGTCGTCCTGTTTCGGGTATTACGAATCTGATATATTAATATGTATGTTTAGTTTTTTTGTAAATTGTAATTTTAATCTTATCAAAATGCAAATTCTGTAAATTTTTTAGATTATTCTGTAGATTAATCTGTAGATTAATCTGTATTTTATTGTGTAGATTATTCTGTAGATTATTCATAATTTTTTAGATTATTCTGTAGATTATTCATAATCTTATTCATAATCTTATTCTGTAAATTTTTTAGATTATTCTGTAGATTATTCATAATCTTATCAAAATCTAAATTCTGTAGATTATTCTGTAAATTTTTTTAAGACTACGACTTCCATTGCCTGTATTCCCTGAAGTTTCAAAAATCAAACAATAGATGGACACTGACTGCATAATTCATAGAACCTACCAGTGTCACAATTGGACTGCCATTGGCCTGTAAACTAACACCAAAAAAATGATGCTTTGTTCATCTATAAACAGAGCATAAAATTGAAAGCAACTTCGGCACCAACTCAAATGAAAACTTGACATCGCCTCCTTCCCAGCGCAGAACTTTATATTTTGACATAAGCCTGCTTGGCTCCACGACATCAAGCCCGATCTGCTCCATTCCCAAGACACACAGTGATTAGATTTTCACATATTTTGACATAAGCCTGCTTGGCTCCACGACATCAAGCCTGATCTACCGAATTCCCAAGACACACAGTGATTCGATTTTCACTGCAAGAGTTTTGTGGAGTTTGGAATTTTCTAAGGATAATCTAGTGTAGTGCTTGTGTGGCAATGGCCTAGTCTCAACTTGCAATGCACAGTAGAGATCCAACTTCAATAGACACTAAAATTTATAAAAAAATATCTCATGGTTGTGGTACAGTCTGCAAGACCCTTTCACCTTTGCCATGTAGCGTGTTAATATGGTAGTCAATTCCAAACCAACTAATACATTAATACATTATCTGTGCTGTGTAATACATTATTTGTTCTGTTCCTGTGCTGTGTAATACATTATCTGTTCTTACTGAAAAAAAAGGTTTCCATTCACTTGATGTCAAATGCGGGTAATTTTTTCCTCCCTGCAACTTTAAAAGCTACATAGTGCAAATAAGTAGAGACATTTCCTAGAACTTCAACAAAAGGCTATCTGAAGTTTATGTCACACTCTAGCATGTACATGCTCTATAGGTTGACCAAAATATGTCAATACAAAAGCCTTCCTATGCTTCTATCTCTCTCGACATGCTACATATGCATAATTTTCAATTTGAGATGGTATTTTTCAGTGTATAATTAATCTTTGGTATAGGAAATGATAACATTATAGTTGTTGTATGAGAAAAATATTCTGATCATGCATGTTAAGGACAATGGATTGAATTTCTATAAAAATGCGCTGCTCTAGCCTTTTCTTACTCTTCTCTTGTATTACTCTACTCTGCTCTAGCGTTTTCTTACTCTTCTCATATCTTACTCTACTCTGCTCTAGCGTTTTCTTACTCTTCTCATGTCTTACTCTACTCTGCTCTAGCGTTTTCTTACTCTTCTCATGTCTTACTCTACTCTGCTCTAGCGTTTTCTTACTCTTCTCATGTCTTACTCTGCTTTTCCCTTGTCTTACTTTTTCATTTATATACTTCTTGTTAATCTCTTTCTCACATATGTACGTTAGTTAGTTAGTCCTTGTGCAACTCATTCAAAGTTAGACCTGACATGGGATCTCCTCCTAAAACTGCTAATTTTTAAATAGATCTAGGTTACAAGGATAGAGGGATAACCATAGAATAGAAGCATGTACACTATTCTATTGTTATATTTTTATGATGTTGTTTAGTGATTCCACTAATCTTAGAAATGTTAATCTTTGAAGAAGATTTAGGAACTTTATAAAATTTTGATTTTAATTTGAAATATAAATATGCAATCACATTGTCTATACTTTTGAATCCTATTGACCAACCTTGTGGTCATTCATTGGACATCAATATATATATATATAATTTCAGAAATGAAACATATTATTTATCGGTAATTGGAATGAAATTACATATTTCATGTTCAAAGAGAACTTCCCTTTAGTCCTACATTTTCCATAAAGTTGAAGGTCACCAAACAATTGCGGTCAATAATTTTTTGGTCCATTCCATTCTCAAGTGCTAAAATCTCTAGCATTTCAAGTTTCTGGTCATCATAGCTATTGAGGAATGAAAAAGGACACTAGTATTGATATATTTCTTCCATTATATCATTCTTTTTGAAGGTTGATTCCATCTTTGTTGAAGTATATTTGTCTAAATCCTTATCTACAAGGGCACATTGTGTATTGTGGTGCATGTTGTGTATCTCTTGTTGTGAATCTCAAGTTACTTTAAAAATTTGGTCACCTAGTATGCTTAATGAGCTTGGAATTACACTTTAGAAAGAATCCAATTACAATTGAGACTTAAGTTCTACCATCTTAAAATAAGAATTCACAAATTTGATAGCGAGATATGTTTCAGTTTTCCATTGTGTTTACATTTGTTTTTGTGTAGCACATATATTGTTGACTATATCTTGGTTCCACAAAACAACAATGTTTTAGTTATTTGGTGACTCTTTATTTCCTTTATTTTGTTTTCTCAAGGAAGATATTTGGTGGTTATTTTTGCTTAATATTAAGCCTCTCATGCCTTCTGTAGACCTTCAGAACTTGAGTTTTTTGTTTAAGCTCTTTGACACCTACAATCTTGCAATTGTGAATCTTCTCTATTTTCATCTTGCTTCTCTTCTAAGTACAAAATGGCCTTGAGAAATATACTTTGTTTCCCTGTTGTACACCTTACGAGTTCAAGTTTTCAGTTTTTTTTTCATTATTTTTTATCCTTTATGCTCTTGGACACCTAGAATCTTGTAATTGTGAATTTCTCGTGCTTTCATGTTGTAGCTTTTCTAAGGACAAACTTGACAAAGAAATATGCTTTGGTTCCTCGTTTGAGACCTTGGGAGCTAAATTATTTTTATTTTATTTTATTTTATTCCTTTTTCTTACACCTCTTGGACACCTAGAATTTCGCAATCGTGAATTTCCTTAACTTTCATCTTGCAGCTTTTCTAAGAAGTAGCACAAAGGACAACCAAATCATTTGGGTTATATGTAGATAAAATGTAACAGCCTAACCCTTGCCATCAGTGGGGATTTGGTTGGTTGGTAAATTGATGGTGCTTGTTGGTTTCCACATGTGTTATTTCCTTATTATTTAGATGGTTTCAAAGATGGATTATTAATTATTGTTTCATTAAATTGCCGAATATTCAAGACTTTATGTATATTTATATTGATATTGAAAGAAATACTTTTTGGATAGATCTCTATTTCCCATAGTATCATAGATTTAAACCCCATAGTACATTGGAGTTAAAACAAATATATATAATTTTTGTTTTCACATTTAGCTATGATTATTTCACATCCAAATTCATATTTTAAGTAATATTTAATTTTTTTGAATTTATTGAATGTTTGAGTCCTAGGTAGCTTAGAATCCTACTTGTTTTCAAAATAAGGATGCACTCCCATTTGATTCTCACGGATAGGTTGTAATCATGAGGCTCTCGCTCAAGAGTGGACCTTCGCAAAATCTTGTGACGCCTTGTCACAAACAAAACCATCAAACTGAAAACACATCATTTTTCTCCTTCAAAGAAAAAAAAAATTCACATCATGTGAATATGTCCATGTACTCTTACATATTGGTGTACAAAACCATCAACCAAACACAAGTTGACAAAACATGCCTCTTCAAACAATTGACTTTTAAGTCAAATAATAGAGCTCATGTACAAATTTCCATATTTGTTGCATTTAAGTGTGTCTAACATAACTCTACTTTCAACATCTTGCTTCATGCAACATGCACCATACTTTGAATTTTCAAAGAAATTCATGAAACATCAAAATACATGCTAGGCCTTAATTGGATAAGAAATCTAACCATTTGTCAGCAAACCATTTCAATGGCGCTTCTTTTTCTTTCAACTATGTTGAATTTAGTTTTAGTTATATTTTTAATTTTGGAGAAAATAACTATTTATTTCATGTGTAATTAGATTAGTGATTTCATGTGTTAGGGTTGTGGATTCAGGCATTGAAACAACACCATTATATTTCAAATTTAAAAATGATGGTTTGAGTCCTAGGTAGCTTAGAATACTACTTGTTTTCAAAATGAGGATGCACTCCCATTTGATTCTCACGGATAGGTTGTAATCATGAGGCTCTCGCTCAAGAGTGGACCTTCGCAAAATCTTGTGACGTCTTGTCACAAACAAAACCATCAAATTGAAAACACATCATTTTTCTCCTTCAAAGAAAAAAAATTTCACATCATGTGAATATGTCCATGTACTCTTACATATTGGTGTACAAAACCATCAACCAAACACAAGTTGACAAAACATGCCTCTTCAAACAACTGACTTTGAAGACAAATAATAGAGCTCATGTACTTTCAACATCTTGCTTCATGCAACATGCACCATACTTTGAATTTGCAAAGAAATTAATGAAACAACAAAATACATGCTAGGCCTTAATTGGATAAGAAATCTAACCATTTGTCAGCAAACCATTTCAATGGCGCTTCTTTTTCTTTCAACTATGTTGAATTTAGTTTTTAGTTATATTTTTAATGTTGGAGAAAATAACTATTTATTTCATGTGTAATTAGATTAATGATTTCATGTGTTAGGGTTGTGGATTCAGGCATTGAAACAACACCATTATATTTCAAATTTAAAAATGATGGTTTGAGTCCTAGGTAGCTTAGAATCCTACTTGTTTTCAAAATAAGGATGCACTCCCATTTGATTCTCACGGATAGGTTGTAATCATGAGGCTCTCGCTCAAGAGTGGACCTTCGCAAAAATCTTGTGACGTCTTGTCACAAAAAAAACCATCAAACTGAAATCACATCATTTTTCTCCTTCAAAGAAAAAAAAAATTCACATCATGTGAATATGTCCATGTACTCTTACATATTGGTGTACAAAACCATCAACCAAACACAAGTTGACAAAACATGCCTCTTCAAACAACCGACTCTTAAGTCAAATAATAGAGCTCATGTACAAATTTCCATATTTGTTGCATTTAAGTGTGTCTAACATAACTCTACTTTCAACATCTTGCTTCATGCAACATGCACCATACTTTGAATTTGCAAAGGAATTCATGAAACATCAAAATACATGCTAGCCCTTAATTGGATAGGAAATCTTTAACCATTTGTCAGCAAACCATTTCAATGGCGCTTCTTTTTCTTTCAACTATGTTGAATTTAGTTTTTAGTTATATTTTTAATTTTGGAGAAAATAACTATTTATTTCATGTGTAATTAGATTAGTGATTTCATGTGTTATGGTTGTGGATTCAGGCATTGAAACAACACCAAATTATATTTCAAATTTAAAAATGATGGTTTGAGTCCTAGGTAGCTTAGAATCCTACTTGTTTTCAAAATAAGGATGCACTCCCATTTGATTCTCACGGATAGGTTGTAATCATGAGGCTCTCGCTCAAGAGTGGACCTTCGCAAAATCTTGTGACGTCTTGTCACAAACAAAACCATCAAACTGAAAACACATAATTTTTCTCCTTCAAAGAAAAAAAAAAATTCACATCATGTGAATATGTCCATGTACTCTTACATATTGGTGTACAAAACCATCAACCAAACACAAGTTGACAAAACATGCCTCTTCAAACAACTGACTCTTAAGTCAAATAATAGAGCTCATGTACTTTCAACATCTTGCTTCATGCAACATGCACCATACTTCGAATTTGCAAAGAAATTAATGAAACATCAAAATACATGCTAGGCCTTAATTGGATAAGAAATCTAACCATTTGTCAGCAAACCATTTCAATGGCGCTTCTTTTTCTTTCAACTATGTTGAATTTAGTTTTTAGTTATATTTTTAATTTTGGAGAAAATAACTTTTTATTTCATGTGTAATTAGATTAGTGATTTCATGTGTTAGGGTTGTGGATTCAGGCATTGAAACAACACCATTATATTTCAAATTTAAAAATGATGGTTTGAGTCCTAGGTAGCTTAGAATCCTACTTGTTTTCAAAATAAGGATGCACTCCCATTTGATTTTCACGGATAGGTTGTAATCATGAGGCTCTCGCTCAAGAGTGGACCTTCGCAAAATCTTCTGACGTCTTGTCACAAACAAAACCATCAAACTGAAAACACATCATTTTTCTCCTTCAAAGAAAAAAAAAATTCACATCATGTGAATATGTCCATGTACTCTTACATATTGGTGTACAAAACCATCAACCAAACACAAGTTGACAAAACATGCCTTTTCAAACAACTGACTCTTAAGTCAAGTAATAGAGCTCATGTACAAATTTCCATATTTGTTGCATTTAAGTGTGTCTAACATAACTCTACTTTCAACATCTTGCTTCATGCAACATGCACCATACTTTGAATTTGCAAAGAAATTCATGAAACATCAAAATACATGCTAGGCCTTAATTGGATAAGAAATCTTTAACCATTTGTCAGCAAGCCATTTCAATGGCGCTTCTTTTTCTTTCAACTATGTTGAATTTAGTTTTTAGTTATATTTTTAATGTTGGAGAAAATAACTATTTATTTCATGTGTAATTATATTAGTGATTTTATGTGTTAGGGTTGTGGATTCAGGCATTGAAACAACACCATTATATTTCAAATTTAAAAATGATGGTTTGAGACCTAGGTAGCTTAGAATCCTACTTGTTTTCAAAATAAGGATGCACTCCCATTTTATTCTCATGGATAGGTTGTAATCATGAGGCTCTCGCTCAAGAGTGGACCTTCGCAAAATCTTGTGACGTCTTGTCACAAACAAAACCATCAAACTGAAAACACATCATTTTTCTCCTTCAAAGAAAAAAAAAAATCACATCATGCGAATATGTCCATGTACTCTTACATATTGGTGTACAAAACCATCAACCAAACACAAGTTGACAAAACATGCCTCTTCAAACAACTAACTCTTAAGTCAAATAATAGAGCTCATGTACTTTCAACATCTTGCTTCATGCAACATGCACCATACTTTGAATTTGCAAAGAAATTCATGAAACATCAAAATACATGCTAGGCCTTAATTGGATAAGAAATCTTTAACCATTTGTCAGCAAACCATTTCAATGACGCTTCTTTTTCTTTCAACTATGTTGAATTTAGTTTTTAGTTATATTTTTAATGTTGGAAAAAATAACTATTTATTTCATGTGTAATTAGATTAGTGATTTCATGTGTTAGGGTTGTGGATTCAGGCATTGAAACAACACCATTATATTTCAAATTTAAAAATGATGGTTTGAGTCCTAGGTAGCTTAGAATCCTACTTGTTTTCAAAATAAGGATGCGCTCCCATTTGATTCTCACAGATAGGTTGTAATCATGAGGCTCTCGCTCAAGAGTGGACCTTCGCAAAATCTTGTGATGTCTTGTCACAAACAAAACCATCAAACTGAAAACACATCATTTTTCTCCTTCAAAGAAAAGAAAAATTCACATCATGTGAATATGTCCATGTACTCTTACATATTGGTGTACAAAACCATCAACCAAACACAAGTTGACAAAACATGCCTTTTCAAACAACCGACTCTTAAGTCAAATAATAGAGCTCATGTACAAATTTCCATATTTGTTGCATTTAAGTGTGTCTAACATAACTCTACTTTCAACATCTTGCTTCATGCAACATGCACCATACTTTGAATTTGCAAAGACCCGAATTCTCCACCCCCCATTAAAATGACCCTACAAGTTGATTCTTTCAGTTTTTTCACTCTATAAGCATCAACATACGATTATGCATGATGGAGAATCTCTAGCGCTTTCCCTTGTTAATATATTTAATAATCTCAATATTTATTTAAAAGTATCAATAGTATTTCGACCATGAGATTTGAACAATGTGATGTCGTCGAAATACTATTGATACTTTTAAATAAATATTGAGATTATTAAATACATTAACAAGGGAAAGCGCTAGATATTCTCCATCATGCATAATCGTACGTTGGATTTGGTGATAATTGTCTCCATATTTTGGCTTTCTGACCCGAAAAACATAATTATTTTACAAGGGAGGGAAGGAGGGATGATCACATTGACTTGCTTGATGACATGTCTATGAAGATTAACTACCTCAAGAACTATTTTTTTGCGTAGGGAAAGAGACAAATTCCCATGTCTGAGCATGAAAACGTTCTTTGATATTGTTAATGCCTCTAGTGTTTACTTCTACAAGTTCTATAGGCAGAGTCTGTAAAGGGCCAGGTAGCCTCTGGATCTCATCTTTTATAAAAGGTGACATATCTAGTAAATGCCCCTGCAGTCAATCTCTGGAATGGATCTAAATAGAAGTTCTTCATTTTAATATCCGTAAAACACAACAACTTTAAGGTAAACTATGTACATGTTCCATTCATCATGAACACAAACCTCACAAGCCTCCTTCGCTTTGGAGCATTTTCCATGTTTTCCATAACCAAGACCCAAATAATTAGGCCCTTCTTGAAGAACATTTGGCTCAACTATGCCTTGTACATGCTTGCCTTTAAAACCCCTTACTTTCATAGCACATTTTCATCAAAAATTTGGACCTTATTCCTCTAATGTCTCTAATGTCTCTCAAAAGCACGTACACATTCATTTTCAAAGGAAATTGAAGGTAGAAACCAATAGCTAATTCTTCTAACTAACCTTGACTAAAATGAGCTAAATTGTACTTTGATACGAACTTTATTTAAATTGTCCACCCCACATTAGGCACTAATGATTATAACCTTTAATGGGCTAGCACTGGTTTGTAATCATCATCTCAAAATGACCTAGTAGATGAAAAATTACCATGTTTGTAATCATCATTTCACACCATCTACATATGACCCTTCTACACATTATATGATTGAATTTATGGTAGGTCATCCCTTCTATCTAGACCATGATTGATTGTGACATTAGGTGAATAGAGGAAATTTGATAAGGAAGGGATCACTATAAGTTTTTCCTCCTCCACCCACTCCATATTCAGTGATTGCCTATTTTTTCTCTTCCAACATTTTATTTTGGAAATTCATTTTGGTAGTTAATTCTACTAATAGTCACAACACACCTGGAAGTCAAAGAAATTGTTATATATATACACTACTAAACTCAATTAACATTGTTTTTTATTGGACTTTACAATAACAAACAACGTAGAGTTCATTAATGTAGTAGTGTATATGATAATTATATGTATAGTGGTGTGGCTATCGATAAAATTAGATGCTAATGAATTTCGAGAATAGAAAGTTGGAAGTGGAAAATTGAGAAATCACTAGCTATGGGGCGGATGGAGGAGGACAAACTAGAAACTATCTTCTGCTTATAAATTGTATTTTAGTCACCTGTTGTCACAATCATTCATGGGATAGGTAGAGAGGATGACATTCCAAAAATTCATGCATATAATATGTAGAAGGGGTCATGTATGAGATGGTGTGAAGTGATGATGATTGACATGGTAAATTTTCATCTGCCAAGTCATTTTTAGATGATGATGACAAACCAATATTAGCCATTTTCAGGTTATAATCATTAACAAGAAATATGGGGAAGGAAATTTAAATGTCTCATCATGGAAATTATAAAAATTGTAAGGATGGGGTTATAAGCGTTATGGAAATTCTAAGTGCCAAATTCTAAGGAACAAGCCATATTTGCTTCTCAAAAACTTTATTTGATATATTCTTAAAAAACCAAGTACAAATTTTAGTAATCCTAGAATCATGCTTTACATAAGGTAAAATTGGGGAACTCATGACTTGTACTATAGATAAAAAAAAACATTTACACTTACCAAAAAATATATGATAAAAATTGACAAACTACATAAGCTTAAGCTTAAGGGGATATAATCCTTCTTGCCTTCCATATAGATAATGAAAATGATTGTTCTAAGTCTCATGTTGCTTCTCATGTTATTTTATAAACCTTGATTGGAAAGAAAAATAGGAGGGCAGAAATGTAAGAAATATAGAACATACTAGATTTAACAACCCCAAACTGGATTTTACTATGAGGTATTGATTTTTTGAAATCTATTTTGTGAATGTCGACCAATAGATATATATCATGGAGGATGAAAGACGAAGATCATCCGAATCCCATATGGAGGCTCAGGGATCGGAGGATGTTCACGGTATTTAAATATAATCTTAAATCTCCATACATGTGTGTACATATGGAATTGATTTTTTTATTAACTTTGTGAGTGAAATTAGTTGTTAATAAGTTTCATATTTTAATTTTTAGGAGGCAAGAGGAGAAGGGTTTCTACTCCATCCATGGAGCGTGGCCAAGGTTCAATCGGTCGAGGTATGAGTGGTAGCAGGTTGCGGGAAGGGGGTGATATTTATTCCCCCGAAGGCCAATCAACGGCTGCTGGTTCTCAACAGGGTCACTGTGGGTCTGGTTCTCAGCAGCGTCATTCTGGGGTTGGTTCTCAGCAAGGTCATGTTGGAGATGATGTTAACCAACAACATCAAGGTTGCCATCAATTTCAATATTTTTTCATTAAATTTGTACAACTTTTTTTACACGTGTTTTTTATAATATACGAAATTATATATATATTGATGCAGAGGCTGAAAATGTTCGAGCCAGTGGTCAAAAAAGACGTAGGGCAGCGCGCTACATTGAAGAAGAAGGCTATCAACCCAGCACAACTTATCCGGCTAAGATTACTGATATACCATGGGAAACGAACATGGAGGAATGCACCTTACAAAGGTGTGAAAGCCTTCATGCAAAATTGCAAAGAGATCTCGAGGCTTTGCCTCTACCTGCTGAGAGTAGACAAAGCCTCGAAATAGTTACACATTCATTGAGTGAAATGTTAAAAGTGTACCAAAATTTGTGGCCAACGACTGCTTCGTTTGTAGAAGTGATGAGAAAGAGAAAAGAAACAGTGATAGGTCCCGATAAATGGCAGGACATAAAACGGAGAGTAAAAAGAGATGATGCTAAATCAATGTTTAATTATAAGGAAGGGCCAAAAATAAAAATGTTGAAGGTGAAGTATTTCAAGCACCAGACAAAGCAAAATATTTGTATGATCGACATCTTGCGGCCTTTGGAAGGCTTCCATGGAACGATGAGGTTCCTCTTTATTTTGCACAAATGTTTTATGCAGAATTTTTTTTGGGTATGAAACTCGACTACAATGACCTTCCTTCAGAATTTTTTGGCCTGGGGAGAGGTCTATTATATCAACGTAAGGGTGCTAAGCAAGATGTGGAGTTGCCTCGCCCTGAGCCGCCATTGGTGAGTCGACCGTCTCGAGTAGAAACCTTGCGATCAGAGATGGATGCGACTTCTCAAATAAGTCGTGAAGCAAGAGATGTTATGATCGAAAATGTTCATAGTGGATTGAGTGGAGTCGATATTTGCTTAAATCGAAAAAGAGCACGTGAAAATGCACGTGCCAATTTTGTTTATCATACAGATGAGGATATTTACAGCATGAATGTTGAAGATCTCCGAACATATGCAATAAATTGTCGCAATGGTCTGCAAGACCTAATTTTTCGTGAGGAAGAGGGCACCGGAACGATATGTGTTAGTGACCTTAGGGTTTGAAATTATATTTACATATACATGTGTACAATTTGTAATAAATACAAGTGTATGTACACATGTATATATTTATTTGTATGTGTACATTAATCTAACAAAAATGTATGATTATATGTTAAAACACCATTTGCAGTTCTCAGGCATGATGCGTGATGAAAATGTTAATATTACGTTCGGGACCTCTGGCTCAAACGATGCAACTGGGTCTGGCCATCATGATATGTTGGCAGATGTATGTTAGTGTTTTTTAAGTGACTCTAAAATAAATAATTGTTGCCACCATGTACATGTATGTATATATAATTCGATAAAATGTTTTAACAGGTACCGATTTCGTCTGATGTTTTTGGGATGTCAGTACCTTCTTCTTCTTTAGGAGATATACCTTCTACTTCATTGGGAGATGTACAAGTATGGACAATTTTTCACAAGTTCAAAATTTATGTTACCTCAAAAAGTTCCATTAAAAATTGAGATATATAGAGAGAGATCTATATTTTGAGTTATTTAAAATTTTTGAATTTAGGTTCGTATAGAAGATTTTTTTAATCCGAGGACTTTAGCGACGGAGATAGGAACATCCACAGCATTTGAAGAAGTTGTCTTTAGTTCTTTTTTTTAATATTATTGTTCAAATAAGTTTATATATGTACACGTGCATTTTCATTTGAAAGTTTTTTCAAATAAGTTTATATGTGTACACGTGCATTTTCATTTGAAAGTTTTTAATTTATATAAATTATTTATGTATATATATATATTTATATTTAACTGTACATGTATATTGTACAGGTTACCACTGCAGATGTTTCTATGGCAGAACCTGTTCATCAAATGGAGAGGCAACCTTATGAGGTATTGCGTGATTTTTTTGTTATATTTTGTTTTTTACATGAAGTTCTAGATATATATATTCTCATTCATTTTTAAAACTTCAAATTTTAATGTTCAAGTACATGTGCATTATGTATGTAGGTTTCCTATTTACAGGATAGGGTGCTACCCGAGACCCAGAGGCTAGATCCTCCATTTGATGGACAAGATTTACAGTAGATTTGATTTGATTTCAAAATTTAGATGGTTTTAAAATTTGTTAAACTTGATATAGTTTGATACTCGAGTGAGATTTACAATTTTTGGACATATTTTATTACAATAAGTTTTTTGGACATATTTTTGGACATATGTTAAATGTTTTTGTTGGATAGTTGAATTATAATTGGCATGGCATGTGATATTTAATGTTAAATGTTTTTATTAGATAGTTGAATTATAATTGGCATGGCATCTAAAGTTTTTAAAACTACATGAATGATAGAATGTGAACCTGCATTTGCACATGTGGTAAATTGAAATGTTACTTGTAACAAGACAATCCCCATTGATTTCATTACAGTATATGTTGATTTCTGATTTGATATAATTGCATGTATGATGGTACATTACTTGTAAAGTCATTGGATTAATAGTGTTCATTGATTTCAGTGTAAGCGCAAAAAATTATCGACAATGTAGAACGATTTTTGTGTTATAATAATTAAACCTAATAATATTGGAGAGCAAGAGAGACTTGAGGTATGGTGTTTACTACAAGAGTTCGAGCTAAATATTTAAATGGTTTACCTATGTGTTGATTTATGATTTGATATAATTGCATGTATGATGGTACATTACTTGTAAAGTCATTGGATTAATAGTGTTCATTGATTTCAGTGTAAGCGCAAAAAATTATTGACAATGTAGAACAATTTTTGTGTTATAATAATTAAACCTAATTACTCGAGTGAGATTTACAATTTTTGGACATATTTTATTACAATAAGTTTTTTGGACATATTTTTGGACATATGTTAAATGTTTTTGTTGGATAGTTGAATTATAATTGGCATGGCATGTGATATTTAATGTTAAATGTTTTTGTTAGATAGTTGAATTATAATTGGCATGGCATCTGAAGTTTTTAAAACTACATGAATGATAGAATTTGAACCTACATTTGCACATGTGGTAAATTGAAATGTTACTTGTAACAAGACAATCCCCATTGATTTCATTACAGTATATGTTGATTTCTGATTTGATATAATTGCATGTATGATGGTACATTACTTGTGAAGTCATTGGATTAATAGTGTTCATTGATTTCAGTGTAAGCGCAAAAAATTATTGACAATGTAGAACGATTTTTGTGTTATAATAATTAAACCTAATAATATTGGAGAGCAAGAGAGACTTGAGGTATGGTGTTTACTACAAGAGTTCGAGCTAGATATTTAAATGGTTTACCTATGTGTTGATTTCTGATTTGATATAATTGCATGTATGATGGTACATTACTTGTAAAGTCATTGGATTAATAGTGTTCATTGATTTCAGTGTAAGCGCAAAAAATTATTGACAATGTAAAACGATTTTTGTGTTATAATAATTAAACCTAATAATATTGGAGAGCAAGAGAGACTTGAGGTATGGTGTTTACTACAAGAGTTCGAGCTAAATATTTAAATGGTTTATGATTTATGATTTATACTTTATTTTTAATATAATCGATATGGAAAGATGACAAAACTAATAAGGGTGACAATAAGAATAGAAGTTCAGAAAATAGTTTAAGATTGATCACAAGAATTAAGAGAATGTCTCGGTCCATCATTGGTATGGCTTGTGCTGCAACCATGAAGTCTCGTCCCAACACCATAGAATGATCATCCATGTCAATGACTCTTAAGTATATCTTTCCAAAGAGATGAAGTTGCCTTTCGACTTAGGAAGCTATGGGTAGCTCCCGTGTCTATCAAAGCAGAGAACTTTTTCCCATGTACGGTTGTAGACACGAATCTCAAGTCCAAGGAACTTTCATCATCATTCCTTCTCCTTGTTTTGCGCCTTACTTCTGCAATCTTCTTCAACATTTCCTCTTCCAATATGTCTTTCGAACTAGCCCTTGGCTTAACAGTCCTTTTCACATATCTCTTCTCATGAAGCTCCATAGAACAATCCGATCCTGGGTCTGCTTGAATTGGTTCAAGCTCTTTCCTTTTCGAATTCTATCTAATTGCTCCAATGTCTTGACTTTAGCCTGCAACGTGGTGCTTCTTTCCTTCAAGTGAGCCCTTTCCATAAAGAGTTCTTGAAGTCTTTGTTCACCTTGTCGTATCTCCATGTCAAGCTTTTCAATTTCAGCAGTTTGTCTAGAAAGTCCATCCTTGGAATTTCTTGGGTGAGAAACCAAGTAGGTTGAACCAACTTTGGTCTAGTGCATTGGAATTCATTAAAGAATTGGTCATTGGCGCCGCTTCAAGCTAGGAGTGAGCATCGTCACCAACCTACATTGAATATTTTACACTCCCTAGGGTGAATGATACTTTAAATTGATTGACAGTCTAAGACTTTCTAATTTTTCCGAATGCCAAATGATCTTACAAAGTTAGTATTTATAATATCCTAGTAGCTCATTCGGTGACAACTTTTACCGGAAACTTGAAACAACTTTGGCATGTGATATTTAATTTGTTGAATGTTTTTGTTGGATAGTTGAATTATAATTGGCATGACATGTGAAGTTTTTAAAAATCGAGTTTTGGATGGTTTCAATCTACATTTTGCATGTGATATTTAATGAAATTTAAATGTTTAATGTTTTAATGTTGCACAATATATAATCAAAAGGGTTTTAAAACTTAAAGTTTTGGATGGTTTCAATCTACAACTTAAAGTTTTGGATGGTTTCAATCTACAACTTAAAGTTTTGGATGGTTTCAACCTACATTTGCACATATGGTAAATTGAAATTATGTTACTTGTAACAAGACAATCCCCATTGATTTCATTGTATATGTTGATTTCTAATTTGATATAATTGCATGTATGATGGTACATTACTTGTAAAGACATTGGATTAATAGTGTTCATTGATTTTAGTGTAAGCGCAAAAAATTATTGATAATGTAGAACGATTTTTGTGTTTTAATAATTAAACCTAATAATATTGGAGAGCAAGAGAGATAAGGTATGGTGTTTACTACAAGAGTTCGAGCAGGTCATTCGGTGACAACTTTTACTGGAAACTTGAAACAAAGAGAATCTATCTTTGGCTAGGAAATCATGTAAGATTCCTGACATAAATAGTAAAATTGTACTTAAAAGCTGAGATTCGGGCAAGTGGGGAAAACCACTTGTTATCTCGTCCCTTGGAGGCTAGGCCATATGGGGACCGAATCTGACCTTACAAAATAAAGTGAAATAATTTGTACCATATGGTCAGAGAACATATACAAGAACAATTAATATACAAGAACAATTAATTTATCCAATATTGGATATATATATATCCAATACATATATAATATTTTTAATCAATGCACATGTATAGAAAAACTACTTTCAGTTGATACTAGAGCACATGCTTGTACCCAAACAATTTGTAACATGTGGAAACCACAAATAACATAAGCAACTCAATTTTTAGTTGAGTACTGGAAGTTCTAAAACATATTTAATCCAAAGATAATAAATTGTTGGACACTTCACTCAAAAAAATTCTAATGGAATTCCATCCTCAATAATCCGTTCATGATCGGATTTTGACATTTTCCATTTCTTAATTTTTTATTTTTTCTTTGATTGAACTTCTATCAACTTTATGTGTGCTGCACACACCAAGTGACTATATTGACAACTTATGGAATCAGGTTCATAGTCTTCAAAGTAAACAAAGCCTCCACTTTGATGAGTTTGTTTTGAAAATAACTCAAGATAAGACCTTTTCTCAACAACCGCGGATCATTATAGCGTCTTGTAATAATTTCATTTTTTTGCTCGCAAATACATCAAATAATATTTCGTTTTCATCGCTTGTCAATAGGTGCACATGCGCAAAAACATCTCTCGCGACAATAAAATAAATTTAACATTGACTATGGCTATTGAATTATTTGTAGATCTCTTTTAAATCATTAACCCTAATTCAATGTTACCTCTAACAAGATCAAACCTGTTCACCACCTGGATGATATTAGCTTCCATTGCATTTCTTCAAAATATTGCAACGTACATTTTTCCCTTGTATTTTTAGCTCGAGGCTTCAATCAAGCTATGAAAATTTGTTTTCACAGACGTCATTGGATTTTGTGTTGTCTATGCAAACATCACAAAAACAAGAATATTTTCTTTTATCCAATGCAAACACATTTGTGGACAATTTTGCTTGAATTGAATGCAATTTTCGAGTCCCTTTTATTGTTCCAACTTCATTTCCAATTGATCTATTTACGTCTCCGATTCCAATATGCCAGAAAAACCTTTATATGGAAAATTAGAAAAAGAATTTGTAAATATGATATCAAAATACAATTAAAAATAATCATTGCATGATAAATGTGCAATGTTTAAAATTAGATTTCCAATATAAATTAAATTGAATGTACCTTCGCACTTCTCTTGATGGGTTTTTCTCATGGCTTAGAGCAGCGATGCACCATTGAACAACTTCTTCAGCGTTCAAAAATCGGCGTGCAGAGTGGTTCATTTGATATCTTCGAAGTACTTGTTTTATGCATGCTCCCGCACCGTCATGTTCTCCTTTTCCATGGCCAGTCTCGAAGAAATTCCAACAATGTTTAATGTAGGTTTTCTTATGAAGACAACACAACCAAAAGAATGATCGTGCAGATTTGAATTGACCTGCGCATCCGTCTGACCATATCCAATGTTCATTGAATGTTATTCCACGATCTTTCAATGAATCATAAATTCTTCCAAAACAATGTTGTACAAAACATGTATCATGTGTACGATCATCACTGATATAAAAGTGATATTCTTTAATTATATGTCGATTTTCACTCGTCCTTTCTATATGATCGACATTTTGTTCAGCATGTCTATATAGAATATGGACGAGCATGGAGACTTGGTCAGAATGATAGTATTCACTCTGAATTTCTTTTTGTGGAACAAATGTGTAGTTTTCCGCAGAATCAGTCACTGACAAAATGGTCCCTGGTGGAAAAACTTCACGAGATTTTTTGAATTGCAAGTCTTGCCATTGAGCTCTATGGGAATGCTTGGTGTATTTGTAAATTTCCGCCTCAAACTTTCTCAAAAAGTCTATCAGAAAAATTTCGTCTTCTCGTAATTCGATTCTTTTAACACTATCTGCACCTTGAATCAATGTACTGATATATTCATATCTCTTCCATTTAACTTTCATGTTGGACAATGATTGATCATTTATATCAATACGATATTTGTTTTGAAATTTAGTCAAATTTCCACAATCATCGCATTTTTTACCACCAACACATTTCTTTTTGTAAAATAGTTCATCGCTTTCTCTTTCACATAGAATTTGAGATATAAATTCACGGATAGTGGAAGGAGGAGGTGAATCCTTCCATAATGTTCTACCGAAATCAAGGAATGTGTCATAATATAACTCAAATTCCACATGATAACGGCAACAACAAGTGTCGCGCACGGTGATAGGTTTTACATACCATGGTTTTTGTTGAACAAAAGCACTGAGTGAAACTTGAATTTGACGATTCTCTTCTTTGAACTTGTTGAATAACTCTATTTGAGTGGTTTCCAAGAGATGTTTTTCATGTTCTTCGTATTGATTTTGTGCTATTCTTCTTCGCATCACATGTCTTGCAGTGGGTGAAACACGCGAATTGTTCTTCCAATATTCATATATTATTTTTTTAACATCTTCTCCAAGTCTATCTCTGTATGGTTGCCTACAAATAGCTCTCCAACAAGCGAGTTCATCATTTACGTCTATTTGCAGTCGAAATTTTCGATGTTTGTGCAGAGTTTTTCACGAGGTTCCCAGTGCTCGTGCCATAGATGTTAGATTCAAACGATTCTCTTGAGTACTTGGTGAAACCATTGCCATTTGTATTCCTCTACATATATTTGAAACATCTTTATCTCTAGATCTCTTAATTGACTCTATAGCACTACTCATATTTTTTATCACCTCTTCTTTCATTTTTTTTATCTTTGGTTGATTTTCGAATACCCAATATTGTCGTCGCTTATTTTAATTTTCTTGATGATAGGAGACCTTTCAACATTTGAGCTTGAACTGTCACTTGCTCATTTTTGAAATACATTTCAAAAATTTTATCGACACGATATCGTATAACATGGTCAGGTTTTTTATCTCCATATGTGTGAGTGTCGACATTTTCTAACATCTCATTATCGATAGTGATTTCATCTGTACATATTCGAAAAAATAGTACATCTTCAATAAATAACTAAATTAATAAATATGTGAATAAATATTAGGAAAATTTTAAATATATCAATAGATCATAATATTTACATTTACATACCCGATTCAATTTCTGCTTGAGGTTTATTTTCTTCTTCAATATTTTGAGGAGTATCTCTGTCTGTTTACATTAAACAAAATATTTTTCAAACTAGTTCATCAAATAAAAATTAAGCTTCACATTCTACATTGGGAAAACTTTAAAATATATCAATAGATCATAATATTTACATTTACATACCTGCTTCAATTTCTGCTTGAGGTTGATTTTCTTCTTCAATATTTTGAGGAATATCTCTGTCTATTTACATCAAACAAAATATTTTTCAAACTAGCTCATCAAATAAAAATTAAGCTTCACATTTTACATTAGGAAAATTTTAAATATATATCAATAGATCATGTAATATTTACATTTACATACCTGCTTCAATTTCCGCTTGAGGTTGATTTTCCTCTTCAATATTTGAGAGAGCTTCTAACTTTCTTTTGCGATATTGTCTCGTCTCTTCTCTACGTTCCTCAGGCTTTCTTTTTCGATCATATTTTCTCACACAAGTTCTTCGATTTCCCATGATAATAGGGTATGAGGTTCAAAAATTTTCCTTCAAAAAATTAGACAATAACTCAATTACAAACAATATCACAAAAGATTTAATTTAAAAAATATTTTCTAAAAAATACGTAATCCAATCCAAAACACGTACTTCAACACAAAACAAGTACATACCTCCAAGAAAAATCACACCGCCTCCAAGAAATGTCTTCCAAAAAAATTCTTTAAATCCAAAATTTGAAGAAAATTTTTTGAACAAAGAAGCTCAAAAGATTTATTTCGACACAAAACGCGTACATACCTCCAAGAAAAATCACGCCGCCTCCAAAAAATGTCTTCCAAAAAAGTTCTTTAAACCCAAACTTTGAACCTCCAAGAAAAATCACGCCGCTTCCAAAAAAGTTCTTTAAACGCAAACTTTGAAGAAAAGTTTTTGAATTCAAACCAAGTTGTAAAATGAAATGAAGTGCGAAATGTGCGAAAATTGTGAATCATTTCGCGGCAATTTATATTGACGCGAAATATGTGTTTTGTAGGGGGCTCCACAAAATTTTCCGGCCGACGGAGAATTACACAATAGTTCGGCCGAACTTTTGATTAGAAGTTCGGCCGAACTATTAAGACGTTAGTTTTAACGACTCATAAGTGGAAAACATAGTTCGGCCGAACTTGGAATAAAAGTTCGGCCGAACTAACGCGTCACCAATTACGCAAAACCAGGCTCTGAAAACGGTTCTACAACTTTGGACTGATTAAACTCCATGAAAGGTTGTTAATTAACTGTCGGAACTAAGAAAAGCATTTTCAGAATTGAATCTACTTTCAGGAAATATAACTTTTATGGAATTTCGTAAACGTTTATTAATTTTAATTATTTTTCTAATAAAATGAGTGCAAACAATTTCTAAGGGTCATTGTGATTCAGTGAAATCAAAATTTTGTATCTCCCAAAATACATTGTAAAAAAAATTGAAAAAATTGTGGGGCATTACATTGGTCCGTTGACTCTAATGGGTAGCTTTTAGATTTTTAGTCTATAACTTATATGTTAAGAAATTTGTTGCCACGTGAAACATATCAAAAATATGCAGTTTTTCGTATTGGACCAGTTCGAAAAATTCTAATAATTATGATATGCATCCATTGGCTTTGTAAATATGACGAAAACAAAGTAGACTCTGTCTAGATTGTTGTAACACATTTTGTTTTTTCAAAAACACAAATTTTCAATGAATACAGCATTGCGACATAACATGACTTCTTATGAATCCTCTGATTGTTAAGAAACACACACTCAAAGAAACACTAAGTTGACATATCAAATTTGCATAAAAAAATTTCAAAAAATAAGTAATAGAAAGCTAACAAAATTTCTCAAAAATTTTATTTTTATCGCAAAATGAAATTCTACACAGAAAAATTGTTATAGTTTGCAGAAAGTTGAAGAACCGAAAAAAATGAAAATTTTTTCTCAAAAAAGGGCAAAAAGTGTAACCCAGCTTCACATTTTCACCCAAGGCAGGAAGTGTTGATGACAGAAAGAGCACGTCGGGATATGTTTTTCATTTGGGTTCGGGAGCCATTTCATGGGCTTCCAAGAAGTAACCAATAGTATCATTTTCAACAATAGATGCTAAATATGTCGTCGCAACAGCAACAACATGTCAAGCAGTTTGGATGAGAAGGATGTTGCAATATTTATGTCATGAACAAGATGGAGCAACCACTATTTTCTGTGATAACAGTTCAGTAATTGCACTATGAAAGAATTATGTTTTTCATGAGAGGACAAAGAACATTGATGCTAAATATCATTTAATAAGAAAATTAGTAAAAATTCACTGTCAGTGTAACCAACCAACCTACAATCATCTCTTGCAGAGTACAAAATGCCATACTCCTTTGTCCCATTGACATACTTTAAGATTCTTTTCGCTTCTTGTCAATGTGTCTCCTTGGATGTCTCCATGAACCTCGACACCAAACTCACTGCATATATTATATCAGGCCTAGTTGCGGTCAAATGCATTAGGTTGCCCACCATAGTTTTTTATAATGTCGGATTGACATTGTTACTGCAATTTCCCTTGCTCAACTTCAACCACATGTCAGTTGGAGTTGGTGATGGCTTGTTGTTTTGCATATTAAACCTATCTAAAATGTCTGCAGCATATTTTGCTTGAGAGATAAAAATGCCATTTTTTGTTTGCTTCACTACTATGCCCAAAAAATATCTTAACAACCCCAAGTTTGTCATTTAAAAATCACTTTTCAAGAATGCTTTGAAATCAGCGATGAGAAAATCATCACTCCCTATAAAAATAAAATCATCTACATACAAATGGACAATAAGAAGCTTATCTTCATTTTATTTGATGTGGAGAGTAGGTTCACTATCACATTTTTCGAACCGATTGTCCATCAAGTAAGAATCTATCCTGCTATGCCATGCACGCGGTGCTTGCTTCAGCCCATAGAGAGCTTTCCACAACCTACATACCTTGTCTTCTTTTCCTTCTACCTCATAGCTAGGAGGTTTTGCAACATACACTTCCTCTTTCAGCACTCCATTCAAGAATGTTGATTTTAAGCCCATTTGATACACCTTCCATTTATTTTGAGCGGCAATTGACAACACTATATGCACTATCTCCATCCTCGCAACTAGCACAAATGTCTCCGCATAATCTCTTCCATGTTGCTGCTTGTATCCATTGACAACTACCCTTGCTTTATGCCTTTCAATATTTCCTTCAATGTTGCTCTCATTCTTATAGACCCACTTCACTCCAATGACTTCTTAACCTTGCGGAAGTTCCACTAACTCCCATGTGTCATTCTTTTCTATTGCTCCTATCTCTTCATTCATTGGCGCAACCCATTTATCTTCTTTGATTTCATCCTTAAAATGTATTGGGTCATCTACATGACAAAATAATGCAAATAAAGAATTCATACCAACGCTACTATCAACTTCATCTTGCTCATAAATTTCATTTAAATTTCTGAATTTTGGTCCTCTTATGCTTGCGGAAGATGGGCTTGGTGTTGTGCTTGTAGTAGATGGAGTTGTGGATATATGTGGTGTGATTGGAGAATCACATTCTTGTTTGCGTAACACTGTCCTATTATTTGTTTGTGTTGTCACATGTTGACTGCTTTTTTGAGCTTGTGTAGGTGGAGAGGTCACTGTTGAGGAATTACTTGCTGAAGTTAATTCCTCTTTGTCTTCATGTGACATACATGTCCTCACATTAACTGTCTTCTCTAAACTTCCATCCCATGCTTCCTCTTCTATGAACTGAACATCTTTTCTTACTATTACTTTCTTGGTTGGATTGTAGAGCTTATATGCCTTGGATTCATCACTGTATCCAACAAATATACATTACATTTCCCCCCCTTGCTGTCCAACTTCTTCCTCAACTCATCCGGGACACTTGCATATGCCACACACCAAAACCCTCTCATGTGAGTGAGATATTTTTTTCTTCCACTCCACTCCTCTTCAGGAACTATGTTCATAAAACTTTTGGTTGGACACCTATTAATAATATATGTTGCACAAATGACAACTTCAGCCCAATAATCGCTTGGAAAATGCTTTGCCTTCAACATATTCCTTTCCATTTCCATGATGGTCCTATTTTTCCTTTTTGTGATACCATTTTGATGAGGTGTATACTTTGTTGTAAACTGCTTGTGAATTACATGCTCCCTGCAAAAGCATTGGAAGTCACGTGAGATATATTCTCTACCTCTATCAATCCTCAACACCTTTATGCAATGTCCACTTTGCTTCTCAACAAGAACTTTGTAGTGGCGGAAACAGAAAAACACTTCACTTCTCTGTTTTAGGAAATAGACCCATGTCTTCCATGTGTAGTCATCTATGAAGGTCAAAATGTAATGGCTGCTACCAATTGATGGTATTTGCATTGGTCCACATAAATCTGAGTGGACAATTTCCAAATGTTCCTTTTCCCTTATTGACTTTCCTTCTGGAAATGACTCTCTATGTCGTTTTCCCTAGATGAATCCTTCACATTGGTTGTCTGGTTTTTCTATGAGTGGCAATCCCTTCCCTATACCTTTCCTATGCAAAAAATTCAAGCCTCCAAAGTTGAGATGACCAAATCTCAAATTCCATAATCAATTTTCATCTTTAATTTCTTCTTGAATTTTCATTTTCATTTTCATTTTTGACCAAATCTCAATTTTCATCAATTTTCATCTTTAATTTTCAAATCTGATCTTAGCTTGAGAGGAAACATTCCATTATTTGTTATATGAAATTTTGCAATCAACTATCTACTTGGAGGCTTATCCAAAACTGTGCACATATAATTTTTGAAAAATACATTGTAGCCCTTTTGCATGAGCTGTCCAATTCTTATGAGGTTGCGCTTCAAATCAAGAACACAATAAACATCTGAAATATACTTATTCTCTCCCTTCTTTGTTAGAATGTCTACTTTTCATTTTTCCTTCATTGACACCTTGCTATTTGTCCCTAATGTCACTTATGATTTCACACTTTCATCTAGATTAGAAAACATTTCTATGTTTCCAGTCATGTGGTTGCTACACCCTGAATCTAAGAACCATACACTCCCTTGTTTCTCTTGTGTTACATTACAACCTAAAAACATGCTATCATGGTTCTGATTTTCCTTTATGAAATTTGCACTTGGTTTGTTACTTATGTTATATTTCTTCTTTCTACATTCATTTGCATAATGACCATACTTCTTACAATAATGACATTGAACTTAAGATTTATCATACCTCTGACCTTGTGCTTGGTTTTGGCTTGGGCCTTGACTTGGATTTTGATTGTTGCCCCTTCCACTTGAGCTTGAAGGGCTACTTCTTCCACCTCTGTGTGGGCTTCTTCCTCTCCCTCTATAATTTTATCTTCATCGACCTCTACCTGGACCAAATGAAACTTGTGTCTTGAAGGCATGCTCCAATGATGAGTTTGTTGCTCTGTTCAACATATGCTCATAAGAAATCAGTGATGCATGAAGCTCATCCACTGAAAATTGTGAGAGATCATTTGTATCTTCTATTGCCACAACTATGGCATCAAATCTTGTTGGAAGACTTCTTAAAACTTTCTCAACAATTCTCCTTCCCTCAAGTGTCTCACTATGAGACCTGATTTGGGTAACCAACCCAATTAAATGTGTAAAAAATGAGTCTAAATTCTCAGAATTTTTTGTACAAATTGTCTTAAAATCTCTTCTCAACATTTGTATTTTTGTTGTCTTCACCTTTGCCATGCCTTGGGAGGATGTATAGAGGGTATCCCATGCTTTCTTGGACTTCGTTGCTACTGCAGTCCTTGGGAAGATACTTTCATGAACTGCCTGAAAAATATAGGAGAGGGATTTGGAGTCCTTCTTCGTATTATCCCTCAACAAATCTATTTCTTCTTGTGTCAATGCATTGTGTGCTACTACATCTGTTGGTTCTTAGAAACCATTCTCCACCAATTCCCAAATATCTTGAGAAGAAAACAGAGCCTTCATTTTTATAACCCAACAGTCATAATTTTTTCCGTTAAATTGTGGTATTTGTGGATTATTCAAGCTTGTGCTTGTTTCTGCCATTTTAACTGTCTAAACAAAATTTTCTCACTAAAAATTTTCTCACTTTTGGAGAATACGCTCCACAAAAAATTTTAGAACACCTTTTAAATCCTTAGTTAAAAAACTTGTGGTAATGAGGGTTTAAACCTGCTCTGATACCATCCTAAAAATTTTTAGATAGAGGAAAAGTTTTTCCTCAACTCAAGGAGTTCACACAGAGTTGCGGAAATGACTTTAACCAAGACAACACAGTTATGGAAGTTTACACAGAGTTGGGGAATTCACTTAATCCAGACCATACAATTGCGGAAATAAAATTATGAGGGTCTTCCTTTTAATACAAAGTGGTGGAGATTAAAATCGCAACTATAGAGGAGAAAATAAAATAAAATAATTTTACTCAAGGTGAAACAGAGTAAAACAGAGTTGTTGGGGTAAAACTCATATGTACAATTTTCACAACCAAATAGCAACTAACCAAACTTTATATTATAATTCAAAAACACAACATACACATTCATATGAAGGTTTTGGCTCCTTCACCAGTAAAAATATTGTTGTTATTGAGATTTACATTCACCAGGAGCTGCCGAGTAACACACAGTAAAACATGCAACTATTGTTTTCAGGCACCCACCAAAATTCGATCCACGATTTTCTCCTTCTTGTATTTTTACATCCACCACATTACATTCCACTACAACTTACATGTAAAATTGAAACATATATATCTAAGACATTTAAATCATGACATACATAATTTAATGCATAGGATGGGCGGACACCATTTTCTGAACATTGGAGAGGTTGCATGAGGTAAATAACACTTGTGGATTAAATGTTTTCCCATATGCTTTCAATAACCATGCACTAAATTTATATTTTACTTTAATAGTTTAATCTATTGCGGGATGGGTTATGTACTCTACTCAGTACTTGTCCTTCTATGCAAACTCAATCTGCAACCTGCAAAACATTAACTAAGTTATGACCGCTGTCAGAAAATTAAACGCAGTGGTTGTGATTAATTTTCCAACATGTATTTGGATTAACTTTGATTTTATCTCTGGCTTTAAATTACCACTGCATCGTCTTCTTCCTATTTTAATAGTTCTTCTTTGCGTTCACTGAAACTGTGCTCTCCTTCATTTAATTTTTTGTTTTTGTAATGACGGTCTTCCTCCCTTCTCCCACTTCTTCATTTTCTACCCTTCATTTATAAGCCAAATACTCGTTGTTTCCTTATGGCTACTTCTACTGGAACTTTTCTTCACTAAAGTTGTTGGATTTATTGTGTCCAGTGACCTAGTCACAATAAATTATTCCGCTGGCACAAACTTTTCTCTTCTCTACGTAGCTGAGATACAATTCATTGAACCTACCTGCCATCTAGCGCCATCAAATGCATTTGAAGGCCGCAGAATGGGCTCGATCCTCTCAAAATTTTTCCATTGATCATATTGTTGCTGCACTTGGTGGGGACTAAGGAGGGACTAAGCTAAGTTGGAAATTGATGGACCCAAATAAATATTGGAAATCATTATTTTCAGTTTTTATTCTTACTCTCAGGTACATGAATAGCTCACTTCAATTCAAATCTATTTTTAGCGTTAGGTCCAAGAAACCCTATTATTTTCTATCACTCCTATTCAATTCACATGTATGTTTTACATATCTGGCAGAGCTCTCAACTGACATTGCCCACCGTTGTGCGTCGTTGTTTGTGAAGGTAGCGCAAGAGTTGGAACCAATTATAGAATATTCATCTAACACCAAATTTATCATGCGCTCAGAGGGATGAAATCCCTCCAGATGCAAAATTGATTTTTGGTATGTAGATCTTGAAGAAAGGTTTAGACATCGAGGGATTTGATCCCTCTCGGCCCATGATAGATCTAGTGTTAGATTGATGTAAGCTAGTTGTAGTTGAGGGAAACAATGTGACATTTTTATATTATCATTATTATGTATATGTTTGACATAAAATTCAAAATTCACATTATGTTTTCTTTGCTTGGCATGACCATATCATTCTCTTCTTTATTTCGGTTGGTGTTGTTTTCCTTTAATGTTTTGTACGTTTGTGTTTGGATAATTTAAGTGGTTTGTGTGTTTATGTGTTTGAATTTGGATGGTAATGTTTGTGATTGTTAAAATTGTTGTGTTATATTTTTATATGTTTAGTAGTAATTAGTTGGTGATGAAGAAGGGACACAATCTTGTCAATAGTTTGCACACGAGGATTGATATTGCACATCTATTTCATTTAATTTGACGTACCACAAATTTTGACAAGTAATTAATTATAAATAGTGTTAATAATTTACTTTGTCAAACTTACTCTTGAAATAATTTGTTTCTTTGTTTATGTTTGAAATAATTTATTTCCTTCAAGAATATTTTCATGATTTTTTTATTTTATTTATAGTCCATTTTTCAAAGTCAAGAAATGATGTATTTTTTATTTTTTTAATGAGTGGAAATATTCATAAAATCTTTACATTATTTGTTTCTCCAGACAGTTATCGCGTCTCCTTCAAGAATATTCTGATTTGTTTCAATGTTTATAAATATCCTTTTTCCTCTTATAAATATTTTGAATGCATTGTTGTGTGCAATTACTCTTGTTGGACACCTAATCCTCTATGGGTAGGTGTGGAAGGAGAATAGTCACAGATGGAGTCCAAGTGACCTTGGAATGCGAAATCAAAGGGTCACACCTAATGTACTATAAAAGCACATTTATGGTTAATAGTAATTCATCACACGCATATCCTTCAGTTATGTCTATGTGTGTTCATTGCCATTTGCTTCACCATGCTTTTGTTTAACATGGTATCAGAGTTGCAGGTGTATTCCTACCCTGCCTAATTTTATATCTCTATTGGTCTTCCATTTTCCAGCTCCATTTTTGGCTTGTAACTCCCTCCTCCATTCTGCAATATTCTTACTGCTCTGCCATTCCTGCCATATTCTTTGTCATTCTACCATTTTTGCAACCTGTCATATCTTCCAAACTCTGCCATACTCAAATCGTTGATGCATTATTTTCCATACTACTGGACAAAGGTCCCTCCTTCACACCCCACTGTGCACCTCTCTCACAGTTGGTGACTTCTCCATGACTTTGATTTACCACATAGTTACATCCTCCTCATCAATGGTTGGCACCTCTCCACTGATATAAATTGAATGTTGACGGTGGGCTCCCCGTCCTCCACGACGCTCTGATCACTCGGCATTCTGGCTACTCCAGATTCGGTCCCTAGCTCTATCCCGAGTTACCTCACTCCCTTGCTCCTTACTCCCACAAAATGACAAGAACAATTTCTCTACAACAGGCTCGTACTTGTTATACAAGTTCTTGGCCGAGGGTTCAGATTTGGCATATAAGGTCTTCCCCACTTCTTTGATCTTGCAAAGTTGCAATTTCTTGTAACGGATAATCCATGACATGTTCCAGTCATGCTATTAATGTCTTATAAACGTTCTCCAGCTTGAATGTCTTAGAAAGCATCCGTTACCATACATTACGACGACTCTGTTATTTATATTCATATAAAGAATTTTTAGGATAACTGTTATAGTTGTTATGCATCTTGGAGTTTTTGGTTGTTTTTTTAGATGGATGGATGGAAGAACTATCTATCCACAAAATATTATTATGAAAATTATATAAAGCTTAGTCAAACTGTGAATGATTTTTTAGATAGTTTAATTTCTTAAAAGTAGTTTTCATAATCAATCTTTCATGAAATTTAAATCTATAAAATGATAAAAATTAAATTCCACATAAATTAATTAATATACACTTTATAAGTAATAAATAATTTAATGCTTAATTACATGCTACTCATCATTAGTTCAGACAAAATTTCTGTTGAAAATTTAATTCCAATTGCAACCCTATGCAGGGGAACGAAAGAGTTTAATTCATGAAGGGAGAAACGTAGCAACAATTTTTTTTTTTTCTCCACACTCCATCGCGTAATAAAACCACTCTTTAACAAAGCCTTCCAAAATTTTTTGATGGAAATACACTTCCTCTGCTTGCCTTTTAGAAGACCCTTTCTTCTGTTACTTGCTTTTCCCCCCCCTTTGACATCAATGGCAAAGGGTTGCACATTTCTCAGTGTAGATTATATCTTTGCATTTCCTCTCTCTGAGTTGTGTTTAGGCCCTCTTCTTCTGACTTTGTACCATGCTTCTCCAAACTGGTGTACAAGAGTTGTTGAGAGAACACTTTTGAGAATTATTGAACTTGTATAAAGCTGAAAGTGAAGATACTGAACCTTCGTAGAACACATTGTACCAGCCTTATCTAATCATCAATGCATCATTGGATCAAACCTAAACTACTAAGAATGCTTCAAATATACTTCAGTCTCTAGTATTATCTTCATCTGCGATGCATATCTATTGAGGAAGGTTATAGATGGAATATGTATTCTTCTGCAATACTCATCTATAGTGCAACATCTGTTCAATTATGATGATGCCAATATATCTTTTATAGTTGTGGTTCACCTTTACTGCCTGTTGGTGGTGATATGAGCTTCAAATGGTAATCAAAACTAGTCCTTCATGCTTCAGCTACTTTAACTGTTCTATCATGATGATCTTCCACAAAAACATATTCAAGATTTTTAATTTAAATCTCAGCAAACAGACTTCACACGGTGTTAAGAATGATCTTAAGAAAGAGGCCTCGAAGTTATCTGTACTGACTTCAGGAAGGCATGCAGTTATGTATAGAAGTAGATACTGCTTCAATGCTCAATATAATGCTTCAAGTGTAAACAAAATATTGATCCTTTAGCAATGCTACTGACCTTTTCATGCTAAATGCAGATAACGCTGGGAATACTACCTTGATGTACTTTTTCCATCATCCTTTGATCCTAAGGACGTGTACCATACTGCTGCTCCACTGATAATACCTGGAATTCTGTTGATAGGCATGTTGCTTGTACCTAAATACAAATTGATACTACTTTGATAAACCATGCAGAGATTTCACTTCAGCTCTCACATGAACCCATAGTTAAGACAACCTTCATAGTTTCTCCTATCGAGCTCTCCACTGTCTTCAAAAAAAATCATCAATATACTGAATCTGATCCTGGCATCATTAACCTTTTGCTTATTCTATCATTTAGTTTCAAAAGAATGTCACTGCATTTTATTTTCTAGGACTGCTCTAGAATCATTGTTGCTTTATATACATAATTCAACTGTTCTAACATAATGCTCTTCAGGAAGACATCTTCAATTTCTTTACTTGTAATCTTCATGGGCTGATCACTCAGAGATTTATCACTCACTTAACTGTATTCCTCCAAGGAGACTTTTCATAGATGAATGATGTAATTACATAATGATGCTAGGAACTTCTCTTACTCATCCTTCTTAATGTGAATCACTGTTAATTCTAGTAGTATGATGCACAATGTGATCATCACTTAAAGTGCTGATGTCTTCTTAGCTTACATGTTCATGGCTGATGTTCTTTCTACTACCATGGCTTCTTGTTGCCTTCTCTTCTTCCATCAATCTGTCATCTATTGAGTGCTTCAGATAATCTTCTTCCTATGTAGTTCTCTGTTAGAGGAATCTTACTTTCGCTTCCTGATCTTATAGTTGTTCTTATTCCAAGGAGCTCTTCTTAGACTAATTTTGTGGGGACTATTTATGAACTGCTCTCCCCCTAGGATGTTGCTTCATATTTATCACTGGTTGGATATTTTCTTTGTTTTCTAGAGCAGCTCCCCCTAAGATTATGATGGATTCATTATGTTATTGATGTAACAAGCTCCCCCTTTCTCTTTTCCTTCCATACTTGACTGGGGTTATTCATAATATCTACACTCCTTTTTGATTCATAGCTTTATTTGATTTTATTAGATTCCATCCTCTGTCTAGAGTTATTTAATGTATATGGCAGTTTACAGTCTTTTTCTTTATTACCAAGCTTGAGGCATACATAACATCTTATTTTACCAAGGTATGTTTGAGCTGATGTACAATACTTTGTTCCCCTTTTTTAATACAATTTACATTCAACAGATTTATGTCCAAAATTATTGCATGCATAATAGTAGCCATGGAAGTGATTTGTGTACCTGGTGAAATATTGTCCTTTCCATTTTCTTGCTTGAAGGGTTCTTCTCATTTTCTGCATCCTTTGCTGGTTGGACTGGATTTGCTTTGTCTTACCATATGCTACAATATGTCTAGGTTTGTGGCAGGAAAAACAAGTGATGCTTCTCATAGGAGGAAAGAACCTTCTTTGACATCTTCCAATTTTTTTCAATTCATATTCAGGAGTGTATGAGCCTTTAGCAGCTGATTGTTTCATCCTCTCATTCTCTGTCCTTTCATGTTGCTGCTTGTTTCTGTTTGTTTCTATGCAACTCATGTTCTTTCTTGCTTCTACTTCTATAGGAATATTCTGAGCTGCTTCATTTTCCTTTACAGCTTTTACATAAATGATATTCTTGTTATCTTCTACCTTGGACTTACTGGTTTCTCCTTCATATCCTATTCCAACCTTTATGAGAGGAGACATTTGAGCATTTAGAATCTTTTCCAACTGTTCAGAGCTTTTCAATAGAGGAGTGTTCATTAATACTTATCTTTGGGATTTTTCTAATTTCTTTCTTAGGCACACTACTTCTTGTTCCAATTTTTCACATTCCATACTTTTCTCTCTCATTTGTTACAGCAGACTGTCTTCTAATTTCTTTGCTTCTTCAAGTTGTGTCTTCAGGTCAACAATTTCTTTCTTATCTTCATATTCTTTCTCATCACATATTTGCACCAGTGTCTTAAGGTCTTTGTTTTCATTCTTCAATCTTTCTATTTCAGTCAAGGCTGTGTCAAGTTTGAATTTTTCCTCAGCTTCAATTTCTTCATGGCTCTTACTTCCATTCACACTAGCAGGTACCTCATTTGATTGAACATTTTCCTTTTGACATGAATTTTTCTTCTTCTTAATTTTCTTCTCCTTCTTGACCATGCAGTCCTTAGTGTCTACTCCATGCATGAAATGAAATCTGTCCTAGATTTCTTTTGCAGAGGTTAGGTCCATTATTAAATCAAGATCCTTGTTATGAATATTGTTATATATCACACAATTTTGCCTTGGCATTCCGCTGTTGTTCTTGCAAAGAGGGAGAGTCTGTGCAGTAACCATCACATACAAGTTTCCATACCTCAGGTTCATAAGCTATTAACTCTGTTTTAACCTTATCTCTCCATTCAGGAAAGTTTGTTGTACTTAACACAAGTACATTTTGATAGTCCATGACTCAACCAAATCTCCTTCAAGCTGTTAGGCTTACACCAAAGGAACCAGCTTTGATACCAATTGTTGAACCCTTAGTTAAACTGAGAGGGGGGGTGAATCAGTTTAACACATTCATGGACTTTTAAAACTTTCCATTAAAACTTATTTACACCTTTATTTCATCTTCAACTTAATATGTGAGTAATCTTAGAATGTGAGCAGCAAGTATTAAGATAATGTAACAGCAGACTTTATATGAGAGCAAAAAGTAAATTAAGCAGATTAGATAAACCATGTCAACACATAAACATCATGCACAGAGACAACAGATATAAGTGGAAACCCATAAATGGAGAAAACCACATCTTATTATTGTTTTGATGCAAAGGCAAGCTTCAGCACCCTCTCACCACTGATTTTCTATAGGCTCCAACCTACAGTAGGCTCCTACCTCAATTCTGCAAGCTACAACTTGCAAGGAAGCTCCAACTCCCATCAATTTTCTGTAGGCACCAACCGACAGGAGGCTCCTACCTCAGCTAGCTACAACTGAATTCTATCAAGCTACAAATTGATATGGAAGCACCAACTTCCTCTATTTTATGCGGGCCACAACCTACAAGAGGCTCCTACCTCAGTCAGCTACAACTGACATCTATCAAGCTACAACTTGATAGGGAAGCTCCAACCTCCTCACTCTTTCATAAAAACACTTGTTGATTTACCTGGATATCAGCTCTGTTATGTACCTTCTTCACTGTTGTGCACCAACCTTCATATCTTCCCTGCATCATCTCTGCATTTTCTCAGATTCTCTATCAACTCCTCCTTCTTCTCTGCCTCACTACATTTCTACATTCTCTAACCTCTCTATGAACATCAATGTGAGATTATTTATAGAGATTATCTCATGACTGTTTGTATTCCACAGGGAATTCGAAGTGAACAGCCATGACTCTTTGGCTTTTGCCTTCTCATTTCTTTGTCCAGCTCATTCAGAGGAATATAGCAATTTGTACAGCTTTCAATTTTACAGTGGAGTTTTGTTTTCCTACTGAATACTTGCCTTTGCATCACAAGCAATATAAAATCAATTAAAACATTTACATTTACAGTTGCATATATCAGTTTCACTCAGCCCTTTTCCGGCCCTTGGCTTGCTGGTTTTGTATTTTCTGCTGCTGTCAACTAACTATTCTGCATACCTCTGCTATTCACTACAATTGTGTGTCTGCTGCATATATACCTGCTTTACAAGTTTAGCCTCAAACAAATCTCAAATACTGGCAATCTTTACATGCGGAAGCATTTCTTATTTTCTGAACTGGGAAAATTGAATTAATATGGAAGCTTCATTTTTCCATGGTTATGAAACCTCATATCTGTATGGCAGATCTGCATATTTAATTTAAACCAAACTCTAATCAACATTTGACCTTCATAATAAGTTGCATTACATAGGGCCCACTGTATGGAATGCATACTCATATAGGTATAGAATCCTCGGCATAAACCTTTACGGTTTCAATTCTCCTTCTTATCATTCATCAAAAGAGTGCAACGTATTATACTGTCGGCCATCATCCATTACATATCTTACCCGTGTTAATATTCCTCCCTTGGTTAAAAATCCAACACACTAACTTACCACAGAAGTTTCTTTTCCCTTCAAATAAACATTGAGGAAACCATAGGATAGCAAGCCATATCATACTGTGGATAAACCAATGCACATCTTCACATGAACTGACTTTGGATTAAAATGTAACACCAACAAATATGAATGTCCTGGGGTCCACAATGGTTATGAACATATATCAAACCCGACCTTGGTTAAAACCCAGACTTCAATAATATAAAATTTGGGGCCTTTCTCATTACTGATGCGGAAGCACTTTTCTTCAATTTCTCATGGTTATAAAACCATTCATATAAATTCATTCATATTTCAATATTTATAATATTTCATATGGGGCCACATTTAACAATCACCATGTGGAAGTGTGTTCCATACTTTCACTGCATCGAGTGCCAATAATTCCTTAATTATTCGACTCTTCGACCTTGGTTAACCCAAAGTATAATGCCGCATATTTGGTTCCCGACCTTTCATAAGCCAACAAATATATGTTGGTTCTTTTTTTAATTTTCACTATGCCTCAATCCAACGGTTGATCTCTCATCAGGTTATGGCTTGACGTTTCCATTGTCGACACACATATCATTCCAACTCAATTTTGAAATAAACTATATAAATTACTCCTTCCAAACAATAATAAAATCCCCGAACATTAACTTGGGCCCATAGTAGCCATACTACTTACCTCGCTTTAAAATTTATGCAACTTGACATATAATCCAACGAACACCCTGCTCTTGCGCTCCAACTAAAATTTGGATGCTCATCCGACGGATGGCATGTAATATCGTACAAATTAGATGCACGAACCTTAACTTCTCAAAAACACACGATGGAAATGGTTTTAGAATACCACCTTAGGACACGTGGTGAGCAGCGACCCTAATCGCGTTTTTTTCACAAAAAATTCTTACCACTTTTATAAAGCGTGATACTACTAGTTTTTAATTTGAAACCGCCATCACTATTCTCCTCACGGTTCCACTTTGCTCTCGGTTCCGCCTCCGCCTTTGAATTCACACTCAGCTATAGTATAATTCATACATAGCTTTAATAAACCTCTGTGCCCCTTATTCAATTCGTTCCTTCGACTTTGAACTCTGCTACGTTACCAGAGTCCTGCCTCTCATCTTAATTTGATTTTACAGAATGAATTGATGTATTCTTCCCAACAGCGCTTCACTGTCTTCCCTCTAGAATAATTGTTCCGATTTCATTGATAAATAGTCATAGTTCAGACCTGTGTGCTTTCTCCAACATATGCAAACTTTTATTGCATTTGATTCAAACATAGAATCGACATTAATTAACATCTATTCTTCCCTTAACACAGAGCCTATTTCAGAGCTTATCATTCAAGCATATTCGCACGAAATTGATTCAATAATACTCATATGACTCAGAAGTCAAGTCCCACATGAATATATACAGTAATTCCAATTGACCTTTAACATTCGACTCAATCATAATTATTGACAGTTTCATCAATTTTCCAGTGCGAGCAAATTGGCCTTGAGACCTCTTACATTAAAAGGACCTCTTCACTTAAAGACTGTGCAAGACCTCTTGCATTAAAAAGGACCGGAGTTCATTGGTTCTTATTGAAACCTTCACAGGGGACTTAAGGTGCATTCAACATGCAAACAGGTTTAAATAAACCCCCGATCTTAACCAACTTAGATATTTCAGAAGGGCTAGGTTCTCTATCTCTGAAACCCTACGGTTTTTCTTTTCAAATGCACTGTTCCATCCACCTATAGTTCTGGTTCTTATGATGTCGACCAGTCCTTAAACCTCTGTACACCCAATTGAATAGGGTCGATGCCAATCCCCGTCTATATTCGATTTCTGTGGTTTGTAATCGATTACAACTCAATAGCATTCAAATGAGACTCCAGTTTCAGGCTCCATTCAATTTAGGAATCCAATAAATTCCTCAAACAACTCCATATAATACTGAATTAAATCCTTTTATATTCACAACTGAATTTACTTACAAGGCCTCCTTGTTTTGCCCAAATATTCAAATGGCCCTTCTATAACTGCCTATGCATCATGTCTAATGGCCCCTCTCCTTGCCTCTCTTTCTCTGCTTCTTGTCTGTCACCTTTGCGCCCCTTTTATGCTTTCTTAATGGTGCCTCTCTTCTACTTCGCTTCTCTTTTTGCTGCCTCTGCTACTTGTCTTATGCTCTCTTTGCTTCCTCTACTTCTTGTCTGCTTCTTTTCTTCCTCTGCCTCTCTGCTACTTTGCTTCTCTCTTTGTCATCAATGAAAACATTTCCAACAGTCTCCCCCTTTGGCATTGATGGCAATACACTTCCTCTGCTTGCCTTTTAGAAGACCCTTTCTTCTGTTACTTGCTTTTCCTCCCCCTTTGACATCAATGGCAAAGGGTTTCACATTTCTCAGTGTATATTCTATCTTTGCATTTCCTCTCTCTGAGTTGTGTTTAGGCCCTCTTCTTTTGACTTTGTACCATTGTTCTCCAAACTGGTGTACAAGAGTTGTTGAGAGAACACTTTTGAGAATTATTTAACTTGTATAAAGTTGAATGTGAAGATACTGAACCTTTGTAGAATGCATTGTACCAGCCTTATCTAATCATAAATGCATCATTGGATCAAACCTAAACTATTGAGAATGCTTCAAATATACTTTAGTCTCTAGTATTATCTTCATCTACGATGCATATCTATTGAGGAAGGTTATAGATGGAATATGTCTTCTTCTGCAATACTCATCTGCAGTGCAACATCTGTTCAATTGTGATGATGCCAATATATCTTTTATAGCCGTGGTTCACCTTTCCTTCCTATTGGTGGTGATATGAGCTTCAAATGGTAATCACAACTATTCCTTCATGCTTCAGATACTTTAACTATTCTATCATGATGATCTTCCACAAAAACATATTCAAGATGTTTAATTTAAATCTCAGCAAATAGACTTCACACGGTGTTAAGAATGATCTTAAGAAAGAGGCCTTAAAGTTATTTGTACTGACTTCAAGAAGGCATGAAGTTATGTATAGAAGTAGAGATTGCTTCAATGCTCAATATAATGCTTCAAGTGTAAACAAAATACTGATCCTTTAGCACTGCTACTGACCTTTTCATGCTGAATGCAAATAATGCTGGGAATACTACCTTGATGTACTTTTGCCATAATCCTTTGATCCTGAGGACCTGTACCATACTGCTGCTCCACTGATAACACCTGGTATTTTGTTGATAGGCATGTTGCTTGTACCTAAATACCAATTGATACTACTTTGATAAACCATGCAAATATTTCACTTCAGCTTGCACATGAACCCATAGTTAAGACAACCTTCATAGTTTCTCCTATTAAGCTCTCCACTATCTTCAACAACAATCATCAATATACTGAATCTGATCTTGGCATCATTAACCGTTTGCTTATTCTGTCATTCAGGTTCAAAAGAATGTCACTGCATTTTCTTTTCTAGGACTTCTCCATAATCATTGCTGCTTTATATACATAATTCAATTGTTCTAACATAATGCTCTTCAGGAAGACATCTTCAATTTCTTTACTAGTAATCTTCATGGGCTGACCACTGAGAGATTTATCACTCACTTAACTGTATTCCTCCAAGGGGACTTTTCATAGATGAATGATGTAATTACATAATGATGATAGGCACTTCTCTTACTCATCCTTCTTAATGTGAATCATTGTTAATTCTAGCAGTATGATGCACAATGTGATCATAACTTAAAGTACTGATGTCTTCTTAGCTTACATGTTCATGGCTGATGTTCTTGCTACTACCATGGCTTCTTATTGCCTTCTCTTCTTCCATCAATCTGTCAGCTATTGAATGCTTCAGATAATATTCTTCCTCTGTAGTTATTTGTTAGAGGAATCTTCCTTTCCCTTCCTGATCTTATAGTTGTTCTTATTCCAAGGAGCTCTTCTTAGACTAATTTTGTGGGGACTATTTATGAACTGCTCTCCCCCTGGGATGTTGCTTCATATTTATCACTGGCTGGATATTTGCTTTGTTTTCTAGAGTAGCTCCCCCTAATATTATGATGGATTCATTATGTTATTGGTGTACTTTTGCTACATCCCCTTGTTTCTCTTGTGCTACATTACAAGCTTAAAACATGCTATAGAAAGAGAGAGCTTGCTGGGTTTGAAAATAGCTTTTACATATGCTTACAAAAAGGACAGTAAAGATAAGAAAAAATCATCATTTTCAGAAGTCACATTAGTAGTTCTAGGGGTCAACTCCGAGATGAATAACAGTGAGAAACATCTTGTTTAAAGGAGGCCTCCTTACCTCAAAAAATAATCGATTTATGGTGTTTTCAAAGAGCTACCATAGTACTGTTTCTATAAGTCTTTATGATAGGTTTTTATGGTGCTTTCAAAAGTAATACATATTGTGGGGCAGTCATTGATATTTTTGTTAAAAAACCTTTTCAAAAAGGCATAAACCCTTCCAAACTAGCTGCAAGGGCATTGGAGCTTTTTCAAATTTTAAAGGAGGGAAGAGCCTTTTAAAGGGCCCATTAGGAAATATCAAAACCCAAAACGAACATTCCTAAGCTCCTCACAAAAGAAAGAATATTTTTCTCGGGCATTTTTGAAGTTTTTGAGCTTAAATCTCTACGCGGCGCACCTGTGAGCACCTGACTAAAGTGTTTGAACGAAGGCATGGCGCACCCATAGCTGCGTGCAGCATGCCTATGCCTGCGGTCACTGGGTGCCCGAGACCAACCCAACACCTCCTATGCACGATGCTTTCTGCTGTGAAGGACCCGCTCATTCACCTGTCTTCAACATGATCCCTTGAACGTTGCACCAATGGTCAAAAATATCTAAAGACTCATGTTTAAAGGTATTCCTCACCCCTTTGCTGGAGTTTGAGTTTCAAGGAGGGGTTTTAAGTCATAAATTATCACAGAAAAGGGTTTCTTCTCATGTTGGAGAATAGTAAAGCTTTGTATCAGTCTAGAGAAGTTTTTTTTCTCAATGAATTTTCAGAGATGAACAGTGATTAAACAAAGGGCTTGAAATATGCCAATATAGAAGTTCTGTTTGTGCTTTCAGAAGCAAAGGATGTGTGCAATTTCCACTAGAAAACAGAGTTTGTCCAAAAGGTCTCATGACCAACTTGAAGGAGTATGTTAAAACATGTTTTTCATGAGCACCTTTCTTTCCAAATAGCCACAAAAGATCATTGATTGCTGAGAAAAACTGTAACCATTTAGAGAGACATAGTTTGTTTCAAAGGCCTAGTAATCAGTGAAAAAGAGGGTTTTCTTTTTTTTAGAGAGATAACAACATCTGAGAAGGGAAATTTATTCAAAAGCAAACTATAGTATATTTCCTAAAAGAGCAGAGTCCTTTGTTTTAAATCAATCCCTTAAGATAGTGAGTACAGAAAGCAATGATCATTTAATAGGAGACAAAGTCTGTTAGAAGGTTCATTACTCAGTAACAAAGAGCTGCATATTTCTGTGGAAAGACATTAATCATCACAGGAGGGCAGTTTTCTTCAAAAAGCAGAAACAATGTTTTTCTAAAAAGATATAGTTTGTGTTTCAAATCAGTGCCCTGAAACAGCTATACCTAAAGAGACAGTTTTTTTTCAAAGGGACATATTTTTCTTGTTTAAGATTCAGTACACAGTCAGTTGAAGAAAAGGAGTTCATATTGTCAAGATCAAAGGAGTTGTCTCTTTTGAACTAGTTGGTTAGCTAACTAAAACAAACTTGGTTTTTCTCAAAAAGTAAAGAGTGTGTTGATTGAAGATATATCATAGTAAACATTGAGACAATTGCCTTAGTGACTCAGCCAAGAATCTCAGAAGAAAAATGCCTCCCAGGCAAGATATCAGAAGTGGTCCTCACAAAAGGTATGAACCTTTTTCAACTGAGGAAGTGAATGCCTATCCTTCAGTGCTTTTTAACTTTCATGAAGTAGGATGTTTGGAGTTTTTTCAAGAGGTTCAGGAGGTAAGAAGTTATCTTCCCTTGACACATCTATTTGCTTTAAGGCTGCAAGGGAAACATTTTCATCTAGCAGGCTTAGACTTCAATCTCTCTCCTAGATCTATTTCCAGAGCTACCAAAATTCCATATGTCGGAGAAAAATGGTTTAAGCAAAGCTACCTAGATTCAGATCAATACAAACCCTTCTTGAAACCAGAGCATCGGGATGCATGCCCATATATCTTTCCTTTTTCCTATTTGTTGACCAACTATGCTCCTCTCATGAAGATCATCATGACATATTTCACATGCGAAGGGAGGTTTTCCCGGGTTTATGCTTACCATATCAGGCTACTCATGCACTTCACAAGAACCCAATTGCTAAACCTACCCTTTTTCCTCTATAGAAGTATTGAAAATATGGCTTCTACTACTCAAATGAAGCCTTCCTCTTAGCAGCAAGCTTGTCTTTTCCATCATTCCCTTATCAATATTTTCATTCTCCATCAACTTGAGAAAAAGAAAATTTCTTGGGACACTTTCATTTCACATCCTGATTTCGCCACTGTTTCTTCATCCCATGCATCTCCTTCACCATCCACTCATCATATTTTTCCTTCTTCTAGTAAACCCACTCCTAAGAAGGAAAAATCTCCTATGATTGATCAAGAAGAAGAGCATAGTGAGAAAGAGCAAAACAGTGATGAAGAAGAGCATAGTGAGAAAGAGAAAAACAATGAAAAGGATCAAAGTCAAGATGAGAAAAGTGAAGAAAGGCACAGTGATGAAAAGTAGCACAGTGATGAAGAAGAGCACAATGAAGAAAAGCAAAACAGTGAAGAGAGAAATGATGAAGAAATGGAACAGGTTGAGGAGGAACAAAATAGTCACAAAGAGGAAAATATTCATAGCCCACACAGTAGCAAGCATGATGAGGATGAAGCACAAAACATTGAGGATATAGAGCCTAAAATTTTTGAAGAAAGCAGGGATAAAAGTGAACAAGGCAATCCTCAAGGAGACATGCAAGGTGACAGTCAAGGCATTCATGAGGAGGGTCAAAACAGACCTCAAAGGGACACTTTTGATGAAAGAAAGGAAAGCCCACCAGCCAGCAAGGATGATGATGGGAGTAGCAAAGGAAAAGACCAAATAGAACATGTGTTAGCTGCCTCTCCTAGGCAAGGGGTCATACTTTCTTTTCAAAAGGTAACAAAGCCCCGAACATCAAGAAAGAAAGTGGCTCAAATTGTAACTCCAAATGTTACTAGAGCACTCCGAAGAAAAGGGAATTTGCCCAAGCAATCCATTGTTGAATTACCAAAGAGGAGGAGGACCAAGAAGGCCACCCAAAGCAAGGGTAAAGAGAAGGAGGAAAGTAGCCATGAGAAAGAGAGGGATTTTGACATAATTCAGATAAACAGTGATGACAGTGACAATGAGGCCAGAATCCTAGAGTCTCTCTTGCTAAATAGAGAAGAACAAATTCATGATCTAAGAGTGGATCTAGAGAGTTCTAAAAACCTCATTCATTTTCTTCAAACACAAAACAAGCAAATGAGTGTCCACATGGCAGTTTATGAGACACAAGCTATCAAGTATAAAAAAGAAGCCTCCAAAGTGCAAATTAAGTTGGAAGAACTCATGGACGAATTCAATAACAGTGAAGAAAAGGATCAGCCAAGGAGGAAGAGGCCAAGGACTATGGGACTCAAAAGAGCTTTGGAGAAGCAAAAAGAGGAAGAGGCTGCCCTTTTCCAATCTTTTCCTCTTACTACTTTATTCACCCAAGAGATAGAAAACAATAGAGAAACGTGGCTTAAAAGGGTGAATGAACACTTAGAGAATAAGTTGGAAAAGGCTAATAGAGACTTGAACCTTCAAAGAAAAATGACCGGGCACTATAAGAAGCTTAATCAATTCGCTCGAAGGAAATTGAAGGCTACATAAGAAAAGCTCAAGGAGGCTCGAAAGAGGCGGCCGGCACAAAAAGTGAAGAAAGGAATATCAAGGCTTGGAATTTTGGCCTCCGCTTCTCAAAATGCTTCTAAAAACCCATGAGGGTCATGCTGGCCAAAATTGGGCATAATTCGACAAGTTTTTGTTTTTTGACATTTTTGGGTTTTTTTGCAAAAAATCATGGGCATCGCCATTTTTTTTTTAAGCATCCTCAAAGGATGAAAATGGTATCACTAGATGCCATAAATTCAGGGGCATCTACTCAGAAAATTTCAGATCAATTGAAGATTTTTTGGTCCCCCAAAGTGGCAAAAAATAGTCACTTTTTCAACACTCTGCCCCGCATATAAGCAAACGCTAATTTCAGGGTTTTTCCACACATGTCAAATTTTCACAGGCTTCCATTGATCATTTTTGGGAAAAAAAAAGAATTTTAAGAAAATAGACATCCAGGTCTTTCCAACGAGCTATCACAGGCCTCGTTTCGACATCGGGAAGTCCTCCAAAGGTTGTCCGCAAAACAGGGACTTTTCTGTTGCTATAGTTCTGAAGTATTTTTGTAAAATTGTAGTTTTCTGAAGTGGCTTTTCCAAATTTCTGTTTAGCCATTTTTGGCCATAGTCAGTTGGGAAAAGTCAATTTAATTTCCTTTTTTAGCATTTTTAGTATATTTTTATAGATATTTTGTGCCTTGGACTTTGCAAAGTCTCAAGGACAAAATCATATATTTTTGATGGGCCAATGAGCTTGCTAGTTGCACTAGGAGGTTCTCCTCCATCTTGGCCTATATGTTCCAAGAGACTTCATTGTAAACAAGGCTGAACTTGATGATATAAAGCAATATATGGTTATACAAGCTTGGAAGAAATACTTGTCTCATGCATTGGATAGTTTCTTGAATGTTTTGGATGATGAAAGAGGACTACTGTTGGATTCCTTGACTTGGTAAAATGGTATAGTGTCCCTCTCTGTTATGTTTCCTTAGTTTTCATACAAATTTCATGTGCTTTGCTTGCTGTAAGACAGTAGAGAATAGATTTGAGACATGCCCTTGGAAGCACCTCAGATTTCCTGTTTCATTACAGCTTCTATGTTTTCTTCCTTCTTAGTCATATCAAAGAATTCTTAATTGCTCTTTGAGCACTGAAGAAATTGTTTGCTTGTTTCATTTATGGTTTTTATGCATGCTAAGTATGATTCACAGTACGCCTTGCTTACTCATGGCTATTCAAAGCTCCATCTCTGAAGCCTTTCTTTGAATGCTTGATTTTCCTAGTTGAACCAAAGAGGTCTTGTATCGATCTTGCCCATTTCCTAAAACTCTGCAATCTTAGTTCAAAGTGTCTAATAGCCCAAAGTACTATGTCTAGGAGTTCCCTCTTAGTAATTTGAGTTATTAGTTTGTCTTAATTGTTTTTCCCCAAAGTCTAATAGCGATTTTCCTAAAGTTAGAGAATCATATATCTCTATGTATCGCTTGAATGTTTATTTCTATGCATCTATCAGTTTGAAGTTACATTTATCATGATGAATGGTTATCCCTACCATATAAATGTCTACTGTTGGACTATTCATTTTTGAAATCCTTTGTCCTTCACAAACTTAGTGTCGATCCCACTTCATTTTACCCAAAGATCCATTTTACCTTGATCAAATCGGCCCTTCAACATACCTTGTATCACCATCTAAGGCCTTCTCGACCTTTTTGACCCCATAGCCCAGTTGATCTAACAATATTTTTATCTATTTTAGTATTTGATCAGTTCCTCCCTCAAAAACCTAAAAACAAAACCAAAAATCTACTTCATAACTAGCCTAAAATAAAAAACGCAAGAAAACAACTATACATCCCTTACACAAATAGAGAGAGCCCCCTCTGAGTCCAGGAAGGCTAGGTCCTTGGGCTCCAAAGTTGGTTTGATGTTACCCTGTCACTTGGCTTTCCAATCAGCCAAATCACGGGACCCTAACAGGTTTCCCACAAGTCCTTGACATGGGGGGGTAGCTTTGAGGAGTGAAAAAATAATCTTCTCTCGGTCGAAAAAGTCATGAACCAAGAAATATCCTTCTAATAGATTCGACCATATATCTACGGCATATACATCTATTTGACCCTCAAATATGGGAATGTAAAAGTTTACTTTTATCTTAAAGGGAGTTGCGCATCTATAGTGGCTGGTGGATGCAGATGCGCTACTAGTGGGCAGTCATTGAAGGATCTGGGCAAAGTTATCCATCATCGCGTTCCTTTGTTTTTAGAGGGCCTCCTTGAGCAATATTTTGATAGGATCTCCTGCTCCCTCATCTTTCTTTTCGTCCCCCATGGGCATCCGTCGTGGTTTGCAAGGATAATCTTGCAAAGGTTCCACCAGATCAAGCCCTAACTCCTTATAACCCGACCTCATTGGGGACATGCAAAGGAGGATGGAGAAAAAGTAGTCCGCTTTGATACCACTAATTCGGATTTATGCAAGAACACAAAAAAATAAAAATATAACCATAAATACAAATCTATAGTGGAAATAACACTTCATTTCATTAATATCAAAGAACTAAAATTTGCTTACAGGAAGAATGGAAATAAACTGGCTAGGGCACTAGTAGCTTTTCTCTAAGAAGAGATGTGGCAGCTACAGGCCTCTAAACTTCGTTACAATGAGGCTCGAGGGCCTATTTATTATTTAGAAATAATGGAAAACCCTAAACATCCAAAAAACTAACCCTAGTAGATGAAGCACCAAAACTATGGGCCCCGTTTGGGTAAATTGGTGTTTCAACTTCCCAGGGACATCACTTTGGCATATTATCTCTGTTTGATGCACATGATACATCGTTAGAAATATCTATCTGAGGACTACAACTATTGCCACAAATATCAATTCTAGAACAAAATCATATTTTCTAGACAAACGATGCCCAAAAAACGTCGTTTAGGGCCTCAAAACGGCTCCGGAAGTTCAGGACTCGAAAGACTACTAAAAATAGTAAGTTGTGCCGAAACTGAAAAAATGTTAGAGATAATGGTGGGGCCCCAAGTGGAATAGGTGGGTGGCTACCAATATCCACTTGGATCATTCCTCCCCCCTTAGGAAGCAATGGTCCCCATTGCGTTGAGTTCCTCCATGAGATGAGAAAACTTCTGCTGAACTTGGTCCCTGGTGAACAACTTGCCTTGGTGCAGGAGTTGGCCAGCTTTGACAACCCGATATAGTTGGATCTTATGTTGGTGAGTGTTTTTGATTTACATGTCCATGATACAATATGTGGTGGCCTGTTCCATGCTGTCTGGTTTTAACTCTTTTGGTGTGAGTTCTTCTGCAATGTCAGAGGTGTCCAGTAGAGGTGGGAAGTAGGGACGAAGGCAGTCTACATTGAATACTGGGTTCAGACCAAGGAATGGTGGAATATTGAGCTTGAAGGCATTGTTCCCTATAGCCTTGGTGATGGTGTACGACCCATATCGGAGTGGGCGAAGCTTGGGATGGGGTCCAGTGAGGCACTCCTTCTGCAAATGTAGCCACACTTTTTCGCCCACCTGGAAGTTGTGTGGCACCCGATGTTGATCATGTCGTTGCTTGTACTTAGCATTTGCTCTGTCCAATATTTCATGAACCTATTAGCGGACGTGTTGAATGCGCTCAATGAAGTTGTTCGCTTTTTCAGCATCAGACTGGATATGAGCCGAATCGGCCTGAGTAGCGGCAAATGGCATGGCTACGTCAATGGGACATAGTAGCTGGAACCCCAAGCCCACCTGAAAGGGGTTGTGGCCAGTTGAGCTGTGGAGAGCCCAGTTGTAACTATGTTGTACATAGGGGAGGCTCTCACCCCATGTGCGTGGATGCTTTGAATTATACATGCAAAAAATGTGTACAATCATCCTTTTGACGACCTCTGTCTGACCATCAGGTTGGGGATGGAATGTTGTGGACTTGGTGAGCTTGGTGTCCAACATTGACCAGAGGTTGGACCAAAATGTGTTGAGGAACATGCTGTTGTGATCTGATATGATAGACTATGGGATCCCAAAGTGCACCCACACTCATTCAAAGAAGAGTTTAGCAGTGGCTTCTACTGTGATATTCTTCTTGCAGGCCGCCATAATGGCCATCTTTGAGAATCTGTTGATGACCACGAAAACACAGTCATTTCTATGCTGAGTAGAAGGAAGGCCTGACATGTAATCCATGGAGATGGATTCCCAAGGTCGACTAGGGGTAGGTAGCATAGTATAGAGCCCTTGCTTCTTCATGGTTGGTTTGGCAATGGCGCAAGCAGTGCAGGATCTGATGTACTTCCTCACATCTTGTCAAAGGTTCAGCCAATAGATATACTTCTATAGTATTGCCACTATTTTCTTGACCCCAAAATGCCCAGTGACTCGAATGTAGTGCACTTCCCATATCATCTTGTCACACTTGCTTGAAGTAACACAAATGTGTCCTAGGTGACATAAAAGTGCATCTTGGAGGTGAAAATTTGGAACTTGTGTACCCCCCAAGAGTTCCTTGTATGTGTGGATAAATTCTTGATCGCTCTTGTAGAGAAGCGGCCAATCAGAAGGGTCGTGCCCACAAGAGTTGAGACAGTGGTTATGCCCACGATCGGTGGTTGGATGAGGCAGTCTGCAACATTATTGGTGCTACCCTTCTTGTACTTGATGTTCAAATGAAATTGTTGCAGATATGTGGACCACTTCTGATGGCAATCATTCTGCAACTTCCCTTGTGTCTGTATGAACTGCAGGGGTCAGTAGTCTGTGTGGATGATTGTATCCTTCTGCAAAATGTGATACTTCCATTGTCGACAAGCCTGTACAATTGAATACATTTCTTTGTCATAAGTGGGATACCTTCGAACCGTGTTAGACAATGTCTCACTGTGATATGCCACTGGATACCCTTGTTGAGTAAGAACTGCTCTAATAGCATAGTCAGAGGCATCTGTCTCAATCTCAAATGGTTGTTGCAAGTCTGGTAATGTGAGCACTGGGGTAGAAAAGAGGTGATGTTTCAATTCTACGAATGCCTTCTGTTGAGAATCCGACCAAAATAATTTTTCTTTTGCTCCTCCCTTGGTGACTTGACTCAAGGGCCAAGTGATATGAGAGAATCCCAACACGAACCTGTGGTACAAAATTAGAAAGACCTAGAAAGCTGCGAATCTCTGTTACAGTGGTTGGGGCTGGCTAGTCTCGAATGACTTGGATCTTGGTTGGATCCACATGCACCCCCATTTCATCAATAATGTATCCCATATATTAAACCTGGGTCATGCAAAAAGTGAACTTCTCCAAATTGGCACACAACTTGTGTTACCGTAGTGTTTGGAGGACTTCTCGGATGTGGTGGAGGTGCTCTTCCTAAGTCTTGTTGAAGATCAGAATTTCATCCAAGCACACCACTACAAATTAGTTGGTGAATGGACACAAGATGTCATCCATCAACCTCATGAAGGTTGTGGGAGCATTCGTCAACCCAAAAGGCTGACGAGCCATTCAAAAAGGCCCTCCTTGGCTTTGAAGGCAGTCTTCCACACATCAGAGGGTTCGATTGGTACCTGGTGATACCCAGACTTCATGTTGACCTTGCTGAAATATTTTTCCCTTTTGATTTGGTCCACAAGGTCATCAATCTATGGGATCGGGTACCTATTCTGGACAGTGATCTTGTTTATCACCTGATAGTCAATACAAAGTCTCCAAGTCCCATCCTTCTTCTATACCAACACGATTGGGCTCCCACAGGGTGATGAAATTGGCCGAATGTGACCTTTCTGCAGAAGATCCTAAATCTGCCTCTTGATTTCATCATTCTCCAAAACAGAGCGCCTATAGATCGGTCCATTGGGTAGCGACGCACTTTGGGTCAGGTTAATGGGGTGCTTGACCTGACAGTGCAGAGGCACCTTTGTGGGTGAGGTGAAGATGTCCCCGTATTCCTCCACAATCTTGTCCATTTGTTGTTGTCGTGTAGAGGAGCCATGTCTAGAGGTCGTGGCCATAGTCTTCTTCTTGCCCTGGGGGTGGATCATCAGGAAAACAAATTTCCTAGTTTGGAAAATGATCTTACCACATTTTTTTGCAGTAACCAAAGAGATAGTGGGAGGCGATGGTACCTCTAATATCCTGTACAACTTATTTCCCAAAGTAAAAATAACAGTGTGAGGCCAGGACTCATACACAGCATGTCGCTTCTACAAGTATGGTTGGCCTAATAATACATCAGAAACATCAATAGGAGCAATGTCACACAATACCTCATCCATGAAGGGCTTGATGCTATAGGGAAGGCGGCATTGCTGGCTGACGCGGAGATCCCGTCCATGGTGAAGCCACTCGATGGTGTATGGTTGTGGGTGTGATGTGGTCGGCAAGCCAAACTGCTTCACAACATCTGCTGAAATGAGGTTCTTTTGGCTCCCATTGTCGATAATTAACTATAGCGGGGAACCCTTTACCCACATCTGGGAGTGGAAGAGACACTCCGCCTCCTTTGGATCTTTTGGTTCCTCCTTCTGGATCTTCGCAATGGCAATAATGGCATTAGGCTCCGCACCAATAATATGCTTCCCTTTGTCATTCCTCTTGTCACGTTCTGATTCAGAGTTGGAGCATGCATCTAATTTAGAAGCCCTCATCTTGGCCACCAGTGACTGCTTGGCCCAACACTCACTTGTGTTGTGAGTGGAGCTCTTATGGAAATCACACCACTTTCTTGTGTCCATCTTTGGCTTTGCGGTGTTGTTCTTTGCTTGTGGCTTTGGCAGGTTGTCTTGGGCCGCCATGCCTTGGCTTTGTCCTTTGTTCTGTAGTTTGGGGGCACCTTTCCCTTGCTTTTGATTCAAAAATCCAAAGTCTCGCTTCTTCTGTTTGAATTTTTGCTCAATCTTGGTAGCATACCGGTATCCCATACCAAGTGAGGAGATGTCGAGGAACTCCATTTCCTCCTGAATGTATCTGTGTAGACAAATTTGATACTTTAGCACCAAATTTTTCTCTGAATCTTTGATACCCAACTTTTTGTACAGGGTATGGAACAGATTAGTCAGCTCATGCACATCTTGGTCCCTTTGTTGCCACAACGTGGTCATTGTATGTACTTGTCCTCATAGCTCCCCATGGGATAGTATTGTTCCTTGATGGCATCTCGAAAAGAATTCCAAGTGGGTACAACTGAGAACAAAGAGGGTTTTGTCTCTTCCTTTTTCTCACAGTGGGTTTCCCACCAGTCCTTGACATGGGGGGTAGCTTTGAGGAGTGAAAAAATAATCTTCTCCCAGTCGAAAAATTCATGAACCGGGAAATATCCTTCTAATAGATTCGACTATCTATCTATGTCATCTACATCTATTTGATCCTCAAATATGGGAATGTAAAATTTTACTTGTACCTTAAAGGGAGTCACGCCTCCAGAGTGGCTATTGGATGCAGATGCGCCGCCAGTGGGTAGTCATTGAAGGATCTAGGAAAATTTATCCATCATCGCGTTCCTTTGTTTTTTGAGGGCCTCCTCGAGCAATATTTTGATAGGATCTCCTGCTCCCTCATATTTCTTTTTGTCCTCCCCATGGGCATCTGTCGAGGTTTACGAGGCTGATCTTGCAAAGGTTCCACCAGATCAAGCCCTAACTCCTTATAACCCGACCTCGTTGGGGACATGCAAAGAAGGATCGAGAAAATGCAGACCGCTTTGATACCACTGATCTAGATTTATGCAGGAACGCAACATAATACACATATCACCATAAATACAAAGATGCAGTGGAAATAACACTTCATTTCATTAATATCAAAGAGCTGAAATTTGCTTACAAGAAGAATGAAAATAAACTAGCTAGGGTACTGGTAGCTTATCTCTAAGAAGAGATGTGGCAGCTACAGGCCTCTGAACTCCATTACAATGAGGCTCGTGCTGAAATGTTACTTTCAACAGTGACTATGCAGAGCTGCTTTCCAATTTTGATTACCAGGTTTATGTCCTCCAGCCGCTTTCTAAAATGATTGAATAGTCAGTCTCAGTTTTGTTTAATTGGCGCAGACATTTTATTTGAAGAAAAAAGTCTTTTTTTATTTTTGTTCAGGGACATACTCTGTATTTGGAAAAACATAGTACTTTTGTTTTTAAAACACATTCAAGTAGATATTTTATAAGTACGCGGGCGTTTTTTATAAACCCCGTGGTCCCCACAGGAATAGTGTCTTGTTGATGTTGGGGGATGAGATGCATTCATCGCAACCATACATTATATTATAATTGCCCTCCACCGTAAGCCGAGGTCCACGGGTCCACAGACCACATGACAATAACATATTGTATCGCAAGTTGAATCAATCGGGAGCGCATTGTATTATAGCCCGATTGCATTATGCAATGGCGGACCCGATTCAGTGTATAGGCTACAATCAAATGTTTGAACGCGGGTTTGTGCTTATAATCGGGATCGGGAGTTTTTGTTGTATGATCCGATGGCAAAGTCAAGTTTTGGACCCGACACCATTTATATGGTGGAGTTTATTACTCATCGCGTCCGTTGTTTAATCGGCATCATAACTTTTCGTTGAACCATTTGGTTATGATATGAACTGGACTCGATTCATTTATAGGGCGGATTTAATATTGGCTTTTCGTGTCACACTTCATGCTTGCGTCAACAGCCCTCCGACGGATGCGATATGATTTTATATGATGGATTTAATAATCCATCGCGCACACAGTAGCTTACGTCAGCAAGCCCAGTTTTGTTACGCGAAATGGTTTCGTGCATTTGGGTTTAATTCTCATTTGAAGTCCGGGATGGAAGTTTAATGTTTATCAAGGTTTTTTTCATTATTTTTTTAATGTCGCGGGATGGTATATATGTTTTAACATATGTAATGTTTTATGTGCGTTTTGATTAAGTGGGTCCCGACAGCATTTAGTTTAAGTTTTATTTTATGTAGTTTGTAATGTTTTATATGCGTAGCATATATATAATGTGAAAAAGGCCCGTGAGGAATTGTAATGTGTATTTTTTTGTTTTTACAACAGACAGTGAATGAAAAGCACAACAGTGCGTTATTACAGAGACATAGAGTTTATTTTGTGTGAGACAGTGAAGTCATTTTTAGGCACTGCGTTTGCAGCAGTCCTATTTTGTAATCCCTCTCAGTGAGGAAGCATTGTAACAGTTTTTTTTAAGGAATAGAAGTTTGTTTCATAGTGTTGAAACTCTGTCCCTATGAGTGAAATTTTATTGTCTTTGTGTTAAAACAGGAGAGTATTACTCTCTCCATTGTTGTTCTGGAATTTTCATATATTCCAACATGGTATCATAGCTATTCCAGGCTCTTTGAAGGTCAAAGAAGATAAAGGAAGGAGTTCTTTGTTGCAACAGCTTCTCTAGCAGAGTGAAGACTCAACAAAAAAGAATCCAAGGTATTTCTCTATATAGATTTATTGTGTTACTGTTGCATAATAGTCAGTTATTTTAAATACACAGTCAAGTGTTTTTGAAGCATAGTTAAGAGTGCAAGAATGGCTGGAGCCAGCACTAGCATGGGTATTTGAAATACCCATCTCCCACAATTTAATGGGAAAAATTATGACTACTGGTCAATAAATATGAGAGCTTTATTTGCTTCCCAATATTTATGGGAACTTGTTGAGGATGGATTTTATGAGCCAGCAGATGAAAATGAGCTTGATGATTTAACATAAGAAGAGAAGGATCTGCTGAAGAGAAATAAGAAGAAGGATTCAAGAGCCCTCTACTTTTTGTATCAAGCAGTCCATGAGAGTGTGTTTCCTAGGATAGTAGCAGCTAAGAGATCCAAAGAAGCATGGAAAACTCTCAAGACAGCCTATCAAGGCATGGAGAAAGTGAATACAACAAAACTTCAGTTACTGAGGAGAGACTTTGAGACTCTCTGTATGAAGGAGTCAGATAACATTGACTCATTCTTCATTCATGTGATTGGAGTGGTCACACAGATAAGGTCTCATGGAGAGACTCTTGAAGAAAAGAGGATTGTGGAAAAACTCTTGAGGATTATACCCTCAAGATTCGATGTGATTGTCACCACCATAGAGGAGACTAAGGATCTCAAAAAAATTTCAGTGGATGAGCTACATGCATCACTGATGACCCATGAGCATAGATCGGGTAAAAATGAAAACTCATCTCTAGAGCATGCCTTTAAGACCCAGATGTCTTTCGGAAGAGGAAGAGGGCAAGGCAGAGGAAACAAGAGAGGAAGAGGCAGAAGCCAAAACAGAGGTGGAAGAAATAGTCCAACAAATGCTCAAGGAAGGGGCAGCAATCCAAATCAGCATCAAGGCCAAGGCAGCAGCCACCAAAGTGGTCATCAGAATGCTCAAGGACAAAGGTATGATAAATCCAATGTCCAATGTCACTATTGTAAAAAATATGGACATTATGCTAATGAATGTAGAAAGAAGCAGCATGATATGGAAAATAGAACAAATGAAAATTTTACTAGAGAAAATATTAGCCAAGACAAAAAAAATTTAGCTTGTAATATGGCTGAAGAAAAGAATGAATACTTATTGTTTCTAGACTCCGGTTGTAGTAACCATATGACAGGAAACATAGCAATGTTTTCTATGTTAGATGAGAGTGTGAAGTCACAAGTCACACTAGGAACTGATAGCAAAGTTTCTATTATGGGAAAAGGAGATGTAAATGTTTTAACAAGGAAAGGTGAAAAGAAATTCATAACAGTAACATATGTCTATTATGTTCCAGGAATGAAGTGTAACCTCTTAAGTATTGGACAACTTGTTCAAAAGGGGTACAATTTTTTCTTTGAAGATGATGTATGTACCATCATGGATAAACCACCCAGCAAACAATGTATTGTTGAAGTGAAGATGACAAGGAACAGAATGTTCCCTCTCAGCATGAGAGTAGATTTGAAAAATGAAGAAGAGATAGCAGCAGTGACACAAGAGGCCTTACAAACTGAACCAAAAGATGATAATTGGTTGTGGCATTTGAGATTTGGACATCTCAACTTTGGAGGTCTTAACTTGTTGAATAGAAAAGGAATGGTAAGATTTTTGCAATTGATAGAGAAACCAGACAAATTTTGTGAAGGTTGTATCTTGGGGAAACAACACAGAGAAATTTTTCCTTCTGGGAAAAGCATAAGGGAAAAGGCACCCTTAGATATTGTCTACTCAGATTTATGTGGACCGATGCAAACTCCATCACTTGCTAGTAGCCATTACATGCTAACATTTATTGATGATTTTACTAGAAAAACTTGGGTTTACTTTTTGAAAAACAAAAGTGAAGTGTTTGAAAGATTTTTCAATTTCAAAGCACTTGTGGAAAGCCAAAGTGGGCTGCATATCAAATTTCTATGGGCTAATAGAGGAGGTGAGTATATCTCTAAAGATTTTCTATGTTTTTGTAGAGAAAATGGGATACATAAGCATTTTACAACTAGATATACTCAACAACAAAATGGAGTAGCCAAAAGGAAGAATAGAACCATAATGGACATGGTAAGGAGTATGTTAAAGGCAAAGCATTTGCTTAATGATTATTGGGCTGAAGCTGTACATTGTGTAGCGTACATTTTGATAGGTGCCCTACAAAAGCAGTTATGAACAAAGTGTCGGAAGAGGCATGGAGTGGCACAAAGCAAGGTGTCACACACATGAAGGTTTTTGGATGTGTGGCCTATGCACACATTCCGGATCAGCTAAGGAAGAAGTTGGATAGCAAGGGGGAGAAATGTATTTTCATTGGATAAAGTGAGGAATCCAAAGCTTATAGATTGTACAACCCATCCACCAAGAATTTTATTGTGAGCAGAGATGTTCATTTTATTGAGGAGGAAGCTTGGGATGGAAGCATAGAGAAAACAGTGAATGTTAAACACTATTTATCTCATGATGAAAATGATGATGAATTGGCTGAAATACATCCCCAAACAGCAGCACCAACACAAGGGCAGCAAGGCATGCCCTTGATGAGAAATGAAAGTGCTTCTCCAAGCACACCACAAGGAGGAAATTCAAGTGCTTCTTCAAGCATTTGTACACCTAATGAAAGAGGTAAGAAGTTCAGAAATTTAACTGACATTTATGAACAAGAGATAGAAAATGAAGGTATGAACTCTTTGTTTGCTTTATATTGTCATGTTGATGACCCTATCCACTTTGAAGAAGCTATTAAGGATAAGAAATGGATAGAAGCTATGGATGAGGAGATTAATTCCATAGAAAGAAACAAGACTTGGGATTTGGTTGAACTCCCAAAAGGTAAAGATGTCATTGGAGTTAAATGGGTCTATAAGACCAAGAGTAATGATGAAGGAAAAATAGAAAGACACAAGGAAAGACTTGTTTTCAAAGGTTATAAGCAGAAGCATGGGATAGACTATGAGGAAACTTTTGCACCAGTTGCTAGAATGGAAACCGTGAGAGCAGTGTTGTCCATAGCAGCACAAAACAAGTGGAAATTTTACCAAATGGACATGAAGTCAACATTCCTAAATGGAGTGTTAATGGAAGAGTTTTACATTGAACAACCTCTCGACTACGAAAAGAAAGGCCAAGAGCACAAAGTGTGCAAGTTGAAGAAAGCTCTTTATGGGCTAAAGCAAGTGCCAAGAGCGTGGTACAGTAGAATAGATTCCTATCTACTGGAAAATGGATTTGAAAAGTGTGAGGGAGAACCCACCCTCTACATCAAAGAAAAATATGGTAAAATGTTAATTTTTGTTTTATATGTTGATGATGTTATTTTCACAGGTAATGATGATTACCCTATTGAAAATTTTAAAACAATCATGAAAGAAGAATTTGAAATGACTGACATGGGTTTGTTGAAATACTTCTTAGGAATAGAAGTAGAACAAGATGAAAATGGGATTTTTAACTCACAAGCAAAATATGTTAATGAAGTGCTGGAAAGATTTAATATGCAAGAGAGCAAAGCAGCAATCACTCCCACAATGATGGGATTAAAACTCAGCAGAGAGGACAGCAGCAAGGATTTTGATCCTAGTTTGTACAAGAGCATAGTTGGCAGCCTCATGTATTTGACTGCAACTAGGCCCGACATAATGCATGTTGTTAGTTTGATTTCTAGATTCATGGAGAAGCCAAAGGATGCACATTGGCAGGCAGCGAAGAGAATTCTGAGGTATGTTAAAGGAACCAAAAGGTATGGCATTTTATATACTACTTCAGAATGTTCAGATTTAGTTGGATACACTAACAGTGATTGGGCTGGAAGTGTAGATAATCGGAAGAGCACTTCCGGTTATGTTTTTCACATGGGTTCAGGAGCCATTTCATGGGCTTCTAAAAAACAGCCTATTGTAGCATTGTCTACAGCAGAGGCAAAATATGTGGCAGCTACAACAACAGCGTGTCAAGAAATTTGGATGAGGGGGATGTTAAGAAGTTTGTGCCAAGAGCAGGCAAAAGGAACTGTGATTTTTTGTGACAATAGCTCAGAAATTGCATTATCTAAGAACTTTCTGTTTCACAAGAGAACAAAACACATTGACACAAAATTTTATTACGTCAGGGAATTGGTAAAGAATGGAGAAATTGTTTTGGAGCACTGTAGAACTTAGAAGCAGTTTACGGACATTCTGACCAAGCCATTGGGGCAGAAGAGTTTTGAATTTTTTAGAAAATGCCTGGGTATGACTAATAACTCGTCAGTTGAAAGTAAGGGGGAGTGTTGAAATGTTACTTTCAACAGTGGTTGTGCAGAGCTGCTTTCCAATTTTAATTACCAGGTTTATGTCCTCTAGCCGCTTTCTAAAATGGCTGAACATTCAGTCTCAATTTTTTTTGATCGGCGCAATCCTTTTATTTGAAGAACAAAGTATTTTTTTTACTTGTGTTCGGGGACAGACTCTGTATTTGGAAAAAAATACTACTTTTGTTTTTAAAACACAGTCAAGCAGATATTTTATAAGTACGCGGGCGTTTTTTATAAACCCCGTGGTCCCCACAGGAATGGTCTCTTGTTGATGTTGGAGGATGCGATGCATTCATCGCAACCATACATTATATTATAATCGCCCTCCACTATAAGCCGACGTCCGCGGGTCCACAGACCACGCGACAATAACATATTGTATCGCAAGTTGAATCAATCGGGAGCGCCTTGTATTATGGCCTGATTACATTATGCAATGGAGGACCCAATCCAGTGTATAGGCTGCAATTAAATGTTTGAACACGGGTCCGCGCTTATAATCAGGATCGGGAGTTTTTTTTGTATGGTCCGATGGCAAAGTCAAGTTTCGTACCCGATGCCATTTATATGGCGGATTTTATTACTCATCGAGTTCGTTGTCTAATCTTCATCATAAATTTTGGTTGAACCATTTGGTTATGATATGAACCGGACCCGATTCATTTATAGGGCAGATTTAATATTGGCTTTTCGCATCACACTTCACGCTTGCGTCTGCAGCCCTCCAGCGGACGCGATATGATTTTATATGATGGATTTAATAATCCATCGCGTGCACAGAAGCTTACGTCAGCAAGCCCAGTTTTGTTACGCGAAATGGTTTCGTGCAGCTGGGTTTAATTCTCGTTTGAAGTCTGGGATGGAAGTTTAATGTTTATCAAGGTTTTGTTCGTTATTTGTTTAATGTCACAGGACGGTATATATGTTTTAACATATATAATGTTTTATGTGTGTTTTAATTAAATGGGTCCCAACAACATTTAGTTTAAGTTTTATTTTATGTAGTTTTTAATGTTTTATATGCGCGACATATATATAATGTGAAAAAGGCCTGTGAGGAATTGTAATGTGTATTGTTTTGTTTTTACAACAAATAGTGAATGAAAATCACAGCAGTGCATTATTACAGAGACAAAGAGTTTATTTTGTGTGAGACAGTGAAGTCGTTTTTAGGCACTGCGTTTGTAGCAGTCCTATTTTGTAATCCCTCTTAGTGAGGAAGCATTGTAATAGTATTTTTTTAAGGAATATAAGTTTGTTTCATAGTGTTGAAACTCTGTCCCTGTGAGTGAAATTTTATTTTCTCTGTGTTAAAAGAGAAGAGTATTACTCTCTCCATTGTTGTTTTGGAATTTTCATATATTCCAACAGCTCAAGGGCCTATTTATTATTTAGAAACAATGGAAAACTCTAAACGTCCAAAAACCTAACCCTAGGAGATGAAGCGCCAAAACTATGGGCCCCGTTTGGGTAAATTGGTGTTTCAACTTCCTGGGGACGTAACTTTGGCATACTATCTCCGTTTCATGCAAATGATACATCATTAGAAACATACATCCGAGGACTACAACTATTGTCGCAAATATCAATTCTAGAACGAAATCATATTTGTTGGACAAATGATGCCCAAAAAATGTCATTTAGGGTCTCAAAACGGCTCCGGAAGTTCAGGACCCGAAAAACTGCTAAAAATAGTAAGTTGTGCCGAAATTGAAAAACTGAAAGAGATAATGGTGGGGCCCCAAGTGGAATAGGCGGGTGGACACCAATATCCACCTGGATCAATGCTGGTGTAGAATTTCTTCAAAAATATAATGTTATGGAAGCTAGAGTGAGAAAAAATAGTCCCATGACAAATAAATTACAGTTGAATATTGATTATGTAAGTGTTAGTGATGTGGCATCAAAGCTCAAATTTTTATATGATTGGTTGGAAAATACAAAACAAAGTGGTGAAGAAAGTGAAAGCATGAAAAATTCTAGCAGTTTGAAGGAAGATGAGGTGAAGGGGAAAACATACCAATGAGGAGTATCAACATCAATTTTTAACAAGATAAAAACATAGTTTTGCATAGTATATACTAGTCATAGGACAAACTAGACATAGAGAATGAAGAAATGTGGAAGTTGATGATGAAGGTGTCTTAGAGGATGCATATTTCACAAATAAGGAATGGTACCAACAGATTAAAGATGAAAAAACAAGTATACATCAGTAAGGAAGGATGACAACTACAGCATAGAGTTTGGAAGTCTAGAATAATTAAGAAGGAAACAACAAACAAACATTAATATGACAAAGAAAATGAAAAACATAAAGTCTAGGATCCAAGAGGATTTCATTAGCACATGGTTAGGAGACCATGAAAATATTTCACCATGGGAGTATGATGCAGGAGCACTTAACCTCTAAGTCAAATTTTCTTTTGAATAGACCTAGGGGTTTCAAGAACCAAGGGAGACGATTCCGTAATTGAGTGAAATTTAATTTAAATGTATTTCCTATGTTTTTAGAATAATTGTTGATAAGTGATGAGAATCAAAAATATTTTAATTAGATCTACTCTTAAGGTGATATCACGAGAATGTTTGAGTGTGTTAGAGATATTTTAGGATTAGCTAGATATATTGGAAGATAGGTCGATCTAGAGGATCTAAAAATAATGGTTTATTAAGTACTTAGTGGATCTGAATTGACTACATTTTAGAATCCTATTTCAATAATTATGTAACCAAAATAAAAAAATGTAAGTGAAGCAAAGTGGGCCAAAAGGGCCAAAAGGGGCTAAATTGTTGTAAATTAGGCCTAATGGGGCATAAAAACCTTTGTAATTATTTGTATATAATACAAGGAAATACTATATTGGAGTGTTTGGAAACTTGTTTTGCTAAATAATTTGTTAATGGAATTGTATTTCTGTTTTTAAGAATGAATGTGTTGTGGGATTGTAGCAGATAAGCTGAGGGAGAGTGTTTCACGAATGAAAATTAAAGTTAGTGCATAGGAAGTCAGAACCATTTCAGAACAAGGATAAACCATTTCGTTTATAATTGGAATTATTAAGTATATAATCATTGATCAATAGTTTGATCAATGATATGGAGGAAAATAAAGATTGGAGAGGAGCGGAGGCCTATTGCAGAGAGAGATTCAGAAGTAATAACCTTGTAGTAGAGCCTTTTCATAGTATATATCAGAGGCATAGCGGAAGCATGGATATCAAAATATAATGAAGGATTAGAGGAGGAGTGTTAGTGTAAGCCTATAGGAGAATACAAGCATTGAGTATAAAAAGAAAGGGAAGCTTGTAGACATAAGACCAAGATTAGATTATAAAGGGTTGAGGACCGGAAAAGGGGCAAAGACTTGGTTTATCTCACCTTTGACAAGAGTGCATAAATTAATGAAGGTCAGGGAATAGAACTTAAGGTTTTTTAGGATAATTGTATTAAGAGACAATGTCGGGGTGATGTTCCTTGAAAGGTCTTCTTGAGTAGATCAATATAGGAAACAAGGGAGAGATATGATAAATAGGAATCAAGAAGACATGACAGCCAACCAATGAGAAATTTTTTGGAGTGACATGGCTTACAATGTGTTAGAAGATTGTTAGGATATGGGGAGAGGGGATTTTCTATTCACTCGCTTCCATCTCCCAAATATTAATTCAATATACATTATTGGAAAATGCCAAGATGACATGCTAAGCTCTAGGGTGAAGTGGAGCCACTGCATTAGACAATGATACTAACAAATGGTTATGTGGAGAGAGTGGATCCAAATTAGCGAAGATTTATAGCATGAAAATTAATGGGTGATTTCTCTTCTCAGGGTCCATCTCTTGGAAGAGGAATCCTTTGCATAAAGTTTGGAAGATATGGGTTGATGTGGATCTAGGGTGATGTCAATTGATTACATGGAAAGTTGGGAATTAATTACGAATAAAATCATAGAGATTAGGCCATGGTTTACGTCGAGTGATTGCTAATTTGTCTTATGAGATTGGAATTTTTGATCGTTAACAAAGCCCAGATAATTTAAGGTTTGGTTATATGCTACAATAACGAGCCATATCACAAAGGAGCTTCGACAACAGTAAAGGGGATTTACATTATAATTCTCTCTGCACACTTATTAGATAGTGGAAGTAGAGGCCACAATGGTCCTAGGGTGTCCACACACACACACACACACACACACACATATCTTGGCTTCGGTGGCTATATATGAAACAACTTGAATCAGGTGGCTTTTTATTATGCTTTTCGATCCTCCCACTTAAATTTAAATATGGATTTAAAAATGGGTTTATCTCCCTAGATAAGGGTTAGGGAAGCACCTTTTAACCATAAGCTTGGCATTGTGGGGTTGTAGGTCGAAAAAATTGGCACAATCAGTTTTATCTCAAAATCACAAATGATCTTCCATAATGAGCTTCCATAGCTCAAAATTTTTCCATGAAATTTTTTATCTCTATTTTCAAACTTATCGTCATTCTTTTCTGGCACAAAAGTCATCATTGTAGAACTCCCACTAAAACTAGGTTTATCAAAGATGGGAGATAATTAAACCCATAGTAACCAAGGAATCTCCCAAAATCCAATAACTACTCCAATATGAAATGTATGTTTTAAACCTTTATATTTAGAAATGCATATATAGATTCTTTATAAATAGAAAAGTAAACAATGGAAGCTATACATAATACTTAGAGATTTAGCTTGCAAACTGTTAAACTGAAAAAAAAATGTAAAAAATGTTTAGAGTCGAATCTCTCATTGTTTTTTAATCATTGATTAACTTAATAATTTAAAATAAAATATATATAGGATGTCATACCATCCAAAACTGTTAATCCACTAACCATTGTGGATGGATGGAATGGAGAATTTGGTGGGGATGGACAATGATAAAATATGTGGGTTCTACAAGGGATGGAAGTACCTTATTGAAGTCCAACAAGAAATTGCAACACACACACTAGTGCGAGACCAATAGGTCGTAGCGATACATTAGTGTGATGGCCAAATTAATTAATTAATTTGGTGTAGTGTCTAATTTAATTTTCCCTTAATTAAATTGAACAATAAAATGTAATATTATCCCATGATCACTTGTAACAGTTAACTGAGTGTGATAAACTCGGTTAGCTCATGTATTTCTAGTTGAGGGTGGTTGGTGAGGCATGCAAAGTAATTCTATTAGTTATGGAGTTTGAATTGCAGTTGGTTCATTAATTTATTGCATGAGTAATCAGTTAACTTAGTTAGGTGAGTTAGAGTCAGTTGAACTAGTTGTAACTGTTTGTTGCACTAGTGAAAGATCAAGTGAATTAAATATTATTTAATTCACAATCATTGATCTGCCATGCAACTGATGATTTACTATAAAAATATGCATGCATGCCAGTTCCAATGGAGACCCAGTTGAGACAAAGGTTAAAGAGATGTTAACTATCAGTTGTGTGATTAGTAGGTTGCTCGCATGCAACCAGGCATCCATTGGATTTCCCATGATCCTTGCGCAGTTTTGGAAGGCCAAAATTCCGAAAGAATAGGGATTGCATTCATCAAGAATTGTGCAAGCAAGGAAAGTTGTTTAGAGGATGAGAATAGGCTAAGTGTTGGTCAGTTTTTTCCAAGACAATGTGAGACAATTGTGAGAGTGTAGGAGACTCTTGTGACAAGAGTGCATTGTAATTGTTTCATGATTCCATGGTTAATATAAAATATGAGATAGAGGGGTTTTTAGCAGCAAGCTTTCCCTGGGAAATTATCTGTGTTGTGGTTTGATTTGATTCTTTCTTTGTTTCATGTGATTGGTGATTGTGTTTAATTTCCACAATTGATTTGTAGAAGGATTCAATATCTAGCTGTAGTACATTGTTAGATCGAATTAAATCCATTGATATACATATGTTTGTATAATTTCTACATACCCGAGGGGAGGAAAGTGGTATCCGAAGAGTTGGATTAATGTGGTTAAATATTAAACCTGCCATGTAGTATAAGACAAGTGATGTGCGGAAAGTGGATGGTGGTGAAGGATATGATGGTGATAGTTCTGACCTGGGTATCAATGAAGAAATCTAAATATACAATCATAATATTTATATTTGTACAAAAATATTATTCAACCAAAATAAGGTAACATAATTTACATTTTAAAAATATTTAACAAAACATATTATGAATGTAAAGGGGGTGATTTGTTCATCCCAGATGTACATGGTTAATCATTATATGACACGTCAATTTATAGATACATTAAATCAAGGCTATAATTATACCCATATTAAAATCACATTCAGAGTAAAATCATCTACAACATTGAATGAAAAAATATGACTAGTTTTCCATGGAGGGACCATTTTAATTCATTATTCACTTGCTCCTCCGTACTTGATTATGTGGCAAACCAAATGAGTAGGTTGCTACAATTATTACATGAATCATAGAAACTAGCATTAATGCATCTGCACACAACAACGATTAGCTATCTATGCTTAAAAATTGAAAACACTATATATATATATATATATATATATATATATATATATATATATATATATAAGAGACAGAAATATTATTTAATTTCCTCTATATATCTACATGTTCAGGCACCCTGATGACCCATAAAAGTATCCCCTCAGCTAAAGCATCTATGAGGGTCACATGAGGCTCCATATGACCTATTACGGGTAAGGTTCGTTGCAAGAGTTGAAGTCCCAACCCTCCTCCAGCACCACCTATAAGTCACTCCTTATAGGATAATGCATTGAAAGTGCTATGTTACACCAAGTTACAAGTGAAGGAAACTATGGATGTATGGATTTAGATGATGTTATGTACTAATGGAGAATGTCGGATAATGGGTTAAGACTTTTCCTAGGAGGATGAAGACCTATGAATGGGTCATGCGTAGCATTTTATCTATCATACGCTGAGCCATGAACAAATTATAGAATTCACCAATCACAAAGTAGTTCACATGGTGACCTAACAAAAACTCTAACCATAATTCTATAAGAAAATAGTAAAGAACCTCCCTATTATTGCAAAGAGGTTTATTAAATAGCATAAATGACATGTTCATCCAAAAATGTATAAATGGTTGGTAACTGCAACAATATATACAATGTGTCTCATTGTGACTAGTTATTGCAACTGGGTTCTTGCACGTTCAATAAAAAATGGCATCAACTATTGCTTTAAAATGTTTAAGTATTTAACTTTGTCACTATCTAGATGTTTCCTAAAATATTTAAACATTATGATCATTTAATAGAAAAATATGAGTTAATTGGCCTCAAGCATTTCCAATGAAACCTGTTTAATGGTTATGGATTAGGGTTTGGTGCTCCTCTTATAATGATGTTCCGTTTTGATTTTTTCCAAGCTCCATATTAGTTATATATATATATATATATATATATATATATATATATATATATAAACAAAACAAAATCAATTAAGATTCATAAATGAAATCAAACCAAAAACAAAACAAAAAACAAAAAATTGTCCTCTCCCTCCATTACTACAATGATTCCTTCCATATATTTACGAAAAATAAATGTCACAAAAAATATATATATAATTCTAATTAAAAACATTATTTATTATTACCTCATAAAAACACATATTCAATCTTAAATTATATATCATTATAAAAAAAATTATATATATGTTTGAGACAATATCATTTTAGTAAGAAGAAATATCATTGACTTTCTTTATGATATCATTATCATAATCATCACAATCAAGTTTCATTCATTTTCCATGTACATACGCATATAAGGCTACTCTAAGTGATATCAAAACCATCATCATTAGAATGTCCTTTTATTGACTTTCCTTTCCTTTCCATACACATAAAGTTAAGTTCTCACGTTTCATTCATTTTCCATGTACATACGCATATAAGGCTACTGTAAGTGATATCAAAACCATCATCATTGTTATCATCAAAATGATGTCCTTTTATTGACTTTCCTTTCCTTTCCATACACATGAAGTTAAGTTCTGATCATTTTATTGACATTGCATTAAGGACGGAGTTGTTTCAAGTGATGGAACATCTTAAGTCCGCATATGCTTGCGTAAGTCACCTTGCAAGTTGCCATAAATGAATTATATGGAGCCAACGAAGTATTTTCATGTGGCTGTGTTACTCTCTATCCTTCCTCGTATAGAAATTTCTCACCAGCTTGAGTCATGGCTGCCGGGAACCAGGTGGAGTTGGGTTCTCTACCAGCTGTAACTAAATCACATAATCCAGAGGGTGAAACAAATAAAGGTAACAATGTTGGGGACGAAGACGATTTGACAAGTGATCGGTTGAGAACCAGCTTCCCGAGATTTTGGTGTGTTCGGGATCACCGGTCAACGCCAACAGAGGCTCAAAAGTCGAGGAAAGGGGAGGTAGATGAGGAAGGCCTCTTCGATCACAGAAGGCAAGGAGGATGGAAAACTATGCCTTTTATCATAGGTAACTCTACCATTTGATTGCCGTAGTGCTTCATTCAATATTACCTTCAGTTTTGTAGAATTGGAAATAACTACGTAGCTAGGCATGTCTTGTCTGCTTCTTTTTCTGGGCATTTTATAACAATTTCTAACACGATTTCGCTTTGGTCTGGTTAGTTCGCCTGGTTAATTTGGTCTGATTTGTTCGTTCTAGGTTGTTTTTGTTTTTGCTCCTTCTTTGGTCTTCTACGTTTCATGCTCCCAAACGTGAGATTCCTAGCCGCCCAATTTTTTTATAAATTGTCTTACCGCAAGTGGCTAACACAGCTCCAGTTCAAAGTTTGTGCTTTTCTGGGTACCACTTCGTTCGACTTTATCCATGGTTATTCCTATTTGGGATATCTTTAAATTTCACTGTTAAGCCTTTGGTTCACCCTCGCAGAAATATGGGCTTTGTTTTCCAGCAGTGTTTGTATATGCTGTTATTTTGGCGATCTATGTATCTTTCTGATAAGAATTAGATTTGTCGGTGTTAAAATGGCAGGAAACGGGGCTTGCGAGTCTTTAGTGACTATGGGCTTATCCTCAAATTTGATTATCTACTTCACAAAATAATTCCACACGTCTCAAAATTCCATTCTAACACATATTAGATAATTTGAACGAAATGTTTTCACTTGTTTGTTTTTTAATAGCAGTGCAACCTGAGACTGCGGGCAGTTATAACTGTCTGTGTGCGACAAAGTGGAAAATTATGCCCCCAACAACCTTCTAATATGCTGGTTTTTATTTTGAAGGGAGTGGCTCGCAGACATCTGATTACTATGATCCTCTACAGAACGAAGTTCTCAAATCAGGGATGCCTCTAACAGACCAGTTCATGTAAGCTTACATAACAAAAAGTATGATTGATTTGCTAGTATATGTCAACTATCAGTGCTGGCTATGACTGGGTTTTCAAAAAATTACGTAACTGTAATCCCTGTTATTATTGAAAATATTGAACAGTGTAGATTCATTTTAATTACTAATCATTAGAGAATCTCTGCATAAGTTGAATTTTTTTTTTTAATGTAAAATTTTACAATCAAAATAAGATTATTAATTTTTAAATATGAGAAATTTTAGTAGTGCATTATATTAGATATTATTTTTGAGATTCTTAATTAAGTTATTTATTTATGATCATTTTCATGATTAGAGATAGTTTTAACTAACTAATTTCTATTTATTTTTTAATAGTCTATTATCAGGTCATGCTCATAGGGGTGAAGAAGTGGGATTGAAACTAGTGAAATGAATCACATGGGGAAGAAGTGAGAGATTGAAACTAGTGAAATGAATCACATGGGGTCAATCATGATTTCTTGAGACGTCACACGAGGTCACCCATCACATTTCACCAAAATCAAACCCACTTAGCTTGTTACCCCATTTGCAAAACCTTAACAAGTATTGTGCCTCATGAGGAATTAGTCAGTTAACACTACCTCTCATGAAAATAGTCATAAATGAATGACTTACTTAACAAAATTGAATCCCAAAAATGATGTCTAAGATTATTAATGTTTTATTATATGTTTAATTAAATAAACCAAACACATATCTTCATTTTTAATTTTTATTATATGAAAGTTCAAATATTTTATTTATGGTTTAGAATGAGTAAAATATTTGTACCACTTCTTTTTAGTATAGGCATTAAGAATAAGATTATTTATTTTTGTTTTTTATTATATTAGAAATGTTTTTTATTTAAATAATTTTTTTTTAATTTTAAAATGAACAAGAGTCAACTCCAAATTAAACATCCACATACTTACACTCTCTCCTACTAAGTTGTAGAATGAGTGTCTAGACTCCATTATAATTTACACTATTTCTCATATTAGATTGTAGAATGAACATCTTAACTCCATTATAATTGAAATAATGAATATTGAATAATCATTTTTTTAGGTTTCTGAACAAGGCTTCTATCAAAATCCCACAAGATTTTAAGACGGATCCGTGGCCCATCCATGGAGGCTGTGTAGTCTTCGGCAAGTGGAAGAGCTGAAATCGGTGATAAGAATAGCGCCCATATGGTTAAGCACGATTAGCAGCTTCGTGTGTATGGTACAGCTGAACACATTTTCGGTTTTGCAAGTAGAGACGATGGACATGTTGAATTATAACTTCAACTGCTGTAACGCAGTGAAGGATAAATGCTACAGGGGTTTCTCTGGAGCACGCAAGCCAAAAATTAAAAATCTGCATTTAATGAAGTCTGCAAGTTGTTGTTTAAATATCTCTGCAACAGTCGCCTGAACATTGATGAGATTGTGGTTTCAAACCACGCAACCAGAAAACTTCAATGTTGTTCTTATCACTTCTTAAATTCTGCAACCACCACATTCAAAGCTCATATATTTACCCACCAGTTTTTACCACGTGGCATTGCATGATTCATTCGGGTTTCACATGGCTAGTTCATGAAGTTGGAGAATTCGGACCCAAATTTTTATAGGGTGAATTTAATTTGGAATTCGCGTCACACATTGGGCCTACGTCAACATTTGATTTTGGAACGGGAAGAGCATTTCCAAAAGAGTTTGATTTACTTTTTGAAATCCGTAAAGTTTCATAAAGTTTTTAAAGACCTTCGGTAAAATTTATTTTTACTAAGGTTAATATATATTATAAATGTTTTTAACATTTATAATATATATGTTTAATGTTTTATTTTTAAAATGTTATGTTCTGGACAGTTTAAAAGGCCCGAAAGCCAAAACAAAAAAAAGAGGGTCGTGAATGTAATTTTATTTTACTGTGTAATTTTTTATATTAAAAGTTTATTTACACAGCAGTGTATAAAAAGGGAAAAGACAGATTGTAAGTTTAAGAAGTTTTTACACACAACAGAGTGTAAAAGTTTGAGTTGCACAGCAGTGCGTTTATTGTTTTTTTTTGAAGAAAGACAGAGTATTTTCTGTGTGAGACAGAGAAGAGTTTTGCTTGGCACTGTGTTTTGTAACAGTCCAACATTTTGTAATCCCTCATAGAGGAAGAAGGTTTTTTTATTGTAATAGATTTTTACAGTGAATGAAATAGAATTTTTTTTCAGTGTTGAACTCTGTCTCATTTGAGTGAAATTTTTAATATTTTCTCTGTGTTAAAGCAAGGGAATTTCTATTCTCCTGTGTTTGGAATATTCAGAAATTCCAACATGGTATCAGAGCTAGTTCAGGCTATTTGAAGGTCAAATAAGCTGAAGGAAAGGAGTTCTTTGTTGCAGCAGCTTCTCCAGCAGTGTGAAGACTCAGCCAAAAAGAATCCAAAGGTATTTCTCTATACAGTTTTTTGTGTTACTGTTGCAGAACAGTCAAGTGTTTTTTGAATCATAGTTAAGAGTGCAGAATGGCTGGAGCCAGCACTGGTATGGGTATGGGAAATATCCATCTCCCAATGTTTAATGGGAAAAATTATGACTACTGGTCAATAACTATGAGAGCTTTATTTGTCTCCCAAGACTTATGGGAATTAGTTGAGGATGGCTTTGAAGAGCCAACAAATGAAGCAGAGTTTTATGTTTTAACTCAAGCACAAAGAGAGATGTTCAAGAGCAATAAGAAGAAAGATGCCAAGGCTCTTTTCTTCTTATATCAAGCAGTGCATGGGAGTGTGTTTCCTAGGATAGCAGCAGCTAATAGATCCAAAGAAGCATGGGAAACTCTCAAGACATCCTATCAAGTTATGGAGAAAGTGAAGACAGCAAAATTTCAGTTACTGAGGAGAGACTTTGAGACTCTCTGTATGAAAGAGTCAGATAATATTGACTCATTCTTCACTCATGTGATTGGAATGGTCACACAAATAAGATCTCATGGAGAGACTCATGAAGACAAGAGGATTGTGGAAAAACTCTTGAGAAGTTTACCCTCAAGATTCGATGTGATTGTCACCACCATAGAGGAGACTAGGGATCTCACAAATTTTTCAGTGGATGAACTTCATGCATCATTGATGACCCATGAACAGAGATTGGGTAGGAGTGAAAACTCATCTTTTGAGCAAGCCTTTAAGACCCAGATGTCTTTCGGAAGATGAAGAGGGCAAGGCAGAGGAAACAAGAGAGGAAGAGGAAGAAGCCAAAACATAGGTGGACAGAACAGTCTAGCAAATGCTCAAGGAAGGAGCAACAATCCAAATCAGCATCAAGGCCAAGGCAGTAGCCAGCAGAATGGTCAGCAGAATGCTCAAGGACAAAGGTATGATAAGTCCAATGTCCAATGTTACCATTGTAAAAAATATGGTCATTATGCTAATGAATGTAGAAAGAAGCAGCAAGAAATGGCAAGTAGAACTAGTGCAAATTTCACTAAGGAAAATAGCAGCCAAAATAATTTGTTTTTAGCTTGTAATATGGCTAAAGAAAATAATGAAGATTTATGGTTTCTAGACTCCGGTTGCAGTAACCATATGACAGGAAACTTTGCAATGTTTTCTATGTTAGATAAAAGTGTGCAGTCACAAGTCACACTAGGAACTGATAGCAAAGTTTTTGTTATGGGAAAAGGAGATGTAAATGTTTTAACAAGATTAGGTGCAAGGAAAACCATAGCAGATGTTTATTATGTTCCGGGAATGATGTGTAACCTCTTAAGTATTGGACAGCTTGTCCATAAGGGGTATAATGTTTTCTTTGATAATGATGTTTGTACCATCATGGATAAACTACCCAACAAACAATGTATTGCTGAAGTGAAGATGACAAGGAACAGAATGTTCCCTCTCAGAATGAGAGCAGATTTGAAGAATGGTGAAGAGAAAGCAGCAGTGGCACAAGAGACTTTCCAAAGCGAACCAAAAGATGATAATTGGTTATGGCACTTGAGATTTGGACATCTCAACTTTGGAGGTCTTAATTTGTTGAACAGAAAAGGAATGGTAAGTGGTTTACCATTGATAGAGAAACCGGACAGCCTTTGTGAAGGTTGTATCTTGGGGAAACAACACAGAGAAAGTTTTCCTTCCGGGAAAAGTATAAGGGCAAAGGCACCCTTAGAGATTGTCCACTCAGATGTATGTGGACCGATGCAAACTCCATCGCTTGCAAGCAGCCACTATGTGTTAACATTCATAGATGATTTTACAAGAAAAACTTGGGTTTACTTTTTGAAAAACAAAAGTGAAGTGTTTGAAAAATTTAGAAATTTCAAAGCACTTGTTGAGAACCAGAGTGGGCTGCATATCAAAGTCTTAAGGACTGATAGAGGAGGTGAGTATATCTCTAAATATTTTCTACGTTTTTGTAGAGAAAATGGTATTCAAAAGCAGTTTACAAATAGATATACTCCACAGCAAAATGGAGTAGCCGAAAGGAAGAACCGAACCATAATGGAAATGGCGAGGAGTATGTTGAAGGCAAAGCATTTGCCTAATGATTATTGGGATGAAGCTATACATTATGCAGCGTATATCTTGAATAGGTGCCATACAAAAGCAGTTATGAACAAAGTGCCAGAAGAGGCATGGAGTGGCACAAAGCAAGGTGTCACACACATGAAGGTTTTCGGATGTGTGGCTTATGCACACATTCTGGATCAGCTAAGGAAGAAGTTGGACAACAAGGGGGAGAAATGTATTTTCATTGGATACAGTGAGGAATCCAAGGCATACAGGTTATATAACCCATCCAACAAGAAGTTTATTGTGAGCAGATATGTTCAGTTTATTGAAGAGGAAGCTTGGGATGGAAGCATAGAGAAAACAGTGAATGTTAAACACTGTTTATCTCATGATGAGAATGATGATGAGTTGGCTGAAATACATCCCCAAACAGCAACACCAACAAAAGAGCAGCAAAGCACACCCTTGAGGAGAAATGACAGTGCTTCTCCAAGCACACCACAAGGAGGAAATTAAAGTGTTTCTTCAAGCATTTGTACACCTACTGAAAGAGGTAAGAAATTTAGAAGTTTGAAAGATATTTATGAACAAGATATAACAAATGAAGGTATCAATTCTTTGTTTGCTTTATATTGTCATGTTGATGATCCTGTTCATTTCGAAGAAGCTATTAAGGATAAGAAATGGATAGAAGCTATGGATGAGGAGATAAATGCCATAGAAAGAAACAAAACTTGGGATTTGGTTGAACTCCCAAAAGGTAAAGATGTCATTGGTGTTAAATGGGTCTACAAGACCAAGAGTAATGCTGAAGGCAAAATAGAGAGACACAAGGCAAGACTTGTTGTCAAAGGCTATAAGCAGAAGCATGGGATAGATTATGAGAAAACTTTTGCACCGGTTGCAAGAATGGAAACCGTGAGAGCAGTGTTGTCCATAGCAACACAAAACAAATGGAAAGTTTACCAAATGGACGTGAAGTCAGCATTTCTGAATGGAGTGTTAATGGAAGAGGTTTACATTGATCAACCTCTCGGTTATGAAAAGAAAGGCCAAGAGCACAAAGTGTGCAAGTTGAAGAAAGCTCTTTATGGGTTGAAGCAAGCGCCAAGAGCGTGGTACAGTAGGATAGATTCATATCTACTGGAAAATGGTTTTGAAAAGTGTGAGGGAGAACCCACCCTCTACATCAAAGAAAAAGATGGAAAACTATTGATAGTAGTTTTGTATGTTGATGATGTTATTTTTACAGGTAATGATGATTGCCTTATTGAACATTTTAAAACAGTCATGAAAGAAGAATTTGAAATGAATGATATGGGTTTGTTGAGATACTTCTTGGGAATAGAAGTAGAACAAGATGAAAATGGGATTTTTATCTCACAGGAAAAGTATGTTAATGAGGTGCTTGAAAGATTTAACATGCAAGAGAGCAAAGCAGCAATCACTCCCACAGTGATGGGATTAAAACTCAGCAGAGAGGACAGCAGCAAGGATTTTGATCCTAGTTTGTACAAGAGCATAGTTGGCAGCCTCATGTATTTGACTGCAACTAGGCCGGACATAATGCATGATGTTAGTTTGATTTCCAGATTCATGGAAAAGCCAAAGGATGCACATTGGCAAGCAGCAAAAAGAATTTTGAGGTATGTTAAAGGTACTAAAAGGTTTGGTATTTTGTATACTAATTCAGAAAATTCAGATTTAGTTGGATACACTAACAGTGATTGGGCTGGAAGTGTTGATGATCGGAAGAGCACTTCCGGTTATGTTTTTCATATGGGCTCAGGAGCCATTTCATGGGCTTCTAAGAAACAACCCATTGTAGCATTATCTACAGCAGAAGCAGAATATGTGGCAGCTACAGCAGCAGTGTGTCAAGCAGTTTGGATGAGAAAAATGTTGAGAATTTTATGCCAAGAGCAGACAAAAGGGACAGTGATTTTTTGTGACAATAGCTCAGCTATTGCATTGTCTAAAAATTCTGTTTTTCATAAGAGGACAAAGCACATTGACACCAAGTTTCATTTCATATGGGAATTGGTAAGCAATGACGAGATTGTTTTGCAGCATTGCAGAACAGAGGATCAATTTGCAGATATCCTCACAAAGCCACTTCAGCAGAAAAGCTTTGAACATTTCAAGAAATGCATGGGTATGCAGGAAAACCCCGTATTTGAATTTAAGGGGGAGTGTTGAATTATAACTTCAACTGCTGTAACGCAGTGAAGGATAAATGCTACAGGAGTTTCTCTGGAGCACACAAGCCAAAAATTAAAAATCTGCATTTAATAAAGTCTGCAAGTTGTTGTTTAAATATCTCTGCAACAGCCGCCTGAACATTGATGAGATTGTGGTTTCAAACCACGCAACCAGAAAAATTCAATGTTGTTCTTATCGCTTCTTAAATTCTGCAACCACCACATTCAAAGCTCATATATTTACCCACCAGTTTTTACCACGTGGCATTGCATGATTCATTCGGGTTTCACATGGCTCATTCATAAAGTTGGAGAATTGGGACCCAAATTTTTATAGGGTGAATTTAATTTGGAATTCGCGTCACACATTGGGCCTACGTCAACATTTGATTTTGGAACGCGAAGAGCATTTCCAAAAGAGTTTGATTTACTTTTTGAAATCCGTAAAGTTTCATAAAGTTTTTAAAGATCTTCGGTAAAATTTATTTTTACTAAGGTTAATATATATTATAAATGTTTTTAACATTTATAATATATATGTTTAATTTTTTATTTTTAAAATGTTATGTTCTGGATAGTTTAAAAGGCCTGAAAGCCAAAACAAAAAAAAGAGGGCCGTGAATGTAATTTTATTTTACTGTGTAATTTTTTTTATTAAAAGTTTATTTACACAGCAGTGTATAAAAAGGGAAAAGACAGATTGTAAGTTTAAGAAGTTTTTACACACAGCAGAGTGTAAAATTTTGAGTTGCACAGCAGTGCATTTATTGTTTTTTTTTGAAGAGAGACAGAGTATTTTCTGTGTGAGACAGAGAAGAGTTTTTCTTGGCACTGTGTTTTGTAATAGTCTAGCATTTTGTAATCCCTCATAGAGGAAGAAGTTTTTTTTATTGTAATATATTTTTACAGTGAATGAAAAAGAATTTTTTTTCAGTGTTGAACTCTATCTCATTTGAGTGAAATTTTTAATATTTTCTCTGTGTTAAAGCAAGGGAATTTCTATTCTCCTGTGTTTGGAATATTCAGAAATTCCAATAGGACAGACACATGGGCAAGCACTTCTAGATCCCTGCAGGATCATTTGGATTCTTCAGTATGGTAGCGCTTATCTTGTTTTTGCCCATCTACGACTGACTTATGGTGCCCTTCTCCAGGCGGATGAGCAAGGAAGGCAGGGGCATAACAATTTTACAGAGAATGGGGATTGGATATGCACTTGCCACCCTATCGATGGTCGTCGCCGCTGTTGTCGAAACGAAGTGGCGGAACGCGACGTTAAGCCACGGTTTCATGGAGAAACTGGGGGACGTGATTCCGATGTCAGCACTGTGGCTGGTTCCTCAGTATTCTCTGTCCGGTCTAGCAGACGTGTTCGGTCTCATCGGAGAGGTGGAATTTCTGTACAGTCAATTTCCCGAAAATTTGAGGAGTGTGGGGGGTGCACTCTTCTTCTTGTCCATGGCTCTGGGTAATTATGTCAGCAGTCTCATTGTGAGCATTGTGCAGAACACCACCAGCAGCCCCGGTCACAGTAATTGGCTGGCACAGAATCTGAACAAGGGCAAGCTCGATAACTTTTACTGGCTAATAGCAGTTTATAGCACTGTCAATTTGGTGTATTTCGTCATCATTGCTTGCTAGTATAGATATAAAGCCATCGTTGAGGATAAAAAATCCGAGGCATCCAGTTTTGGGGAAGATAATCAAGTCTTTCCTGTTGCATAGGTATACATTTTCATGCAAAGTTGCAATTGCCTGGCCTGTTCCAGTCATGCTATTAATGTCTTATAAACGTTCTCCAGCTCCACCTCCAGCCAATGAGGGAGCAATCGCATTGGTTGAATGCTCAGTCAGCGATGAGGCAAATGGAATGTGAAAACTTTATTCAAACTGATTTAATTTCCGGTTTTTAAGTCCGCGATAAAGGTTAATAACTTAGGTTTAAAAGTATTAATGGTTTTATGATTTTAACGCCGCAACCCATTTTTATTTAAAACACTTTTTTTCATTTAATATGACATATATATATATATATTGTAACATATATATTATAAACATTATATATATGTATGGTGTAACATATATATTATCAACATTTTTCAAATGTTTATAATATATAATTTGAAATTTGCTTTAATATTTCTTTAAAAAAGAGCGTTTGTTATGTTATATGATTTGAGCTCGAAGGCTATTGACAAGTAGGGATTGTGTGAGCATAATTTTTAAGAGAACATAGTGAACTGTGTATTGAGAAAGCCAGAAGGCTAAAATAGAAATAGCAATGACAGTATTGTAAATGCGAGAAAACAGAGTTTTTATTGTATGTATTTTTTTTTTTTATTGTAGATAGAGAACATAATTGAAAGAAAGCACTGTGTTTTGTAAATGTCAGAAAGCAGAAAATGGAGTTTTTACTGTGTGTATTTCTTTTTTTATGTAGACAGAGAAAAAAATTGAAAGAAAGCACTGTGTTTTTGTAGCAGTGAAAAAAAGTTTTTTTTAAAGCCAGAACAACAGTTCTGAGCCATTTTGTAATAGCTTTTCAAGGTTTAATAAAAGAATGTTTTCTGTATCTCTATCTATCAATATTTCATATGTTAGAAGAAGAGACTTTGTTTTCTCTCTGTGTGTTTGAAATATTTCAGAAATTTCAATAGTTTTTATTTAAAAAATAATTGAATCTTGAATCCTAAGCATTTATTTTGCTATATTACACACCTGCTAAAAAAAATATTGTGCCAAAGGTCAAGCTTAGTGACCCATTTCACTCCCTAACCTTGGTATTATCAATGCACTCCCAACACCAAGGAACTAGAATCTCAACTCAATTGTGGAACTAACCAATTCTATTATATCATCGTCTAACGAGGTTAGAATTGTTGCCATCATCTCGTGGATGGTAGGTAAAGGAGAAAGACTTGAACACACGAGGGCTTTATATACTACCTATCGAGGGGCTAAGGAACTTACCACTAAAGGGGCATGGCTTAGAACTTATCAAGAATTCTTCCCCTCAATCTCCACCGTGACTTTGATCTTTTATGGTATCTTGTTTACCAATATATCTTACTCTTTTTTCATTACATGTACTTTTTATAGAGATGCAGATAATTTATGAGTAATGTGTCGATAAAAGATATACTATCCTTGTTGATGTTTAGTTAATGTGTATCAAATTATGGCAAAAGCACTAATTGTCCCCTGCTAAATCTAGAGAACCAATCAGTGAATAACAGATCATGAATATTGGAATGATGAAATGAATGATTTGGCATGGAATAATTTGAATGCATTGGTATATTGAGCGAGCTATGGCCAATTTAGATTATTTCACCAATCTATCCAAATTAAGTATAGTGGAATCAATGCCTATTTCTATCATTTGATCACGCATAGCTATGTTTATCACCGAGGCGCAAATAAGGGGTTGGATTTCGGGTTAAACTTGAGTCACTTACCTACAACTTCAATTTTATTTGCCAATCATATGGGTATCGAATCACTAAAGGTAATAATGTAGAGCCGGTAGCTTTGAATAACAACCTTACGAATAAAGAAGCTGTAGTTGGTGTTGTGTCTCAATCTAGTCTCCTAAACTGAGTTCATTTAATTGTCAACCAGGATTTGTAAACTGCTGAAGTGAAGTGTACCATATGTACCTAGGTGCTTGTTTCCTAGTGCATTGTGTGTAGTGTTTTGTGATGTTTTGGTCTTTTATGTTGATTTATGATGTTTTTGGTCTTTTGAAGTTTTGTGTTTACAATGAAAATGCCTAGAAAACTAATGAAAAGAAATTGGCGGTCAAAACCAAAGTTGAGCCTAATGTATGGAATGGAAAATGTAATAAAAAATACTGAAGCAACATCTGAACTATGACTGAATAGAAACAAGAGCTTGATGATAACTTCTTAGACAAATGACACAAACTAGACTTGAGAAATGATCACTAAATATGCAAGTTTTCTAACTAGACAGTTAGATCATGATGCAACATTCTATTCTCAGCTCATCTATTCCATGACTAATTCCTAGTTCTATTCTGCAATTTCAATTGAATGTCACAGAGCCTATACTCAAAGAGTTATTGGTTTCTTTTCAGGGTAGTTCTGTTGAGGAAGAGCTCTGTTTATGATGAGGAATTTGCAGAGATATTTCAGACCTTGTAATGATGTTATCTTTTGTTCCTAAGGTTATGGATCACTGGTGGTTTTCAGAACAAAAAGATATTTGTAAATAATGAAGGCTGTCTTATGAATCCTATCAACTAAAGTGATCTACTGTGCAAAGGGTGACAGTGTGACTATGAGATGCAAGTACAATGAATTAATTTAAACATGAGCTTAAGATGCTTCTAAACTAGAACAATGTTAAACTATAAGTCATCATCAAACTTGAAACGAAGTAGCTGGACATGAATTAAATGCAAAATGAAACTCCGGAGCGTTCTAACTAACATGCATTATTCTATGAAGTTACACAATCGGTTTGTTCATCATGAGTGATATTTTGGAAGAGTTCCTTCTTGTGGAAGAGGTAGAACAATTTTGACTGTGGACTTGTATGCAATTGAAAGCAAATGAACCGAAAGCAAATGAAACTAAGTTGTCACATCACAGTCATATCTTGAACTTCTTAAGGATGTCTTGTGAATTCTTCTGTGGAAGAGCAGTAGAACAAGTAAATCGTGATTGTGAAGAGCAAAACACAACTAATTCCTACAACAATATGTGGTACTTATTCATCATTCACTATTATAATATAAAAAGAATGTCTTCTTGTGGAAGAACTGGAATGAATATAACTACAGTATCTAGTTAAAAACAAATACAAATTCAACTCCTATCCCACAATACCATAGTCATTAATCATTCATCATTTTGGTCTGTTGGAAGAGTGTCTTCTTGTGGAAGAGCTGGAACGAATATGACTACAGTAGCTAGTTAAACAAATACAAATTTAACTCCTATCCTACAATACCATAGTCATTAAACATTCATCATTTTAGTCTGTTGGAAGAGTGTCTTCTTGTGGAAGAGCTAGAATGAATACGAATACAGTAGATAAAACAAAACAACTACCAATTCAAATGCAAATTACGTAAAGACAAACAGAAAACTTACGCAAAAAGAAATCCTGCAAGGGGCAGTGGCCCTCACCACTTGACTCGGCATTCAACTCCAAATTAAATCACGCCTTCAAGATAATTTTTGTCTGCTCCATTAACGACAATAGTTTTAACATAATGCTCGTGTCTTCAAAGACGTAACAATAGTTTATGGCAAAATCTAAAGCAAAAGAACGAACAAATTTTCTAAATTAAGCTCTCGGCCTACTCAAGAGTTTATAAAGTAAATGCAAGTAACAATAATTAAAATAATTTAGGAATGATGTCTTTCCTTATCCAAATCATCTTAGGAGTCTTTGAGGTGGCTGCATGAAGGAGAAAAGACACCTGGACTAAGACAGTCCTAGTAGGAGTCTTCCTTCACAAATGTGTTCCCACGTGCATAACCGTACCCATAATTCATTTCCTCTTCCATGATGAGCAACACACCATGTAGGCACAACGTGGATCATGCCCATATGCGTTTTTCCTCAAGAGGCCACCTGGAACATACTCAAACATAAAGGTAGCTGCAGAATCGCCGGTTAGCTACGAAATGCCTGCATTCTGCAGCTAGTTCCGGTCAAAATGCTTAACAATGGAAACAATCACAAAATTCAACAAGTCAGTCATGTAAACCATTCTAGAAGTAATTTTAACTATTTTTATTGATCAATTGGGTTTAAAATGGAAATGGACAAGGGAAAATGAGGTAAAATGAGGTGAAGGAAAGCACAAATTTGAGGCTCAACATATCCCCACTGCTGTCTCTTTGCATGTCCTCATGCAAATTATCCTATGAATTCTGAGGCTTCTGCAAGGACATCTAATCCCCTTCTTCTCCGTTGTCTGAAAGCTAGAGGCCTTCTGGGTTTCCTGATCACAAGTTTGAACCTGAGGTTTGTGAGTGCCCTGATCAACTTTCTGTTCCTTGTCTTCATCTTCTCATTGGTCCTCTCCACTTTGTCTATATGTAGGGATAAGGTTGAGTTCATGTCAGTCTTGAGCTTGATTTGATCTTTGAGAATTTCATTCTCATTTTTGATGTGTCTATTCAATAATTCCAACTCATACCTATCCCTCCTTAATATATCAATTTCAGTCAGTGGAGGACTGGGGGTTCTCTCTTCTCTTTCTGAAGCTGTCCTCTGTAAAGTTTCCACATAATCATAGATTTCCTGTTGAGTAGGATCAATCTCAGGGGTGCCTTCATAAAAATCTTCATCATCTTCCTCTTCAATGGATGTTTCTTCATCTTCAATATTGATTACCCTTGTTTGTTTGATTGGTGTTTTCTTCAGTTTTCCTTTTAATCTGTGGCTTCTCCTAAGCTGAGAGGACCCTTCTCCTTTCTCTGTAGTAGATTCCTTGATTATCTTCTCTTTCTTAAGTTCCCTCTTTATTCTAGTCAACTTCTCCAAAATGACTTCCTCACTGCTTTCTTGAACTGGTTTGTCAATTTTACCTTTTGAAGTCCTCCATTTCCTACTTCTCTTTGTGGGCTGTGGTTCAGGTGATAGTTATTTTGCTTCTTCAAAATGATTTCTTATTAAGAAATCATTCCATGTATCATTTGTTTTAGATAGATGATGCTCAATCAAAATTTTGACCAACCCATGATGATACAGGGTTGTCTCCAAAAACTGAACTCTTCTCTGAACACAGGAAGCCATTTTCTTCAGACTTTGATACAAGAAATATGGTAGATTCAAATCTTCTCCCAGAAAATGCAACATCAGTCTAATGTGGTAGACATAAAATGTCCCATATCTACCCTCACATGTAACAAATTTTTGTAAAAGTAGTATGTTTCTCCATTTTCTTTTCAATGTTGTACTGGGAATTCCTTTCTTGAACACACTAACATCCATATTTGGTGATTTTAAAATTTGTTTCCAGGAGTCATTGTGGAATTCCCTATTTTTAAACCATCTCTCCCCAGTTCTGGATAATCCTGTAGCCTCTGCTATAAAAACTTCACTAACAGTAAACTTGACATCCCCTATTTCAACTTCAGTACCTTGGAATGATCTGGCAAATGTTTTGGTGACTTCCTTATGGAAGCCATTAAATTTTTCCAAGAATTGGAGCCATCCTACTTGTTGTAACATTTCCTTGCATTGTGGGTAACCTTCTAAATATTTTGATCCCACAGGCTCAGTCCTTACGATGAAACCCATGATTTTTTTCAATATCAAATTAACACTCTTCTCTACCCACAAAAAAATGACTTTTACTTTCGGATTAAAATGGCTTCAAGCTCTAAATGAAAATGGCTTCAATTTTGGAATGACATACCTTTGATTTATAATAGCAACAGCTTCAAAACCTCTGGCTGGTATGCCTCTGTTTGATAATGAAAAATGCCTTCGAACCCTCGGACTGATGTGCTTCTGTTGAACTTTTGGAGTGATATGAAAACAATTTAAATTTTCGAGCTAATATGTCTCTGATAGGCAATGAGAGATGGCTTCAGATTCCTTTTTGTGCAATACCTCTGTCTTTGGTAACAGAAGGACTTCAAACTCAATCACTGATAAACACCTCTGTCTCTAATAGAAAATGGTATGCTTCCAATTCAACACTACAGCATCTCTGTCTCGGGTAACAACAGACTTCAAACTCAATCACTACTACACCTCTGTCTTTGGTAATAACAGACTTCAAACTCAATCACTACCACACCTCTGTCTTTGGTAATAACAGACTTCAAACTCAATCACTACCACACCTCTGTATTTTGGTAACAACAGACTTTAAACTCTACACGGCCACAATTCTGTGTTGACAGTGAAAATGCTCCAAACTTCGTCCTCAGTGAAGTGGCTTTGAGTCCTCACACTGTTATAATTTCAAATTTACCTCCTCTGTTCTGCGTTTACAATGCTCAATGCTGTTATCCTTTAGCTCTGTTCCTGATGATCATAATATCTGTGTCTTCGGAATGGAGTATCGGCTACGGAATGAAGTTATGGCAAATGGTCACGGCATAGAGTAGTGGAGTGAGGTGGAGGATTGTATTAATGATTGAGGAGACGGCGGAGGATTTACGACGGCAGGGAAAATCATCATCATTAAATAACTTGGTTAAGAGTCGTGGGAAATTCAAACGCTTTGATCATTTCACCGCTTAAATGCTATCGGATATAAAATTTGAAATGGAAGATTTTAATACAAGGTCTGCAGAGGGTTTGTTTGGTGTTTGATCAATAAAACAATTAAAACAACCTTTCGAATAATCCACAACTAAACTATGCTAAACTTTTATGAAGTGCCATCGTAATTTAAATTTGTTACCTCTGCCCTTTATTTGATGTTTTTGTAGCCTTTGTATTCTCTGCTCATCTTTGGAGGAATCTTTCACAATTTTCTTGATATTTTTGCTTCATGAATTCACTGGATCACTTTGTTGTAATTTTGATGTCTGCTGGTTGATGCCTTCAGGGTTTATAGCTGCAAAAAGACTGTCGGGCTGCAGAAAGGCTGATCAGCTGCAGAATGTCCACTGAGCTGCAGAATGTTCCTGTAGAACACTTTAATCATGAAAATGAAATGTTTTTGGAGGATGGATGAAATGTTATGAAAATGGATGAAAATGGATGATGGATTATGATATGTATGAAGTAGATAATGGAATAAAATGGATTCAGTTCATGGAATGAAGGAACATAAGGGCTGTACTGCAATTCATGGCATATTTTTATTCACTTACAGCAAGATATCAAATTCTATGTTTTGACATGAAAATGAAGTGAATGGAAGATGGAGTGTAATGAATGAGATGTGGAATGGAGTGAAATGTGAATGATGGAGGAGATGAAGTATGGATGGATAAGTGAATGGAGTGAGATGAAATGAATCATAAGTACTATGGCACTGAACTTATGATTTTTATAACAGCTGCTTAGAAACAAAAATGGGAAAAGTTAGAGTGTCAGAGAGACTCTGATTTTCACCCTATCTTTTCTGTATAAAACATGCCAATCAGTGATTGGTTTTCATGTTTATACCTTTATTTTTTTTTATTTTTTTTATTTTTTTTATTTTTTTATTTTTATTTTTTTTTAAGAGAGAAATGCTTCAGAAAATTTAATCAAGTTGATGAAGAAGAGAGACTCTTCTTCATTAACTTCACATCATTGTCTCCTTGGAACTTCTTGACAAACTCTTCTCTTGAGAGTGGCTTGTGGTATAGCTTCAGTCTATGGCCATTCACAAGAAAAGTGACCTCCTCTTCATCTATAGTTCTGATTTTTACTGCCCCATTATCAAAAATTCGAACAATTTCATATGGCCCAAGCCAATGTGTCCGAAATTTCCCTTGAAAATCCTTGAATTTTGAATCAAACAAGAGAGCCCAATCACCCTCTTTAAATTTCTTCTCTTTGATATACTTGTCATGCCATCTAGCCCTTTGTTGTTGGACTAGACTTGTTTTCTGAACTGCATCTTGTCTGATCTCATCCAATTCATTAATTTGCTCCAGTCTATGCTTTTGTGCCTCCGTTAGATCAAGTCCTAGCTGAACTGCCATCTTGAATGTTTGAATTTGAAACTCTATAGGAAACAAAACTTGCTTCTCATAAACAAGCTCATAAGGAGTATGGCCTGTTGTGTTTCTCCATGTAGTTCTATAGGCCCACAAGGCTTCAGGAAGCCTATCTACCCAATCTCTTCTATGTAGATGAACAATCTTTGTTAGGATTCCTTCAATGACTTTATTAGTGGATTCCACTTGGCCATTTGCTTGTGGATGATAAGGAGTAGATGTTCTATGTCTGATTTTGTACTTCTCCATCATTTTCTCCACTAGCCTTGATGTAAATTGAGCTCCTTGATCTATAAAAATTTCCCTTGGGACACCAAAACGAGTAAAAATATCCTCAAAAAGAAAAGTAACTACAGATGATTCATTAGCAATAAGTAATGGTTTAGCTTCTACCCACTTAGTAACATAATCAGTGCAAACTAATATGTATTTCTTTTGTCTTGATGGAGGACTAATAGGTCCTACAAAATCCAAGGCCCATTTTTCAAAAGGTTCAATGTGTACCTGAGGTTGTAATGGCATCTCACCCGAAGGAGAAGGTTTCCCTACCCTTTGGCAACTGTCACACCTTTTGACATATTCCCTTGCATCTTTAAACAAAGATGGCCAATAATATCCTAAGTTAAGGATCTTATAGGCTATCCTCTTATCTGCAAAGTGTCTGCCACAAGGTTCATCATGACATGCCTTGAGAATTTCAGGCATCTCATCTTCACGAACACACCTTCTAATGATCAAATCTGAACCTGTCTTGTACAACTCATTAGCGACCCATGAATATCTTGCACTATTATTAATGATTTTTCTTTTATCCCTTGCATTCATAATTGAAGGAAATTTTCCTGAAACTAAATAATTAGCAATATCAGCAAACCATGGAGTTTGAGTAGAAACTGCAAAAAGATATTCATCAGGAAATTGATCTTCAACCGCAGTGTCATCTTTGATATTTTGAATTCTAGACAGGAAGTCAGCCACAATGTTTTGTTTTCCAGGCCTATCTAGAATAGTAATGTTGAATTCTTGCAATAATAACAACCATCTTATAACTCTACCATTAGTGATTGATTTATTCATTAAATATCTAATGGCAGAATGATCAGTGTCAATAAAAGTTTCATAGCCTGTTATATAGTGTCTAAATTTGTTAATGGCATGAACAATAGCTAAAAACTCTTTTTCAGTTACAGTATAGTTTAACTCTGCAGGAGTCAAATTTTTACTGATATAATAGATGGCATAGGGAATTAAATCTTTTTGTCCCAATACTGCTCCTAGAGCTGTATCGGAAGCATCTGTCGAGATATGAAAAAGTAACTTCCAGTTAGGTCCCCTTAATATAGGTGCTTCAGAAATTTTGGTTTTCAGGGTTTCAAAAGCTAACTGGCAATCAGAAGTCCACTTAAATTCACAATCTTTGGTGAGTAATTTGAAGAGAGGAGATGCTATTTTGGTGAAGTTTTCTATAAATCTCCTATAGTACCCTGTAAATCCTAGAAAACTTCTTACATCTCTTTGACAACTTGGAATGGATAGGTTAGAAATAACTTCAACTTTCGCTTCATCAACTCTAATCCCATCCCCCGAAATGTGGTGCCCTAAAACAATACCTTCAGTGAACATCATAAAACATTTTTCATGACTAAGAGAAAGGTTTGCTTCTTGACATCTTTTTAAGACCTTTTCCAAGTTTTCTAAAGCCTCTTCAAATGTATCCCCATAAACCGTAAAATCATCCATGTACACCTCTACACAGTCATGTATCAGATCAGAAAAAATTCCTAATACTGCCCTTTGGAATGTTGCAGGTGCATTGCACAATCCAAATGGCAATACTCGGTAGGCATAAGTACCCCAAGGACAAGTAAATGTGGTTTTATCTTGGTCTTCAAGTGCAGCTTGGATTTGATTGTAACCACTAAATCCATCCAGAAATGAAAAGTACTTTTTACCTGCTAATGTATCTAATACTTGATCTATGAAAGGTAAGGGAAAATGGTCTTTAAGAGTAGCTTTATTCAGTTCTCGGTAGTCAACACACACCCTCCATTTTCCATTTTTCTTAGGTACAATTACTAAAGGGGAAACCCACCGACTATCTGAAATAGGATAAATGAAGTTAACATTTAACAATTTTTGTAGTTCTTCCTTGACAATTTCCCTAAGATTTGGATTCATCTGTCTTTGAGGTTGTCTAATTGGTTTGCAATTTGCCTCTATATAGATGTGATGAGTACAAGTCTTGGGACTTATCCCTTTCATGTCAGTGTATTCCCATGCATATGCAGAAGAATGTCTCTGTAATACTTTGACTAGCTCTTCTTGTGGAAATTTTTCCAGGTTTTTGTTTATGTTCAAGGTTTTGCCTGGAAAAATTTCACTTGTAGAACTGCCAAATTTGTCCATAGAATGAAGAGACATCTGTCTAGATGACAAGAACTCAATATTGGATCTCTCTTGAAATGATTCTTGTTTGTGCTCTAGAGAAGATTCAAAATTTTCTAGAGTATTCAGAATTTGATTATCTTCACTAATTTCTGAAATTGTGAAGAGTGGTTGCAAATATTCTTCATCCTCTATCCATTGAGTGTCATCTAGATCTGTAATTGTCCTAGCCGGAGGATATAAAGTGAATTTCTTTGTTGAACTTCCATCAGAAATATACATATCACCGGACCTACAACTAATAAAAGCATCAGCTGTAGCCAACCAAGGTCTTCCTAGTATAACAGGATGGCCTCCTATATTATTCTTGGGTGTCAGGATCATGAAATCCACAGGGTACTCCCAAGAGTCTAGGGACACCGGAATGTCTTCTATTACCCCATCTGGTCTGATCACAGATCTATCTGCTAATTGTAATAGTGTGGGTGTAAAGAGAAGATTAGGAAGTTTCATTTTGTCCATGATTTGTCTACTCATGATATTTATTGCTGCTCCTAAGTCAATGAGTGTGTTTTGAATTTCAATTCCATTGATGTGAATTTTGACAATTGGATTTCCTGGGTCAAGGTACTTTGGAATAGTAATCTTACCCATCATAATGTCTGCTATTTGTCCTACCAGTTGAATTTTCTTGGTTTCTCTTATTCTTTTCTTTGTTGTCTTCATACTCAACTCCTTTATTGTTTTGGATAAAATTGGGATTTCCTTGATGGCTTGCAATAATGGAATTTTAATGCAAACATTTCTCAATTCGTCCAAGAAATCATAATTAGGCACCATTATTTGTTTTTCTACACCTTTGTCAATTTGTAATCTTTCCGGAAAGGGAGGTATAGAAGTAGATGTGGATGGTTGCTCTAATATTGGAGTTGGGCTTATTGGATCTTTTTGTTTCAGTTTTTCAATGTTTTGGCCTTGAAAGGATGTACCTTCCTCAAGACTTTTATTAACCCGTAGGGAGTCTTCCTCAGAATTATCTTGTTCTTGTATGATCAGAGAAGGTTTCCTCTTCTCAAGTATCCTTCCAGACCTAAGTTGAACATCACTAAGGTCTAGAGGAGTAATTAAATAAGTTGGAAATTGTTGTCCTTCTATCATGTATGTATTCGGGGGGTTCTTATTATTGGGGTTTGGTATGGGCTGAGCTGGTAATTGATTGGATTTTTGAGGGAATGGTAATGGAAGTGGTTGATTTTGATGAGGTTGGTTCAGATGATGTTGTTGAGAATTTTTTTGAAGATTTTGAGGAAAATTTTGTTGAGGATTTTGAGGATAAAATTGTGGATATGGTGGATAGGATGGTGGATACTGATAATATGGAGAGTATCTTCCATAGGGACCTTGTGATCCTTGTGCCTAAGCTTGAGATTGATTTTGAAATTGGGGCCAAGGTTGCTGCCAAGAATTCCAAGGTGGAGGTTGATTATACATTTGATCATGAAATCCTTGTGTCTGAGATCCCTGCCAAGGTCTTCTAGATACAAAGTTAAGAGATTCTGTGGAATCTGTAGGAGTTTCTTCCTGAAAAACAGCCTTGAGACCAGGAAGAGAAGGACAATTCTTGGTCTCATGTTTCTCAGAACAAATAACACAGGTTTCTACAACTTTTACATCTAATGGACACTCTCTCAAGGCATGTTTCTTCCTACATTTGGGACAAAAGATTGCCAAGGCATCAGATTCAGCCTTTTGCTTGTTTTGTATCTTGAGGGTGTCTATTTGTTCACTAAGACTCCCTAAGATGTCAGATTTAAAATCATCAAGCATGTGTCCTATTTCTGATCTACTTACTGTCCCAGAAGCATATTTACTTGCTCTTGCAAGAGCAGGATCTCTTGGACCTTTGACAGTTTTGGATTTCCCTCTGGAAAGGTTGATACATAACTCAGATATTTCAGGTAATGTGAGTTGTGATACATCCCCTTTTCCCATCATGTTAAGGATATCCAACCATTCATCCCTAATGGTTTTCAATAAAAGAGATTTTAAAGTGTCTTGATCTAGGTTTTCCATTTGTGCCCTTTTTATGTTGTATTTAAATCTTTCCAACAAATCTTCTAAGTTTTCATCTTATTTTTGTAACATCTTGAACACTTCTTCCTTATGATTAACCGGCATACAATAATCCAAGTATCTCTCTAGAAATGCTTGTTTCATGTCTTCCCATGTTCTAATGGAACTACTGTTTAAACTCATAAACCACTTCAATGCCGCTCCTTTCAGAGTTGAAGGAAATAATTTCAATTTTTGAGCATCTTGAAGGTAGTCATAAGTCCTACACAGCACTTCAAATTCAAATAAGAAAGTTTCAGGATCCTCAGTTTTAAGTCCATAGAAGTTCGGAAGGACAGAAGGTGAAATGTTTTTCATGGTTGTATTGGTCTCTTCATCAAGTATAGGGAACCCAAAAGAGCTTCCTATTCTACCTCTTCCTCCATCTGCACCTCTACCTCCTCTTCCTCCTTCTCCTCTACCTCTACCTCCTCTTCCTCCTTCTCCTCTACCTCTACCTCTACCTCCTCCAAATAATGTGTGTTCTCCATTAACAACTCCTCCTCCTCCTTCTTCTGCCATGGTTGACTCTCCTGTGGAAGTAGAAAGGTTTGTATCCTCAACAAAATTTTTTGGATCCTCTTCTATGGCAGGTTCAGTGGATGAAGTGGAAGGTTTCTCTAATGGAATAGGTGACCTTAGATCTTCTAGAAGTCCAGGATCAGTAAAGGATGGAAGATGGGTTTGAGTTGAAGGTGTACTAACTCTGGATCTAGATGAACAAGTGGTGTTCTAGAAATTAAACTTCTGCCTCTGCTGCTTATAAATCTTCCCCTTGAATCTCTCTCCCTACACATAAAATTGTTTTTGGATGCTAAGAAACAAAGGTTACCTAGTTTTCACTTCCCCGGCAACGGCGCCAAAATGTTGTGTCTCAATCTAGTCTCCTAAACTGAGTTCATTTAATTGTCAACCAGGATTTGTAAACTGCTGAAGTGAAATGTACCATATGTACCTAGGTGCTTGTTTCTTAGTGCGTTGTGTGTAGTGTTTTGTGATGTTTTGGTATTTTATGTTGATTTATGATGTTTTTGGTCTTTTGAAGTTTTGTGTTTACAATGAAAATGCCTAGAAAACTAATGAAAATAAATTGGTGGTCAAAACCACAGTTGAGCCTAATGTATGGAATGGAAAATGTAATCAAAAACACTGAAGCAACATCTGAACTATGACTGAATAGAAACAAAAGCTTGATGATAACTTCTTAGACAAATGACACAAACTAGACTTGAGAAATAATCACTAAATATGCAAGTTTTCTAACTAGACAGTTAGACACTAATCATGATGCAACATTCTATTCTAAGCTCATCTATTCCATGACTAATTCCTAGTTCTATTCTGCAATTTCAATTGAATGTCACAGAGCCTATACTCAAAGAGTTATTGGTTTCTTTTCAAGGTAGTTCTTTTGAGGAAGAGCCCTGTTTATGATGAGGAATTTGCAGAGATATTTCAGACCTTGTAATGGTGTTATCTTCTGTTCCTATGGTTATGATCACTGGTGGTTTTCAGAACAAAAAGATATTTGTAAATAATGAAGGATGTCTTGCGAATCCTATCAACTAAAGTGATCTACTGTGCAAAGGGTGACAGTGTGACTATGAGATGCAAGTACAATGAATTAATTTAAACATGAGCTTAAGATGCTTCTAAACTAGAACAATGTTAAACTATCATCAAACTTGAAACGAAGTAGCTGGACATGAATTAAATGCAAAATGAAACTCCGGAGCATTCTAACTAACATGCATTATTCTATGAAGTTACACAATCTGTTTGTTCATCATTAGTGATATTTTGGAAGAGTTCCTTCTTGTGGAAGAGGTAGAATAGTTCTGACTGTGTAATTGTATGCAATTGAAAGAAAATGAACTGAAAGCAAATGAAAAACTAAATTATCACATCACGGTCATATCTTGAACTTCTTAAGGATGTCTTGGAAGAATTTCTTCTTGTGGAAGAGTGATTAGAACGAGTGCAACTGTGATAGTGAAGAGAAAAAACTACAACTAATTCCTACAGCACTATAGCTATTCATCATTCATCATTATAATATGTTGGAAGAATGTCTTCTTGTGGAAGAACTGGAATGAATATAACTACAGTATCTAGTTAAAACAAATACAAATTCAACTCCTATCCTGCAGTACCATAGTCATTAAACATTCATCATTTTAGTCTATTGGAAGAGTGTCTTCTTGTGGAAGAGCTGGAACGAATATGACTACAGTAACTAGTTAAAAACAAATACAAATTTAACTCCTATCCTACAATACCATAGTCATTAAACATTCATCATTGTAGTCTGTTGGAAGAGTGTCTTCTTATGGAAGAACTAGAATGAGTACGACCACAGTAGATAAAACAAAACAACTACCAATTCAAATGCAGAACGTAAAGACAGCTAGGAAAAAATTATCTAGTTTACGCAAAAGAAATCCGTGCAAGGGGCAGGGGCCCTCTACCACTTGACGGCATTCAACTCCAAATTAAATCACGCCTTCAAGATAATTTTTTCTGCTCCATTAACGATGCAATAGTTTGAACATAATGCTCTGTGTCTTCAAAGACGTAACACAGAGTTTACACAAAATCTAGCAGCAAATCTAACACAAATTTTCTAACTAAGCTCTCGGCCTACTCAAGAGTTTATATAGTAAATGCAAGTAAAAATAATTACAATAATTTAGGAATGATGTCTTTCCTTATCCAAATCATCTTAGGAGTCTTTGAGGTGGCTGCGTGAAGGAGAAAAGACACCTGGACTGAGACAGTCCTAGTAGGAGTCTTCCTTCACAAATGTGTTCCCACGTGCATAATCGTACCCAGAATTCATTTCCTCTTCCATGATGAGCAACACACCATGTAGGCACAACGTGGATCATGCCCATATGCGTTTTTCCTCAAGAGGCCACCTGGAACATACTCAAACATAAAGGTAGCTGCAGAATCGCCGGTTAGCTACGGAATGCCTGCATTCTGCAACTAGTTCCGGTCAAAATGCTTAACAATGGCAACAATCACAAAATTCAACAAGTCAGTCATGTAAACCATTCTAGAAGTAATTTTAACTATTTTTATTGATCAATTGGGTTTAAAATAGAAATGGACAAGGAAGAATGAGGTAAAATGAGGTGAAGGAAAGCACAAATTTGAGGCTCAACAGTTGGATCCATCTCTTTTGGACTAACCTAATCATAAAAGGCAGGAAAATTATTATTAATATTATCATTCATTTGAAATGCTACCCTGTCACATAATAAACACTCATGACCTCCTGGTCTTTCGCGTTGCGTTCTTCAGGCAAGGAAATACAACAAAAGAGAGTGTCAGGTGTCTCTTTGTTTTTAGCCTTGTGAAAGTTTGACATATTTGAGATGAAAAAAATTGGAAACCACAAATTCATCAGAGGTCTCAAATCCATGGAGCCTCGAGATGGATGTATCTCCGATATTGAACCTGAAGGTATACGTTCATTTACTCTGCTGCATTTGCAGTCACTTTACAAAATCACTAACAATTTTCTCGATTTTCCTTCCTAGGTTGGTCTTCCTAAAATTTTTGAGACACACTAAATGTTTTTCCTCAACTCAAGGAGTTCACATAGAGTTGCAGAAATGAATTTAGCCAAGTTTACACACAGTTACGGAATTCACTTAATCCAGACTATACTGTCGCTAAAATCAAATTATGAGGTTCTTTCTTTTAATACAAATGATTTTAACCAAGACAACACAATTACGGAAGTTTACATAGAGTTGTAGAATTCACTTAATTCACACCATAAAGTTGAAATCAAATTATAATACAATATTAAAATCGCAACTATAAAGGAGAAAATAAAATAAAATAATCTCAACTTCAAAAACACAACATGCACATTCATATTCAGCGTGCGACTCTTTCACTAGTAAAACCACTGTTGTTACTAAGATTTACATTCATGGGGTTGCCCGAGTAACACACGGTAAAACCTGGAACTGTTGTTTTCACGCGTCCACCAAAATTTGCTCAACGATTTTCTCCTTCTTGTCTTTCCAAAATTACATCTCCCACATTACATTCCACTACAACTTACATGTAAAGTCGAAACATATATATCTAAGACATTTAATTGATGACATACATAATTAGGTTGCTTGAGGTAAATAACACTTGCAGATTAAATGTTTGCCCATACGCTTTTAATAACCATGCACTAAATTTATATTTGACTTTAATAGTTTAATCTTTTGCGGAATGGGTTATGTACTCTACTCATAACTTGTCATTCTCTACAACCTGCAAAACCTTTACTGAGTTATGGTTGCTGTCAGAAAATTGAATAATTTTCCAACGCTCCCCCTTAATCGCTGGTTGTTTTCAGAAAATTGATTAATTTTCCAACACTCCCCCTTAATCACTGGTTGCTGTCAGAAAATTGATTAATTTTCCAACACTCCCCCTTAATCGCAACTACCGCCATTGACCATTCCCAAACAATCTCTGAGATAAAAAAAAATTCACGTGCCCAAGAATTTGTGAAGATGTGTGCAAATTATTCTTCTGGCCTGCAATGCTGCAACACAATCTCACCATTGTTAACTAATTTTCTTATTAAATGATATTTAGCATCAATGTTCTTTGTCCTCTCATGAAAAACATAATTCTTTTATAGTAAAATTACTGAGCTGTTATCACAGAAAATAGTGGTTGCTCCATCTTGTTCATGACATAAATCTTGCAACATCCTTCTCATCCAAACTGCTTGACACATTGTTGCTGTTGCGGCGACATATTCAGCTTCTGTTGTTGACAATGATACTATTGGTTACTTCTTGGAAGCCCATGAAATGGCTCATGAACCCAAATGAAAAACATATCCTGACGTGCTCTTTCTGTCATCAACACTTCCTGCCCAATCACTATCTGTGTAACCAACCAACCTACAATCATCTGTTGCAGAGTACAAAATGCCATACTCCTTTGTCCCATTGACATACTTTAAGATTATTTTCGCTGCTTTTCTATGTGTCTCCTTGGATGTCTCCATGAACCTCGACACCAAAATCACTGCATATATTATATCAGACCTAGTTGCAGTCAAATGCATTAGGTTTCCCACCATAGTTTTGTATAATGTCGGATTGACATTGCTACTGCAATTTCCCTTGCTCAACTTCAACCCCATGTCAGTTGGAGTTGGTGACGGCTTGTTGTTTTGCATATTAAACCTCTCTAAAATGTCTGCATCATACTTTGCTTGAGAGATAAAAATGCTATTTTTTGTTTGCTTCACTACTATGCCCAAAAAATATCTTAACAACCCCAAGTTTGTCATTTCAAACTCACTTTTCAAGAATGCTTTGAAATCAGTGATGAGAAAATCATCACTCCCTATAAAAATAAAATCATCTACATACAAAATGGCAATAAGAAGCTTATCGTCATTTTATTTGATGTGGAGAGTAGGTTCACCATCACATTTTTCGAACCGATTGTCCATCAAGTAAGAATCTATCCTGCTATGCCATGCACCAAGTGCTTGCTTCAGCCCATAGAGAGCTTTCCACAGCCTACATACCTTGTCTTATTTTCCTTCTACCTCATAGGTAGGAGGTTGTGCAACATACACTTCCTCTTTCAGCACTCCATTCAAGAATGTTGATTTTAAGTCCATTTGATACACCTTCCATTTATTTTGCGCGACAATTGACAACACTCTATGCACTGTCTCCATCCTCGCAACTAGCACAAATGTCTCCGCATAATCTCTTCCATGTTGCTGCTTGTATCAATTGACAACTAGCCTTGCTTTATGCCTTTCAATATTTCCTTCAATATTGCTCTCATTCTTATAGACCCACTTCACTCTAATGACTTCTTAACCTTGCGGAAGGTCCACTAACTCCCATGTGTCATTCTTTTCTATTGCTCCTATCTCTTCATTCATTGGCGCAACCCATTTCTCTTCTTTGATTTCATCCTTAAAATGTATTGGGTCATCTACATGACAAAATAATGCAAATAAAGAATTCAGACCAACGCTACTATCAACTTCATCTTGCTCATAAATTTCATTTAAATTTTTGAATTTTGGTCCTCTTATGCTTGCGGAAGATGGGCTTGGTGTTGTGCTTGAAGTAGATGGAGTTGTGGATATATGTGGTGTGATTGGAGAATCACTTTCTTGTTTGCGCAACAATTTCCTATTATTTGTTTGTGGTGTCACATGTTGACTGCTTTGTTGAGCTTGTGTAGGTGGAGAAGTCACCATTGAGGAATTACTTGCTGCAGTTAATTCCTCTTTGTCTTCATGTGACATACATGTCCTCACATTAACTGTCTTCTCTAAACTTCCATCCCATGCTTCCTCTTCTATGAACTGAACATCTTTGTTGACTATTACTTTCTTGGTTGGATTGTAGAGCTTGTATGCCTTGGATTCATCACTGTATCCAACAAATATACATTACATTTCCCCCCCTTGCTTTCCAACTTCTTCCTCAACTCATCCGGGACACTTGCATATGCCACACACCAAAACCCTCTCATGTGAGTGAGATATTTTTTTCTTCCACTCCACTCCTCTTCAGGAACTATGTTCATAAAACTTTTGGTTGGACACCTATTAATAATATATGTTTCACAAGCGACAATTTCAGCCCAATAATCATTTGGAAAATGCTTTTCCTTCAACATATTCCTTGCCATTTCCATGATGGTCCTATTCTTCCTTTTTGTGATACCATTTTGATGAGGTGTATACTTTGTTGTAAACTACTTGTGAATTACATGCTCCCTGCAAAAACATTGGAAGTCACTTGAGATATATTCTCTACCTCTATCAATCCTCAACACCTTTATGTAGTGTCGACTTTGCTTCTCAACAAGAACTTTGTAGTGGCGGAAGCGGTCAAACACTTCACTTTTCTGTTTTAGGAAACAAACCCATGTCTTCCATGTGTAGTCATCTATGAAGGTCAAAATGTAATGGCTGCTACCAATTGATGGTATTTGCATTGGTCCACATAAATTTGAGTGGAAAATTTCCAAAGGTCCCTTTTCCCTTATTGACTTTCCTTCTAGAAATGACTCACTATGTCGTTTGCCCAAGATGAATCCTTCACATTGGTTGTCTGGTTTTTCTATGAGTGTAAACCCCTTCCCTATACCTTTCCTATGAAAAACATTCAAGCCTCCAAAGTTGAGATGACCAAATCTCAAATTCCATAATCAATTTTCATCTTTAATTTCTTCTTGAAAGTTTTCTTGTGTGACAACTGCTACATCACCTTCTTCCTTCAAATATGATCTTAGCTTGAGAGGAAACATTCCATTATTTGTCATATTAACTTTTGCAATCAACTGTCTACTTGGAGGCTTATCCAAAATTGTGCACATATCATTTTTGAAAAATACATTGTATCCCTTTGCATGAGTTGTCCAATGCTTATGAGGTTGCACTTCAAATCAAGAACACAATAAAAATCTGAAATATACTTATTCTCTCCCTTCTTTGTTAGAATGTCTACTTTTCATTTTTCCTTGATTGAGACCTTGCTATCTGTCCCTAATGTCACTTCTGATTTCACACTTTCATCTAGATTGGAAAACATTTCTATGTTTCCAGTCATGTGGTTGCTACACCCTGAATCTAAGAACCATACATTCCCTTGTTTCTCTTGTGTTACATTACAAGCTAAAAACATGCTATCATGGTTCTGATTTTCCTTTATGAAATTTGCACTTGGTTTGTTACTTATGTTATATTTCTTCTTTCTACATTCATTTGCATAATGACCATACTTCTTACAATAATGGCATTGAACTTGAGATTTATCATACCTCTGACCTTGTGCTTGGTTTTGGCTTGGGCCTTGACTTGGATTTTGATTGTCACCCCTTCCACTTGAGCTTGAAGGTCTAATTCTTCCACCTCTGTGTGGGCTTCTTCCTCTCCCTCTATAATTTGATCTTCATCGACCTCTACCTGGACCAAATGAAACTTGTGTATTGAAGGCATGCTCCAATGATGAGTTTGTTGCTCTGTTCAACATATTCTCATAAGAAATCAGTGATGCATGAAGGTCATCCACTGAAAATTGTGAGAGATCATTTGTGTCTTCTATTGCCACAACTATGGCATCAAATATTGCTGGAAGACTTCTTAAAGCTTTCTCAACAATTCTCCTTCCCTCAAGTGTCTCACCATGAGACCTGATTTGGGTAACCAACCCAATTAAATGTGTAAAAAATGAGTCTAAATTCTTAGACTCTTTTGTACAAATTGTCTTAAAATCTCTTCTCAACATTTATAGTTTTGTTGTCTTCACCTTTGCCATGCCTTGGGAGGATGTCTGGAGGGTATCGCATGTTTTCTTGGACTACGTTGCTACTGTAGTCCTTGGGAAGATACTTTCATGAACTGCCTGAAAAATATAGGAGAGGGATTTGGAATCCTTCTTCGTATTATCCCTCAAAAAATCTATTTCTTCTTGTGTCAATGCATTGTATGCTACTACATTTGTTGGTTCTTAGAAACCATTCTCCACCAATTCCAAAATATCTTGAGAAGAAAACAGAGCCTTCATTGTTATAACCCAACAGTCATAATTTTTTCCATTAAATTGTGGTATTTGTGGATTATTCAAGCTTGTGCGTGTTGCTGCCATTTTAACTGTGTAAACAAAATTTTCTCACTGAAAATTTTTCTCACTTTTGGAGAATACGCTCCATAAAAAATTTTAGAACACCTTTTAAATCCTTAGTTAAAACACTTGTGGTAATTAGGGTTTAAACCTGCTTTGATATCATGCTAAAAAATTTTAGACAGAGGAAATGTGTTTCCTCAACTCAAGGAGTTATCACAGAGTTGCGGAAATGACTTTAACTAAGACAACATAGTTACGAAAGTTTACACAGAGTTGGGGAATTCACTTAATCCAGACCATACAGTTGCGGAAATAAAATTATGAGGGTCTTCCTTTTAATACAGAGTGGTGGAGATTAAAATCACAACTATAGAGGAGAAAATAAAATCAAATAATTTTACTCAAGGTGAAAGAGAGTAAAACAGAGTTGTTGCGGTAAAACTCATATGTACAATTTTCACAACCAAACTTTAGATTATAATTCGAAAACACAACATACACATTCATATGGAGGTTGTGGCTCCTTCACCAGTAAAAATATTGTTGTTACTGAGATTTACATTCACCAGGAGCTGCCGAGTAACACACAGTAAAACATGCAACTATTGTTTACAGGAACCCACCAAAATTCGCTCCACGATTTTATCCTTCTTGTATTTTTACATCCACCACATTACATTCCACTACAACTTACATGTAAAATCGAAACATATATATCTAAGACATTTAAATCATGACATACATAATTTAATGCATAGGATGGGAAGACACCATTTTTTGAACATTGCAGAGGTTCCGTGAGGTAAATAACACTTGTGGATTAAATGTTTTCCCATATGCTTTCAATAACCATGCACTAAATTTATATTTTATTTTAATAGTTTAATCTATTGCGGGATGGGTTATGTACTCTACTCAGTACTTGTCCTTCTATCCAAACTCAATCCACAAACTGCAAAACATTAACTGAGTGATCCAGGTGGATATTGGTGGCCACCCACCTATTCCACTTGGCCCCCCACCATTGTCTCTTTCAATTTTTCAGTTCGGCATAACTTACTATTTTTAGCAGTTTTTCGGGTCCTAAACTTCCGGAGCCGTTTTGAGGCCCTAAATGATGTTCTTTGGGCATCGTTTGATCATCAAATTCATCCCGAAAGTTGTAGTCCTCGGATAGAGCTTTCTAATGATGTATCATGTGTGTCAAACGGAGATAGTATGCCAAAGTTACGTCCCTGGGAAGTTGAAACACCAATTTACCCAAATGGGGCCCATAGTTTTGGCGCTTCATCTCCTAGGGTTAGGTTTTTGGGATGTTTAGGGTTCTCCATTATTTCTCAATAATAAATAGGCCCTCGAGCCTCATTGTAAAGCAGTTCAGAGGCCTGTAGCCGCCACATCTCTTCTCAGAGATAGCTACCAGTGCCCTAGCTAGTTTTATTTCCATTCTGTCTGTAAGCAAATTTCAGTTCTTTGATATTAATGAAATGAAGTGTTATTTCCGATGCATCTCTGTATTTATGGTTATGTGTTTATTCTGTTGCGTTCCTGCATAAATCCGGATCAGTGGTATCAGAGCGGTCTGCTTTTTCTCGATCCTTCTTCGCATGTCCCCAACGAGGTCGGGGTATAAGGAGCTAGGGCTTGATCTGGTGGAACCTTTGCAAGATCAGCCTCGCAAACCTCGACGGACGCCCATGGGGGACGAAAAGAAAGATGAGGGAGCAGGAGATCCTATCAAAATATTGCTCGAGGAGGCCCTCGAAAAAAAAAGGAACGCGATGCTGGATAGCTTTGCTCAGATCCTTCAACAGCTGCCCACTGGCGGCGCATCTGCATCCAGTAGCCACTCTGGAGTTGCGACTCCCTTTAAGGTACAAGTAAATTTTGACATTCCCATATTTGAGGGTCAAATAGACGTAGATGCCGTAGATAGATGGTTGAATCTATTAGAAGGATATTTCTCTGTTCATGACTTTTTAGACCGGGAGAAGATTATTTTTGCACTCCTCAAAGCTACCCCCCATGTTAAGGACTGGTGGGAAACCTACTGTGAGAACAAGGAACAGACAGAACCCTCTCTGTTCTCGGCCCTACCAACTTGGAATTCTTTCTAAGACGCCGTCAAGGAACAGTACTATCCCGTGGGGAGCTATGAGGACAAGTACATACAATGGACCACGCTGCGACAACAAAGGGATCAAGATGTGCATGAGATGACGAATCTGTTCCATACCCTGCGCACAAAGTTGGGTATCAAAGATTCAGAGAAACATTTGGTGCTAAAGTATCGCAGCTGTCTGCACAGATACATTCAGGAGGAAATGGAGTTCCTCGACATCTCCTCACATGGTATGGCATACCGGTATGCTGCCAAGATTGAGCAGAAATTCAAACAGAAGAAGCGAGACTTTGGATCTATGAATCAAAATCAAGGAAAAGGTGCTTCCAAACCGCAGAACAAAGGACAGAGCATGGCGGCTAAAGACAACCCGTCAAAGCCACAAGAAAAGAACAACACCGTAAAGCCAAAGAAGGACACGGGAAAGTGGTGTGAGTTCCATAAGAGCTCCACTCACAACAGAAGTGAGTGTCGGGCCAAGCAGTCGCTAGTGGCCGAGATGAGGGCTTCTGAGTCAGATGCATGCTCCGACTCCGAATCAGAACCTGAAAAGGGGAATGAGTGGGAAACATGTCGATGAGCCCAACGCCACTGTTGCCACTGCAAAGATCCAAAAGGAGGAACCGGAAGATCCAGAGGAGGAGGAACGTCTCTTCCACTCCCTGATGTGGGTAAAGGGCTCCCCGGTACAGTTCATTGTCGACAATGGGAGCCAAAAGAACCTCATTTCAGCAGACGCCGTGAAGCGGTTGGGCTTGCCGACCACAGCTCACCCACATCCATACACCATCTGGTGGCTTCACCAAGGACGAGATCTCCGCGTCAGCCGGCAGTGTCGCCTTCCCTATAGCATCAAGCCCTTCACGGATGAGGTACTATGTGACGTTGCTCCTATTGATGTTTCTGATGTATTATTAGGACAACCATACTTGTGGAAGCGTCATGCTGTGTATGAGTCTCGACCTCGTGCTGTTATTGTTACTTTGGGAAATAAGTTGTACAGGATACCAGAGGTACCACCTCCTACTGCTATCTCTTTGGTTACTGCAAAACAATGCAGTAAGCTCATTTCCCAAACCAGGAAATTTGTTTTCCTGATGATCCGCCCCCAGGGCAAGAAGAAGACTGTGGCCACGACCTCCAGACAGGGCTCCTCTGCACGACAAAAACAAATGGATAAGGTTGTGGAGGAGTACGGGGACATATTCACCTCACCCACAGGGGTTCCTCTGCACTGTCAGGTCAAGCACCCGATTGATCTGACCCCCGGTGCGCCGCTACCTAATGGACCGATCTATCGGCGCTCTGTTCTGGAGAATGATGAAATCAAGAGGCATATTCAGGAGCTGTTGCAGAAAGGTCACATCAGACCAAGTTCATCGCCCTGTGGGAGCCCGATCGTGTTGGTACAGAAGAAGGATGGGACGTGGAGACTCTGTATTGACTATCGGGCGCTGAATAAGATCACTGTACAGAATAGGTACCTAATCCCACGGATTGATGACCTTCTGGACCAACTCCAAGGTGAAAAATATTTCAGTAAGATCGACCTGAAGTCTGGGTATCACCAGGTACCAATTGAACCCTCTGATGTGTGGAAGACTGCCTTCAAAGCTAAGGAAGGCCTTTTTGAATGGTTGTTCATGCCTTTCGGGTTGACGAATGCTCCCGAAACCTTCATGAGGATGATGGACGACATCTTGCGGCCATTCACCAACTCATTCGTAGTGGTGTACTTGGATGACATTCTGATCTTCAGCAAGACTTGGGAAGAGCACCTTCATCACATCCGACAAGTCCTCCAAACACTGCGGCAACACAAGTTGTGTGCCAATTTGGAGAAGTGCACGTTTGGCATGACCCAGGTTCAATATCTCGGATACATTATTGATGAAAAGGGGGTACATGTGGATCCAGCCAAGATCCAAGTCATTCGGGATTGGCCAGCCCCGACTACTATAACAGAGCTTCGCAGCTTTCTGGGTCTTGCTAATTTCTACCGTAGATTCGTGTTGGGATTCTCTCATATCACTTGGCCCTCGAGTCAAGTCACCAAAGGAGGAGCGAGAGCAAAATTCTTTTGGTCGGAACCTCAACAGAAGGCGTTCAAAGAATTGAAAAATCGCCTATGTTCTGCCCTAGTGCTCACCTTACCAGACTTGCAGCAGCCGTTTGAGATCGAGACAGATGCCTCTGACTATGCTATTGGGGCAGTTCTTACTCAACAGGGACATCCAGTGGCATATCACAGTGAGACATTGTCTGAGACAGTTCGCAAGTATCCCACCTATGATAAAGAAATGTATTCCATTGTGCAATCCTGTCGACAATGGAAGCATTACATTTTGGGGAAGGAAACAATCATCCACACAGACCACCGGCCCCTGCAGTTCATACAGACACAAGGGAAGTTGCAGAATGATCGCCATCAGAAGTGGTCCACATATCTGCAACAGTTTCATTTGAACATCAAGTACAAGAAGGGTAGCACCAATAATGTTGCAGAATGCCTCAGCCGACCACCGATCGTGGCGCTCACCACCGTGCTCAACTCTTGTGGGCACGAGACTTCTGATTGGCCGCTTCTCTATGAGAGTGACCCAGAATTCGGCCACACTTACAAGGCACTCTTGGGGGGCACGCAAGTTCCAAATTTTCACTTCCAAGATGCACTTTTATGTCACCTGGGACACCTTTGTGTTCCTTCAAGCGAGCGTGCCAAGATGATATGGGAAGCACACTACAGTCGAGTCGCTGGGCATTTCGGGGTCGAGAAAATAGTAGCAATACTACAGAAGTATTTCTATTGGCCGAACCTTCGAAAGGATGTCGAGAAGCACATCAGATCCTGCACTGCTTGTGCCATTGCAAAACCGACCATCAAGAAGCAAGGCCTATATACTCCACTACCTACCCCTAGTCGACCTTGGGAATCCATCTCCATGGATTACATGTCGGGCCTGCCCTCTACTAAGAATGGCAATGATTGTGTTTTCGTGGTCGTTGACAGATTCTCGAAGATGGCCATTATGGCGGCCTGTAAGAAGAATATCACAACAGAAGCTACTGCTAAACTCTTCTTTGAACGAGTATGGGTGCACTTTGGGATCCCACAGTCTATCATATCAGATCGAGATAGCAGGTTCCTCAGCAAATTTTGGTCCAGCCTCTGGTCAATGTTGGACACAAAGCTCACCAAGTCCACAGCTTTCCATCCCCAAACAGATGGCCAGACAGAGGTCGTCAACAGAATGATTGTACACATTCTGCGCATGTACAATTCAAAGCATCCACGCACATGGGACGAGAGCTTCCCTTATGTACAACATAGTTATAACCGGGCTCTCCACAGTTCAATTGGCCATAGCCCCTTTCAGGTGGGCTTAGGATTCCAGCCACTATGTCCCATTGACGTAGCCATGCCATTTGCATCTGCTCAGGCCGATTCAGCTCATGTCCAGTCTGAAGTTGACAAAGAAAGTAGCTTCATCGAACACATTCAACACATCCTCCAATAGGTTCATGATATATTGGACAGAGCCAATGCGAAGTACAAGCAGCGCCATGATCAACACCGGGTGCCACACAACTTCCAAGTGGGCGACAAAGTATGGCTGCATTTGCAGAAGGAGCGCCTCACTGGACCTCACCGCAAGCTTCGCCCGCTCCGATACGGGCCGTACACCATCACCAAGGCTGTAGGGAACAATGATTTCGAGCTTAGTATTCCACCATTCCTTGGTCTGCACCCAGTCTTCAATGTGGATCGCCTTCGTCCTTACTTCCCACCTCTACTGAACACTTCGGACATTGCAGAACAACTCACACCAACAGAGTTAAACCCAGACTGCATGGAACAGGCCACCACAGATTGTATCATGGACATGAAAATTAAGAACACTCGCCAACAGAAGAGGATCCAATCAGATCCTGTCAAAGCTGCCAACTCGCACCAAGGAAAGAACTTCACCAGTGATCTGGAGTTAGTAATTTCCCTATCTCATGAGTGATCTTAACGAATGGGGACTATTGTTTCCTAAGGGGCAGAATGATCCAAAGGATATTGGTGCCACCTCCACCTATTCCACTTGGCCCCCACCATCGTTTTTTCAATTTTTCTGGCCAGCACTTAATATTTTTATGGCTGGTCCCGAACTTCACAGAGTTTTTTTGCCCTAAACGATGTTTTTTGGGCATCATCTCTTTGTCAATTTTCAAGGGAGAATTACTGTTGATGAAGTAAACAGACCACTAAATATGTTTTCATTTCCTTTTCACTGTTGCTTCCGACAAAATGATCCTCCATGGATTTACATTCCACATGAGATAGTTGCTCCTGATACTGAAGAATTATTGGAATACTATGGAGAGAGAAATTATGATCATAGACATGATTATGATGATCATGCCAACAGTGATTGATTGTAAAGATCACTCTATTTGAAATCTTTACAAATTTTACTTTTGTACATATTTTATCTTTTGCTTTCCATGGGATTTGCTCCGAATAAAAATCTCCACTGTGTAATTACTTTTGTAATAGAGCCGATGCCCTAGATTCCGGCCATAGTTGTCATTTTGTGTGATTAGATTGGGTCAGATTCGGTCCCCATATGGCCTAGCCTCCAAGGGACGAGATAACAAGTGGTTGCCCCCACTTGCCCGAATCTTAGGTACATTTTCCTGTTCACTTACTTTAAGGTACACTAGTGATAAGCATCTTGCATGATGGCCTATCCGAGGACAGATTCTCTTTGTTCCAAGTATCCGGTAAAAGTTGTAACCGGATGACCTGCTAGGATATTATAAATACTAGCATTGCGTGGTCATTTGGCATTCGGAGTGTGAGAGTCTGAGTCTGTATATTGAGTCTGAGCTTTGTTTCCGAGTGCTCGCAGATCCGTGCGGAAACTCCGTGATCTCGTTTGTGACGGGCCACCAAGTCTCAAAGTCCGAGCCTCATAGGGTGACTCTGCCAGGCCTCTAAGGCTTTAGTGTGTTCTACATTAAGAAGAATCTAAAGTGGCTGTCATTAGATTGAGTCTCTGTTTTGTTTTGTAAGATCTCGAGTCGTATTCGCAATCAAGCGTAAAGCCTCCAAGAGCACGCCATTCAATGAGTTGTCAGAATCCGGTAAATTAAAATCAGCCTAGCTCGAAAAAGAGATACTGTAATCTGATTTCTGGTGTAAAACTCCATATGCAAATATTAATGAAGAAATGTTCTGAGTTTTGGCCTGAGTTCTAAGCTCCTGGTTCTGGTTTTAATAGCTAATTTGATTCTGTCAAATTCAGTCCCAAAGTTGTAGTCCCTGGAGAGCTTTGCATGATGTATCATGTGCGTCAAACGGAGATAGTATGCCAAAGTTACGTCCCTGGGAAGTTGAAACTCCAATTTACCCAAACGGGGCCCATAGTTTTGGCGCTTCATCTCCTAGGGTTAGGTTTTTGGGATGTTTAGGGTTCTCCATTGTTTCTCAATAATAAATAGGCCCTCGAGCCTCATTGTAACACAGTTCAGAGCCCTGTAGCTGCCACATCTCTTCTCAGAGATAGCTACCAGTGCCCTAGCTAGTTTTATTTTCATTCTGTCTGTAAGCAAATTTCATTTCTTTGATATTAATGAAATGAAGTGTTATTTCCGCTGCATCTCTGTATTTATGGTTATGTGTTTATTCTGTTGCATTCCTGCATAAATCCGGATCACTGA